>JAWNLS010000946.1:1195000-2395000 GCA_035042185.1 Drosophila kambysellisi | reverse complement strand
CAAGCGGATTATTAAACGCCAAACAGCAACTGGTGTTCGGGGCAGGCTTAACTGCTGACACGATCTTGAATTTGAATCTGGGCCCATGCTCAATTCGAACGTCGCCATTTTGTGGCGGCCACAAAAAGTAAGCGGTAGCTACAACACACATACATACACATACATACACATACATACACACACATTCATATGCATATGCATGTAATAGTCCAATTCGAAGATTGTGGCGACCAGTGACCGAAGCAAAGGCCAATGGCTCACATTAATCAACATATCATATTGGCCACTGTTTGTGTAAAAGCACCGTATAATTATTGGGATAAATAAATAATAAACATTATAAACATAAACAACTTAACTAAGCAATACCCCACATAAATTGCAGTCAGAAAAATATAAATTGTTTAATAACCGGTGCTAAATCTTGAAGGAATATTTAAACTGTTTTATTCCAAAATTAACCCAAAAGTTAAAATATTTCGCAATTTTTTTATTCTTCGACATAGGTTAATTAAAGCCTAATTGTGCTTAATTTCTCTCAAGCGAAGTTTCTTCATAGTTGAATTTAGCCAAGTATTGATTAAAAACCTGATACAGTTATCAACAATCTGAACACGCTAACAGATGTAATATCACACCGTTATCTGTATAAATTTAATTTACATTCCAATTGATAACAATGTTGCAAAGAGATTTCTGATGATATCAGTCCCTGTTCCTCAATAAGATCAACATGTGCATGCAAACTAAGTAATCATTTCTAACGGCTTTCCATATTATACAATACTAATTACGTATTCGGAAAACGATATTTTCTGTTTCTCATTATAAAACATCTGAGTTTGCTTATTATGTGTTGAATTGGCTATATACCCTATGTACAAAAAACAATAAATGGGTATAGCCAGCAACAAATTGGTCCACAAATCTTTTTTGGGTTTGCCCTTTGGCTAAAAGTGAAACTTAGACTGTATTTTTGGAGTCTACTTCACGATTATTCAAGGCACTGCAATCGAGATTCAAGTTCAATGACTCGATACAAATAATTAAAAAACACAGTTGAAATATTGTTAAAAGTCTCTATAAAACAAAAAAAAAAATTGCTGTGAATGGTAACTGATATAAAGGTGCATGATCTGATGTGTTGGCCTTGATTGAGATTGAGTTTGGCCCAAGCTTGGGCAAATGAACTATTTAACACTATTTTAATGTTAGCTGTCAGTGGATTGATTGGCTTGAAGTGAGCTATTTGCGTTTGATAAGACCGCAAACAACGGCAATAGCAACGGTCAGCAGGCCAGTCATTTCCTGGCCAACGTCTCGACCCGCTGGCATTGGCCCTGCATAAGACCTATACATTTGTGTACCACATAGACAAGAGTCAAACAAAGAGCAGTGGCAAAAAAATTAAGTACAATTTGATAGAGATCCAAGCATTTCGTGAAAATGTGTTACAAATGCAGTCAGAGCAGAATTCGGAAAGAGACACGTTCGGCACAAATACAAGTTTAATTATTACACAACACGGGCATTGAAATTAAAAAATTGAAGACGTCGGAAAGCGCTGCTCTGCACCTGGAAGAGCACAACAATAATAAGAACAACAGACAGACAGACAGACTCGAATTACCTGCACCTTATCAAATAAAATACACAAAACGCACAAATTAGAATATCTATCAAGCAGTCAGAGACTTGCTGATTCAGAGACAGCCCAGATCTGCCCACAGATCGAAATATGCCTGGAAATTAAATGGCCGTTGCGGTTTTTGGTGTACATTTATTTATGACAGCCTTTAAGATTCCATTCTGGCTACTAATTCAAAATCTTCGAAATTAAAGCGATTTTAGCACGTCGAAAACTCAACCAAAACGCGTTCCAAGCCCGATCCCCACAACAACTGAAACAACAACAACAATAAAAACAACAACAGTGCGAAGCCGAGCCGAGGGCCGCCGCACGTCGCGTCGCATTGGGGAGCTGCGACTCGTGTTGCGGGCTTTCGCTTTCAGTTGCTGCTCGTTGCTGCGTCCGATTGGTGTTGCCTTAGTTCGCTGTCCGCTGTTCGCCGTTCGCTTGTTCGCCGTTCGCCGTTCGCTTGTTCGCCGTTCGCTTATTCGCCGTGTCGTTCCTCTTTGTGCCCTGCTGTTAACGGTTAACGTTCTGTTCTATTCTGTTCGTTGCATTCGCCAAAAGCCAACGGTAAAACGCTCAATTGCTTATCGATAAGTCGATAAAGTGCAACAGTTGTGAAAAATGTGTCAATAATTGTGTCCGTCTCCACTGTCTGTCAGTCTGTGAGTGCTTGGCGCCAAAATCAAAATGGATAACGATTCGCATGCGCAAGACAATCATCGTGGCTCTGTGTCATCCAGCAAATCACTGGAAATACCCGTAACACCCTCGCGCTCACCCAAAAAGGTTTCCTTCTCCGACGAGCTACCCAGCAGCAGCAGCAGAAGCAGCAGCAGCGCCAGCATCAGCGTCGTCCAATCGGAACCGAGCGGCGTCAGTCAAGTGCTCCATCAGGCCGTTCAATATCTGGAGCGTTTGCACGGTGCACGCAACTATGCCACCGAGGAAACACCAATTATCGAGCAGCTGCCACCTGCCGCTGTCCTTGATCTGGATAATGAATCCTTTCTGCAGCCGGAGTCGCAACAGACGCTGAGCTCGGTCGCCAACTCACCGAGCATTCTGATAGCTGAACCAAGTGACGTTGGTTACGGCAAGCAGGAAGTGCCATATGAGCCGCCGCAATCGAATTTGTACATGGAGCGATACAAGCTTAATTTAGATAAAAACTGCAGCTCCATGGAGCTGGAGGCGCGACGGGAAAAACAGCGCTGGCTATTGATATCTGAATGCAGTGCCCGCTTCGGTGAGGGGAAACACACACGTGAGGCATTTCGCAAGCTATTTCTAGACGAGGTAGGAGAAGATTACAATGCAGCAGCTGCATTAATTACCACAATATACCATATAACAAATTAACCAAAGTCTACAACATGAACAAAGTGTGTCATCGGGAATGAAACTCTCCAATGACTCCAACCTATATACAGTATGTATGTATGTATGTGTTTGTATGGCTTGACCTTGTGCTACATATTTTGTGGTCCTTTACCTGATGCCAAAATAATAAACTGGTTTTTTTTTTTATTTTCTTATTTTTGGTTTTTTGATTTATACCGTTTGTTGTTTTTGTGGTGCTCTCCCTCTCTTTCACTCTCTCGATCGGTTTTGTGTTGAGTTTTGAATTTTGGTTTGTTTTTCGCTTTTACGGGGCACCAAGAAAGCTGTCCAACCAGTCGCTGGCCCAAGCTCACATGCTCATCCGTTAAATATGCACATTTTTCATTCGGACTGGGCAGCACCCATCTCGTCCGATCCCAACTGCTAGTTCGTCGACTGCGACCAATGCAAACCAGATAGACAAAGAGGCAAACCACAAAGAGTTGCTGCTTCTATGTGCAGACAAATATCGTGAGATTGAATGTCATTAAGATATTAATAAGCATTTAATTAATGCAAGAAAAATAACACAAAAAAAAAATAATAAATAAGCCGCAAATTGGCTAAGACCAACTGGGATTTACTTTGATTATGTTGTTGTTGTTGATGTTGTTGTTGTTGTTGTTGTTATTGTTGCTGTTATCTCATCCCACTGCTGCGCATAAATCTTCCAGATGTGTTTAGCGGATTGTAAACAAATGTTTAAATAAACACTGGTTGTACTGATCAGTGTAGTAATAAATTAATTGGCGCACATATAAATTGTATTTCTTTAAAACTTGTTCATTTAATTACAGGAATTTCAGCAGAAACTTTTTCAGCTCTTCGATCTTGAGAGAAATGGATACTTGTTGCAAGATCGCTGGATCGAACATCTTAAGGGGCGACTCACGTAAGTAAAGGATAGACATTTTATGTACAGTAGACACTCGAAAATGGGTACTCCTTTTATCATTGGATTAATCTTAATTTTGAATCTTAAATTGTTTTCTGTTAGAACTTATTTTTATACCCTGAACCCATTAAAAATGGGAAAAAAGGGTATAATGGTTTTGTGCAAATGTATGTAACAGGCAGAAGGAAGCATCTCCGACCCCATAAAGTATATATATTCTTGATCAGGATCAATAGCCGAGTCGATCTAGCCCTGTCCGTCTGTCTGTCCGTCTGTCCGTCTGTCCGTCTGTCCGTCTGTATGAACACGCGGATCTCAGAGACTATAAGAGCTAGAGACTTCAAATTTGGAATATAAGATCTCGTATACCAGGCGCAGATCAAGTTCGCGTTATTTTTTCGATAACTGCCTCAGTTTCTGAATTATCGATACATTTAGATTTCTGATAGCAGTAAATTGCAGATATCTCTCACAATTTAATGGATACAGTCACCAATTTTGGTTGGTAGGTTGTTGGTGAGGTCCTTGAAAAATCGGCATGTGCCACGCCCACTTCCGACGCCCCCATCACCCCCGACCCAAAAATTTTCAAATGGCTATATCTTCCGCAGTTTTTGAGTAGGGAACGTCAAATTTGGTAGTTATATTACTGATAGTTGCCTTTAAGAACCGATAACAAATTTGTGGTGCCACGCCCACACCTGCGCCTACAATCGACAATTCCGATTTTAAATCGATAACTCCGTATATCTCCGAACATTTTAAAAATAGAGTAACCAAACTTGAAAGGTAATTTGCTGATAACCTCCTCCAAAGATTGGCATACCAATTTTTGGACCACGCCCACATCCGCCGCCCCCACGAACTTCGTCCCTAGAAATTTAAAATGCGCATATCTGCCGTAATTTGCAAGCTAGAGTCGCAAAATTTTGCAGGTATGTTACTGGTAACTCCCCCAAAGATCGATAAAAAAATTGGATGGCCACGCCCACTCCACCTACCTAAACCGATACACCTGTTGGTGTAAATCGATAAAGCCAAATATCTCGCGCAATTTGAAAACTTAAGTCACCAAATTTTAAAGGTATATTGCTAGTAACACCCTTCATAAATGTGGAAAAAAAATTTTGGACCACGCCCACTCCCGCCCACAAAAAACGATAAATGCCTGTATCTCCCGCAATTTAAGAGCTACAGTTACCAAACTTAGAAGGTATATTACTAAGATCGAAATCCAAAATATTTTGGGCCACGCCCACTCCCGCCCACAAAAAACGATAAATGCCTGTATCTCCCGCAATTCAAGAGCTACAGTTACCAAACTTAGAAGGTATATTACTAAGATCGGGCCACGCCCACTCCAGCCCCCAAAAACGATAAACCTATAATGCATTTAAAGCTTGGTTCAGGGTATATGGTAGTCGAGCTCACTCGACTACAGCCTTCTTACTTGTTTAATTAGTTGCTGTTCTTAAACATTTTTTTTACTACAATGACTATATTGGAAAAGCTCAATTAGTAATTTTAAAACATATTTGACTCTAAAAATATAAACATTTTTAAACACATTTTGTTAATTATTTTAACTTCCTTGAACTTATAAAAAGAACGCATTATTTAGATTTGATTTTTTTCAATCATTTCAATTGTATTTTAAGACTGAGGCATATTTCTTATATTCGTTTACTGATTAATTATTTTTATTAGTTCTAAACAATGGATTGATTATAAGGAGTGACCACTGTATTTGTACGTATATTTATGAAGCTTTAGCTTTTTTTTGCCGTCTCTTCATTTGCCTTTTTAAAGCGGTGCCAAAACAATTAGCCCGCTGCCAGTAAAAAAGCTGTCTCAGTCTCGAAACCGATCCCAAGTTCGCACTCTCTCCCTGTTTCACACACAGCACATACACACACACACACACACACAGCACAGGCACGCACACCCAGTTAGCAGTGCCCTGTTCCAGGCTCTGTGGCATTCCAGCTGCGCCAGTTGTGCGGCTACCAAGCAGCGAATGCCAGCGCTGCACTTTGCACGCCAACGGCGATGCCATCGCCAAATGGTGATGCTATCTGTGTTGTATGTTAACATATACAACAGCTAACATAGTCTGCATGCCCCTCGGCCCGCTGGCCCGACACTCTGGCAGCGACTGTCACTGGCCGCCTGTCGTAATGAAGTCATTCAAATACAAATATAGCGTGTCGGGCGCGGGAGGCTGGTGCTGCAGCTGCAGCTGTAGCTGTAGCTGAAGCTGGAGCAGTGCTTACCATGACTGGTGGTGCATTGTGGTGCTTGTTACCGGTAATGGCAATCGTAATGTTAATACTCTTGGCTCTTCGTCTTTTCTTTTCCTTGGCTTCAACATTTTTTTTTTTTTGTAGCGACGATCGCCAAATGGACTTTGCCGAGCAAATCGAATCGGTGGCCTATGTCATCTGTGGCGAGAAGAGCCAAGTGAGCTTTAAAAATTTCCGCGATATCTGGCATACGCGAGGCGTAAGTAACTAAGCCCAATTTCTGAGGAGCCATTGAATTATATTTTAAGCCATTCACAGATTTTGGATAAGCTTTATCGTTTAATTGACATCGATGGCACCAATCTAATCTCAACAAATCAGGTCATGGAATTTATATCGCATCTAACCAACTCCAGGTAAGTTTTAACATATCCCTATATAATATATGTAAAGTGTCTTTATTCTTATATTCATTTAGAGTTAGAGTTCTTAAATTCTTCTAAATTGAAAAACCTTTTAAATTAATAACGAAATATTATCCAACTTTCATAAGTTTCAGATCTTAGATATTTTATTCTAATTTTGTCCCTTAGTTAATTTTCCTTTTTCTTCTTCTTCTTCCTTTAAATTGTAGACCTCGCACGGGCTTTGACAAGAGCTCCTTGGCTCGCTTGGAGCAGCTATTCCGTAACACGGTGGGCAACGAGCAGGAGATACGACGCGAGGAGTTCCAAAAAATTGTGACCTCCAAGAATGTAGGGCATCTAATCAATTTAATTGCCTAGATAATAAAATTTGTAATTTCTTTATCACTTGGCAGCCTTTCTTTACGGAGCGGGTATTTCAAATATTCGACAAGGATAATTCGGGCTCAATATCGCTGCAGGAGTTCATCGATGCCATACATCAGTTCTCAGGACAATCGGCTGATGATAAAATACGTTTCCTGTTCAAGGTTTACGATATTGATGGTGAGTCCTGATCCCTACAGAATATCCCTTACTAATTTAATCCCTATTCCACAGGGGATGGTCTTATACAGCACAAGGAGCTGCACGATGTGATACATCATTGCATTAAGGAGAACGGCATGGAGTTCTCCGAGGATCAGATTGAGGATCTAACCAGCGCAATGTTCGAGGATGCCGATCCGCACAACAGCGGCGAGATCACCTACGAAGCTCTCAAGAATCAGCTGCACAAACACGGCGGTCTGCTCGAAAATTTAAGCATTACGTAGGTGATCGTTAAATGGTTTTTATTATTGGGATGCCTTTAATAGTTTCATTTACACAGCATTGATCGCTGGCTGGTGCCCATTTCGGAGGAGCCAGCGGCAGGCCAAAAAAAGTCGAGACTGTGGAACACAATACCTCACCAGCTGACGCTGGCCTACATGAAGAACAACCAGGTCTTCGTCACATATCTGTTCTTCTACATTGCCGTCAATCTGTGCCTCTTCATCTCCCGTGCCATACAATATCGTGCCAGCAATGGCTTCGTAATCATTGCCAGAGCCTGCGGTGAGTACTTAAAGATGCCTTTGCAACAATTAAAAATATATATTATAATATATAACATTTAAATAAACATTTAAATGAATTCTACACAAATTAAATATAAATTCACCATCTAAAAATTAATGAAAAAACCTGGCAAAATCTTGAAAACCCTTTTCCTTTCTTCTTTCTAATTTCAGGACAATGTCTGAACTTCAATTGTGCCTGGGTGCTAGTGTTGATGCTTCGTCACTCACTGACTTATTTACGCTCGCGAGGCTTGTCCTCCTTTCTGCCCCTGGATCACCATGTCTATCTGCACAAGCTGACGGGCATCACCATTTCCGTGTTGAGTTTGGTTCACACGATCATGCATCTTTTTAACTTTTCGATAATTGTGATCAACGATCCGAAGATCAATGCGGGCCACTTCACCATTGGCGAGTGGCTGCTGACGGATCGGCCGGGTTTGTTTGGACTGATACCGGGCTGTGCGAATCCCACGGGAGTTGCTCTGCTTGCCATTTTGATGGTGATGTTTATCTGCTCGCAACCGTTTGTGCGGCGTAAGGGCAGCTTCGAGGTCTTCTACTGGACACATCTGCTCTATGTGCCCTTCTGGATACTCACACTGTTCCACGGGCCCAATTTCTGGAAGTGGTTCATGCTGCCGGGTCTGGTGTACATTGTGGAGCGTGTGCTGCGCTTCGTTTGGATGCGGGGTGAGCATGGCAAGACGTATATTAGCTCCGGCCTGCTACTGCCCTCCAAGGTCATCCATCTGGTGATCAAGCGACCCTTTAACTTTAACTTTCGTCCCGGCGATTATGTTTTTGTGAACATACCAGCGATAGCCAACTACGAGTGGCATCCATTCACGATCAGCTCGGCACCCGAGCAGGAGGATTACATGTGGCTGCACATACGCACCGTGGGGGAATGGACGAATCGCCTCTATCGCTACTTTGAACGTGAGCAGCAGAAGCTGCACCAGGGCGACGTGAATCAGCACATGCACGCAATCCCAACGCCAAGTTTTATGCTGTTAAATGAGGCTCGCAATCCGGCGCTGGCCGAGAAGTCCCGTCTCTCGCCAACGGTCGAGACAACGCCCCAAACCGACTTCCTGGCACGCAACATGACCAGCCGAAGCGAACAAACGCCACCGGAACGACCGCCACGACATCATCGCAAACAAGTGGCAGCTGCCACAGCAGATGCGCCCACATCGACGACGGGCGTGAATCGCATCCGCAGCATTAAGAAAACGCTGCAGCGCACCTTCTCCCGCAAGGAGGCAGTCGAGCCGAAGAGCAAGCTCAGCCGCCAGCCCATGGGCAAGGTCAATGGCGCCTTTGTGTCGGACAACGAGCGCGACATGTCAAGGCTAAGAGCCACACAGAGGCCGCTGGAGAAGAGCATCTCGCTGCCGGACATCAACATCAAGAGCAAAAAGCGCAGTCGCCTCAAGGCGTAAGTATTTCCAAGTTTAAATTTATATTTACTTTATTCATTCTCTGTTTCCTTTGCAGTCTGCGTGCTTTGGGTCGCTCCGAGTCGGAACGCGCCTTTGATGAGAAGCGGATGCGTCGTGCTCGGAACAGCAGCGTCGGCTTGGCCTATCTGAGTCCGCAGAACAAGTCGCTGGCGCAGAGTTTCCGCTATATGCGCAATAAGCCAACAATTATTGCCTTCAAAACGCCCAGCTTGGAGCTGAGCGAGTCGCAACTGCTGACGACGACGACGTCGGCGGTGGCGGCAACGGGGGCGGCGGGGTCGGAGAGCAACGGTGGCGCCTATGAGGTCGGCGCTGTGGAGCAGGGGCGTCTGGCCCGCGCGGAGGGTGGTGCAGATCGGCTGCAGCTGACACGTCTCAGTCTGACCAACGAGGATAAGCCGCTGGAGGTATGGCATATGGAAACTAATGATCTAACCTTAACTTAACCTAAGTCTAATCCAAATCCAAATCCCACTCCTAATCCAATGCTCTCCAAGGATAATACACACACGGGCACGGGCAGCAGAAAGTCACGATTACGTCGTCCCACATTTCTGCGCACGTTGTCCACATCCCTAACAAATCGCGGCGGAGGAGGTGGCGGTGGCAGCTCCACAACTAACAGCAGTAGCAAGGTCACACTCGATGCGGGCGTTATGGAGGTCAGGGTTACACCAACACACATACAAAGTTCTCCAACCCATTTCCCAACTAACAATTCAGGCTAATGGAATTTTTTTGTACAGATCTTCATCGATGGTCCATATGGTGCACCATCGAGCCACATCTTTGGCGCCCAGCATGCGGTGCTCATTGGCACGGGAATCGGTGTGACGCCCTTTGCCTCCATATTGCAGTCGATCATGCATCGGTACTGGAAGGCAAGGCACAGCTGCCCGCGCTGCCAGTTCGAATGGGCCAGCGAGATACCCAAGTCTGTGATGAATCTGCGCAAGGTGGACTTTTTCTGGATTAATCGTGATCAGCGCTCCTTTGAGTGGTTTGTCAATCTGCTCTCACAGCTCGAGATCGAGCAGGCGGAACTGGGCGGCGCCATGGAGCGGTAAGTTGATTCACAAAATATCCAAGTCCAACTAATGGACTCCATTTCCTCCATATGCAGTTTTCTGGACATGCACATGTACATTACAAGCGCACTGCAGCGCACCGATATGAAGGCAGTGGGTCTCCAATTGGCGCTGGATCTGCTGCACGAGAAGGTAATGAAAGCATCCGCTGACTAGTTGAGATTCCATTGAATATCTCCATTGTTTCTAAACAGGGCAAACGTGATCTGATTACTGGCCTCAAGACCCGCACCAATGCGGGTAGACCAAACTGGGACAAGGTCTTCAAGCAGCTGCAGGCACAGCAGAAGGGCAAGGTGACCGTCTTCTATTGTGGACCACCGCAGCTGGCCAAGACGCTGCGCGTCAAGTGCGATCAATATGGATTCGCCTTTCGTAAGGAGTGCTTTTGAGTTAGCCTCATTCTCATGCCCATTCTCATACTATATATTTGTATCCATCTAAAGTCCTCTCATCCATGTCAATCAAATAGGTTTTGGGTTTTTTATTCAATTAAGTTTTCGATTTCTATTTATTCGTCATGTGTTTTGTTGCCTCATTTTCTATGTGCGTCGCCATGTGTCGCCAAGCTTGTAAATATCAATACGTCTATATATGCATTATAATAAAAATTGTTACTCTATCTGTGGTTGTGGTTTCGTGCAACAGGCTTTTAATGTGCCTCATGTGATGTCAACTGACTGACTTTTAAGGTTTAGCAAAGAACAAAAATAAACTTGCAGACATAAATCTAGCAACTTTTAATAAAATATGTCCATTAATCTTGTGGCAGCTATAAAATGTGGTAAATAGTTCCATCTTGGATATATCTTGAGAAATGTAAAACACCTATTTTAATCGATCGTTCATATAACAGCTATATGATATGGTAGTCTGATGTTGTGAAGCCTCTGTGATTTTGATCAAGATATTTTCAGAAGCAACAGTTTTTTAAATAGCAGCTTATTTTTTTTTAAACGAACAACTCTAACATATATATATATATATATATATATATAATATATATGTATATATTTCTCGCTAAATGTGCCGTCCAATCAATATTTTATTTGCAGTCATGAATTTTGAATACTTAATGCAACTTTGCAGGTGGCTCCGAATTTTACATCTGATGCGATTTCTAAGCGCCTGACGACGCCACGTCCTTAATTTGTTATTGATATAAGTTACAGACACTAACACACACACACACACACACACATATATATATATATATATACAAAGACAGACGGACATAAATAAATGTAATAGCAAGAATTGGTGTCACTTAATCTCAATGCTTTAACCAGGTGCTAAAGTTCATGTTGCTGGGCCGCGACTTGCGCTCAATGGTGATTGTCTCGTCGTCAATGTTGTCCACGTTGTAGAATTCGCGCAGCTCCGCAATGGCCGTCTCCTCGATTTGGGTGTGCACCAGCGACTTGTTACGCATGCGCTCGTAGCTCTCGCGTTGACGCCGCTCATCGGCCAGAATCTTGGAGAAGCTGTTGGCCTGATCGCCGCTGGTGGCTGTGGTTGCCTGTGCCTGCATCTGTCCACGCATCATATTGGCAAAAGAGGTGGGATCCGAGATGCTGCCGGTGGCAGGCGGTGAGCTAAAAGGCTCCGCATATGTTGTGGGCGAGCTTTGAGCTGTCACGCCCCAAGCGTTCGGCACCACCACAGGCGTGCTGTTCAGCTCCAGCGGCGCGGAGCTATTGGCGCGCCAATTCTGCGACTCGGAGGAGAGACGTTTGCGCTGCTTTTGCGAGAGCTTCTGTGACTGCGGCACAAGAGTGCTTAAATCTAAATTGTAGCTTTTGCTTAGTGGCGTGCTGCACTCGGTGGGACTGGTTGGTGGCAGTGGTGGCGTTGTCTCCTTAGTGGGTGTACGCTCTGTGAAAGAGCGTGGCGACAGCACGTTCATCTCTGGGGATGGCTGCTCCTCCTGTTTGAGCACATTGTTAACTTTCAATGCCGTCTCGGCCAGCTTGCGCTTCTGCTCCTTTTTATCGACGACTCGCGACCAGTTTTTAGCCTCATTTGGCGAACTGGCCTGAGCAGCAGTGGCTGGATCAACTGATGCTTCACTTATGCTTATCGAACGCATCATGCTTGATATTGCCTGCTGCTCATAATGCCGTGCATCCTGCTTGTTGTGCAGCTCCTTTTGCTTGTGCTTGGCAGCCTCCTTTAGCTTGGCATCCTACAAGGAAAGAAGAGTTTAGTTACACAGATAAACAGTATATTTTATAAATACTGCATATAAAGTGATTGATCGATAAACATTTCTAAGCCGAGCAATCACTATATGTATATTTATAGATGAAGTAGATTAGATTAACCAACCGCATCCATGCGATAATCCAAATCGACTTCGCAGCCGTCGACAAAGCTGAGCAACAGCTCATCCTCAATGGCCTCGGAGAAGGGCGTTATTTGTCGGTAATCAAACACCGATTGAAACATCTTTCTATAGTGCTCATTAAGGTGCTTCAAGGTGCCCGGTTCGCACTGCTCGATACTGCGATAGCTGAGCACACGCGCCAAATTCTGGCAGATGAAATCCAGGCAGCCCTGCTGCAACAGCTTGCAGTTGTACATGACAGCAAAGTCGAGCATTTCACCGCACTTGCGTATGCTAATCTTGTCCAGTATTAGGGATTCGCATACGTTCTGCAGCGACTCAATAAAATATTGATCACATAGCGTAATCATATTGTACAGGAACGTTTCCGTATAGTTTTGCTTGCAAAATGCCTCATTATCCAGGCTATACAGATAATCAAGCACTGGCTCCATATACTCAGCTGGCACACCGTCAAAGGTGACGGTGGTGCGCTCCGCCCAGGAGTGCATGAACATCATCTCAAAGTATTCGAGACGCGCCACCAAAATGCATTTGTGCGCCTCCAGCACTTCACCATCCTCGCAAACGATGCGCACATCGCAGAGTTCAGGATAGTCAGAGCGATGCAGTCGATTAAATCGCTGTCTTCCAGGCAGTGGCAACTGTTGTTCGGTGATGTAGCTGCAAGATAAGTTTGTTTATATAGATAAAGTTTAGATATGTCAATGGGAACTCACCTTTGCACGTATTTGGCCAGCTCATGCAGCTGAAACTTTTGCAGGTGTGTGTGAAACATTTCACAGACTCGACTGCGCTTCTGAGGATTCTTGGGACCGAGACTTTGCTGTATGCAATCGATATCTGATGGAAGAAGATTAGAGAACAGGTAGAAGGTACAAATCAGGCGCTACTTACCATCCTCTGTGGGCCAGTAGTTGGTGTAGATGTGCTTGAGGACCAGCTCAAACATTTTTCCCGTCAAGTTCTCAAAGTTCAGATAGATATCCTTGTCCAGATAAAGGCTCACAAGTTCGCGCAGTCCGGCTGACCGATTGAAGATGATAAACTTGTGCGCCGCAAAGATCTCGCCATCCACATGGAAGATTATATCGTGCACGGCATCCGAGTCGCTGGTGTCGTGGTAGAGTTTCTTAAAACTGTGCTCCTTGCGCGGCAGAGTTGGCTTACGAAAGTACTTCATGTGCGACTCCTGGAGCACGGCAAACGAAGCGAAGCTCTCATCGCAAACGATGTCCACGGCTCGATCAATATTGGGCACACGCTGCAGATCGATGCGCACGTAATGCTCTCGCGAGATTTCCGTGCGATTCTGATCGTTGTTCTGCCAGATGTCAACGTTGACCTTGGGCTTATCCTGCGCACCACCAGCAGGCAACGCCAGCTGATTGCACTTGCCGCGAAAGACGCAGCCATCCATGGAGAGCACCAGCACCTGGTTGCATTTGTAGATGATCCGCTTGATCTCCGGCATGCGTATGGGCGCAAAGTTGCATCTGCAGCAGAAGGGAATAATAAGTGACAAAATTTAACAGTTAACAAGTTTCTTGCTTGCCTGTAGAACTGCTGCGTATTCTCGTACCACAGAAATACGACATTCGTTTCGGTTAGCATCATTAGTTTCAGAGCAGCTGCTGAGCCTTTTGTGGAGTTCTTCAGATTGCCGCCCATCACCGCAATGCTCTTGAGATCCTCATAACTGCATGATGAGTAAATTGATTAGGGATTACCCACACACAGATCTATGCCCAACTCACTTGGGCGTCTTTATAGTTCGGGACCTGTCCGCGTAGAAGAGCAGTATGAGCTTCTCTTCGGTATAGACAACAGTCGCTGCATTGTTGGCCTCCACAAAGCGGATGTGTGTGCGCTCTGCCAGCTTCATCTGCAACAAGTGGCAACTTTAGTCGAGCTGAAAAGCTATCGATTTGAAATTTTATTTGCCTGTGTGGGCGACACAATTGTCTCGGTTTTGGTGCTGATGCCAAACTGTCCCTGATTGGCGCCCCACACATAAATGCACTTGGAGCTGTAGGCAATGGAGTGCTGATCGCAGGCAATAACACGCAGCAGGCCAGTGGCGCCCTTGTCGCGCAACGAGACCACTTCTTTGAATGTGGTCAACTGCTGACCCGCATCCCGCACGCCCAGCTGCTGATTGTCATTGATGCCGCATGCAAAGACGAGCGAGCGATTGGTCAGCACCAGCGAATGCTGCCGGGACACACTGATGCATATGATGCACTCATCTGATTGCTTCAGTGGCACCTTTACGCGCTTCGGCGCTGGCAGGCTGTTCTCCACACCGATACCGAGTCGGCCGCCCTTGCCATGTCCCACGGCATACAGGTGGCCCTTCTTGTCGCAGAAGAGACTGTGATAGGCGCCCAGCGCAACGTGCTCGATCCAAATATTTGATTTGCGAAAGAAATCCACCGCCTGCGGTGCATTCGTATTCTGTTCATTGCCAATGCCCAGATTGTAATTCTTATTCGAGCCCCAAACGAGTGCATCATTTCTGTATGAGTAAGAGTTGAGTGGGATTAGCAACTTATTAACGAGGATTGTAGTAGTCGACTCATTATAAAACAATATTGTATAAAAAGTTCACTATTTGAAATTTATTTGATTTTTTATAGTTGTTTACTTACTGCGATTCAGCACTGGGATCCAGGTCACACTTCCTGCAAATGGCCTGCAGCGGACAGCGGGTGTCCTCATCCAGCAGCTCCAGGCTGGCGCCGTAGCGCAACAACAGCACGGCGCAATCGATGCAGCCGTAATAAAGAGCCCGGTGCAACGGACTGCTGCCCGACTCGTAGTCGCGCTCGTTGACGTGAGCACCGTGGTTCAAGAGCCATTCGAGTATTTTGTAGCGGGCGACAGATGCGCTCATGTGGACGGCGGAGCGACCCAGATAATCATGAATATTGCTAAAATTGGCACACGATTTTGCAACGTAAGCTGCCAAGTGTTGATCGTCTATGGAGCGTTTTGTGAGCGCTGCAGTAATGCAATTGCCGTGCTGGCGACGACGGCACTTGGCGGTGCAGTCATATTCCTGGTTTTTTAGAGCTGACATGCGGAGATAATTGATAAAAAAACGCCGGAAATTTGTCCTTATCACGTTGTTATTGCAGTAATTGTTTTTGTGATGATGCGCCAACTAAGTATCGATACTTGATATGCATCCAGATCTAGTTTCAAAATAAACCAATTGCTTGCACCTACGCTATGCTAGTAACTAAAGAAAATTAAATATCAAGAAAAACATAATCCATCATTATGTGCAATTCTTATTTGCACAAATTTGTGAAATTACGAGAACTGCGATCCGACTTTTGCCGGGATAAGCTACTTAAAAATACTCGTTACTAGCCACTGCAGGCAAGTACAATGAAGAGGTATTTTCGAGCATGCCGCATGCGGTCACACTGCACTCCACTTGTAGTAGTAGTTGTTGCGTGCACCGCGTACAGAAGATCCGCGCACTTGCTACGTAAGAAAGGGTGTTAATTTATTGATAAAGTAACAGCAGTGAAATATTATGTAAATGAAGGAAATGCAAATTACAAACTCTAAACATATGAAAGTAAATGCAGTGCAACAAAACTGATTCAGAGATGATAGAAATAAGTGTGCATATGTGTACATATGTGTGTGTGTGTATGGTGATTGTGGTTCATGCGGAAATCCATGGATATTGAGTCATAAGCCAGAAGAGGAACGCGTCATGCCGTTGTTGTTGATATCTAAATATGAATTGTATATTGTAGTAGGCATTAATTTGATTAACCGACTCAATTGAATTAGTATGCATAAGCACAATTTCAAAAATACACTCATGCATAAAAATATACCTCTGCGGTTAGTGTTGTGTTAGGGCAGTGTGCTCAACTTTATTAATTAATTAATTACTTGACCTCTGGGCACGGCACTTGAGAGCTCAAGAATTGTTTAAAACAATTCATATACATACACATACACACATAGAAATACAGAGAGAGAGCAGTCGAATAGTTCGCGTTAAGTTCGAGTGCACGTAATACTTGTTTACATAGCTACAAATTCACATATACAAATGTAGCTACTATGCTGACAGTGTGTGTGTGTGTGTGTGTGTGTGAGAGCCAAGTTTCTCTCAGTAGCTGCGCTGCTGCTCATTTCGTTTTAATTTCTTTTTATTTACTTTTAGTTCACACAGATCAGGTTTTGCTACGAGCAACGCCAGCCCAACAGCTCAAGTGAAGTCCTCGTTGCAGCTGCATTGCATTACCTTTCTTCGTCTCCCTTTTAACATACGATTCTAAGGTGCGAAAGAGAACAAGTGACAGAGCAGGTTGAAGTTGAAGCAGAAACCGAAACAGAAACAGAAACACAACGCGAGAACGTATCCCCGGAAATGCCAATAGAAAAACAAGTAGGATAAGCGAAACACCAGATAAAGCGCATACACCAAGAAAGCCTCTAAAACGCAATGCGATCAATTTGAAAAAAAAGAGAGGGAGATAAAGAAAGTACGAAACTAGAGTGTAGAACTAAACCAATGCAGCTTTTTGCGCTGCAGCACAGACACACATCACACACACACACAAACAGACGCACACACACATAATCTTTGGCACAATTTTCTGAATGGAATAATTATGTTGTGATGGGCTCGTGCTCGTGTACACGGCGACACTTTCTGCTGTCAACATGCTTCCTGCAAATGGTGAGTATTGTGTGAGTGCTATTGTGACCCTATTTACAAACACTAATCTCTTTTGTATATATTTATCTGTTTTATACACATGCATGCAAACAATGCGTGATATCTGTTTGATTTCAATGATATATAGATAACGATTATCGAACGCCAGGTATTCGACTTTCTCGGATACATGTGGGCGCCCATATTGGTCAACTTCTTTCAAATACTGTTTATAATATTTGGATTCTATGGCGCATATCATTTTAGAATCAAATACATCATAACCGTAAGTACCTATGAAAAATTCCCCCACTACAACACCATCCGCCGCGATAACGCTCAAACGATAACCCAAATTTTCTTTGTTTGGTCAGTATTTACTATGGAACTTCGTTTGGATTGGCTGGAATGCGTTCCTGATATGCTTCTATTTGAATGTCGGCAGTCTGGATAGGGTAAGCTGCGTAATTGGGGTCACTTAAGTCGAAATACACAATTTACTACTTCCTGAAAATTTTACATTTTCAGAAATTTATATTTAAGCACTTTAAAAATACTGATTGTTCGAAAATCGTGTAGTTAATTATAATTAGCTACATTTTGATTTTGGAATTGGAAAAGGGTTATATTATTGATTATATATTTTAATTACTTTAATTGCCCAACAGGATAGCGATTTGCTTAACATGGGCACTGGCAGTGTTTCATGGTTCGAGGCAAACGGTTATGGCTGTAAGCCCACCTATAACATAACCTCAGACGATCCATATCGGCCGCTACGCCCGGAACGTGTAGAGGATTGCCTATTGGACTATACGCTCGTTGAGGTCATCCACTCGGGCGTACAGTGCGCGCTGGCGGTGAGCATATTAATCAATTTTAAGTGCTCCGAATTGTTATAAATTGTGTGCTTCACTCTTACTCTACTATTGCATGTACAAATTTATGTAGCTGCTGGGCATACTTGGTGCGATTCTGATCAGCTGTATATTTCTCGATGAGGACGACAGATGTAAGTTACCAGAATACACACTCTAAATATATAGCACACATGTATATATATGTATATATAAATATGTATCTAATCACCAAACACTAATGGGTCATTGCTATTTAACACATGTAGTTCGTATAATTCTTAAAAACTCAACCTTAACATCTTTATGTACATATTTTTATTGGAATAATTCTCAATTCGTTTCCTAAGTTAAAATCAGTAAGAACAACAAAATTGTGCCGAATGTTTGTGAACGCAACGAATGTCTTGTTTATGTATATTTTTAATTTATATTACTTATTGTTATAAAAAAAAATAGAAAATGTGTCATGTAAAATGATTTTCGATGCTTTGTTATGTCCACCAACTTGCCCGGAATGCGAAAGAAATGTTTATAAAACACTGTGTTCAACCAAATGCCACACATATATATCACATATCATTACATACACAACATACATAAATGCTCGTCAACGTAATCCATGTTATTATTTATGTCATAACAACAACAAGCAAGAAACAAAAAGAAAGAAAGAAAGATATTGTATTGTATTGTGTAAATGCTTATAATGAACGTTTTAATCGCTGATAATAATCTTATGTTAATATGATATGTACTTTTTAATAATGTTAAAGCATCTTAATCAATTTCTGGTTTACAGTCGATTTCATGAACGGCGACGCGAAGAGTCCACAGCACACCGTCGTCCATCCAATGTACGTGAGCTATACAAGTATACCAACAACATCCGCAAGTGCCACAATGCAATCTAATAAGCAACTGCAACTGCAGCAGCAGCAGCAGCTGCAGCAGCATCATCAGCAGCAACAACAACAAAACTCACTGCAATTCTATCATCATCAACACCGACACAAAACGAGCAACAACAACAGCAACTACAACAGCCACAACAACAACAACAGCAATTGCAACAGCTATAATAATACACTTAATAATGTTCATCAGCCACAGCCACAGCCACAGCCTCAGCCTCAGCCAGACACAGCAAATAACCATAACGCATACCAACAACCATATTTAACCCACACAAGTGGCAAAAACGCCGACAACAGCAGCAGCAGCAGCAGCCTAAGCCGGCTCAAGTCACTGAGTCACAAGCAGCAGCAGCAGCAGCAAACGCAACCATCAAACCACAATGAGAGCAACCACAGCCAGAAGGGCAAACGTCTATATCAGTCCAAGGCACATGCCCTAAACTCTGTCAGTCCCATGTCCACATCTCTGTCGCCCCAAAGCGCTCAGCTGTCCACGCCCTCGCTTTCGTATGCGTCGTTGCAGAACTCGAATCCGCAGCTGGCGACATCGTTGAGCAACAGCAACTATAGCATTTTCCATGGTGGCGACACCAGCAGTGCCGCCAGCGGTCATTTTGCCCGCATCCATCATAAGCCCAAGACTCCCAAATCTGTGCCGGATATTAAGTACACTCAGGTGGCTTTGGCGCGCCTCTCGCGCAATCTCGAGGAGGATGAGGACTGCTTCTCGCTCCAGAATCTATCGTACAATGGCGATACGGGCGTCACCTATGTGCCATTCCAGAGTCCCACACCAAACAGCCTCTTTGTGGGCGGTGAGAATAATAATGTGGGGCCACCGATTCCGCACATTGCCTTCAATTCCTACCAAGATCAAATCCACTCTAGTCCCAACAACAACAATCGCTATGCCTACGAGCAATCGCCACAGCAACTTCCATTGATTTCGGGCTATTCGCCCAAGCCGCTGCGCGGTTACAAGCAACTGCCACGCCCCACTCAAATTCCAATGCCCACTGTGCCCATACACAGCTGCATAGCGGAGCAGGAGACGCTGGCTTTATCGCCACCGCCGCCGCCGGCGCCCCGTCCACATATATTCCAGCCACGACTGGGTCAGGCGCCCTATCCAGATCTCTCGCCGGAGATTGCCGAGAAATATGCGATGCCCACACAGCATGTGCCCGGCTCGCCGATGGTGCGACGCAGTCAGCGTCGTCCACGTCCCCACCCGGCACAGGCCAACTTCTGCGATCAGATACGCGACACTCCGCCCGGCTACATGGTCCGTACGCACAGCGACGATCAGCTGGAGGAGCAACAGTCGGCGCCGCATGTCAATCGGCGCAGTGGGCGCAAGGCTCGTCCACGCTCCTTCTGCAACTCGATTGTTGGCGCACAGGCCTAAGCTCAGATCCTCATCACTGCATTCCTCTCTGATTATTGACCAAAATCTAATAGACTTATAGGCAGACAGCTGCTGTTGTCCCCATTTCTGTCTCTTTCTCCCCCTCTCTCTCTTCGATCTTATTTATTGCCAGACAGACGCTGCCGAAGCTGAAGCTCTACCAGTCTCTCTATCCCACACTCGCTCTCCCTGACTCAAGTATGTCCAGCTCCTCTAATATACATACTATATATTGTAAAGTCTCTCTATATATATCTTTCCCTTCTCTCTATCTCTCTATATCTCTCTCTCTCTATATATATATATAAATATATGTAAATTTCTCCTGCAGGTGCTGGGCGATTTGCCGCTTGTGTCCCTTGTGTTGTCCATACTAACGTATAACGTATCGTATTTCACATTTTAGTATGTGTTGTCGTTTTTGTTGTGGCTAACAGAGTTTGTTTGTTTTTATTTTTTTTATTTATTTTTTATTAAATGTTAAATACATCTCCGTTGCGGTTAACGAGATGGTCACTAGGAAAACGCGATGGGAACACTTTGAGCGTGTAAAATCGAGAACGCGTCTCAAGGTGATGAAATGTTCCCAATTCCAAGCGTAACATTTAAAGCTCAAAAATCAAAAACGAAAAAGAAAACTACTTAATTTTACTAGTAGGAATTTCAGTTACCAAGTAAACAATTAACAAATGTGACAAGAACATAACACAACAAATATTGCAAATTTGCAACAAAAATAATATAATTTTTAAAAATCCACAACGGGTTTAAAATTTTCTCATTGAAAATTTGCAATATTTTTCATAAAAATAACTGAATGTAGTAAGAGAAATAAATGATTTCTCTGTATTCTGTTAGTTTGCTCTTGATGTGAAAACTAGATTTAAGATAAAGCTTTAATTCGGATGCCTTGAAAGCCATTAAAAAAAATTATAAATTATGTGACACACACACACACACACACACACACAGACGACACATACATTTACATATACAACACATACATGTGAGACTTTCCATAATGGCTTATTTAAAAACATGAAATGTGATAGAAAAATGTTACAAAAGAAACGAAAAAACAAACGAAAAAGAAAAACTAAATGAGGAGTGGAAAACGAGAAGAGAAGCGTTACGCGGAGCGGAAAGTCCAATGCCTTCATAATTTTATGTTAAACTGTGATACTACATAACGATAAAAGAAGAAAAAAACAAAAACAAAAACACACACATAAAAATGTCACAAAAACTTTATCGAAAAAAAATCAAAGAAAAGCGAATTCAAAATTGTAGAAACTGCAAACAAAATGCTGAAAACCGTTTCAAGGTCAAACGACAAAAAAAAAATCAGAAAGAAAGAAGAAATATGCCAATGCAACCAAAATGCCTTTTGAAACTGGAGGAGGATGAGGAGTAGAAGGAGGCGAAGGAGCAACTGCTGCCATAGCTTCTCCAAGGAACTACTAACTGAATATAGTTGCCTTTTGTTGTTTTTTTGATAAATGAGAAAGAAAATATCTAAATAGCATACCATAAATAAATAAACGCGTAGTTATCAACGTTACGAGATTCGTTATATATATATATATATATATATATATATATACTTATAAATATATATCAATTGTTAAGTCTAGAGTTAAGCTTTACAACAACAAATTCGCTAATTAGTAATTAGTTAAGTGCGAGCAAACACACACACACATAGGCAGAAACGATCTAGATTACTTCTTAGGTAGAGTATATATATACATAGATACATATATGTATTTACATACGAGCTGATTGCGTGCCAATTTTAGCAAAAAAAAAAAAAAAAAAATTAAGAAAAAAAAACCCAACAAAAATTCAAGCGTTTCCCAATAAATGTTCATTTACACAAATGTTTGGCCTTTAACTTGCGTCGTATTGCCTTACCGTCCTAAATCTGGTTAACTGGTTTAATGTAGCAAAACTTGGCTCTGTGTCTCTCTCTCCCTCTCTCTCTCCTTTTGCTAACCAACAACGTCTTTTTGTAGCTAATCCTGTTTTGAATTTAACCGCCTTCCAAAAATATAACGTATCACACACCAAATCTCTAACCCAACGCCCAGGTAACTGCTGCCACCTGTTTAGTTTTGTTCTTATTTTAGCTAGCTTTCTGCTCTCCTTATCCACTCTTTTTATTGACACGCTCTCTGTTCTGTAATCTCTGCAGTGAAGCACATTAACAAGCAGTCCAAGCATCGCCAGTCGCTCTACTCCATCGAGTTTGGCGCCAGCAGCGACACCATTCGACACCGTGGCGATGTTATGCTGGGCTACGGCGACCACGATCCACACGACCAGGACGGCGGCGAGCTGAGTCCCAAACCGATGACGCCGCGTCGCGTCAAGCGGCGCTCGGTGATGGCACGCGGCTCCCATGGGCGGCAATCCAGCGGCGGCGGCAGCAGCAGCACTCGACGTTCCCATCACGGCTCCAGTAATACGCTGCGCTCCAAGCATGGCGGCAGTGGTGGTGGACACGCTGCTGACAGCAGCAGCGGCAGCTATGTGCGCAGCAGTACACGCAGCTCGCGGCGCAAATATCACCAGAATCCAGTTACAAAGCTGCTGGATCAGCAGCAACAGCTGCAACTGCATCATCAGCAACAGAAACAGCAGCAGCAGCAGCAACAACAACTCCACCAGCAACAGTATCAACAGCCGCAGTTGGGCTCTTTTCATCGCCAGGAGAAGCGTCCACTTACCGCAACCAATTTACAGTCGCTAAACGATGACATTGTCAACAACAGCAACAATGTGGCCGGGCAGCTGGGCAGCCTGGGAAAGAGCAACAGTCATTATTATCACAGCTATCGCAAGAACATTCCGCTGGATCCCATCTACTACAATACCAATGGGCAGGGCATGCTGTTCGCCGCTGGCAATATGGAGGAACAAGCATCTCCACCGCTGCCGCCGCCACCGCCAGTGCCGCTTGTGGGTATGCAAAATGCTGCTGGCGGCGGTGGAGGTGGAGGCCATTACAATCCCAGCTATCAGCACTCTACCACACAGCTGAACGATGTGGGCCATACCAGCGATGAGCTCTACAACAATCGGCCGCCCTCGGTGCGTTCCAGCTACTCCAATTTCCATGGCTCGCGACCACTCTCCACTGCGTACAACACCACCGAGAATGTGTTTGCGGGTTTGAGCGGTGCCAGCGCCAGTCCGCCACAGCCGCCCTGCACACCGCCGCTCTACCAGCAGCATCCCATCCAGCAACAGCAGCAGCAGCAGCAATATCTGCCACCACCTGTGCCAGAGCCGGCGCCCAGCTATGTCAGTGCCCAGTCGCATGGTCATATGTCGTTCTCAAAGCGAACCGCCTCACGGGAGAGCATACGCTCGATGGCTTTTCTCAATAACGGGCCGCCCGCCTACAATCTCAACTATCACACGCCACCCGACTCGGAGACGACCATGTGAGAGACCAGTGTGGTTGCCCCGCAGCGTAACAATTACTTATCACATCGCATCGCATCCATCGTAAATTATCAATTGCAAATTGCATCTATGATCTCGATCAGTTCTCGAATCAAGCAAACTAAAACTATCGCCTCTGACAATATTTATACAACTCGTTTATATGCATAGATAACTGTAAACATATAACTAGAATATACCATTTGCAGCCTTGTGCAACAAGCGGGCGCCTTTCGTTATTCACAACAACATCGCATCTAGCATATACATATATATAATAACTGTTTACTTATATCTATCTATATGTATTTAACGTAAACCTAAATTAGTCTGTAAGTTTCTGTCGTTTTACCAAAGTGCCTTTGTATATAAACAACAAATAAACGATTCTTTTGTATGTATTTGTCAGCATTACTATAAAGTAATAATAATCCGATTTGACTATATATACACAAATATTGGATAGTATTTCCGATACATACATATGTCGCTCACATTTTGTTTGCTTTAATTTCATCTTATATTTATCCTTACCTCTAAAAGAGCTGAACAATTGCATATAATTTCCACAAGATAAAGCAGATACACCTTTTATATAATAGATTTAATTGTAATTGATAAGTATAAGATTTATGGTTGTATGTAGGTAGTTTACAGTAGTTATAGTAGTGGTATTTCATTTAGCCATGTTGCTATTCCTTGCGACACACTAGACACAGAAAAGGGATCAAGAGATATATTCAATTAAAATCATAGTTTTGTTAGAGTCAAGTTCTACTTACGGTCATCTGCATCCCAGCCGGGCTCGATGTCCAGCTGCATGTTGCGCTCCTTTAGCCAGGTGAAGAGCGGCGCAAAGTATTCCAAGATGCCGCGTCCGCTCAGTTTCCGCTCGCCCGTTGCTATCTGCATAACATCGCGCCAGTGCTTCGTGGCGCCCAATTTCATCATGTCACTGTAGGAATAGTTTGATAAAGATTAAGATTCTAGTGGTGTTTGGAAGCGGTCAATTTACCGGAGCAGCGCGCCCGCCTCCCGGCTGTCATGAAAGTCACAATTGTGCAGCGGATAGCTGGCATTACCAGGCTTATATTGGCCACTTGCCAGGCAGAAGGACCGATAAAATTGAAAGCCCAAAATTTCAGAAATGAATTTTCTGGAAAAAAAAGGATTACAGACATTTATAGTTAATGCCGGAAAGTAGGGTAGTAAAAGATATAAGTCTATTACAAGACCCACCTGGTGTTGGATCTGTCTGGTTGCATGCCGCGATAGAATTTATAGTCGACGTCAAAGTCCTTGGCAGAGCGCCAGATGGGCGGCTGGATGCCAGCATACTTATCCTGCAGGCGCCAGTAGGCGCAGTTGTAGTCTTGCACACCAATGCGTCCGTCCATGACGTCCACGAGGAACTTGTCGTTGATGAAGTACTGCGGCACAGCCAGCAGCGTGTGGACGCCCATGCGGAAAAGTCGATTAAGCAACTGCGGCTCCGTAAGGCTATCGTTGATCAGGATTTTCAGCCGGTGCAGATGACGTGGTGTGCCGGATGCCAGGACAGCTGTCTCGCCGAGTGCAGCGCCAAAGCCCGGACAGGGCTCCGTATCCAGGCCAAAGGGGAGCTCCCGCTTGTAGATGTTGTACTGCAGCTCCGCCATGATGCCGTGTATCTGCATCATCTTCTTGTAGTCCAGTTTGGGGCAGTAACGCAATGCCACGTCCGGTGGAAAATAGTAAACCTGCGACTTGCAGTCCGCACCACCCTCGTCGTCGTTCATGCGGCGCGAATAGCGCTCATAAAAGTTGCTGGCAACGTTAAATGGAACAATAAACGAAAGCGTAACTTCAGCTCTGGGCAGGCACTTACTCGGACATGTGATTTAAGCCCAGTGACTCAAAGAACTCCGCAGCCTTCTTGTTGATTTTAACGGGCGTGACCAACACCTCCTCCAATCGATGATGCACCGAGGGTAACTGATCCTTGGGATACGGTGTCTGAAAGATCTGATTCGGATACCATGCCTGCGACAGTATCTGATCCATAACCGGTGCCGATATGGCGCCATCATCCTTAAAATTTGCCTTGGGATATGCCAAAATGCTCGAGTGCCTCAAATAGGCGTGCATCTCCCGATACAGCGGCATTATCTCCCAGATAACTGAGGATATATGAAGGATACATAAGGATAAACGATTTTTTTTATATTAAGCAGGTATATGTGAGTAAAACTATTTAAGGGTATATATTTCAGTCTCCCATCTAGAAGATTTTCATGAAAGAAAACTACATCCAAAAGATTATATATTTGTGTATTGGTATTTACCCTCCTCCATCTCCGCCTGGAAGTTCTCGGTGTCGAAGTTGAGATACCATGTGCGCGAGGGCGTCACATGGCCATTGTAGGTGGCTGCGATACGCAGCAGGCGAACATAGTCGATGAACGTATTCTTGGCATGATCTTTCTCGTTGATGGCGCTGCGCCAGCTGAACCAATTGAGCTTGAGTTCCTCGTAGCGCTTGCTGCGCATATTCCGGAAATAGATCTGCGGATACATGGACAACGGACGGCGGGCGGAGCAGTCGTCGGTGGTGCACACAAGTGAGCCACTAATGTAATTCTGCATGTCACGCAGCAGATCCTTGGCCTGCTCATAGGCCTCGGGTCGCAGTCCCTGCAACTGCAGCTTGGACAATCGCTGGACTCGCCGACGCAGTACTGGATCACGCAGTTGCTCCACCGGCACCACGCTCAGATTCGCAGCCAGCTCATAGACGAGCTTGTAGGTCTCTAGTTCGACCTCATGCTTGCTGGGCGCCTGGCCACCCAGTGGCGATTTGCCCTTCGAGGTGAGCTGCAGAAAGATACTCTTGCGCATATTCCAAATAGTGCGCATCCGTTGCGTGGCCACATCAAGAATACGCATAGTCGACTCCTCATAGATGGCGGAGTGGTTTGAACTGGGTGCAGAGGTCGGCACACAGCACACCGTTGCAGCCAGGAGCAGCGGCACCACGAGCAAAGAACGCATCACCATGGTTAAGAAATGGGAATTGCGTCAACTTGGTTTCCGTTGTGTGCTGCTGATGCCGATAAGTTGCGGGCTTATCGCCTAAATTCCAAGTGCGTTGTAGTTTTATTTCTTTTTTTATTATTTTACTGTATCTTCGCCTCCAGAGCTCTGAGCTTCGCGAGCTCTTAACGCGTACTGAGCGCGAAATTCGACTTGATCTCCTATATGGGCATTGTATATGGAACTGGGTGGGCGGTTCATTAAGTATACCCAATTAATAAACCTCTTTTGGCTGTATTAAGCCTTTGGGCTTACTTTTAAATTCTACTTGTGACTTATATTAAGATTTATTTAATGAATACAATTGTTTAACTCGGATTTGTTCCAATACAAAAGTAATGCCCTCGAGACATTGCTTGGATAATTGCGTTTAGATTATTCTCAAATTAAATTTAAACGTTTACTGTACGATTGTTTTATAGTTGTTATTATTATAAAATACACTTTTTGTTCATAACTCATGTTAAAATTGATTCATTTTATCGATATTATAAACTGTAGTTAATTCCTCTAATATTTATTGAACTCGAACACTTTCTTAATATTTAGCATCTTTAATTTTTTGAATTCTTTTATTTTGAATATATTTTATTATTTGTATAGTCAGTTTTGGTATTTTAATAATTACTTTTTAAACTACCCATTTTTAACAAATATTTACTAACCGTTCTTATCACTTTTGCGAGCTGAACTTGAGCATAAAAAACTCGAGAAAAGGGTAAAGCGCGCTTGCCTTGATAGTGTCTCAGTGATCCAGGAAATACTATATATACAATATTTATTTTACATTATTTTATTATATTATATATACAAAAAAACATTTAATTACTTAACTTAATTGATGGTGCATAGCTGTGATCCTAAATGTTGAAGTTCGTGGCCGTTGAACGCAACAATATGACGCATACGCCATGTGGTAGACGCAGCTGAAAGTGTTAGTTGCTGATATTACGTATACGGCAGGCAGTAAACTTGGATTTGGATGGGAAAAATGCAGAGAAAGGCAACACAGCTTCAATTCTATTGTTAGCCAGTTGGCCCATATTTGGGCTTAATAATTTTGACATTTTTAGACAACGGCCTGCGGCCTGCGGTGCAGCAGCAGCAGCAACAGCAGCAGCAGCAGCGACAGCACTGTCCAAATAATACCGGGAAATGTGTCATGCCCAGCAGCGCATTTGTTTATGCCGGCAGGAGAAACTATGCCAAATGAACGCCGAGAGTTAGTCGAGAGCTGAGAGTTGAGAGTCCTTGTCACGATTTGTATTGGCCTGTGGTCGTTGCTTTTGACATTTTGGCCAAAACAGACTGTGGGTCGCTGCGTTGCGACACGCACATGGCACACGCCACGCCACAGCATGAGCGAGAGAACCTAACTGAGAGAGAGTGTGAGAGAGAGAGAGAGAGAGTTATCCTGGCATGTGCGCAATAGGGGGAAATTTAGGGATTGTGTGTGCGCTGCTGCCCGACTGCTCTGCAGATTACGTCAAACGGAAAGGAAAACCCGTTTGCTCAGAGTCAGTCACCAACGAACCTTAGAACCGAGCAGTCGCCATGCAAATGCACGCGTCCGTAGAACAAGACACAAATACAAAAAAACAAATATAATAATACAAAAAAAAAAAACACAAACCAAAAAAAAAACAACAAAAACACAAAAAAAAGAAAAGACAGCTCACTGACACACACACACACACATGGACAGACACTGAGACTGAGAAACAGAGCCACAAACACATACACGCACACGTTTTAGCAGTCTGAGAAACAGAGATTTACAAGTGCAAGCAGCGAAAAAGTGTTCTGCGCCCAAAAATAGAGTGAAATGTGCATATTGTTGTTGTTGCTGTAAAGCAGGATAAAACGGAAACTAACCTACATTTTCGCGCTCTTTCACACGCTTTCGCACATGTCCAATACCAATACAACTAGCACATACCCACACACTCAGTCACACACTCACACACACCGACACATTGGCAACTGTGACGCCTGTGCTCGTGCTCTCTCGTTTCCGCGAGCGCGCGTTCCTCGCACAAAAGCAAAAAGAAATCAACAGTAAATTGTAATAACACTTCTCAGCTTAAGGTGTGTGCGTGCACCGCTGTCGTCGTCGTCGGCGTCGTCGTCGTCGCTGTCGTTGTCGTCGCTTTCGCCCGTTTGTTTCGCGTGTGTGTGTGCGTGTGTGTATGTGTGTCAAACAATGTGCGTGCCAGCGCTTTTTTTGTTGCTCTTACCTGGTCCTGCTCCGCCGCTGCTACTTCCATTTTGCCAACGTTGTTGCATAGAGTCGCGAGACGGCGATTGCGACTAAAATAAAAATGTAATTAATGTTAAATATATACATACATACATAATAGAATAACAACACTAACAACAACAACAACAACAACAAGCAGCAACAAAAGCAACAGTAATAATAATAATAATAATAACAATAATAACAAAAGTGTGCCCAGCTGTGGGCAATTGAAGTCGCCGCAGTTTCACTGCAAAGTAAAAGAAGGAAGCGACAAAGAAAATGAAACAAACAAAATGAATTTCAATTGCTGCAATCGAATGCAGGCGAATGCGTATATAAATAGAAATTAGTGCATTGGGCAAATTGAAATGTAAATACACACACACACACTCAAGCATAGATTGGCGCGCGTGTGTGTTTGTATGTGTGTGCATATCCTGTGCGTTACGATTACATAAAGAAAATAGTAACAGTAACAGCAGCTGCAACAGCAGCAGCAGCAGCAGCAACTACAATAAAAAGCAATTAGCAATTTATAAAGGTAAATCATCGAACATTTCAATCCGTTGCGCTTTGTAGTTGTATGTGTATAGGTGTATGTGTATGTGTATGTGTATGTGTATTTTCATTAGTATGTGCACGACAGCTTGAATGCTATACGTACCATGTCGCTTGTCGTGGTGTGTTGGGGTTGGCTGGGGTTGGGTTGGGTAAGGGGTTTTGTGGTCGCTTTGCCCATTGCGGCTTGCGGCTTGCGGCGTTGGTTTTTGGCCCATAAATTAGCGCTTGATGTTGTGCACTTAACTAGAGCAGCGCACAAGGCAATGTTCGTGTGCCATTCGAAAGAAAATGAAGAAAGTAAAAAATAAAAATAAAAATGAAACGTGTAGCATAGCTCAAGGCGCAGTCAGCAGCTTCCGCTACGCTTTAAAGCCCCCCAACTCCCAAACTCCCTGAGGTCACGCCCAAGAAAGTAAAAAAAAACAGAATACAACAACAAATTCATAATAAAAATATGCTCTGTTAATGTCCTTCTGCTCTCATTGTTGTAATAAAAATATTTTGACGATTTGTGTGCTTAGCGCAAGCTGGTTTTCCTCTGCTTACTGATTTCGGCGACTTTCGGCTGCCTTTTGCCCGTTTCTCTTATAGCAAATAACAAAGCACACACACATACACATCTCTCTAAGGCCGGACCGCCTTTATGACTGCATTGTTCCTCATCAAGAATATGGACTCACCCATTCCAAGCGCTCTACCTACCACCAACACCTGCCGCCCGGATCAATCACAGTGTGTGTTGCTTCCGACACGGCAGTTGGCTGCCAGCCTTGCACTATGCGAGAGTCGAGCAGTGGCAAACTTGATATTGAATATTTTATGGCACTTCATCTAACGTTTTCCATTTCGCCAGCGTCAGCGGTGTCAAGAAGTTTGCAAAACACAACAGGAAGCTGGCCTACCTGCCTGCCACAACCAACCCACAGTAACAGCAACAACAACAGCAACAACAACAACAACAACAACAACAACAACAACCACAACTACAACACCAATACAAATGCCAAGAAAAACAACACAAAAGCTCAGCAAAACTGAGCAGCATCCAAGCGTCGCCTCCTTCGGCAGCTCTTCCTTTGCTCTTTGCTCTGTGCCATTTATCAATTCTTGTAACTTACTTTTGCTTGTGTGTCTGTGTGTGTATTTTTCTCACTTTCTGTGCGTGTGTGCGTTTGTGTGTGTGTGTGTGTGTGCGTTAATGTTAATTAACTTTATCTTTGTTAAGCTTTAAGTCTTAAAGTGTGTGCACATTTTCCGGCGTGTCGTGTGTTTATCTTTTCCGTTACGCACATTACGTATACGTTACGTAAACTTAATACGCTCGCATTACGTACAAGCCGCCACATAAGCCACATTTGAGTGTAGGTGTCTTAAGCGCTGCATTAGCGTCTGCCAATTTCCGCTTAATGACTGTCTAAATCATCCGCTGTTAAATTGGTGACAGACGACGACCTGCAGCTGCCTGACATCTTAGCCTGGCTTACTTAACCACACACCAGCCAACAACTAGTTTGCTCAATAAAATCAATTTAAATCCTATTTTGAAGAGTCCACACTCGAGTTTATGTGGTAATTTTAATTGGCGATAAATGTGAAGCTCTGCAATTAATTAATTAATGTAGAATTAATCAATCAATTTAATGGCTTATGGAATTTCACTGTTAAAAAGCGATTGGTAACAGATTATAAGAAAGCTATTAGTAATACTAATTAATAATTTCTGAAAATGAGAAAATAATCAATATTCTCAATAATTAAGAATGCCATTTAAACTTACGCACGTAAATTAAAGTTTATGGTCCTCTAGAGTTTTTAGAATAAGAAGGCAATAATTTATTAACAAAGGCGATTAATATTTCCGAAGAAAATTGTCTTTGCACAGTTGCCAATTTCTTGCACTATTTCAAACAATGAAAGAAAATAAATTGAATCGATGGACTTAATTTGCAAAACGTTCTCGAAACATTCTGAAAAGAATGTATTGAGAATAAATTAATTTTCGTCCGTTTTGTTGTGCATCCATTCTCCATATAATTTCCCCAAACATACTTATGTACGTAACTGAGCATAAAACTAATAAGCTGTCTTTTTTTCCCCCAATTTTGCAGAAGGCCCAAACACAAAGCACAAAATGTAAGGCGGCAACAATAATCAACGCAACGCAACAAAGCAGTAAAAAGCAAGCGAACAAAAGCGATTTGTGAGTTTGGTGCGGGGGGGAACAGAGGCAGTGAAAGAAAAGAGGCGATGCCCCATTATTGGAAACTGTCAGACTCGTCAGATTTGCATAGCTTTAGAACCAACGGGATAAAAACGGCAGCATCATGCCAGTGCCGAACGTGATAAGCACAACCAATGCGAGAGCAATGCGAAATGTTAACAATGGCGACAATATTAACGCTAAATGCGACGATCCCAATGTGTGAGGAGCTGAGGTACAACAAAGAGTAGCCAAAAGTGTGTATAAAAGAGACATACATCAAGACAGAGACAGAGATACAGAGAGATAGAGAGAGGGAGATAGCTAGAGACGTAGCAAGCAAGACATGCAGCTGCGATAAGAGCGAACAGGAGCAACAAAAACATCAACAACAGCAACAACAACAACAACAACAACAGCAGCAAGAGCAACAAGGAGATATACGAGGACAATCAGTCAAGATGAGTGATGATCAAACGCTAGCAGCGCAGAATGATGATAAAGGTGAGTGTATAAAGGTGCTAAGCTATGCAATCTATGGCTAAAGGCCACCAAGGTTTTTGGCCGGCCAAAAAACCCATAATTATCGAGTATGGAACAGATTGCTTGTGCTTGGAGTGGAGCAAGGGAGTGCTGAGCGTGGTGGGTGTCAGTGTCGGAATGGGAGTGGGAGTGGGAGTGGGAGGCAGTGCGATTGGTATTGGGGTGCCATCAAATCTGCGCTGGTTCTGGGCCATACATACGAAATAAGCCCAAGCTGAGAGCGTGCCTCGGACACCCAGCAAGTGGCCCAAAGGCAAGCAAGCCAAGAATATTGCAATCAAAATTCTAACGACTTTGTGGTACACTGTTCACAGAGCTAAACTTAAAAAAAAAAAAGAACAAAATCAACCCTTCCTTTGTTGAACTCATTCCTCATTCTTGCACACCAACTTATCATTCAGCCATCAGTTTATTTTGGCCAACGCTAACTTGCATCCATCAAAATTTAAGTATTTCAATTAACGCCAACCTCCTCAGAATACGCCGCACAAGCGTTTTATGGCTATGTGGCAAATTACAGCTATTAATTATAAACGTAGTAATACAGTTACAAATATGTGCGAATAAGTTTTCATTAATTTTTATTGCATTACTTAAGGAGTCGTCAGTAAACGCACAAAATTAATTACATTTTTAATTTAAAAAAAAACCGCTTGAGAAATTTATTTTGGCTGTTTGACGATGTGGAAGAATAAATAACATTTACCTCAAAATTGTAATTTTTGTGGAATACAAATTATTTGGTTATAAATTTAATTTAAAATTAAGTAGAATAATATGTAAATTTGTGTAACCCAAATCTAAAGAATAAATAGATTTAAGCAAATTGAATTGAAAACAATAAAATAAGTTGCTCTAAATCTATTGGAGATTTAAATGTTATAGTGATTTGCATGGGATTTAGTGCTTATAGTAAACATGGGCGTGGCAAACAAATCTCAACACTTTATCTGTCATGGCCAATCACCATAATATACATATACCCCATATCCAATCGGGCGCAGAGTATAACAACACGCAAGGCTAAAAGCTGGGCAGGGATTGGTATTGGGCAGAAAACAGGGCAAACGGCAGATGGACAGATGGGGAGGCATCTGCATGATGTGGGCGAGTATTTATGGTTAGCTTTGGTGTTGTGTATGCGTGTTCTTTTGACTTCTGTTTGGGCTACGGCTTTGGCTCCGGCTCCGGCTCCGGCACCCGCTTTGGCGCGTGTTTGCTCGAGCTGCTTGGATCATCAGCATAATTAAATAGCCATTGCTCATTTGTGTGTGCAGCTCAATAAAATTTGACTCGAACTTGAATCAAATATGCGGCACACATCCACACACACAAACACACAAAGACACACGCACACAAACACACAAACACACACACACTCATGCAGATAAAGAAACGACTACACTTAAGGAAAAGCAGGACTGGAGGCTGTTTAAATAAATGATTAACTAAAAACGCAATCGCTTTGGGAGCGAGCTGCCATCTCAGCATATATCTCAGTCTCCCTCTCTGCCTTTCTAATCACTGGCCATAAGTTACGCAACTGTTCGAGCAAACGCAATATGCAGGGCTTGTGGCATGTGGAATGTGGCATGTGGCACAAGGCGCATGAGGGCAACGGCGTGTAGGGGTAGGGTTGCTCGGGGTGGATACAATTGCCAGTTGGGCCAATTGTTGGCCTTAACGCTGCACAGAGAGCTCTGTGCAGTTCTGACTCGAAACAATGCACAAGGCCCAAAGCGCAGCGCGTGGGCCAAAAGACAACGCGACTGCGACAACGGATTATAAATATGAACGGAAACGGAAACTAATTAAATATGTAGAGCAAACTGTGTGTGTGTGTTTGTATAAATATATATATATATATGTGTGTGTGTGTGTGTGTTCTTTTATTTTTCGCCTCTTTTTTTTTGTTGGTTTTCCTTTTCAGTTTCGGTGGCAACTGCAGCTTCTGTTTTACCTTGGACTGTATTCTATTTTAATTTCGTTTCACTTTTATTTTTAACTCTTTTGCTGTTTTTCTTGGCGACAAATTCAATTTGCCTTTGGCCAGGAAGCGGCCCAACAGATAGAAAGTGCCGCTGCACTCCATAACAATTATGCCACACACACACACACACACACACACACACACACACACACACACAGATAATTTTAGTTATATGTTTGTAGTCACAGTCACAGTTCCCACTCACCATTGAACTTGTGCACAAAGGTCTGCGCAGCTGCGGGCAACTTTAATATGAATGCAACTTCGACTGGTTTCTGGCGTGCTTTCGGAAAATCCAAGTTGGCATGTTTTTTTTTCTTGCTGTTTTTTTTTTTTTTGTCTCTCTCCTTTTGAACCAACAAATTTTTGTGAGGCTCTGTGTATGTGTGTCTGTGTGCAATTTCCTTTTTCTCATTTGTTGCTGCTGGCATGGCGCTTTGAGAATCATGTTGCTTCCGCATTAACTTGTTGGCGCATCTGCCGAAGATGTGCAAAGCAGGTTTCCCCTGAACTTAGCTGGAGTTGAACATGATGTTGCTGCTGCTGCTGCTGCTGGGGCAGATTATGCAATACAGGGAAGATGAGCGTCGGTTGCATTTAATGTTAATGTGCGACCGTCAACCGGTTGCCCATCTTTATCATCATCATCATCTTCAACATGAACATCAACATTGTAGCCCTCTGCAGCCAGACTGACTGACTGACTGCCTGCCTGCCTGTTTCTGTCCACAAATTTCTCTCACTCTCTTTGCTGGCATTGCCCGTTAATCTTCATCAAGTGTTACATACGAACTTGATTTTCACCGATAGTTAATGACTTGTAAAAGGCACGAGACTTACTTGCTTATACAGCGTACTGTATTTAAAATTCATTTTGTTTCTGTTTTTACCTAATCATCGTTACCAGCTGTACTCCAACAATTTCAGGCATTTCAACTCTCAAATCGTGTTTGTAACGCCCTTTGTTATATATATAAAATATACATATGTATGTGTTCAATTACATTTACAATTCATGTCGGGGAAGTACCTCACACCCACACCCACACCCACATACGCACACATATATTTTATTCATTCACTGAATAATTTAATATAATACTAAAACATTTTATATTATTGTTTGCAGTAATCAGTAATCATGAACAAAATTGGCCTTATTTTTATTTTACCAAGTTCCATTTAAGTTCCTAAATTGTTTGAGTGGTTATAGAGTAGTAAAAAAATATATATTTGGATAGTTTTCCGATGTGTTAAACCGTTAAACGTTCTAAGTCTGTATATTGATTTGCTGTCTATCTTCCGGAATGGGTTTTACTATATAAAAATCTTTTGGTTATTCATTGGTTTAACTGATCGTATTTGCATAATCAAGTTATGTCAGGGTATCTGTGGCAACGGTGCAGCATTCCAAACTTTCCACTCTTATTATATTTGTAACAGCTGCCCCCATTGCTGCTGTTTCTATTGTTGTTGTTGTTGATGTTGCTCTTGCTGCGGCTGTTGAAGTAGTCTTTATATAAGCAGTGGTTTACTGATGATTTTCATATGATTTCGATGTTGTGATGGTATTTCATAGGTCTTTTGTTTACAATAATGGGTGAGCCAAAACTGGATGTATATTAATTAATTTGGCAAGAGGTTTGAATCTGATCAGTTGCAACAACTTGCACAACACCTAACACCAGCCAATAGTAACAATGGAATGTTGAGCAACTAATTTGCATTGTTACATGTCCCCCAACTGAGTAATGAAAAATCGTTAACAGTTAATGAAAATTGACGCCCAACAGTGTGGATGAGTGAGTGAGTGAGCGGGCTAATGAGAGCCCTACAGCTAATCAGCAGCGGAAGCATAACAATGGACAGGACCAAATAACAAATACAGCTAACAAGTACATGCATTTATTTATATGTATATACATACGTCTATATAGAGGATTCAGTGGCCAAAGTTGGATGCGGGCGCTGGCCATGACCTCCTCTTGGATGTCTGATGTAAGAATGCGACCAGATGAGCGGACAAATCAACAAAAACTCACTCGCAGCAATTTCGCCAACGCTGCATCAGAGCGTGATGTGATATAAATTTTTTTATTTGTTTTGGCTTTTTTCTTGACTGTTTTGTTGGTAATGATGTTGTTGCTACTGCCACAACAGTTGTAGCTGCTGCGGCTGGCAGTGGCAAGTCTTAACCCAACGACAACCAATTAGTTGTTATATGCTGCATATTTAAAAAGTCGTTTGATGACACAAGTTTAATATGATAATTTATATACAATTAATTTGAAATATAATTACCAGTTTATATATTTATTTGCTCATTGTTATTTATTGAAATGAGAAAAGAAACAGCAAAATTGTCCTCCAATTTGACCCACAGGCAATAAATTTTGCAAATAAAACGAAAGATTAATAGTTTAATTATCTTTTCACACTATCTAATCTCTCTATATTAAAATTGGCAATATAATAAATTTATATATACGATTTGATAAGCTAAAAAAATAACTGAGAAGGCAATCAAACTGTTGACAATAAATAATTGCAAAATTATTATGACAAATTATATTTATAAAATTAAATATAACCAAAAATATTTATGGACTCAATCTTTTGTCAGTTGAAAAACAATTAAAAACGAGCGCGATTTGCAACATAGAAAATGTTGAATGTTGACAGCTTAATTAAATTTGAGCAGATAATTTGTATAATGATGTTAATGGGTTAACAACGAGTAAGCCAAAAACCCGAAAACTAAAAAACCCGTAAGCAAAAGGGTTTGGCCAATATGCCCACAGCAATACCATCATTCCAATACAGCAAAGCGCGTTGTGCCGTTATGCAAGTGGCAGCAGCAGCAGCAGCAGCAGTCGTTGACGATGTTGCTGTCGATATTGTTATTGTATAAGGCTCGCAACAGCAACAACAGCAACAACAACATCGGCAACAACAACAACAAGAGTAACAATGATTAAGTGGCAAAAGGAATTGCCAATAGGAAGTTCATATCAGCAGCAATATTACCATAAGCATAAACGTAAACACAATCAAAATAACGGTTAACGTCAGCAGCTACTAACAACAATAAATAACTGTATCGGGGCGAACGGACAGACAGGGTTTGGCGGCAAGTGAGGGCGGGGAGGCTGGTGGGGTGCGGCCCTAGGCAAACTGGTCAAAATGCATATTAATTTGATTTTCGATTTAAAAATTGGAAATTTCAAATTTTATAGTTGTAGCCCAGCAACCAGCAACCAGATTTTCTCCAAACGATGAAAGTGGAGCACAGTCAAACCCACTACCAACACCACCACCACCACCACCACCACCACCACCAAAATGCCCCGCCAGCAAACAAAAAGAGCGGAAGAGCTGCAACTATTTCGATCTCGATCTCAGACAAGTTTTGCAAAAGGGCGCTCGACGGACGCGTCTCGTGTGAAAGGTCAACACTCTCCGACTGAAAACGAAAACAAGAAAGATGCGACTCAAACAATGCGAAGATTAAATACCCTACCCAGACATATATATAACTTGAAGAATATAATATGCTTGATATGGGATTTTAATGATATTGCAAAGAAGTTTATTTTCATAATACATGTGTCATAGCTAAATACTCAGGCGTGCTCCAATTTACGCAAAACTTATCGGTTTCCTTTTATTAGTGCTCAATTTTTAATCGCTTGTTTTTATCGATAATTACTGATTAATTACAGTTATAGTATTAGTTGCGCAAATATTTATTAAGACTTGAGTTTAGTTAGTTTTCTTTCTTGTGATAAGAATTAGCTACCTTCAAAAATAAAAAGTTGTTTATACAATAACTGCAACTTGAAGAAACTATTATTATATATATTATTATGATATAAAGTAAATATAGTTGTCTGTTAAAAGAAAGTTAACTTAGAAACACTCATAGTTAGTTTGGTTCAGATGTAAAGATAAAATGAACAACTATTTTAAAATATAAAATTTTAAATTTTATTACAAGTTTCTTGGAACAAAGTTTCGATTTCAATTATGGATTATAAGAATTTTTTCTCACATGTCACATTTAATGTGTTATAATCAATATGCCGAAAGTGTAGAGTGCTCGATCATAACGAAAATGAAAACGAAATGTAACGAAAGCGAAAAGCGAAACAAGGCGGCCTTCGATGGGCTGCTGTCGTCGCCGACGTCGGCGTCGACGTCGTCGTTAACGTTGTCGTTGTCGTTGTCTGTGGCTGCTGCAGACTCCCAGTAGCGTCGCTCTTTGGAAGATAATCTCTTGCACTTGCTGTGAGACGACGGCGCACCACTTACATAACGAGAGGCCAAGCTCAAGTCGGTGGCTCAATGGCGGTGGTTCGCATTCGGTTTCGTGTATAAAACGCGCCGTGGCGCAGTTTGCCGAATCATTTACAGTTTGTCGTTGTCCCAACAGACGACGGATCAGTGCCTGTATCGAACCCTAAACAACTGAGTTCCAGTTCAAACCGAAGCGACATGGCGACGTATTTAACAGTGAGTGTTTGTGGTTGATGCAGTGGTGCAGTGCTTCCAGTGACTAACGGGTCTTTTCTCCTTTTGTGTAGCTGAGCATTCTACTGCTCGCCAGCACCCCAATCTGGGGCAAGCCCACCTTTGGCCGGGAACATGTACACATTCGCATACACCTGCCCGAAAGCGGTGGTGGTGGCGATCATGGTCATGGTGGCGGTCATGGTCATGGTGGCGGCGGCGGTGACTTCTCTGGCTATGAAATACATGGTGGTCATGGAGGTGGTGGCGGTGATTACCATGGAGGCGGCGGCGGGGGTGCTCATGTGAGCACCTTTGCTATCATTACCGAAGACCACCATGGAGGTGGCGGCGGCGGTGGTGGTGGCGGCTATGGAGGTGGCTACAGCGCTGGCGGACATGGTCACGATGAAGCCCAGATTGCAGTGATTGCTGCAGGTGCCGGTGGCGGACATGGCGGTGGACATGGCGGTGGACATGGCGGTGGACATGGCGGCGGATATGGCGGTGGACATGGCGGTGGACATGGCGGTGGTGGCGACGCTGGTCTAGCTCATATTGCTGCCATTGCAGCCTCAGATTCCTCCTCGCACGGTGGTTATGGCGGCGGTGGTGGACATGGCGGATACGGCGGCGGCGGCGGCGGTGGACATGACTCTGGTCTGGCTCACATTGCTGCCATTGCAGCTAGCTCCGACTCGTCCTCGCATGGTGGCTATAGCGGCGGCGGTGGACATGGTGGATACGGCGGCGGCGGCGGCGGTGGACATGACTCTGGACTGGCTCACATTGCTGCCATTGCAGCTAGCTCAGATTCCTCCTCGCATGGTGGCTACAGCGGCGGTGGTGGACATGGTGGTTATAGCGGCGGCGGCGGTGGCTACAGCGGCGGCGGCGGTGGACATGACTCCGGTGTGGCTCATATTGCAGCCATTGCAGCTGGCTCCGGCGGCAGCGGCTATGGTGGCTACAGCGGCGGTGGTGGAGGAGGTGGTTACAGCGGCGGCGGCGGCGGTGGTGGTCATGATGATGGTCATTTGGCAGCTGTGGTATCCTCGTCGGCCTCGCACGGGTCAAGCGGCGGTGGCTACAGCAGCTATGCTGCACCTGCGAGCGGTTGGACGGGCGGTGGTGGCGGCTCCGACTACTCCAGCTACAGCAGCAGTAGCAGCTACAGCAGCGGCGGTGGCTACAGCAGCGGCGGTGGTGGCTACAGCAGCGGCGGTGGTGGCTACAGCAGCGGAGGTGGCGGTGGATACAGCGGCGGCGGCGGTGGACATGATGATGCCGGTTTGGCCATTGCTGTTAGCGGTGGTTCCCATGGCTCCAGCGGCGGCGGCGGCGGTGGCGGCTACAGTTACGCAGCGCCCGCTAGTTCCAGCTGGTCCTAGGACCACAAGCCAGCACCTTGGCCACTGGTCATCTAGTCTACGTTCATGTTCATGGCCCATTTGGATATAATATAAGTTATGATTCGTTCGCATTCAACATTCAACAGTTGGCAGCCTCATCCAAAAGCACAGCTGCAACTCGCAGCATCATCGCCAACTGCGCATCCGACTGCATCCTCACATGTATATTTCGTATTTATGTAATCGCCCACTCCTCCAGCAGAAAGGGAATGGCTAATTTTCCCAATGTCATGTGTCGTCCATGTGTACAAAATAAAGTATATAGTGTAATAATTTGTAAGAGCAATTTGTAGTTTTTTTATACGATCACAATTCGTGGTCCACGCCAGGTTATGTCAGCCAATTTGGGGTGAAAGTGGCCAGCGGAGAGTGGCCAGCGAAGATGCCGTAAGAGTTGACTGTGCCTCATCATAACGACGCAATGACGCGATGACGCAATGACGGTCAAGAGCGAATCAAGATACCGTTGATGATGCTGATGATGATATTATGCGATAATCACTTTTACATTTTAAACCAATAAAAACATTCCAAAGAAATAAAAAAGCTAAATTTAGTTTGGCATTTTTGTTGTAGACATAATTAATAAATAAATACAGTTTCGTGATCTAGAAAAGCTGAAATTCGATGAAGTTCGAAATTTTATTATATTATTATACTTAATTAATTATAATTAAATTTGAACTTTTCGTATTCAAATTTGACCTTGGCAGAAAATTAAGGAAAAAGCAAAGTGCTTAAATTTCTTACTATATTTAATAAACCTTGTCCCGATTTCAAAACAGATGTTTGCTTCAGTCTATTTATATTTATGAAAATGCATTTTCTATAGGATCCTTTCTTTAATCAGATGTACAATTTATGCAATTAGGAACAGGTTGTAAAATCCGATTGTCTGTTACTAAATAATTCGATTCGTCCAAGTGAAATGCGAAAACTTATTTAGATCGGTTCCTTTCGTATTCCACTTCTCTGTCATGGAGGGGCATGGTGACATAGTGATTGAAGTAATCGTAAATCGTAAAGAAAAAGGCGGACGTAGCCCCAGACTTGTACAGCGTGGGCACCATTCCCTTGTAAAAACCCAGAATGCCCTCCCTCTCAATCGTATTCCGAATGCAGAACATTATCGTGTTGCAACTGGGATTGAGGCCGAATGTTTTGCGGTCAGCCTTAAAGTGACTCAGCATCGAGCGCTTTTTGATTAGATCCAACGGATAGACGATTAGCTTCGAGAGAACGCCCGAGGAAGCCGCATTAAAGAAGAGCACGGCGCCTGGTATCATATGCGTCGGATGCGGATCGTGATAGTATTGGCCGATCAGCTTGCCTGCCATATGATTGAAGAATTTGTAGATAACAAAATTGGCCCCCACCAGCGGATATACCTGTAGCAGGGTCAGCCACAGGCCGCTCGAAACGCCACGCAAACCCTCACGCTGGAAGACGTTCTTCACGCCCGACAACGCCCCCAGCTTGCCGGCATCACTGCCCGGATCGGCGGCCACCACACGGGTCCGCACCACATCGAACGGCTGAGCCGCCAAGGTGCCAATGCAGCCGGCCATTCCGCCGCACATGAAGTAGCTAAAATTCGGATGCATCTGGAAGAAGGCGTTTTGGGAGGCGGCCCGGCGCAACTGTTCATATGACCAAAACTGGACCAGAGCATAGGTGACGCTCATTGTCTGGGCGGATATGTGACCCTTCCAAATGCCGCGTAGCCCCTCCTCGCGATATATGATGGAGAAGGCGTCCAGCATGCCACTATATTTGGAGGTCATTGATTTCTTTCCTAACGGCTCCACCTGCAATTGAAATCGTATCTTGAGTACATCGAACGGATGCGTTAAGAAACGCGTAACTCCCCCAGCAAGTCCACCTCCCAATGCCTGCAGCATTTGTACAACTGGCGAGTTATGTGAGGACATCTGTTGAAAGGATTTATAATTTCAATCTAAAATTATCTCACATAATTTAAATTCAATCACAATAATTCCAATTTAAAATTAATTAATTGACTAAAAAAATATGTTTGTTGTCTCTAATTGTTGCTAAAAATAGAAGTAAAAAATAGGACAAATTTAGGTCAGCAGTATATTAAAGTTTGCTCTATTTGCAAGGCTAAATTCTGCAACGATTAATTTTAACCCTGTGATGGACATGTTTGTTAACCTTTAGCATTATCCTTTTGTCGCTCTCTTTCAGTTGCCAAACACCAAGTCGTTGCCTACACGCAAAAGTCGCAGGTCAAACACGAGAATCGGCATATTCAGTTGGTGCGCGAATATGGCTTTCATCCGCGCACCAAGGCCTCTGTGGAGGATGGCGACGTCTTGCCCCGTAAATTTGAGCCTTTTCCAGAGGACATGTACGGCAAGCCGCTTGAGGAGATTGACACCTTTATATACGAAGAGGTAAGCAATGCAACCGCCCCAAAAAAAAAAAAAAAAACCCACCCATCTGCCATTCATATGCATATTAGCGTGGCAACTCAATTGCACAGCTTAAGCGACAAAAGCAAACAAACAAACAAACAACAACAATAATAACAACAGCAAAATGCTGCATTTGGCCCATTGCCATTTTTCCATTTCCATTCGTTTTAATTAATAAGTCACACAGGGTGTTTTATGTGTGCCAGTTTAAAACACGCCCCCTCCTCTTCACATTCATCGCTCCTCACTCCGAAAACCAAACCCATTCAGTGTGTGCAGCAAGTGGCACAGGCGGAAATGGAACGCGCTGCTCACGCTGACGTCGACTGTTGTTGTTGTTGTCGCAAGTGCAAATGCAACGACTTAATGAAAATGAATGCACTTTTGATGCCAAAGCTGAGGTTAATGGAAATGCGAAAAGTTAGAACAGCCCTCTTTGTCCACCACTTGACAGGCCCAATGCGGCACGGATATCAGCGGAAAGTGAGAGTAAATTTAGCAAAGAGCCGCAAACAGAGCGACACAAAATACAAACACACACAAATACAACTAGTATAACTGTATATGTACAGACACACACATACATGTATAAGGACAAATTAAATACATTGCGGCAGGGAAATGGGTCATGCAGCGTTTGCCGTTGTAAAAGGACCGAAAAGGCAAAGCAATGTGACAAGAGTATTTACGTGTAACGACGGTCGCCTTAAATAAACTGCTGCCACCCATCGCCGTTGCTGCTGCTGCAGCAGCCAGCAGTGGACAAATTATAGACGAACATGCAAGTTTACTCAAGACTTGGCGGCCAGAATAACAATACATACATACAGAACAAACTCACACTTATAATACGCATACGCTTATATGCCGTGGCCAAATATTTTCAGTTAACGTTCGGTCAGAGTTTGAGTTGGGTCAAGCTGCCAACGGTAAACATGCATTCAAATGGACAAGCCACGCCATAGTATCAGGGCTGGCGTAAATGTAACGAAATGTTGCCAGACATTTGCACGCACGCATGCATGGCAACGCCATCAAACATACAATTTGTGTGTCCGTGTTTGTGGTTGTCTCTGTGTGTGTGTGCGTGTGACAAATGTGGGCAAAGCAAACTCTGGCAACGGAAAATCAAAGTGCTTAATGGCATTTAATGGCACACACTTTAAGCCGGCCCAGAAGTGCAAACATCTGTGGTGACAACTACAACTACAACGATAGCAGTAACAGCAGCATGTTGCCCCAGACTCGAGATAAGACGGCCGCATGTTTGCCAAAATGTTCAGCAAATGCAAAACTGAAATTTCCATTTCTACATCGTTACAAGAGCTAACACAATTTTTCATTTTGCCCACTTAAAATACACTTGCTTTTTCTTAAGCTCTCGTGTTTAACTCAAACACACACAAGCACACCAATACACATGCAGAGTGGACCGCAAAAGCACATGCAAATTTACAAAGCACACACACAGCGTATACAGAGAGAAGGGAGGAGTGGAGGTAAATGGCCAAAACTGCCACCCAATTGTAATTTGTGCTTGTTACATTAAAATTTCTGCTTACTCGGCTAAACGACATTTATGTGTAACAAACGACCTTGTGGGAGAAGAGGGTTTGAGCGGTCTGGACAGCCCGTCATTTGTCCTTTGTCATGCTTAACGAGGTTGGGAGCATTGCAGAAATCAGTGCTAATGAACCACAACCAGCCACGTCTACTTGGAGATCCCTTTAGCAAATCGATATGACCGACTCCCAGCAGATTGTACAATTTGTCTAATTAGCTGACCACCTCACATAGATAGAGATACTCACTGCAGTAGTTTTCCCCTCTTATTCTACTTGGCGACTCAAAAATATTCCAGTTTCTGGGGACAGGCAGAGGAGGTGGGTATTCACTTCACACGACGAATATTCCTCTGAAGTTCTGGCAATCTGCTAAATAAATCAAATCAAATACACATAGTGGCCTGGGGCACACTAATACTTCCGTTAGCAGTTGCGGCAACTCCGATTCTGCTCACAGACACATACATGCACAACAGCAAGCACAGGTCACACTCATGTGCGAGTGTGGTTATGTTGAGAAAAAGCACGCTTGAATATTATTTTTTTTTCGTTTTTTTTACTATCCGTTTTGACAATTTAACACAGTTTTATGTTTTCTTTGTGGAACAATTGTAAACCAGCAATTTATTTAAGAATTTTCAAATGGAAATTTCAAAGTGAATTTGTTGTAAAGCACATTCTTTTCTGGTTTCGAAAACTCATTTTGCAAATTGCTTTCGGGCTTCGAGTTGCCCAGTCGGCATTCAATTTTTGTACGTCAATTAGGGGTTCCTGAAAGCAGCAAGAGAAAAAACCGCAGTTTTAATATCGATCGATAATAGTCTCTTGCTGTTAGGGCTCCGCTGGCGGAGTACTCACCACGAAAATGGGCAATGGCGATGCGATTACTTGGACCTTGCACGCATCTTCCTGCGCTTACGCTTCAACCTACGCATACGCTTCTTACGCCACTGCAATTACACAAAAACATACATTCGTATTACAATCAATTGCTTATTTATTATTTAATACACTTTTCTATTATTTTACACTTGATTTGGTAGTGGGAAAAGTATTTTTACCTTAGCTCTCATTTTTCTTCTGGTTTCGAAGACGGTCAGAGAACGAAAGAACGATGGGCAAGCGGAAGTTTAGCTGGCAGCTTCGCGTGGCCGATTTTGACATTTCCAAAGTATCGATAAGTCAGACAGCGATTTGGCATCGAGTAGCTATGTTAAGTGCGGAGCAATTCTGCAAAGTGTAGAGCAGTGCTGTTAAGAAGCAACTCTGGCTGTTAAGTTGTCAATGCTCATGTTAACCTGTTGCAATTCTGTTAAGTCAACGATTGCACTGAAATCAACTCTTAATCGGCGCCGAAATTAGAATTAAAGTAGCTAAAAATGTTTGACAACTCATATTTTGCAGACTTTCTGTGTGGTCTCGAAGCGATTCCGCAAGAATTACATACATCGCTTCACGGGCACCCAGAGCCTTTTCCTCTTCCATCCATGGAGTCCATGGCGACGCGTTTGCGTCTACATTGCAACGAATCAATTCTTCGATTACTGCGTCATGGCAACAATTCTATTCAACTGCATTTTCCTAGCCATGACCGAAACCGTGGAGGAAGCTGAGTAAGTCTCAAATAATACTCATATTTATATGTTTAGGCATGTATTTATTTATATTTCAGATATATCTTCCTGGCCATTTACTCAATCGAAATGGTTATCAAAATCATTGCCAAAGGCTTTTTGCTCAACAAGTACACTTATTTGCGCAATCCGTGGAATTGGCTGGACTTCGTGGTGATAACCAGTGGATATGCGACAATTGGCATGGAGGTTGGCAATTTGGCCGGCTTGCGCACATTTCGAGTGCTGCGCGCACTAAAAACAGTCTCCATTATGCCCGGCCTGAAGACGATTATCAATGCATTGCTGCACTCGTTTCGCCAACTGGCCGAGGTCATGACCCTGACCATATTCTGTCTGATGGTGTTTGCCCTGTTCGCGCTACAGGTTTACATGGGTGAGCTGCGCAACAAGTGCGTGCGGAATGTGCCCGCCGATTGGACCAATATATCGCATCTGGATTGGCAAATGTAAGCAGCAAGTGAATATAGGTTTTTATCTTTGTACAACTCTGGTTTGTTTCAGTTGGGTCAACGATACGGACAACTGGCTGTATGACGAGGATGAGATGCCCATGCTGTGTGGCAATTTGACTGGTGCACGGCATTGCCCGTTCGGTTTTGTGTGCATCTGCGTTGGCGAGAATCCCAATCATGGCTACACGAACTTCGACAACTTCATGTGGTCCATGCTGACAACGTTCCAATTGATTACGCTCGACTACTGGGAGAACGTATACAATATGGTGAGCCTAAACTCAGTTCAATATCTCAATTTGCAGGTTGTAGTAATCTGATTTCATTTTTATAGGTGCTCGCTACTTGTGGTCCAATGAGTGTTTCATTTTTTACTGTGGTTGTGTTTTTTGGCTCATTCTACTTAATTAACCTGATGTTGGCTGTTGTCGCGCTCAGTTACGAGGAGGAGGCTGAAATAACAAATGAGGCGAGTACCACTCAATAATAACTTTATCGTAGTTCTGTTTTTAACTGTTATACGTATTGTTTTAGGAGCGTAAAAAGGATCTGTTGGATCATCGGGATGATTCCACGTTCAGCTTTGATCCGTCCGTGTTGAACGTGAAAATGCTGAATAAAAACAACAAGAAGAAGATCGATTCGCGCAAGGGTGTGCTCCTCGCCTCCTACAGCAAGAAGAAGACGCGTCGAAAAAAGACCAAAGGTGGCAAGGACAACACCAGCACCAATGGCAGCAATGGCAACGATCACGAGAATGCTAAATCTCCATCGGGCACGCCCAGCCCCAATCCAAGTCCGCGACACAGCAACACAGATCGTCCCTCGGCGCTGGCCCTGCAGGCGCAGAAGCAAATGGAGCAGCAACAGCAACAGAAGCAGCTCATCATATCCGAAACGGCAGCGGCGGCGGCGGTGGCGGCGGCTACGGCTACGTCGCAGCAGCAGGAGCAGCAGCAAAAGACACGCATCAGCTTCAAGGAGAGTAATGTAAAGAATCCCAATATGCTGTATCCTTCGGACTACAAGGGTCAGCTCATAACGAGCAGCCGTCAAACGAGCTCCAATTCAAGCGGTGGCGTCAATCGTGAGTCCTCGCAGGATGATTCGGGCGTTGTTGATGATCACGAGGAACAGGACACCGGCAATGAAATGGGTCATGTCTCAACCGTGGAGCTGGCGTTGTCGCCGCGCGAAGTGCGCCTCATCAAATGCAATGGAAACATAGCGCGCATCAAGAACCACAATGTGTATGCGCTGCATCAGGAATTCTCCTCGGAGGTCGTCGTCATTGGTAATTATAGCTATATAATATCCATGTGCAGTATGTATATATAAATGTCTCTATTCGCAGATGATCTGCCCGATCGTAATTGTGATCGCTGCGTCCACTGCTGTGCGGATTATGAGAGCTGGTTGCAGTTCCAGAACTGTCTTTATAAGGTGGTGCGCGATCCGCTCTTCGAACTGGCCATAACGCTCTGCATTGTGCTGAACACCGCGTTTCTGGCCATGGAGCATCACGGCATGAGCGAAAGCTTTCGTAATGCTCTCGACGTGGGCAACAAGGTGGGTGACAAGTTTCATTAACAGCTAATATTTATTATTTAATTATAATTCATTTTTTCAACTCAGGTCTTTACGTCCATTTTCACGTTCGAATGCATTGTTAAACTGATGGCGCTGTCCAAGGACTTCTTTCTGTGCGGCTGGAACATATTTGATCTGATTATTGTCACTGCCAGCCTGCTGGACATCATCTTTGAGCTTGTCGATGGCCTCAGCGTCTTGCGCGGTCTGCGCTTGGTCAGTGTTTGATTTTATTTTTGAAATTAGCCTTGCAGTTTTTCATTTTTCTCGCTTGCCATTTGCAGTTGCGTGTTTTGAAGCTGGCACAGTCTTGGACGACGATGAAGGTGCTGTTGAGCATCATAATATCGACAATTGGTGCGCTCGGCAACCTCACGTTGATCCTTGTCATAGTCATTTACATATTCGCTGTGATCGGCATGCAATTGTTCTCCAAGGACTACACGCCCGAAAAGTTTGATCCAGATCCAGTGCCAAGGTAAGCAACCTCCTAAATATAATCAGTTTATTTGTGATTGATGAACATTTCTTATGTGCAGATGGAATTTCAATGATTTCTTTCACTCATTCATGATGATTTTTCGCATATTGTGTGGCGAATGGATCGAACCGCTCTGGGATTGCATGCGTGCCGAAGAAGAGGTAAATTACAATTTTTATTTTATAACACACCTAAATACTAAATGCTTAAATCTTAATGAAATCTCTTTGCAGCAAGGCGCATCGACATGCTTTGCCATATTTCTGCCCACTTTGGTAATGGGAAATTTCATGGTTTTAAACTTGTTCTTGGCCCTGTTGCTCAACAGTTTCAATTCCGAGGAGCTCAAGTCAAAGAAAGAGGCAAGTCCGATGCGTTTTCCAGTTGGAATTATTTTGATCACAATCGTTACGTGAATGTATCTATGTCTATCCGTAAATGTGTATGTGTGTGTGCAAGAATCAATGTTAAACCACTTAAACAAAGCCAAACTAAAACTTCAAAGTCCTTGAGGACAAGCGTTGCTTGTCATAAAAATCCAAATCATAAATTGTTTACGAACAACATATTTATACAATTTAGCATATATACTCTATATGGTGTTTAGACGAATTTGCATTGCACTTGTATGCGTGTTTTTTGGGTGTAAACGCGTGTCTCTATATATTTCTAGCCTTAAATATTAAATACACACACACACACACACACAACAAACACATCAGCAGAAGAATTGAAAACAATTGAATTATACACAAATCAAATGTAAAGCACTTTTTTACAAAAAGGTGTAACATACACAAAGTACACACAATTTTTAAAATTAATTGCCTAAATTTTCATACACTAAACCAAAAAAAAAAAAAAAAAACAACATTTAAACTATTGTTGTAATTGTTAATCAATTAATATCCTTTTAAATACTGAGCACAGATCTTTAAAGATCGTTTTGTGCCAGTTGCTAAATTTCGGCGATGTCGAAATTTCGTATTTTCATTGTGGTGTTTATTTAACTTATGTCTTTTATGCATTTCTTAAAAACCCTGTTTAAGTCTCAGTGTCTAAGTCTTGATATTTATGTGATAATCTATCTGTTTGCACTATATCTACTTGAATTAACTAAAAACTTCTGTTCGTCAACTTTGCACAATGCGTTTAAACTTTTAACTACTTAAAAACACATACAACAAAATACACTTAAAAATACCAAAAAAAAAACTAAATATAACCCCGACAAATACCAATTTTTAAATACACAAAAAAAACCGTTAAACAGATTTTCAAGAAAAAGGTAATTTTTCCAAACTCAACCTTTAACAAATATTTAAATCAATTGTTTGCTTTATTCCTTTTGTTTTCGAAAAAAAAAAACATAATCTAAATGAAAATTTTAAAAGTCCTGTGTACATAATACCCCATAGGCTGCATACCAATTATTCACACTATATCTGTAAAATATTGCAACATTTTGTGTTCCTAAGTGTTTAGCTTTTTGCTGTTAGATTGTATATTGCATTGGATAACCGATTAAATATGTGTGTAAACTTTAAAAAAACCAAAACAAAAAAAAAAAAATTTTAATAAGTAGTAGCATATTTTTTTTTAGTTATTTTCACGAACAAATCTTTGCAATTGTTTTGCTAATTTGGACTCTTTTTTTATGTAGGAGGTGGGCGAGGAGTCAAAGCTGGCGCGCAGCATAGAAAGGGTGCGTGATTTGATACGGAAGAAGCGGCAGGAGCGCAAGGATCGGAAGGAGCGCAAATATGCGGAAAAGTTTCAGCAAATTGTGCTCGAGGCGCAGCAGGCGCATGCGACTAGTGTGGCGGCCAGGGAATTGGATAAGCCCAACTTGCTGGCGGAAACAAAATTCCATAGATTAAGCTATCAGGTGAGTGTTAAACTAAACTAAACACAAACAATTAACTAAACTTGATACAATCATACACAGGAATCTATGAACCGCCCAGTTTCCGGTTCCGATTTCGGCTTTCAAATTCCGCTCAGCGATGGCCTCCACACCATAGTCGATGGCCTGGAGTACGACGAGTCGTCAGAGCCGGCATCCGAGCAACAGCAGCAGCAGCTGCAGCAGCAACAGCCGTCATCCGACTGTCTGCCGCCCACATACGAGTGCGCCATGCTGACTGCCTCGGGCATAGAGAACAATGGCTGTGAGAACAATCTGTCGCCTTTGGGGCCGACAGAGCGCATCAGCCGATTGCAGCATCAGATCTCTTCTGGTGTGGGCACCCAGCAGAATGATTCGCGGGATGAGGCCACCTATACGGAATCGATTGAGCTGCGTCTGCTGGGTCAGTACAACTCGACGGATACGGATCCGTATGCCTATGCGCCGGATCAGCGCAGTGGCTCCTTTGCGCGTGGCGATTCGCTGCAGGACACCGACGAGGCATATCTCAAGTACCAAAAGTCTTTGTTAACACGCTCGCCCAGCTATCGCAAATCCTTGGATCGCCTGTCGCAGTCCAGCGGGCAGTCGCAGCGTTCGCTTCTCCCCTCGCGCAGCCTCAAGTCCGAGGAGAGTGCCATGCGGCGACATTCGAGTGGACTTTCACTCAACTCCATATCCTTAGAGCAGGATGATCTGCTGTCACAGCAGGCGAATCTGCGCGAGGAGCTGCTAAATTGCGACCAGAAGGAGCTGTTTCAGTTTCTGCAAGAGGACGAGGAACTGCTGGGCATGCCGCGCAGGGAGAAGAAGCCAACGACGAGCAGCATCAAATCGAATCTCAGCTACATTTCCAATTCCATAATGCAAACGCTCGATTCGCGACACAGTGGCAGCCACTCCAGCCATGGCAATGGGCAGCAGGAGAGCGAGCCACTGATGGAGCACTCCGAATTTGACAATATTATACAGAGTTTCGAAAAGGAGCTGGAGGAGATTAAGCGCTCAACAAGCTCACTGGAGCGCAAAATCTCAACGCTTGCGGAACCCTCACCCGCTGCCGATGAGGCGACTAAGGCTATTATGGATCACATTGCGATCATTACGGGCGCCTCGGAGCGTACCACGGCCGATGAGGTTGTGCATCCACTGAATCCCTACGACAGCTACGATCTGTCCAGTGTGCCGCGACGCTCGCAATCCGTCAGTGCCGCCGCCCAGCGCCAGTCCGTCAAACTGAAGCGTCGCAGTTTGGAGAAGCAGCGCAAGATCGACGAGGACTTTAGCATATCGAATGAAATACGCAAAATCTGTGATCAAATCCACGCACCCTTCGCCGCCATGGAAGCGCTTGCCGTCGCAGCGACCACCAGTGCCACCGGTGGCAACCAATCGCCGTTTTTGCGTCGCAAACAGGATCCGTTTAGCGTGCAATTCGATCGCTTCAAGCGCCTGTCGCTGATCGAGCGCGTCGAGGAGCTGCCCGAGGAGGATAAGCCGATATCGACGCTGCGCATCGAGTCGGAGAAGATGCCGCGCAAGTTTCTCAATAATGACAAGCTGCGCATGGACAGCCTCTCATTGAAGAGCACCAATTCGTATGAAAATCTGCTCATCCAGAAGCAACTGTGCCGTGATGCTGGCCACCATCCAATGGTAATGGGCGTGCCAGCGACACCGCCGACATCCCTCAAATCGAGCATTGAGCCACCAACACTGGCGCAAATTTCATCGCTAAAGGCAACACCGCCGCTGGCTGCCCTAACGGAGCATCAGCAGCATTATCATGCCACCAGCATACAGACCACCCAACAAACAATGCACCCAACGGCTGTGGGCGCGGCGTCGGCCAAGCGCCGCGCCGAGCATCCACAATCGACACTAGACAAAGCCGCTTCCTTTCAATCGGCACGCACCGAATCGCACAGTTCGGGTGTCGCCGATAATAGCTCGGCCCTGGCTTTGGGGCATGCCGGCAATCGGTCCCTGTCCAATGGTCATCATGATCGCGCCAGCCATGACAAGACTGACCCGACAGCCAATGCAACAGCAACAGCAACCAGTGCAACAACAAAGCCGTCGGCGTTTTCACGACTGACCGAAAAACCATGGCATTGTCTCGTTTCCTACGTAGACGATCTCACTGTCGGTGGGAGACGTAACTCGCAGGGCGCCTACAATGATCCCATGACTTTTCCGAGCTACGGCGAGGCAAAGCCCCCAAAAGTGCCGGACGATTGCTTCCCACAGAAGTGCTACGAGCAGTAAGTAATTTAAATAAATAAATTTATATATTTATAAATATATGTATATATTTCACTGCATTGCTATATATTCTATAGAGATTTTCTCATTTTCCTAAAAAATCAATGAACCATTTATTGATATATTTAAAAAACTGGTTATTTAATTTGAGCCTGAAGTCAATATATAAATATGTAGATTGCAATTAAATAAATTAAATTAAATAATACTTAGTTAAAAAATCCTTAGTTACAAACATAACTTCTGTTTGTATATATGAATTTATATTTTCGATATTTTCTACTTTCATAAAAAATCGATAATCCATTTATTGATATATTTAAAAAACTGGTTATTTAATTTGAGCCTGAAGTCAATATATAAATATGTAGATTGCAATTAAATAAATTAAATTAAATAATACTTAGTTAAAAAATCCTTAGTTACAAACATAACTTCTGTTTGTATATATGAATTTATATTTTCGATATTTTCTACTTTCATAAAAAATCGATAATCCATTTATTGATATATTTAAAAAACTGGTTATTTAATTTGAGCCTGAAGTCAATATATAAATATGTAGATTGCAATTAAATAAATTAAATTAAATAATACTTAGTTAAAAAATACTTAGTTACAAACATAACTTCTGTTTGTATATATGAATTTATATTTTCGATATTTTCTACTTTCATAAAAAATCGATAAACCATTTATTGATATACTTAAAGAACAGCTTGTTTAATTTGAATAAATAAATTAAATTATTGTTATGTTATGTTATTGTTACGCATTACAAACATAACTTTTGTATGAATATTTTGTAGTTTCTATTTTCGATGTCCTTGGTTCATGTCCTGCATGGACACGCCGAGTGCCAAGCACTGGACGCGCATAAGGACGGCTGTCTTGGCGGTTGTCGATACTCCAGCCTTTGAGTGGTTTGTGCTAGTGCTGATCTTTGCGTCGAGTATTACGCTCTGCTTCGAGGATATATATTTGGATAGCAATAAGACGCTCAAGCGTGTGCTCTACTGGACCAACTTCTCCTTCTGCCTGATCTTTGTCGTTGAAATGGTACTCAAATGGCTGGCGTTGGGCTTCTCCAAGTATTTCACCAGCTTTTGGACCATACTTGATTTTATCATAGTGTTTGTAAGTATTAAATATTACTTACACATAGCTGCAGATAACTAAATGTTTTATAATTGTTCATCTTTCGTTTAGGTGTCTGTTTTCTCGCTGCTTATTGAGGAGAATGAGAATCTGAAGGTCCTGCGTTCATTGCGCACCCTGCGAGCATTGCGTCCGCTGAGAGCCATCTCTAGGTAAGTTAGCCGACCTGGATTTGTTAATTAGGGTGCACCAACTACTAATACTACTACTACTACTACTACTGCTTGCTCTGTGAGAGTTCTATCTAATGCTAAGCTACTGCAGTGTGTAACTAATGAAGTAAACCCTATCTACGTAGGTCTCAACTTTCTTACATGCATTTATCTTATTTCTTTAACAAACATTAAACAAAAAAAACATTTAAAAAAAGAAGAAAAACAACGAATTGGCATTTGCGTTGCCAGAGCTGTGCAGTGTTTAATACAATCTCGTCTTCTTTATGAATTTCGAATAGAAATCTATTTGTGGTCCATATTGCATCGTCATGTCCTCAACTTGTGTACATAGTATAGTTACTTACTTCTTACCACCTATCCATTATATATTTGTAAATAAGCAGTTATCTTCAATTATATTGTACATACACACAAATATAAATATATATATATATTTAAAATGTATTACGTGTAGTAATTATAGCAGACGAGAAACGAAACAATATTCGCACAATCCAAATAATAATCGGCTAATCGTTTTGTAGTTGCTTTCAAAATGCCCATCCCGTAACTATTAGCATTTCATGTTACATTTCTATTCCAGGTGGCAAGGAATGCGGATTGTAGTAAATGCTCTCATGTATGCAATACCATCAATTTTCAATGTGCTTTTGGTTTGTTTAGTTTTTTGGTTGATTTTCTCAATAATGGGTGTGCAATTCTTTGGTGGTAAATTTTTCAAATGCATCAATGAATTGGGCGAGTTGCTGCCAATTACTGTAAGTATGCCAAGAAAACTCTTTAAAAAAAAAAAATAAAACAAAATAGCTTCTCTTTTACAAACCTCTCAATTCGACTTAAATTAATGTATGTTTTTTTTAATCTTACAGGAAGTAAACGATAAATGGGATTGCATTGAACAGAATTACACGTGGATCAACTCGAAGATCACTTTCGATCATGTGGGCATGGGCTATCTGGCGTTGCTCCAAGTGGCCACCTTTGAGGGCTGGATGGAGGTGATGGCGGATGCTGTGGATGCCCGTGGCGTTGATCTCCAGCCGCAACGGGAGGCCAATTTATATGCGTATATTTATTTTGTTATATTTATTGTGTGCGGATCGTTCTTTACACTCAATCTATTCATTGGAGTTATCATTGATAATTTCAATATGCTCAAGAAGAAGGTAAGAAATTTGGCCTAAGCCGACACACACTATACCATAAAAGGTTCAATTTCACAATACGTCTTTGTATATAACGCAACTCCTAAAAACCTAATCCCAACAAACCCTATTGGACACCTCACCAAGAACTGTACAGGGCAATTTCCCCAAACCAAATTGTGTTGCTGTTATTTTGTTATCGATGTTACATATATATATATATATATAGTGTGTATTGTGTGCTATATGTTCTGGTTTAATTTTTTCCTATTATCTACTTAAATGTATTGTATGTATTTGTATATATAAATAAATGTTCATTCTATTCTCATCACTTTTATAGTATGAAGGAGGAGTGTTGGAAATGTTTCTCACCGAATCTCAAAAACATTATTACACCGCTATGAAAAAATTGGGACGAAAGAAACCACAGAAAGTTATTAAGCGACCTATAAATCATTTTTTAGCTATGTTTTATGATTTATCCAATTCGAGAAGGTAAACAAACGAAACGCTTCTGCAAAATCAGCAAATTGCTTAATTACTTCTATGTATAATTATCTATAGTTTTAATTATGTACTTACTTACTGTTAGTCCTTTAACATACTATTATAATACTATTATAATACTCTCTGGTTAGGCACACAGACATCTACTACTACTACTACTACTACTACTACCAATATTATTACATTTTTGATTTGGTGATAAAATTCATTTGAACACTTCACATTCTCCGCATTTGATGATATTTCGAAGGCTGATTTGTTGGCTACTTCTTCAACAACCGAAAGAAGTCGCACAAACGCCATCAGCAATGCTAATTTCCAACTTTTCCAATCCGATGTTCTTAGATGTTGTAGAGCACCCAATATGAATATACATATCTAAATTTCCTAATGCATATCAATTCCTATTATCTAATTTGATTTGATATACTACACACTACCCAAGTGTGGGCATGCTCTATAACGAAACTAATTAGACACTACAGATTAAGTTTAGATAAATAGGGTGGATTAATATTTATGTGATTAATTAAATATATATTTTAAGCATGTATATAAACTAGCTTTAGTTTTGGTGTATGCTACTCAAATATACATACATATATATTATACATATATTAATAAATCTGTAGTCATAGTTTTGAGCAGCATCTGCACTTCGGCACGCACGAAGTTAGTGTCTTTATTCGTTACTTAACCAATATCCGTTTATAATTTCATATACTTTGGTGTTTGTGTCTGCCATTAACTCCACCAATGTATACGAATCGCCATCGATCATACTATGCAGATTCGAAATTGCGATCTTTGTACTGATTTTTCTAAATATGCTTACCATGGGCATTGAGCACTACGATCAGCCGCATGCCGTATTTTTTATACTGGAAGTAAGCAATGCATTTTTCACCACTGTCTTCGGACTCGGTAAGTAAATTTGTAATCTAATCTTTAATCTTTTAATACCCATGCAGAAAGAAAGATCGCAAATAGATGTGTTCTTTACCAATATAAATAAATAAGTAAATGAATCCATGTCCACCTTTCCGTTTGTTAATATACCAAAATTCGTAAAAACAAACAAGATATGACCAGTTGAACTCCGATCTGCAAGGGTATATCATTGTCGGCTTGTCGAGAATAGCTGTTCTTTCTTATATATTTGAGTACATCGACTAATTCGATTTATTTTCACAGAGGCCATTGTAAAGATTGTGGGACTGCGCTATCATTACTTCACGGTGCCGTGGAATGTCTTTGATTTCCTGCTGGTACTGGCCTCCATCTTTGGCATACTTATGGAGGACATAATGATTGATTTGCCCATAAGTCCGACGCTGCTGCGTGTGGTCCGTGTCTTTCGCATTGGACGCATCCTGCGGCTCATCAAAGCTGCCAAGGGCATACGCAAGCTGCTTTTTGCCTTGGTCGTCTCGCTGCCAGCGCTATTTAACATTGGTGCCCTGCTCGGTCTGATTACGTTCATCTATGCCATACTGGGCATGTCGCTCTTTGGTCATGTGAAGCTGCAGGGCGCACTTGATGACATGGTCAACTTTCAGACGTTTGGGCGCAGCATGCAGCTGCTGTTTCGTCTGATGACATCGGCAGGCTGGAACGATGTGCTGGAATCGCTGATGATACAACCGCCGGATTGTGATCCGTTCTTCAATCGGCAGGCGAACGGCGATTGCGGCCATCCACTGTTGGCGATCACCTACTTTACGAGCTTCATTATAATCAGTTATATGATTGTGATTAACATGTACATTGCCATCATCCTGGAGAACTTTAATCAGGCGCACCAGGAGGAGGAGATTGGCATTGTCGAAGATGATTTGGAAATGTTTTACATACGTTGGTCCAAGTAGGTTCTTAGAGAAAGCCCCTGTTAAAGAACGAGCATGGAATTTAACGGTGCCAATGGTGTAATATCAATATTTATTTGATTTCGTTACAGATATGATCCACATGCCACCCAGTTTATACACTTCTCGCAACTGTCCGATTTTATTGCCTCTCTCGATCCACCATTGGGCATCTCGAAGCCTAATAATGTCGCGTTAGTGTCATTTAATCTGCCCATCTCTAAGGGCAATAAAATACACTGTCTTGACATTTTGCACGCGCTAGTTAAGCACGTGCTAGGTCATGTCGAGGAGACCGATAACTTCAAACAGTTGCAGGAACAAATGGATGTCAAGTTCAAGAAACAGTTTCCAACGCGCAAAGAATTGGAAATTGTTTCGTCGACGCGGATCTGGAAGCGCCAGGAAAAGGCGGCCAAGACCATACAGACCGGTTGGAAGGACTATTTGCGGTACTAACAACATCACCCCCTACCACAAACATTTTAGCTCAATCTAAGTTTAATTTAATTTATTAAAATGATTTCATTGTTCATTTCACAGGCGCAAGCAAGAAAAGGAACGCTCCAATTCCGGCGACAGTGCAACGCAACACTCCAGTCCCGGCGGCTGGCAATCAAAACTCTCCGCACTCAATTTCTTCCATCTGCAGGTAAGGAATTTATTTGTAGCAATCAGAAAGTTCCATTTGATTCTACGTTTACTGTCTGTCATAGGTGAGCCGTCGAGGCACTGCCTGCTCCAGTCGCGCCTCCTCGCGCAAGTCCTCACGCGCCTCCGATGCCTCCGATCTCAGCGAGCTGGCCGGGCCCTGGTTGAATCTTCCGCTAATGCTTGTCTCTGGCGCCGATGATGTGGTCAGGGATATCAAGCAGCAGAGCGATGAAATGGGCAAACGGTAGTTAATCTTGTGCTTTACACTCAGACACACGTACACACAGAAAAACACACATACAGACACACATATATATATCTATATGTATATATATATGTATATATATATATATATATATCATATACGTGATTCGAAATGCAATTTTTAGACGAAAGGCTTTCACAATCATGAACAGCAACAGCAAAACAGCAAACAGCAAAAACAGCAACATTGATAAAAATCTAACGTATTTTGTGTTCCACAATATATGAAACTTGAGCCCTATTTTTAGCATATCCTCTTGTATCTCCTTAAACTATGAGTCCTTGCTCGCAGATATGGTCACAGCCGTTTTAAGAAGTGGCTCCCAGCCTAGTGGCTTGAATTACTTAGGTAAAGGCAATGCTCATACCAGTTAGCTAAACAACCAACTACAACAACAATTACTACAGTTACAAATAGCAATCTCTCAACTTTGTTTTAAGTTCTCTTTAATAACTCGCCGCCACCAGATCACTCATATTTACTCAATATATATATATTTATAATATATTTATATTTATAACTACCCAATATACGTACAAGTCGACTTATAACTAATTTCAACATCTATATCGCTCCTCATTCAGCAAAGCAAATCCAAACCAATATCAATATCAAAATCAGTACCTATAAAATAAAAGTCTCATTTGCTACAAATGTTCTATTATAACTCTACTCTAAACAACAACTACAACCTATTTGCAGTTCTAAAAACGTATTCAGTAAAATGAGATTATGAAATTATCATTTGTAAGTAGTGCTCTATCCGAAAACAAAAACAAAAAAAACAATCAATTGATTTACTCTGTCTGAAACAAAAACTCGTTGATCACCGAATGCGTAATTTTAGTTGATTATCTTCTAAGTTGCTTAGCCGCTGCCTGCCCTTTGCGATCTATCACGATTATCATTATTATATCTTTTATAGTTTCCGTAGCATTACCATATAAATCTATCCTACACCTAGCCCCGAAATTCGGTATCTATCTGAACAGCGATCTTAAAAGTACAGCTCTTTGAATATCGCTGCCAAAAGCAAAAAAGAAAAATAAGCAAATCTCGGGGAAACTCCTCTACTCCTCATTTAATCAATAATCGTACTTAACTTACACTTACATACCTGTATTATAACAATGTACAGCTTTATTAATTTTGCAGCTTTTTTGTACAGTTCTATGACAACTTGAATCCGTAATTTCGTCAAAAAATTGCAGATATTAATAAAAATATTAACCGTACAGAAAATTGATAACAAAAAGTATCTGTATCTATTATCTGTCTCAATTATCTAACATTCTACAGTCTCTATTACGAATGAACATCAATAAAAATTTATGTATATGTTTTTTCGATTATTATTATTTCTATTACTATCATTAGCGGTAGCATATTTGTGGAAGCGCCTAGAGCAAGTCGTCGCCGAAGCTTTTATAATTTCTTTTTGCGTCATCAGGATGCTGTCGATGACAGCTTAACCTCACCTTCAGTACATAGAAAAAGTAATTATTGACAAGTGCCTAAATCACAGCCTCAATCCACTCAATCAATATCTCACTATCAATCAATATCAATATCAATATGTATGTGATTATGTATATACTCTTGTACATAGCCAACACCACCATAGACCATAGACAGCACCAACAATTATCTATTATTATATTCTATACTCACATACATATAACATGTACCAAGTATATATAAATATATGTATGTATATGTACATATATCATTATTCTCATGTGGCTTTAAACTCTCTCTCTCTCTCTCTATAAATCTCTCTCAATATAAATAAATATATATCGTTCTCAATCTCTCGATCTCTAACTCGATCTCAGTTCTTATCATTGTGATAAAAATATTCGCACATCAAACGTTGCTTTTGCCAATCAAAAATCATCGATGTACAGACACACGCAATTTATTATTAATCGTTTACATCATGACATACTCTTTGTGTACCTACTATTTACTAATACTCTACTACTGTTTACTAATACCTACCAACTATTTAACTGATTACTTGATTACTTACTTATTACTTACTACTTATTTACCTACTACTTTTATCTTGCTACTTACTGACTGCATACGACGAACTTACTACCAAAAAAAATTACTACTTAATTCATTTCCAGTTATTGACTACTTACTGACTACCACTTACTGTCCACTTTCTTACCCCCCTCTCTATAAGCTATGATCTTTAACCTCTGTCACACAACCTTCGTAATTTTGAGCTAATCACGATCGTTTGACACTAATGCGTGCATTTCACCCACTAACAGCTGCAATGAACACCAACACAACAATCTCAACCTCCACATCCGCCTCTGCCTCCGTCTCTGCTAGCGCCAACAATGTTGAAAGTGACAAGCAAGCGCAACACCAACAACAGGTGGCACCAACTCCAACGCGTAAGCGCGCCTCTAGTTTTATTCGCAAAAAACCGCCCCTAGAAAGAGGTTTGTCAGCACAAAGCGCTTTAAGAGTTAACAAGAACGCTTTTGTCTGTATGTGTAAATCGTATTTAACCATCTCCCGTGGACCAAATTCTCTAAAATGTTTGCATTTTTTACACGCTTGCAGCGGAGGGGCCGGCACCGGAGGTGATTGTGACGAAGCCATCGCCGGATCAGCAAACGCATCCGCATGTTCATGCACTCGGCCTGCGACCGGAAAATGCGACTCTGGTGCATGTCCTGGTGCATCGGGAGAGCGAGGAGTACAAGGAGGAGGACGAGTCTAGTCCATCTTCGCCCGTTCACAGCTCGCTAAACGGCAATGGCCAGGATAAGCCGAGGCCACCTCAAATACGCATCAGTTCGGGCTCATCTGAAATCGCCATGGACAGCAGCTGTCTCTTGCCCACGGTGCAGATAATGGTCGACAGCCCAAAGGAACCGCCAAGAGGCGATTTCAGCACTGACAGCGGCTTTCCAAATGCTGCCTATGCACCGACGACCGTCGATGTGGATGCGCCCATCGATGTTAATGTGCAGGGCGATACATCGCAAGTGTTCTACGACTACAATCCCGAGGAGTCTAATCTTGATAATACAATTGACATAGTCCCAATTGAAGAGCAGCCCCAATCGCTGCCAGACGCTACTTCTGCCTCTGCTGATGCTGCTGCTGCTGGAATCGGTGACCAGCAGAGATGACCTTCAGTCAATATGGGAACAGATGAGGAGCAGCACTCAACTAGTAGTAGCAGCAGCAGCACTACGAGTAGATGCAGCAACAGAAGCAGCAGCAGCAGCACCTCATCTGCTAGCCAGTCAACTGGTGCCGCCAAGCAGCGTCCAAGTTGACAATCTCCAGTCTGAGAGCAATTATCATGTACATTTTTACGAGTACTTGTAATTGCTTAGACCTAGGCATGGGGCGATCGGTTCCCCTTTGTTATTATAGTCGATTAATTACATATACATAAATACTAGTCGCTTTATACGATAATTAAACGGAACTATCCAATGTTTATATCATTCTATATACAAATATGTACACACATATTAATATATATGTGTCTTGGCAACAGTGCGCTGTGCGTCCAGCTAAGTCTAGACTAGTCCTAGTGTTAGTCCTAGATTAGTTTAGTTTAATTTAGTTTACGAAATCAATATAAACTCTGTGTTAACAAAACGTGCATTAAATCGTACAGTACGTACACGTTGTAATACTCAAATCAAATCAAAACAAAAGGAATGAATACACTAACACTAACATTAACATTAACAGTAACTTTAACAATAACAATACAAATAACATTAAATTGATTTATATATACGATGTAGTAATGTATAAATAGATACTAACTAATCGGTTGGTTTTACGTTAAGTCAGTCAGTCAATCAGTCAGTCAGTCAAGTAGAGCTATATCGAACGATTTTGAGGATATTTTAAAGGTTGTTTTAAATTATACAATACAATACGATACATACTTACAAACATAGAAATATACATGCATTACATAATTGTAACTAACAATCGCGACGTAGATTTAATGATAGAGTTTGTTTTCTTCAATGCAATATATATGGACAACACTATATATTTTGTACATATGCCAAAGGAAGTATTTTAAACTAAAGAAAGCTAATTATATACATACATACCTATTCATACAACATCCAAAATATATATATATATATATTAAATTAGTTAGAGCAAATTAAATGAAATATTTATGAGAAAGGAGTGTTCCCAATTTTGTTTTACGAATTACGAAAATACTATTACATTTACATGCTAGAGTATATATATTATAGCCGTACAGAACAAGTGCATTAAGTACAAAAGAGAAGTATTAAACAGTAGATTTCAATACTTGCTCCTACTCTCATCATTTCTCAAATCAAGATTCAAATTTAAGAAGAAAAAACTCAACAATTAAAGCCAAACAAAAAATGTCAAGTGATTTAAACATTCCAAGCAAAAACAAAATAAGCAATTGATATCAATTTAACTCATTTAATAGCTAAGGCCCAATCGGGTATTTATTTATACTACATACACACACACAATACATAGAAAATACATATATATATATATATATATATGAAGAGGAACACTTGTCACTTAATAATTATTCTATAATACCTACTTACGTACCAACAAACAGACAGTTGAACCGCAGTCCTACCTAAGCAATGTGCATTGTGTACCAGTGAGAACTTTTATTATACGAACTTACTGCTAAATCGAATACTTACCATAGGCATACAATGTTTTTATTTAGTCTAACTAATATGAAATCAAAATTGCGTCAATGCTCTTCTATACAAGCTTCCACAAACATTGATATACATATATACATATACTTATACTTACTTACTTATATGATATTAAAATATACTTATTGTATTTGGATTCTATTTTAGGCTCTGGCCAAGTTTCTAAGAAACTTATTTGAAATAATTCTGTGAGAAATTGATTGTGTTAACTTAACCGCATGCAATCATATATTAAGTTTTTAACATCGAACAACTTAACCGATATAACAGATAACACCCCCCCCTTCCTCCGCAGCAGTCCGTGCAACGCACACATTTTTACACTTTACACACTTCGACTCAACAACTTTCTAACTTAACAACAGACAATCAGACGGCGATTGATAGTAAATTGAAATTATGGTACCAACTAATTATTTTTATCCAAAAACAAAAACAAAAGCAAAAACAAACAAACAAAAACAACAAAATGTACACACTTGTGATTTTAAATGCAATTTTTACACAACAACAACAACAACAAGGATCATCTTAAGATCATAACTTTTAATTAGAATTGTTAACAATTTGCTAAATGAATAAAATGTAATAAAAGTAAGTGAAAAATAAGCGAAAAACAAATGAATATTGAATACAGCAGACAGAAACCAAACACTCGTCAATTAAGTGATATTTATAATTGGTACATAGGCATAAAACATTTGCAAGGATTATTATACATGCATACTAACATATACTATATATTGTACTATAACGTAGGATTTACAATAGAACTCATATTCGATTTGTACATAATGAACGGATAGCAATAGCAATATCATCATAAAAAAAGAGAGCATCAATGGAGCTAAAGCGAAAGCGAATGAAAGTAAAGGAAATTTAAAGAAGCTTTAATTTTAATTATGTCCTTAATAATAATCGCTTGCAAAGGAAATGAAAAATTATTTGATTAGGATGCATAACGAAGGCATTATTATCACGTCTATATATTAAAATAACACAACATTTTATTTAGTCATAGAATATAACGACAATAAATCGAATGAGGCATATATTAATTATAAACGCAACCTGTGCCAGGGGCCATAGCTTGAAAACCCAACAAATAATAACAAATTAATTAAAGAACTCCTAAAACAAAAATATCGCTTAACTACAGACCCTGGCAATTTTCCTACTAGAACCAAAAAAAAAAAAAAAAAAAAAAAAAAAAAAAACAAACCAATTTTAACGATGTACCAAAATGCAACAGAAACTGACACAAGTAACAAAAAAAAAAAAAAAAAAAAATAACAACAAATATAATAATAATACAGTCCTATGCATTTAACATAGCTCACAGCACCGCAGTGCAGCGGACCGAACCGGGTCTAATAACAAATACAAATGCAAAATATATACATTAAATACCTAAATAAATATGTATAGTTAGTACAGTTAAGTACAGTACAGCTGGTTTGATTAGGTATGCCTTACAGAATACACGATTTTATTTGTTGAAAATTTACGCGTTGAGGTTCAATAAAGTTAACGTTTCATATATCAAACATAAATAAAAAAAAAAAATAAATAATATGAAACCGACAAAAAATAATTATAATTATTATAAATAAGAAGAAATGGGCAAAGCATATAAATTGTTTAACATGCTCTGAAAACAATGTCAATTATTTTGATTTGCAGTTACAAAAATTGTAAAGCGAACAGTTTTTTGATATTAGAAATGCGTTTTTAGTCGTCGTCCTAAACTATAATCAAATATTTAACTTAATAGTTGCATAGCTTCAAATTATATTATTATATTCACAGCTGCGCTCAAACGGATCAAAGGCAAATCAATGGCACAATTCAAAAATATTTGTTAACATCGCTCTCTCTCTGTTGGAAACTTCATTATTAGCACATTATTATCGCTATTTTGTATAACATTCATTTTTGATCATCTCTCGTTTCTTTTAATTGGGCTTGTTAGCCGTTAGCCATTTTCTGAAACTCTCAGCAAGTTGTTAGGCCATGAAATTGATTTGATTTGATCCGATACGCTCATAGCCAATCTAATTATGTATAAACTTATGTACTAGATGGTTAACAATTGGCAGAGCTCCCAGTTAAAAATCATTGATGAAAATATATATATATACATAATATATAATATATATATATATATTGTGTCATATTGAACCGAATCATATCAAATCAGAAAACAGAAAAAGGAACACAAAACGAAAAAAATAAGAAAACATAAATCTAAAATTTGCAATAAAAAAAATATTTACTCGGGTACAAATGGTACAGTAATGATATTCGTTTATACAATATTTACTGTCTAAATATTATATAACCATTATACTTATACTAAATACTTATACGTATACTTATCAAAAGTCAAAATTTATTAACTGATGTAAAAAATCAATTTTAAACTGAACATTGAAATTATGTATTGCAAACATTTTTGGATAGCAGTGACCACTGTGCACATGCGTATAGTATATATGTATGTATATATATATATATATACATATAATAAGAACCAGAGAACTTGTTGAACATTTGGCGAAGAATGGAAAATTAAAAATGAATACATTAATAATTAAAGCAATCAACAACTACAAAAAAGGAGTAACAAGAACAAATAGCAGAACAAATTGTTTTCAGTTTTAGTTTCAATTGTATATAGTATATATATATATTGAACAGATCGTACCTATTATAATAGTGATTATTTCCATTTAGTTAATAACTCTTAAGGGTTTTTGTTAAACTTAATTATATTTATATATTCGTATGTTAATAAAACAATTTCTGACTACAAAATAATAATAATGTAGATCAGCCTCGATCATGGGAAGCATAAGGACGAAACAGGACAATTGATAGGAATAAATGCAAAGATCTAACTGAATATTTAAATACTGGTACTTATCTAATACACACTTTAGTTAGTTGCGCTCTTCTAGCAGCTTCAGCAAGTGGTCCAGTTTCTGTTCGATACTCTCCATTCTTCTTTCGGTGATTTGTTCGCGTAGACGCTTCTGCTCCACGTTGGATTTCTGATCGAGAACGGATAGTGCCAGTTTGACAGTTCGACTGTCGATCTTGGAGCAATTGCCGGTGAGTACGGAGCAGCAGCAGGGCAGCAGCTTTAACGGTGGATCGAGAAGCTTCTTCTGCTGCTCGAGTGCTGCATTTGTGGCCAGTGGCTGAAAGCTGGCCTTGTTCTTGCCACTGCTTAAATCTTTCAATTCGAAGGCATCCGGCATCGGTATAAGCACCTTGTTGCCATCGTTGGGCAATATGGATATCTGTGGCACTGACATGTAGTTCGGATAGATATTCAAGAGGCGCTGGCATATGGTGCGGAATGGCTCGCTGTTCACAATGTATCCAGTACGTCCATGTCGACCCGTAAGGACCTGCTCGTAACGCATCAGAGTATTGGTACGGCAGATGGCACCATTCAGCTCCGCCTGAGCTTTGATAGCCTATTAAAAAAAATAATTTTCAACATTTTGAAAAAAATCTACCTAAAATTTATCAATCGACATTTTTCTGATTTATAAGAACAATTTTAAATTTACGATATAAATTTTAATAATCTTCTATTCAGAAATATAAATAGATATTTTTTGTATGGGACTCAAAGCTTACCTGTGTATCGGAGACAGCCAGACCGTTGAGCAGATTGAAGAGCACAATGGTCATGAAGAAGACGAAGAGCAGAAAGATGAAATAGGTGGAGAAGCTGTCGAACTTAATGTCGCCGGCATCGAACTCGCCCGTCAGCATCACGATGGTCTTGATCAAAGCCTCAATGGGCACTGAGAAGCTATTGAAGTCATCTCCATCTTCTCCTTTCTCTTGGGTTGTCGTGTTGCTTGATTCCTGCTGCTGCTGATCCTGTGGCTTACCAAAGAGTATGTAGAAGCACAAGCTGAAGGTGAGCACAAAGATCGAATAGAGGCCAAAGCTCTTGATGAAGCTGTTGGAGACGGCGCGCAGCATGAGCATGTGCGTCGATATTGAAAGTACCGGCAGTGAGCCAACGAGCAGACAGAACTCCAAGGCTACCAGCAGTATGGTAAACACTGCCAATATGCGTTGTGTCTCCTTATCATAGTTGGACTCAATCCGAGTTAATATGGCCAACAAGATGAGTGCCACCTCCATGAGATTCGTGAGGGACCAGAAGTGGGAGAGTGGGGACATGCAGAACTGTATGATCTCCCTTATAATCAGATAGACAATGCCAATCCAAGTGAATAGTCCAGTTAAAGCCGTCAGAGCCGTGTGCTCGCTCTCGTGGAACTTGAGCAGCGTGTGGCTGATGATGGAGGCGGTGAAGAATGTGTACAGCAGGAAGTTAATATAGAAAATGACGGAGAGGCGATGCCATTTCAAGAACAAAAAGCTGGAGATCAGCGGATGCTGCAGCAGATGTCGCAATTCCTTCGTCTTGGCCATGTAAGCAATCGGAGTCATTTCATCGTGCAACTGCTGGGATGCACGTACCTTGCCAGACTGTCCAGGTCTCTGCTGACGCATCAAATTCATGTAGTTGATTATGATCTCAAAGCTTTGAACACCGGCCTTCTGTGCATTGGTCGTGATGCAGGAGTCAAAGTGCTGTTCGAGCAGCTCTGGCGACATGTCCTGTATGGCCAGCTCATCGAACTGGCTTCGAATACCAATGTAGGCACCATGGCGCAGGAGCGTCTGCACCGCTTTCGTATTGCGATACTTGACGGCATAGTAAAGCGGCACCTGGCCACTGGCATCCACCTCATTGATATCTACTATTTCGCTGCCGAGCAGCAGCTCAAAGCACCGCTGATGATCACAGAAGTCATCCAGCGGCGGCTCCTCCAATCTGCTGATCACTGTATTCAGTAGCGAAGAGCGTGGAGCCAGCTTCAGCTCCGGATGCTTCAGTAGCTTCTCCAGTGCTCGCCAATTGCCCCAAATGATGGCCAATTCGGCGGGAACAGTTGGCTCGCTGGGGGTGCTCCTGTTGATGTTGATGCCTGAGCCGAGGATTGCATCAAAAGCGCGATGCTTGCCGCGCTTGATGGACTCCAGCAGCAGTGGCATATATTGCTCCTGTTTGGCATTGCGTTGGTTATCCTTGTCGCTTATATTTAGCTGGTGTTCGGCGAACAGCTGCTCGAACTGGGATTCATCGCCATCGCGCAGCTGGCGCAGCAGACGATCACAATCGATCTCCCCATCTGCACTGCACTCCCGCTGCGGTGGCAGCTGAAGCTCTGGATATTGCTGTTGGAGCATCTGTCGCACTTGCCCGTTGCGATAGCTGTCGATGTCCAAATGTGGGCGCGCCAGGAAAAGCAACACCAGCTCCTGCTTGGCGGCCTTTATCTTGTTGCTCTGGAGCACATGATGCAGCGGCGTCCGCTCTCCCTGATCGATGGAATTGGGGGAGGCACCGTAGTCCAGCAGTAGCTGCATGCAGGCACGCACCTTATCCACGTTATCTGCAGTCAGATTCTTGGCCAGCGAACTGAGTGGAGTCATGTGTGCATATTTGCGATCCACCTGGACGCCAGGTCGACGCAGTAGCACAGCTAGATTGCTGGGATCCCGGGAGTCGGCAGCGTAGCTAATAGCAGCCTTGTTATGCTTGGGATTTATCTGCAAGACAGCGTTGAGTAAATACCAGCTCCAACTGGACAGATCAGTCAGTGCTACTCACGTGATTCACATTGCAGCCATGCGCCAAGCAGGCCTCCACAAAGTCCGCACAGCCTGCGGTTGACAGCGCCTTCTCGTAGATGCTGGTGTGTCGCTCGTCCTGCAGATTGGGCTGTGCACCCATCTCGAGCGCCGCCTGGAATTCATATATGTTGCCCTTGGCAAGCGCTGCGCTTAGCTGCGCCTGCGGATCACTAAAGCCGCATCCGTTCAAATCCATGTTGTTTGTTAATCCTGCGCACGATTTGTTAACTGTTAAATAAACAAGTTATGCCATAAGATTAAAAAGATAAGTTTGAACGATCAAAAACCCTAGCAGATTTATGGCAGATGTTGAATTTGTAAAGCTGCCCGCTTTATGACTTGTTTATACATGTATATATATATATGTATATGTATATGTATACATATGTATAGTTAATGGTATAAAGATTATGTTTAATAAATAAACAATATACTTTTAGCATATGGGAACTTCTAATTGGAAAGCTGCAACTTTTAATTTTATGCTTTTGCTCGACAATTTTATGGCTTTCGCAATTTAGAAATTATGCTCAAAAATACATTTGTGCAGTATAATTTGTACATAAAAACATTTTTTCAAATTTAATTACAGTATTAAGATAGAGGTCAAAGCATTACTCTTGAAAATCGGTTCGGTTTTATGGTTTCACTCAGATGTGAGATATGCGAAAATTGGAACCAAGGAATGGAAGCTTAAAGGGCATTTCTGAAGCGATATTCTCAAAATTATGGACGCAGCAAAAAGTACTTGATAAGCTTAAAGTTAAAAAAATAATCTGCAAATTATATACATTAACTACAGACTGAACTTGAGATAAAAGTATATAAAATGAATATATGTATGTACATAAAAGCAATGCACAACAATTGAGTTTGAAAAGCTCACAGAATTCCATGACAATGAAGAAGCCCGCATTCAGTTTAAGACGCAATTTGAAGCAGAGTTTTGGTTTTGTCCAGCATATTATTTGCTTAGTTAAGTACTAGAGAGATGAGGGACTGGAACCTTGAAACGAACCAAAGTTACGCCTTCTGATCCACACTCACAGACAATTGACAAACGCTTCACGGTACGTTGATTTTCACAAGCACTGTGCCAGTGGCTTTGGGCCAAGTGTTGATGCGTTGACCGTTTTGGTCAAAATCAGCAGCTGGCAGTCGGACAACTGGGCAGTCTCTCTGCTGAAAGCCACCTTACAGGTTTCCCTATTTGGTATGTACACAAATTCAAATACAAGAGAATATATACATTCATATATATATACATATGTATAAATGTACAATTGGGTTGTCCAATCTGCGCTGTGGTAATTAAAGAAAGCGCTCTTAAGTGGTTTTTGTGGTACACGACCCCATGTAATTAGTTATTAAATTATAACAATTGAGGCACATTCAAGTGGTGCTTCAACTGATGTGGTGATTTGGTGTGGGAGTGTCCAAGTGTCTGGCTTAACCTTGTGATCGCCTCCAGTTTCGCAGCTGACTTGGTCAGCTTTTAGAGTCTGCTATCAGATTTAACGATCATAAAGAATAATCATAAAATAATCGACATATCAATATCAATTAGCAATCAATTTGTTACGCTTTACGCTTTGATTTTTGCTGCGATTTTTTTGGGGCCTGGGGCTTTTCTTGGGAGATTCATTTGGCGGCATTCGTAAATTTCAAGGCGGCTTCTTTTGTGCGTATTCTGAGAGTCTGTCTCCGATCGGCAATATATGTATGTGTATACAAATATTCGAATATATAGCCTGTCTGTTTTGATACTTAAAATGTGTGAGAAATCGGCTAATCACGCAAACGACTTGGGCTAATTTGAATATCACCCAGCTGCTGTGTTTTAATCTTATGTATATTTTAAATACCATCAAAAACGTGAATGTCCGCTGGGAATTAAATGGGAAATACTTTGCGTATCAATAAGTAATCAGCGAATAACTAATAAGTAGCTGCCGTCTTTTAATAGGTTTTACAAATTATTTATTGTAAACGTTGACCCCTCCGATTAGAGATAAGCATAATTTGCAGCATCACCTTTGTTAATTGGCTAAAGGTATACAGAATTTTTGTTGACTGCTTCTTTGTATTTATTTAGTTGTCAACAGAAACATTACCAGTATTTACTTTAACTTGTATTTGCAAAGCCTATTAAAGCTGTCAGTTGACAAACGAATTCATTGTTTGACACACAAACAGTAGAATGAAGTAATTGGTCAGTTTTTTTAAAAAAAATTATAATTTAGAAATGAAAAGTTCTTGGCTGGCCAGTTTTTTGGAATTCACATTCGAATCTTAGCTCAGCATTTAAAGTGCAATATCCGCTGCTTCAGCGGAAACGGGAATTGCATATGGAACAGCTTGCCAAACCCGTTCGTCGAGTTTTCTTTGCAGATCTCTGCAACCAGTGCCAGAAAAAAAAAATAAATAAAATCAGAAATAATTGCTATACTTCGAGGAAGTTTTGCGCAACTTTGCCCCAGCTCAGTTCCATGGCAAGTTTATTGCACGGATCGCATAAAAACTTAATGTTTGTCAGCATTTTTTTTTTTTTTTGTTTGGGTTTCGAATACGTGACGGGATGTCGGAGAGGCGTGACAGAAATTTCGGGCATCGTGATCGCTAGAAATTTGAGCTGGGAGCTGGAGATGGGGGCGATACACATATGTGCCATAAACCCACACTATATACACACATGCGATAGCAATGCGATCCAATTTGTTTTTGTTTAACAAGTTTATTGGCAACTGCGTTCTTTGTTTACTTAATTTATAGTCGTTTTAATGCACTGACGGTAATTGCAAGTTTTTTTTGTTTACTTTTAATATTATAGCTAGCAAATTCCAGTGAAATTATAAACAATATGTCTTAAAGATTGTACTACTTAATTTGATCAAGCACGCATTTAGCTACATCTCATGTTAATAAACAAAACAAATTGCTCAAGTATTACTGTTGCCACTCATTTAATTTTTCTTCGTTTTTTTTTTTAGCATCTCCGAAAGTGTCATCATAAAAAACGTCATAATTAAGATGGATGTGGATGGCTCTGAGGCTGCGCCGACTAAGCATGACTTCATGCCAAACTGACTTTTTGTGGCATCCGCCAAATATAATTTCAACACCAGAAAAAGCACAAATGTTTATATGAGGAAACACAATCCAGATACATATACAAATACAGATACAGATACAGACACACTCACTTACATATATATGTACATGTTTTACTAAAGTGGATACATTGCCTATATACTGGGGGGTATGTGCACTTCATAAACAATTGGCTGGCCTACATGAAGAGCAACAACAAAAGCATTTTCAAACACTATAACAAAAGAGAATGTGGACGCTGAAGCAGTCCAAGGGGTGAGTAGGGGTAATGGGGCGAGTAGTACAAATAACCGAGTCAGTGCCCAGCACATTCAATAATTTGAAATAATTAAATTAAGCACACGCTGGCCGAGAGAGAGAAAGATTCTCGATGAGTTAAGCAAATTCCCTCTCTCTCTCGTCAGCTCCCAATTAATTATATGGAGTGTTTCAATCAAATACAGCATACAAATTACTACACGAACAGAAACAGCCAATCAGTTGAGGTCTCGATGACAAACAAAGGAGGCTTCCAGCTTATAGATAGACAAAAGCATACGAGTAATAATCCCTCTCCACAATCTGTCTGACCGATTGCCTACGTCTTTGTGTGTGTTTTGAGCAGAAAATAGTGAAATAAAACTTATCGGGGCGGAGCCAAAAGGCGAAAGACAAATGCAAAAAAACATTCAGTAGGAAGAGGCAGCAAGCTAAGGTATTTGTAATGTGTCAGGGGAAACGGGGGGACGAACTGACTACCAGGTATAGCCTAAAGAACATATTATTTGATAGTGAAGCTAATAGGCCAATAAACATATGCAAATATGGATACGTATGTACGCATATTTGACCCTAACGGCAATTCTATGTACACATGTTTGTGCCATAAGTTCATGCAAATGATAGCTAAACGATAATCGATTCCAAAATATGACTGCAGGCACTGCACAGGTATTACAAACACACACACACATCTGTATATGTAGGCAAAGTTCTTTAAATTAAATTAATGAAATTCGATTTGTAATATTTGAATCTGAAGCCAGAGGCTTTCAGCCTTTTAAGGCAGCAACAAGTGGTCGTGTCTGCCCACTAACCAAGCCAAATATTGAAGTGTATTGTAGATTTTAGAAAACTTCTGCTGATGATGTCACGAATTCCAGCACAGTTTTTATATTAAAAAAAATAAATAAATAATAAAAAACGCATTCTCTTCTAATCATTTGTCATTAATTTCTTAATTATTTGGCAAACGTCATAAAACAAAGGAATTTTTTTTTTTCATTAATAATATTATTTTTGCATTTAGCTGGGGGCGCCGTTTTCTGCAGTTTTTTTTTAACCTTGGCGATTGACGTTTTAAAACGTGTTTTTTATATCAACCCTCCTTGTTATTGTTTTTTAATGTCGGTGATGTATTAATTGCTGTGTGGGCCGTAAGTGCTGATCTTTGCAACTGCGGTTTTGCTCATATTCATTATATCTGCATTACAAGCGTGATTCACTTTAACTGCCATTCATTTAAATCTCTCCAGGCCAACACTCATCGATATTTTAAGATAAATCACTTAATTTGCATACTACGTATGAGTCACAGTTTTTAACCAAATACGTAATATTTTCGAAAATTTAGTTAGTCAATTGAAAATTGAAAAACGCAAAAAAACCCTCTTAAGGCGAGCACAACAAAATGGCGTTCATTTATTTGTTTAACAGCGCAACTCACTAAATGCTTCCGCGGCAGACGACTGCAGTCCGAAGTAACCAAAGACCAACTGATCAGACAACGAGCCGTCGCAATCCCCAACAGCCGTTGGGGTCCCAAAAACAAGCTTCGAATTTCCATCATATTAATACAAGGCGCTTAAAAGTATGCTTTACTTTTTAGCATGTATCGATTTTGTCTGCAAGCGCCCAAAAGGCTGCAATAGAAAGTGAAAATCGCATGCAATCAAAAACCAATTCGAAAATAGATCGCATGCGATTAAGTATTTCAGAATATATCTCGAATGTTTTCGCTGTAAGTGCATAAATCTTGGGGGTCTTAATAGCATTTAACAAGTTTGAGCTGATTTTAGTACATGTTCATTTTATAGAGCTTAAATTATATTTATAAAACGTATATTTGTAAAATATAGTATGAATTAAATATTTAAAAATTACAATTTAACGATCTGCAATTGATTTCATTTGCAGTTCATTATTATTTGACTTAAAATTGTAATTTTTCACAAAGACGGCCCCCAAGAGATGACTTCTAATGCAATTTCTTTCAGACTCTGGGCATCGATGGCATGATTTCCCAACGTATTTATAATGTTTTGTACATTCGGCGATTTCTGTAATACCAATTATTAATTTAGTTATCTTAATAAAGGATAATTTACCTTACCATCGACTTCTCTAAGAGCGGTTTGAACTCATCACTGCGAATTGCCTCGTAGAATTTGGGAAAGACTCTGCCGCTTTTGCGCTTCTCATTGATCAATGCGACGAAACGATCCCGGGGCAGATGGGTCAACAGCTCCCGGACGAAGCTAATAAAGGTGTCCACATTGAGAGACGGCGGCTCGACTTCATTGGTGGTTGCAGGCAGCAGCACTACGATCATGCCCTCTCTTAGACCATTACCTGCCGGTACATCTATAAACTCATATCCATAGCTTTTGTATGTGTGTCTGATTAGTTGTTGCCTGAGTCGCACATTGATTCGGACTCTCGATCTGATATTCGTATCGTTCAGATGAACAAAGTTTATAATTTCGATTACCTCGGGCAGCGACTCGGCGTGTTGTAGCAACTGTTTAGATTCGGAACTGCGCAGAAATTTGATCGCCTTGCGGAAACCAGAATCAACAATCATATGCTCCGCGATCAGCTCGTCGATTGTGATGCTTGGTATTAGATCGATAAAGTCGCGCATATCTTGCAACAGCTCCGGCGAGTATGTGACCCGAGGAGCTGCTGGTGTCCTCAGCCTTCTGCTCGCCACAAGCGAAACGCTGCACAATGCAAAACAAATTCCTAACAATATCTTCAACATTTTCACAATAATCCAAACACTCTCGCACTCGTCTCACGACTTACTGACTGGCGGCGACTGAGTTGAAATTAAATTATGCGCGTCTGCGACTCCGACATGGAAATGTTTACACATCCAATCTCTCAGACTAATACATCTATATATATTTGCATGTGTGTGAGTAGTCTCTGTTGCTTATCAGTTGTGAGAACTTGAGTCGTTTGAGAGAACTGGACTCTTGTTGCAGAAGAGAGTAAAAAACTCAAACTAAACAAAAACAATAGCAGGCGCGTTTCTTATCTTGATGAAACTTGTCCAGTTGAAGAATGTCAATGTATTTTATATATTATTTAAAACCCTCAGCTTTGTAATTGTCGATAGGTTTAAGGTATATCGAGAGGGGGGCAATCTTTAGAGAGAGAGAAGAGAGAAACAGAAAAAATGGAGAAAGAAAAAAGGCCGCATGCGCCTGCGCATAAAATGAATTTAATAAAATTTAAAATTGTCAATAAGTTATTTAGTTAAAACTAGTTAATATTCTTATTTATAAAAAAGAAGAAAAACATAAAATAAATAAATATGAAATAAAACCAAATAAACAAACCGGCTGCAACAGGCGAGAGCAACAAACACCGACACCAAGAAGGAGATCGCCGGTGGGCAACGGACAAATCTGGAGTGGAATCCCAGTAGCATCGAGTCGACTCGGATCATCACAAAATATCAGTGAGTTTATTCCCGCCCAGGTTATTACGGCGAAGTGGCACAGCTGGCACACGAAGGCATCAATGACGAACAATGCAACAGTGATGCTCATTTAGCCTATCAGTGATGAATACGTTAGCAGCCAAAATAAAAAGAAAACATATTTTTGTGTAAACTTTGAGTTAAGTGAAGTGAAATTAAGTAATTTGTCTGGTCAATTTTTATGAGGAATCATTAATTTTTTAGATTTTTTTGTTTTACCTTTTTTTAATTATAAAAAGAAAACACACAAATTATTGTTAACTTGCTGCCAAATATATCGCGGTCGAGCCCCACCTGAACCGATACCTATTCGCTCGGTGCTTCCGACAGGCAAAGCATAACATATTATTTAAAAACCACTGCTCTTAAAATTGTGGTCTTTATTGCTATAGGAAATCTAAATGTATCGATATTAGAAAAACGGAGTGGATGGCAGCCTCCGTTATAATTAAGAAGAAAATCAAGAACCTTATGGGGTCAAATATGTTTCCTTGTGCCTGTTACCCCTTTTCAATCGGTTTGGAACATACAAATAAATTTAATACAAGTTAAAAAAAAATGAATTGCCTTTTTCATTTAATTTCATTAATTTCAAGCTCTTCAACTTTCAGCTAAAAAAATGTTGCGGATGTAAAATATAAACAAAAAATCAGACTTTTATTTATGTATGAATATCATTTGCATCTTTCCGTCCTTGAAAAGAATGCTGAAACATTTTACTCCATTCAGTATAATTTTTCAGTCTCATTAATAAAACCAGTTAGGAAAGCAATTAATAAATATTCGATGTTGTCTTAAATTCTACATTGGTTTTACATTTTCTCCCACCTTTTTTTTAACTTCATTTTTTATGGAAAATATATACATTCTTTATTAAAATTTTGAATTAATTAGACATTAAAATTAACTTATGTACTAAAAATAACTATAAACAAAACTTATACTGAGACTAAAACATAATTGATTGCACATTTCCGGCCCAAGGACTGCTAATATTTATCACAATTCGCATCTGATAACTAAGTGATACGATGTAAGCTAGATTTATATATAAACTAAAAGCTGATTTATCTATGGAGTATTCACTGTATTGTAAGGGGATAACCACACTGATGTACCACCATTTGGTGGCTATTGCTATATCAGATGCAATTTCCCCTCACTTTTTGAATATATCCTTACCTTAATATATATATATATATATATATATATATATATAGTCTTATGGATTATGCTTAGGGTTAAGTAAAAATTGCACCTTATGGTTTGGCAAGAAAAGTAATATTATTGCACCTGGTTGCTTCAGGTTTGAAAGTCTTTCGTCGTCTGGTTTTAAATATTGCACAACCCTTAATACTAACTAACTTTTGCGTATCATTTTGTAAAGCACCGAGTGTGTTTCAATGCTCTCCGCACCCGATTCCCACATATCCTCCGCGTTCGTCTCCTCATCCGACGAGCCGCAGCAGGTGCTGTGTCCGCGTCTCTGCTCATCTTCCGACGAGTACGAGGACATGGTGGTGCTACTACCGCGCACGCCATTTAGCTCATTGGATTGCGAACGCGTTAACGTCTTATCCGACTCGGCATCACTCAAATCCTCGCCAGCATTGACCACTGCTCTGCTGCCCGGCGATACCATGTGCTCGAGGTCGTCAAAGCGAGAGGCGTCTAGCTCCAAGCGGTTCGAGTTCCCAATCTCCTCCTCATTGTCCTCGATGGTGTCCACACGTATGACTGGTCCACGTCCGCTCATCATCTTGAAGTTGTACCGATCGTAGACGTTGCGCTTGTAGAGCTCCGTGGAGTCGGTGCTCATATACCCACTGTCCAGCTGCCCAAAGCGTTGCTCGTAGTAATTCTGATTCTGACCCGGCTGAACCGCAGTGCCAGGCGGGGCGGCCGCATCCTCAATGATGGAGGCAATGCCATCGTCCTCCAGAAACCCAGCTGAGGTTTTGGACCCATAGGTGGGCGCTGGACTCTGGCTGGGACTGAACTTATTGGCGGCCATCGTAACAAACTTTCGCCACGCATTCTTCAGATCCTTGGCCTTCTTGGCCCGATCCTTTAGCCCAATGGCGATCTGCATGCCAGCCGTCAGCTGTGCCGGCTCAATCTCACAGCGATAGACGGTTTGCACATTGACTTGAGTGGCGTTGCCAGTTTGACTTCCACTGTTCGCAGCACGTTGTGGATAGGCAATTCCAACGGGAACACCTGCATTGCGATACATCTCCTTGGTGCGCTCCGAGAGATGGCCGCTGCTCCGATTTGAGCGAGAACTTATTGAGATCGCATCAAACTGATTAAGGTCCACATCCTTAAGATTCTTTGCATTATTATTGTTATTGTTGCTATTGCTGCTGTTGTTATTGCTGCTGTGCTCCAGATCTGTGACATCCTTCAGCTCATGCTCCGGCTCATTCTCATTGTTGTTATCTCGCTCATGCTTCTGCGACTTGCGCCGATTGAGATACTTGTTCAAGCTGTAATCATTGCGCAGACTGTTAATCTTCTTGCCATATATTCCATCGTAGTCAGCATCCAGTTGCGATGCCTTCTGCTCCCTTTTGTGCTTCGACTGCTCTGTAAGAGTTGAGATAACGCTGGACATGGTATTGTTACAGGAGTTGTCTATGGTATCTGAGACGCCCGTCAGCTCGGTAATCTCACTGTGAAGACTATAGGCGTCCTCATCGTGGTTCGTGACTGAGCCTGGCGAGGGAGGCGGAGGGGGCAACGGACGTTTGTTATGCACCAGTGGAGCACAGAAGTGTTGATTTGCTTTGGGGCGTTGTGGCGAGGAAGGCTTCCTCTGACCATAGGCCCCATGGGCTTCTCCAGTTTTGAGCTGCTGCTTGTCTGCGGGCTTCGGTGAGGATATGGTAATGGTGGTTTTGTTGACGGCACTGGCACTACTGGCTCTGCCCTGCTCTATCATGGAAAGCGTGGGGGATGCTTGCAATCCACGCTGACGACGCGAATGCTTTGCCTCCAGCGTAAGCATGCGTCCCTCCTCCTCCTTGGTGAGCTGGCGCTGCTGCGGTTCACTCTTAAAGTTCTCCTGGACAGCTAGCGGGGATTCATAGATTTCGCGCAGATTTCGAAAGGAGTTGCTGGAGCGTAAAATAAAAGATGCAGTGCGCGGCCTGCTGCCGTGGTGGCTCTGCTCCGCGGCGCACAGCTGACGACTGAGGTCAGGCAGCGAATTCATCTGATTGTAATCAGAATCCACATATTGCTCGCTGCTGCTCTGGCGGCCATGATTATCCCAGGCATTGATGTCACAGAAGCTCTGCTTCTTGGGCTTGCGATCGAGGGTGTCCGGCTCGAATTGATCGCTATCGGTGCGCTCCATATCGGAGGGTGGCTCGTGCTCCACTTCGATGGTCATGCTGCCGCGGAACGGAGTATCGTATTTGATCCGTGCAGCGACCTCCTTGTGACGCTGCGCCTGGCTCTGGCTCTGTCCATGCTTTCCGGCTAGACGCTTCTTCAGATCGCCCTCCTTGCGAAATCCATTCAAGCGATCATAGACGGTGTGGCTGATCTCCATCTCCTCCTCCAGTGGGAGAGCTGTGCTTAGACTGGGACTTAGCTGTGAGCTGACATCCGACGAGGGCGAACTGGATGAATGCGAACTCTTGCGCTTACTGGGCTCCAAACGCTCCAAACTATCCGTCTCGTAATCCACAATTAGATACTGTGGAGATTTGCGTCTATAGATGGGAGAATCGGGCTGAAACTGTTTGAGTGACTTGCGACTCAGTGAGCTGTAGTCCGGCGTGGGCACTGAGGGAATGCTGCTCTGGGTGCTGCTGTAAATCTCCTTGATCTTCTTTTCAATGGTGCTGTCGTAGTCTGGCGTTGGTATATGAGCCGCATACTCTCGTTTCAAAGAATCATAGATAATATCCGTTGGCTTCATATTTCGCAGCATATTGTAATGCTGGCGATCGAAGGAGTTGAGGGAGGTGGGCGTGGAGTTGGCAGCTGCAAACTGATCCAGGACATCGCCGCGCTTGTGCAGCGACTTACAGCGACTGGAAGAGCTGCGCATGGAGCCGGCAGGCGAGTCGGCCAGCATAAATTTAGGATTATTGTAGATCTCCCCACCAGTCTCCGCAAACCCATAAACATTGGCAGAGTAGGCTGAATAGCTGTCGTATGATGGAGATCTGGGCTTGACAACCATAGACTCCGGACTGGATTTGCCAGTCCGCTGCATCTGCTGTTCCTCCTGCGTTTCTTGTTTGGTTTCCTGTACATGGCTCGACCTTTGCTGTTGCGGTGGCGGTGGCGGCCGTTCTTTGGGTGCTGAGATTTCCTTGCGCAGCGATCCTTTAGTCGGAGAGCTATTAGTCTTTTTGGATGCCGTTGTCTTTTGACTGGTCTCTGAGTTGGGCACGCTTTGGAGCCACTGTTCGATGCTGTTACGCTTGTCGCCCAGGCTCTTGGCCTGCAGATTCTGCTGCATCGGCACATGGTATTTCGATGAGTTGGACTCCAAGCTGGCCTCCTCGTGTATTATGTTCAGCGATGGCTGATAGCGCTTGGAGGCCATTTTATACTTGGCAATGGCAATGACCTCACGTATCTTTTGGAGGAACTCAATGGCAGCTTGCGGCGGCTCCTAAGTATTCGTAAAAGAATGGAATAAATTGCATATTAAATTTTAAAATAATATTCAATCAAATTATTTTGAGTAAGATAAAAAAAATCTAGTTTTTAAATTATTATATATTACTTAGAACATTCATAATAGCCAAACGGATTAAATGTTAATTTAATACTAGAACTGGCTTTTTATTTTTATTTTTTGTATATTTAAAGATTTGTTTATTTAAGACTTACCGCCAGCAGATGCGGCTCAAAATAAGCCGGATTAAAATAGAGCTTCTTGCGCACATTGCTGTTGACCATGGCACGCAGATTCTCGAGTTTCTCCTCGCTCATCAGTTCCTCAATGACAGCGACATTCTCGGCCGGCAGGCAGATGTCGTCCTGCAGAAAATCATCGGTATGCTGGGAGTTGCTGTCGGTGGCGCTGTGACCCGGCTTGGGTGACTTGTTGACCATGCTCAGCTGTGGATGCACCAGAACCGAAACGGATGTCTGCTGATGTAAAACCAAATCATGCTGTCTAGTAAATCCCGTAAGTATAGGAACCACCACTCACCTTGATTTTCTCCTCCATCTCGCATTCTGAATTCGAGTTGGATATATCGCTGGCAAATCCAGAGTTGTGTTCCCGTTCGCCCAGCTGCGGAAAATGCTGCAGCAGCGGATTGTTCTTCACAATGCCCAGATCATCCTTTAAACTGGCCATACTCGCCCGTGTCCCAGCCTCATTGCCACCACCCAGGCCCCCCAAGCTGTTTGCCGAGTAGATGCTGCCCACGCGACTAAATGGCGCTCCGTAGGTGACCTGATCGTTCTTCGGATAGTTGATCTCATTGCCCACATTGTCAAGTGAATGACGCGAGTTGTGACGACCACGATTCTTGCGCTTCTTCATATACAGATAGAGAAACACGGAGGCCACATAAATGAGACCCAGCAGCAGACTGCAGATGCCAATCACCACATACTCCCGCATACTCATCCCATCTGAAATGGAGGCGAGCGTTGTCGAGTTGGCCGGCTGAAAATATACTTCCGGCACATCTACAGAGAATGAGATTAATTGTATTAGGATATTGGATACAATTCTACAAAATGAGTACAAATTATTTATTAAAAGATGGACATTCGTTTAAAATTTAAAAGTTTGAAATTTATATTATATTTATGTCATAATAGAGGTTAGACTTACTGTGCGAGTACTTCACGGGGCTGCCATTGACACGGAAGGCAACGCAGGGGGAGTGTACGTTCTTAGGCGGCATAAGGTGATCTTTTGGAATGATATTGTCAATTATGGTGTACAGCACTTGGATGCTTCTGTTTGGACTCACCCTTCTGACTGGCATTAAGGGCGACAGTCATGTCGCGACAGACAAGATGCACCACAATGAGACGACCCTGCATCTTCTGGCGAAGCTCAGCCTCGCCGAGCCACTGCAAAAAGCTGCGACCCTCGTCGCGGAACATGCGAAACGGATAGTCGGTGTCAATGGGGTTACGGAGATCCGACCAGCCGTTGGAGCCAAGATACTGGGCACCTGTAACCGCACACACTGGCGTGTGTATATCTGCACAAAACATATGTTAGATATATCTCAGGTTATGCAAATGAGGGAGGGGGAGGGGTAGTTACTTACTGGGAAAACTGATTTCTCTGCTGGGGTAAATGATTTGGCCGCGCAGTGGCAAAAACACAAATGGAATTTTCTCCGACGATGAACCGCTGACAAATGGTGAGAGAGAGCATTCTGTAAGACACAAAAAAACACGCGTTGCCCCCAATGAGAAAGTCTAATGATCAAACAACAAAAACTGTAAATATTTATAGCCATTTGCAATGGTAGTGTTTGTGTTGCAACTGTGATAACATCAATATTCGACATTCGATCGAAGCGCTTATCAATTTATCAAAGACTCCCTTTGTGTGTTGCAACTATTTTTTTTTGTTTTCGAATCACTCTTACTTTCAGTTTTGATTGTGACTGCTGGATTTTAATTTTTATTGTTATTGTTATTGTTGTTAATGTTGTTGCTGTTTGCTGTTGTTAATGTTGTTATTGTTGTTATTATAACAGCTGGCAGCGAAAGTTGGCTTAAGACATTTTTCCATTCAAAAAAGTGCTGGCAACCCAAATGATTTGTTCAATAATAGTACATTTTTGCCATACGACCCGATGTTGTAGCGACAACGGTTTGGTGTTATGTTTATATTTATATATACCCTCACCGAATTTTCCAATACTCTGCTACATGGGACGAAACACTAAGTTATAGAATGGATAGATTATTGTTGAATTTTTGCTGGCTAATTGAAGGTGTACAGAAATTGTGTAAGCTATTTTTTATAAAAAATTAAAAACACATTTCAAAAATTATTTAAATTTAGGCAATTTCTCGCATTAGCAGAGCATAAAAGTTTCGGTTTGCAAAATTGAGGGTTTTATCTATGTTGTATCTTTTGTTGTCGCATTATTTATTTGCGTCACGTTTCGTTTTCATTCTGCAATTTGAGCCCTGCACAATTTTGTTATTATTACAGCATTTCTTTTTCGCAATAATAAAAAAAAAAATACAAAATAGTTGAGCAACCATTGTGATTTTGTATACGATCCACCAGAGACATGGCTAAAACAATGTCAGAGAGGCTCTCACATGTGGGAAAAGTTCCCAGAGCTAAGATGCCATGTGGAAATGGAGCAAACACAATTTGCACCGAATGGCAAGCTGACTAATTATTCCGGGACACTGAAGGCAAATGCTTCCGCGGTCGATTGCAGCCACTCACTACTTACTACATACAACTTACCGTGAATATCATCCACGCATATGCCCAAATCTTCGCGATAGGCTCGCAAATATGGCAAACAGCGGCAGCTGCAGCCCTCATCATCTTGAGCCATGCCAACGGATTGACCCTGCTCTTTGGCTCTTTGTTGGAGCTTCATGCGACGCGTGAGTAACTCCAGCGAGGCTGAGGCCGAAGCCTGACCCAGTCCATCAGCTGCTAAGTAAAGATTATAAATGAGCATTGATTGCGAGACTGACAAGCAAAAATTTGCATCTCATTCGAGCAGTCTTTACCGTTGGAGTCCCCACCCGGACGCACCATTGCCGCTGTGCCGCTGGAGAGGCCAATGCAGGTGTCCGCGTTGCAAGCGCCGCCAATACCTAAACGCAAACAGAAATAGAAACTGTAAAGTCAATCAAGGTGGGGGCAGGGAACTAACGCTGATTGATTCAAGCCCATGAAAACAGAACGCCACAAGGCCAGCAAAACTGGCTTGGCCGGCGACTCTGACTTAGCCTGAGTTGGTGGCTAATAAGATGCCCAAACGAGCACTTAATGCTACTGTCATCGCAGCGGGTAAACATGCCACACAGGTTAAGCTTTTGGATTTTGTTGTGGATTTGGCCATTGGATATTGGATACTCACCGCTTGTGTAGAAGATATCGCCATTGTGATGCCTTGTCAGATTGATTAGCTGTCCGTTAGACTGCTGCAGATCCTCTAACAGTAAATTTGCTGGCATTAAATCCTCTAGTTGATTTCTCTGATTGTTGCTGTCGCTGCGTCGCATTTTGTTCTCTTTGGCAGCAAAGACAGCGGCCCGGGTGGCTGCCAATGAGGTGGCGCCAATGACCTGGGCGGCTGCAGTGGGCGTCGTTGATGGAGGTGACGTCTTGCCGCCCCAGCAGCAGCACTCGAGCAGCAACAGCTGTAGCAGCAGGGATAAGGAATAGCCAACGTTGGTGCGCCACATCTTAGCAAGCGCCACATTGCTAATGCATGGAACGTCGCTGCAACGACTGCTCCTCTGCTTCTTCGTCTTATCGTTGGTTTTGCCGGTTAAGTCTCTGGTTAAGCGAACAAACAAAAGAAGCACATTTTAGCCATAAGTAAGTTGTACGATTTTCAACTGGCAAGAGAAAACGCGCCACTAATTAAAACAAATCCAAAACGCAACAACACGAAAATAAGCAGCAGTCGCAAACAAGAAGAAAACAGTATGAAAGAGTTCACTTTTCAGAGATACCCTGTATATTTAAATATTCTTCATCTGTGCATATTTATTTAATTATATATAGTGCAACAAATGAGGCTTGTAAAAAGTGATCAATAATTAAGTGTGAGACCTTTAGCTATTAATATTTCTATATAGCAAAATAATGCTTACCAATATTTTATTTATTATAAATTAGTTATGAAATACACAAATTTCAATTTAAAATTCAGTTCTCCAGCTCTCACAAGATTTGTGAACTTTGCTAATTCCAAATGCAGACAAAGAATAGATATAGGGATTGAAAATGATTTCTTCTGCCATTTACATAAATTTGCACAACTTCATAATACCCATTTCTACTCAAACTATATAAGTGAAGGGTATTGAAACAAATACGCAAAGATTTCCCCACTGACTGCAATTGTTTACACAAACACAAACACAAACACAAACAAAAACAAAAACCATAAAAAATAGACACATACGAATAAATAAGCAGCTTTGGGTGACATTCTTTAAGCGGCGATAATGAGGCAAAAATTGCTGGAGTCCATTTTTGTAAATGGAGCGGCATCAAAGTGGTTGTTGCTTGGTGTCATTGTTGTTGTTGTTGTTTGTTTCTAGTTGCAGTTGTCGTTTGGCAGCGGCAACTAACGGACAACATTTAAACAAATGTTGCAATTAAAACTCGTTCTGCCAGCAAATGTATATTTATAAACAGAGTGGGTTAAAGCAAGCTCCAACTAGAATTATGCAGCACCAGCGGCGAATGTTGCTGTGGTGGTTGAGGTTCTTGGGTGGTTGGTGGAGTTGTGTGGTGTGGCAAGTGCGTCGCCTGGGAACATGCTGCGTGTGTGAGTATGTGGGTATATATGGACGGGGTTGGTACCGTTACACTATACGCTTGCAGTAAAGCTCTGCTTAATCTACAAACAGCTAAACACATACATACATACATACATACATAGATAGTATTTAGCGGTAAACAGTTGCACTTTAGCTGGTTGACCATAATTTGCATAAATATTTCACGCAAACAACAGAAACATAGAATCATATTGGGGACTCATAACTGTTAGTTACACTTAAGCCTTAAAGTTTTGGTCGTTATTCAAAAGAATAACAACAGCAACAACAGCTAAGTGGAAACAATCATTTTGACCAGCGCGAGAATGAGAAGAAAGCGATAAAAGCAACAGTTTGCGGCCTAATTTGAAAGTAAAATTTTTTTCAAAACCCCAAAAAAAAACTGAGTTCGTTGGTTGCCAGAGTCTTTTGATTTTGATTGAGCAGTCAACACAAGGCATTCACCAAACAGATTGTACAGTTAGCTGGCATTTAAGATTAACAATAAGTATTTGTCGACGATTTGATTTGTGTGTATATGTACATATATCCGACTGTTATGGCCTAATCTGGTACATTTTGAAACAATTTAATGACAACAATGACCTGATTTCGATATAGTATGTATTTATTTTTGTACATTTTGTTTTTAGCTGCATCTGCAGCATGAGGAGATGTGGCAAAAAGTTGACTGATGTGATTTTGATGATGCTAACTAATGTTGCAGCTGCTGCTACAGTTTGCTGGGAATTTTGTTTTGCTGACTCTGCTGGGTCTTGACTTTTTTGTATTCGTCTAAACTCAATTAACAGGTAATTGAACTTTGGGCGCCTGATAGACAGACAGCGGCAGCATGGAGCTGCATAAATTGTCTGTGAGCAGCAGCAATGTGTCTATGTACATATATATGTACATATGTATGCACATTTGTATGTATGTATGTAGCTTCATGCTCGTTCATTAATTATTAGGCAACACGATATGGCGATAGCTAGTATAGGCGCACATTGTTCTAAGTCTGGGCATAAATTTATGTTTATTGCATATATACATATATGTATGTACCACAACGCATTGTAACCTGGCCAGAAGCACGCAGATGCAGCTCAGATACAGCTGCATGCTGTTGTTGCTGTGGTTGTTTGTATTGTTGTTGTTGTTGTTGTTATTGCTATGGGCCATTGTCTGACTACACACAGACTGCAGTCGCTACACTTCCGAATGCAGCTGTCGACGTCACACTCGGCGTACTTTTAACACTTAGAACACACACGCTAGCATAGGAGTAGCTGGAGCTCTATAGCTCTCTACAGGTGTGCAGCTCTAGAGATTTAGCTCCCCTTCTGAGAGCAAACATAATAACAAATTTGAAATTTATTCAACATTTTTTTGCGGCGCCGCTGGTCCATTGTGTAGCCAGAGGAGCGCATCATTTGCTCGCCGCCTTAATGTGCTTTAATGTGTACTTATGCTTCTGCTATTGCTATTGCTATTGCTCCTAAGCCAGCGCCTCATAGGGCTCTGGCCAACGGTTTTCCAAATAGTTGTTAAAGCCAAATTACGACAGTGCACTGAACGCCAGCTACTACTTCGGCTCCAGCTCTAGCTCCACTCGACTGGTCAGTGAATTGACCATTGCTGTTGCTCTCGGCTTGAGTTTGGGCTTTGGATAGGTTTTTGTTTCGTGTCTTGGCACTTTTTTTGGGCAAATTACTTTCACCTCAAAAAATCTTGATCTATTCGTAGTGCCTGCCCAGTGACCTAAACTCAATGGTCTGATAAGCTTAATTTCGTTCAAATGCACAGCAAGGGCAGCCCAAAAAAAAAAAAAAAATAATGGAAATGGAAACGGAAATACCAAAGGCCAGTAAATAATAAAGATTAACCATTCTTTTTTACCTATTTTTGGATACAGAAAAAAGTATTAAATAGTTGTAAAAAAAAGGAAGCCCGTATAAGCTTACATTTCCTGATTGAGTCGATGTAATTAATAAAAATATTTTTAATAATGTAAAATGAAAATTGTAAAAAAAATATCTATTCATTGAGCTGTCCCAAAAATCAAAATTGCAGCTGTCATGTGTGGTCTGAAATTAGGCATCTTTAAATTTTCTGCAATTCAATGATAACTGTTCTTTTTCTTTTGGGGGCAATGGAAATGCAAATTTTACTCACAGCTTGTTGGGGTTCCGGCCAATGAATAAATTAACACCTCGAGAGTTGCAGAAAATGCTGAACAATTACTGTTAACGGTAGAACAAGCTCAGGTGCTGGATTTCTAGTATTTATTTCATTTCGCTTGTTTTTTGTGACTTTTGTTTTGGTTTTGGGTTTTCTTTTTCAGTTGCAACACACACTCACACTTTTGGGCAGCTGTTGTGCCTATGTAGGTTGTTTTATTGACTGCACTCGGTATTCACACATATTTTCCACACATTTCTTGTAGATTTTTGAAACACTTTCGTGCCAAACACGAAACACGCCAAAAACAATAACATTTTTCTGCAGCCACTATTCGAAATTATGATTTGATTTGATACGTTGCAAAGAAAGCTGCGTGAAGTGACTTTTTTGTTGTTTTTTTCTTTTTTTTTCTTTTTTTTTTGTTGTTTTTTCCTTGGCACTTTTCTTTGTAGATTTTACCCAGATAGCAGCCGCTGGCACGTCTATCAAGGTCGCCGTCAACGAAGCGACTGCGGCTCCCACTGAGGCGCTGCTTAGCCGCTGCTTAGCCGCTGCTGCTGAGGAAGTCGGCGAAAACTTTGCAGCGACGCGCTGCTCTTAAACGAGTTTTTCTTTTTTCTTTTTGTTTCTGTTTTCAATTGGTTTGCTGGCTGGCTGAAGATTTGATTTTTTCTTTTATTTTTTTGGTGCTCACTTTACGCTCTTATATCTCGAAAGTATAAGTTTGTTGTTTTGACAAATTGTATAAGAAATGTGTATAATGTGCACTAATTAGCTCGGTGTCGATGCTATGCGGCAGTAGAAGAGTCAAATTAAGCATACGCAGCGTGTGCGTGCAACCCGAATAAACCTCATGATGAACTTGATGATGACGTTAAAGATGCTGCTGCAATCCCGTTCGATTTAGCTGGGTGTACATGTAATAGCATCGCGTGTTTTGGCAACTAACGGATCTCCGCGATATATTAGAGAGAGAGAGAGAGAGGAGCGAACAGAGAAGAGAGAAGCGAGTTCTCGCCAGTCTGCACGTGCCACAAGTTGCAAATTTACAACTCATTGTGCTAGAGCTACAAAGACAAAAACACCGCCGCCAGTTGGCTTTGTTCCAATTTGATAAGCGATAACTTGACTTAAAGCCAGAGCATCATTTGTCATTTGTTCAGCATAATTTTTTAACAATTTACTCATTTTAGTCACAGTCGAGTGTGTCTTCCAAATAAACTAGAACAAGTGAAAGCTTTTGTGCACTTTTACCAAAACCACAACAACCACTCTGATAAGATGCCCAACTTGCTACCAGTAGTCATATTCAATCATGAGTTATGAGCTTACAAAGTACCCTGTTCAAATTACACGCACAATCTGTTTGACATAAGCGGGTTGTTGCATATAAGGCGTTCTGCGTGCCACTTGCTGCGACAAACCAAAAACAATTACACAAACTGGTTTTAATTAAATACAGTTAAGTAGAGAAATACAACAACAACAAAAAAAAATCCTTTGATTGCAAGACTCAAATGCCTCAAATCTTGGATCTTGCAACGCACGTCTCGCAACTCGCAGCTCGCAGCTCGCATCTGTGTTTCAGTTTCCATTCCCATTCCGAGCTGGGGCCAGGCAATAATTATGCTTTAGTTGGCGACACCGCTATAAATTCATACTATAACTATTAACGGCTGCATTTACAGTTTGCTTATTTTTTCTTATTTCTTCTGAGCTGTGTTGCCTTTTTGTGTCATTTAGAAAGTTTGTTACTATAGCGACTATCATCCCGTTGCAGTTATAATGTGAACATTTCGGATCTCGACTCGGTTCTAAAGGCGTCTTCGATTTTTATGACCTAGTAAGAGCAGATTGTCGGTTTTTGGCTTTTATTATGGTTGCATTTGCATTTCTCATTGTGTCTGTGTACACATACGAATTTGTAACGGACGCCCGATTTGGATCTACTTAATCGAAACGCAGTTGCCTCCCGGACGGCTTTAACTGCCACAACTGGCTTATCGATCGATTCGGCATAAATTTCTGTGTTTGCGCATCAGAGCCGGGTTCTTGCGGCATCACATGCTTGCTGCGCCACACACAATTACCCCTCGCATATTGGCTGCTAACATCTACCATAAATCTTGAACTGTGAAATAAAAAAATAATAAAAAAGTAAGCACTTTTTGGTCAAGGGCGCACGACTAGAAGATGCCCTGTACATGTATTTTTTCTTACTTATAAATATATATGAATAGCATTAGTTTAACACATTCTATGATTATCCCATTAATACATCTGATGTAAGACAGATATACCTGTTAGGATCGGAGTTGGCACCAACTGCCAACAATTGCGCAACTTTATGCTACCCAAACAAATTTTACAAATTTTTAATGGGTACATGGGTAATGGGTAAAAATAATGTAAAAAAAAAACCAGCAGCTCAGGTCCAGGCCAGGCCTGTCCAGACTCGGCCCCAGTCCAGGCTAACTTATGCAAACTTTTGGACACACGTCTCGGCTAGCCGCGGTGCCCGTCTGATCCGTGGATGTCGTCGCGGCATAAACCAGTTCATGTCTGCTCCCTGCAACACAGCCGGCCAGCCAGCTAGCCAGCTAGCCAGCCAGCCTTGTTATTGATTCACTTGTTGCTGTTGTTGCTTTTATTATTATTGGTCTTATTGCGGCTTGTTGGTGTGCCTAAACAAACTTGCAACTTGCAACTTACAACTCGCATCCTGCTGCAACTGTAGTTGTATTCATAAATAACGCTTGAAAAATGTTTGCATTAGCTCGGTATTATTTTTTTGATTTTTTTTTTTTTTTGTGGATCCATGTTCTTTTGCGGTCGCGTACTTATTATCAATTGCCCCATGTGCCGCTGCAATAAACATGAAAATCCGCTTTATACTTTGCGCACTGCGATGATCGGCATGGTATAACGGCACTAGGCGGCAAGTACATGACAATTATTTTATGGGGGAGTTGCTAGAATGAGCACATCTTGATACTTAAATCGGTTATCTAATTAATTAAATATGATCTTAAAATTACAGTTGCTTTACATAGATTTTCAAGTGTCACCAAAAAGGAATTTCATTTGGGTTCAAGTAATTTTGCGCAATACTTTAAGTGTATTGCATAAAAACTTTATAGCGATGATAAGCTTTTCCATGGAAGCAAACTTTAATAATGATCGTAATTCTCGACCACCAGCAATTTGTTTTATTATCATTCAAACAGTAAAAAACAAGTAAGATGCTGTAGTCGAGTTAACTCGACTACGATATACCCTTAACCCAGTTGTTAAATATATTCTAGTATTCTTGGCAAATTTCCCTCTAAGATGATTTGCATTCAAATGCCCGAACTGAATGGCTACAAACCCGTGCATATACATACATAAATACATACACCAGCGTACAGTTATCGGGGCTCTGCAGAATACACACAAATATATTGACGCTAATGTCGATTATCATGCCATCTCTTTCTCACACATGCGCTCGCCTATACAGAAAATGCTTGCGGCTGCTGATACAAATGAGATCCATATGAGAATATATTTTCGACTATAACTTTGGTGTTTCTTGTCCGATCTTAATGAAATTTCGGCAATTGATCAATAATATGTATGTATATGTTATGTATAAATTAGAAGCCTCTGCCTCTTAAATTGTGATATTAATTGCTATCGGAAATCGAAATGTATCGATAATTCAGAAACTGAGGCAGTTATCGATAAAATAAAGCAAACTTGATCTGCGCCTGGTACACGGAAGCTTATATTCCAAATTTTCTCTAGCTCGAATAGTCCCTGAGATCCGAGTGTTCATAGAGACGAACGGACGGATAGACGGACAGACCGACGGACAGGTCTATATCGACTCGGCTGTTGATCCTGATCAAGAATATATTTACTTTATGGGGTCGGAGATGCTTTCTACTGCCTGTTACATACATTTGCACAAAACCATTAGACCCTCTTTACCCATTTTTAATGGGTTAAGGATATAATTATTTCTATGACCATTTAACAAATGGAATAAAAATTCGATAAAAGAAATGCAGAGCTATTTAATGCATTTATCTCAGTTAATTAACTGATCACCATAAAAATGGCTGACAAATGTGCAATAAACATAGAATGTGGTAGCCAGACACCCCATGGACTTTGGGGCATAAAAAGCGACTATAAAAATTAACTAGCAACATATGTGACCATAACGGTTACGGGATGAGCATTGGGCTCGGAATGGCATGTGGCATATGACAGTGGAAGGTCGCCACAGCAATGCAACCCAAAACAAACAACAACAATTCCATTACCAGCAAACATTGGGCTGAGCTGGGAATATGGTTGAGGGTTCCTGTTGCATGTTGCCTGTAGCCTGTTGCATGTAGCCTGTTGCCTGTTGTCTGTTGGCTTTTGGCTGTTCAAATGTCACGTGATTGACAGCAAACAAGCCAAATGCATTTCAATTAAACGCTAACCGCTACAAATATTTCCATTTGTGTGTATTGCGAGAGATCTGGTCAAGTGGCAGCTGAAGTCGAAGCCGTTGCTAAACTTCTCGATCTCGAAACAACCGTTTGTTGTTGTTGCCACGTTTTTTTTCGTGATGGCAGTGCCGAGAAGACGCCTTTGGATAACTGAGAACTGAGAAACTGAGAACAATTCGCTGGCAGAGCGGTCAACTCATCAGTATGCTGTATAAATTAGAGCATCAAACGGCGCTTTGCCAACTCGGAACTGGTCTATACTGTTATTGGCCATCGAAACAGATGCATGGCTAGTATATCCACCTATGTGATGGTATTTATTTTTTCTTTGCCAGTCTGTCTGTGCGTTTGTGTGTGTGTGTGTGTGTGTGAGTGTGTGTGTGTGTGCTTGAATCTCGCTTGCAGCTCAGTGAAGAGTTCAATGCGACGGCTTTGACTCTGCGGGTAGCCGCAAAACGCAAAACGCAAAGCTGCAACAATTTTTACTGTTGTTGCTGCCGCAAGGCTAACGATGTGCTTTGCACTTGTGCATATATTGTTGTTCAAATTGATATCAATTTGGAGTAATGTTTGCGCCATTATGCAGCCATTATATTATTAGGCTTGTTCAATATTAAATAAAAACAATCTATTAGGCCCCACGGTGCTGAGAAGTCAACAGCCATCGATTGTGACTCGTGTTACGGGGCGTCATTTATGGCTAATTCAGCCAGGCTGAATTTCATTGGCAACACCTTTGTAATAGCAGCACGTGAACGGCATATTTAATGACTCTTTTGTTGGGTTATCTAAGCGCCGTTAGACGCCTGCAAGTTGTTTAAGAACCTGTATTTAAAACGTGGCACGCGACAATCTTCACGTTGCCTGCAAAAGCGTATTGAAATGATCACCAAGCTGGTTTTTTTCCCCTCCATTCAGGATTCATGCTTAACAAATTAAGACGTTATTTTAATATAATGCATAAAGTGAACCAATTTGTTGTTTATGCAATCAAAAAGAAGAAGCTCGATATTCGCACCGGAAGTGAATAAATTAACGAGTTTATACGCTCCTAAGAGCGGGAGGTTGATTGAACTCTTTTTAGTCTTTTGCCCACAGAGTATCAGACCAGATGATAATGGCTTGCTATACGCTTCAAAAATTGTGAATAAATAAAAATTTAACATGAATTTCGTTGACATTTTTTCATTGTCAGTTAATGATGCTGATGATCTAATGGGCGAATTGAGTCACGCGAAAATGACGATTCAGCAAATCTATTCATTCAGCGGGTTCATTGCACGCCACGAAAGGCATAAAAATACGTATAATAGCGTATATCATATATAAATTGCTAATACTAACAGCTTCCTATTAAATATATAAAGATAAATGTAACCTCAACTACATGTACTTAAACATATGCTACTGACCAGTTGGTGAGTAATCAATCGATAGCTGCAACTTATCATTATTTCACAATGTTCCCCAAAGAGAATCAGAGTCTACACTTTTATTATTATACCCTTAACCCATTAAAAATGGGTAAAAAGGGTATAATGGTTTTGTGCAAATGTATGTAACAGGCAGAAGGAAGCATCTCCGACCCTATAAAGTATATATATTCTTCCCGTCTTCCGTCTGTTCGTCCGTCCGTCTGTATGAACTCGCGAATCTCAGAAACTATAAGAGCTAGAGATTTGGAATATAAGATCTCGTGTACCAGGCGCAGATCAAGTTTGCTTTATTTTATCGATAACTGACTCAGTTTCTGAATTATCGATACATTTCGATTTCCGATAGCTATAAATTCCACAATTTAAGAGGCAGAGGCTTCTAATTTATAAATACTATGCATATGCATATTATTGATCAATTGCCGATTTCATTTCATTAAGATCGGATAAGAAACACCAAAGTTATAGTCGAAAATAAATTTTCACATTGATCTTATTTCTGTCAGCAGCCGCAAGCATTTTCTATATGCAAACATAGGGGAACGCATGTGTGAGAAAGAGATGGCATGATAATCGACGCTAGCGTCAATATATTTGTGTGTATTCTGCAGAGCCCCGATAATTACTATTTCGTGTACGTGTGTATGTGTGTATTTATGTATGTACGTATATGCGCGTGTTTGTAGCCAATCAGTTCGGGCATTTGAATGCAAATCATCTTAAAGGGAAATTTGCCAATAAAACTAGAATATATTTAACAACTGGGTTAAGGGTATATCGTAGTCGAGTTAACTCGACTACAGCATCTTACTTGTTTTTGAATGTTTCTCATAGTTGAAATCTGGATTTTAAATTGAGATTTTCATTTTATGGTTTGTAGTATAAGCATATAAATTCCATTTATATAGCTTTTCAAGGCTATATTCGAGTATAAACTACTTAATTATGCAACTCATATTCTCTCAAATTATTATCTTTATAAATACTAAAATAACTAAAAGTAATTGTTACACCACTCAAATAAATTGTTATGGATTTTTTTTATGTATTATACGCAATTTTCAAAGGCTCACAATAACAATTGTAACAACTGCTTTAAGCTGAATAGAGTAATTTCAACTGGCACGTTCTCATTAACATTTGATTTTATTATTATTAAGGTGGGTGTAGTCAATAACCTGCAGCCTTATAGATCCAGTTCTTGTTCCTTCCTTACTCCTACTAGGTTTCCCTATGATTATAATTCTTACAGACAGCTCTGATTGCAATTTGCAGCACATGTTACCAGCTGCTAGCGATTTACTAATGATAATCATAGGTCTAGTTTGCTAAACGTTACACCTGAATCATAAATATTGTAATTGGAATCCTGCATGGCCAATCAATTGGCACATATATAAGGCCGATGCAAGTTGGACGAGCTACCAGAGCTACAGAGCTACAGAGTTCACAGCCAGTGGGTCGTTATCGTTGTACACCGTTATCCGATGGCCAACAGCGATTTTCAGTCATATCTTCGCCTGCTCCGTGGCTTCTTTGCTGAGCTTCAATTGGTGCTGCGCCAGAAAAAGCAACCGCCACGCCTCGGTTTGCTTTACAATCGAGCATTTATGGTGTATGTGTGGTGTATTGGACGGTTCTGATTCTTGGCCAAAACTAATTCACAGCGTTTCTGTTCAGTGTGCTCTGCATCTATCCAAATCGCTGCCTGGTAGCCAATTCAGCATACAAGTTCTGCAGCCTATTTTTGTTAACCAACTCGAGTGTATTCCTGCTATCGGTTGCGTGTGCATTGCCCGAATCCACGAATGTCATCGATATGGGTGATGATATTGTTTTCATGATTGGGGTCAGTATCAGTAAATATAACAAAACATAAAAGATAATAATTTATTCTTAAAATTATTTATTTGTTATAGGTGAGAATTATGATTATGAGCTCCTTTTTAGATGTATTTTTAATTTAATTTAATTTTGTTATATTTATATATATTTAGTGGTTTTTTAATATAAATATATCTTTAATAATGGCGATTTTAAGCTACATTTTGAGCTCTGCATATATCTATAGATAGCCCTCATTATAACGAAGATCTATTACATCCATTTTCGCGCCAATGACATCGATAATCTTATTGAGAATTTCGAATACTATGAAAGGATCTTCAAAGCAGATCAGAGCAATGGCAACCCCAATGATGACGAGAATAAAGAGATCCTGCGCTGGCAGCGCATCTGTTATCTGACTGAGTCGTGTATGCTGGTTCAGATTATCAGTTATTTGTGTCTCTTTAATGTGGCCATCTCCATGCACCCTCTCATTTCTGATAGAGAGCTACCATACCATGCGGTGATGCCCTTTGGCTGGCACAGCCCTGCCCAACATCCTCATATGCATACCCTCATCTACATCTGGCAGGTTGCCACAGGGCAGTTCAATCTAATGACTATTGGTGTCATCGATCTTTTTGGCGCACACACTTTCCTGCACACGGCTCTAAATCTGAAGATACTCTGCATCGAGATGAAGAAATTGGGCAAATTGCAACTGAACGATGCCCAAGTGCATGTGCAGCTTTGCAAGATTATTCAGTTTCATCAGCATATTATACAGTGAGTATCAATATAAATATTGAACAATAAATATATCTTAATCGTTTTTACAGAACTATGCAGAAGAACAATAGCCTTTTCCATGGCACATTCATTGCTCAGATGATTGCCAGCTTTGGCCTGATATCGATGTCCATGTTTGAGACAATGGCTGCCGCTGACAACCCCAAGGTGGCCGCCAAATTTCTGCTCTTAATGGTCATTACCTTTATACAGCTCTCCTACTGGTGTATAACTGGTACCTTGGTCTACAGTCAGGTTTGGTTATATTCCCTACATGTTTACATAAACTTACACATCATATTTTGCAGTCCATGAATGTAGCTCAGGCTGCTTTTGAAATCAACGACTGGCACACAAAGTCCATCGGCATACAGCGTATCATTCTGTTCGTGATTATGCGTTCCCAAAAGCCACTTATCTATGCGGCAAAACCATTTCCCCCCTTCACAATGGCCACCTACTCAATCGTAAGACAATAATTCTGTTTCATCTGAAAAGCCCTTGAGTAGGCAGCAATTTTTGTTCTTCTTATCCACAGATACTACAGCAGTGCTATCGAATGTTGGCTGTGCTCCGCGAAGCAATGTAGCAAATTAATCTACAATTTATAGTAAATAACTTGTAGAAATATTTAAATAGTTTTGGATACTACTTGCACCTAGTCAAGTTTATTACAAGCAACATAAATTGAGTTTAACCAAACATTAAATTGTATTTTGTTTTCTAAAAAGTGTTAAATTGCGATTCTCTTAAATAGTTGCGAGGTGGATACATTGTCAAGTAATCAAGACAAATGCTGAACATCTCCATTAAATCCTTGACAGGCACTTTAGCTAAAATGAGAAAAGATAAACAAGTCAAACAACTTGTTATCTGTGCCTAGAGAGCTAGAGAAAACGTGAAAACAAGTTTCAATCAATAGACTTTTGTAACTACAAATATTAAAGAAAGTGTAGGAAGCTAGAAACAGATTTATTGGCAGGTGGAAAGGCTGCCAAGAGTTAATATTTTGACAACTGATTGAGGTACCTGCAAATATGATATAAAATTGGGGTTAGTAGAGAGGATAAATAATCAATTCTAATCACTTTAAGATCTATTATCTCAAATCAAATGAAAATAGTCATGAATTTTATAACTGAGAGAAACCCACACATCTTAATAAACAATCTACAAATATATAATTTAAATTTTTGTAGCAAATATCAGTATTAAGTATCCCAAACAATGTTATTATTCTAATGCTCGTCAGTTTGCGCGATCTCGAACTAACAGCTTTGATATTAACTAATTTATTGCTGAGTGCATTGGTTGCTGCCACGCCCAACCTTATTAAAGTGCAACCGCGCCCACAACCACACACGCATCACACACCCAACTGACAGGTGCTAGCTGCAAAGAGCAGACCATTTAAAATAAATATTCTGGAATTGTTGATGACCGCTGTTGGTGATTCTTTGAATTGGAGCCAGCCTCGAACTTATTCAGTCGTGAAGCGCATTCACATTCACATTCACATTTAGATTCAGTTGCAGTTGCAGTTGCAGTTCCGTTTCTGTCATGGATTTGCAACACAATGCGGCACGGGAGCGGCGATCGTTTAGTTTTAGCTCTTGGGCAGACATGGACCTATCGCTGTTGCCCTTCACAGCTGGGAAAAGTAGTTGAACCTATATTTAAATTTATATATATATATATATATTTGTGTTTTTTTTTTTTGACTGTCCATGAATTTGAATCTGTATTCGAGGGAATGCTACGCCCACAGGTGTCATTATGGTTAGCGTTCAATGTTCCATGCACATTGGGCCAGAACGGGGGCCGTATCGAGGCAGAACCGTCGCATATACGCACTCACACCTGTACACACAACTCACAACCCCCATGCTTAACACACCCAAGCGTTTTATGTGTGTGTGTGTGTGTGCGTGTGTGTGAGAGAGGAGAGGTTGTGGCTATTGTCAACTTTGGTCTGATGGAGTTTTGTGCTCTGCCCGCCGCACTGATTAACATTTGAATTGAAATTCACGTATTTAGAACTTTATGTTCGCTGTTATTGCTGTTGTTGTCTCCACATCTAATTAATTCCTCTTTCAGGCCCATTGTTGCCATGGAGTTTTGCTGCCATGATTGGCACTGCTGCCCCCGCTAATGGTAATCGTAATGGGGTAATGTACCGATCCAATTGCAGCCACAGCCCAGAGCGTCAAGAGTGTCAGACTTTTTTGATGTCTGCTGACCAGCAACGCATTCAGTTTGTCGCAAATTATTCTAACGATCGGTCGGGTTTCGGTCCCGGAGTTAACCAGTGTACGACATTAATCGATCCTCTGATTGACTGCTTAGTGTTTTATAAATTCTGCATAATAAGTTGAACTTCAATCAATTTTATAATTAAATACACTCTAAAGATCCTTAAAATACCTTTTTATATCAAGGTAAACAAAAGCAAGTGGTGTTTCTGTGTAAACATTAAATGTCCAACAAAGATTATAAATAAATAAAGGATTTACCTGCGCTACTAAAGCAGGAATATTAAAGTTAAAATGTGGAACAAGTTTAAAACCAATATTAAATTATTGAGATTTGTGCAAAATATAGCGAGATTATCAAGGACACTAATCACTCTCATCATTTTGTAAAGGCCGAACTATAATTTTTCATAAGCTGACCGTTTACTGAAATTAAGGTTGGGGGCAGCAATCTCTACATACGCCCTTGACTCTTATCGTAAAGTTATATCGGGAATATATAAAATTATATTTTTGTAGTGCGTAAAGTAACATGTTTCTTTTTCTTAGATAAGCCATTTATAGTTATCCTAATTATTTTGGATCGAAGATAACAACTAATGATTGTTTTTGATTTGAATCCATTATTTTAACTTTTCGGTTCCATATTAATTGTAATTGCTATATTTTTAGGCTAAGGATTAGCTATCCAAACTTACCATATCCTAATAAATCACTGATCGCAATTATGAGTCCTTGAGGATTGAGATGAACGCATAATTTTCGAAATCTACAATATAAATATGATTTGAAATATGATTTCACCATTGAAAAAAAAACCATGGTACAGCCATACGAAGCCTTTGAGGTCAATGCGACAGCTTAGTGACTTTTCCTTTTCCAAAAAAAAAGCCTCGATTTGTATTGTGCTTATTCTAAGCATAAATAGCCGAGTCGGACAATAAGCCGGAAGCGACATCCGGAGTTGCGGATCGATATGAGCAAAGCTACACGTAGCATTGTTGGCTTTTAGTTTAATGATCCAATTTGGCGTTACGCATTGTGCACATTGTGGTGCTGGACGCAGAAATATTTAACTATTCATGTATTTGGTCTTTCTATCCACCACCTATCCACCTCCACTTCAATTGTGCAGAGTGGCAGGGGCGGAGTAGTGAAATTTTGTCACTATTGAGGTCGCACACATATTTTTTTATACTCGAAGTACTTATAATTTTGTTAGCCTATAAACTAATTTGATCATGTCCGATAAACCAACACACACATTCTCATTACCAGTTAAAACCACAGAACACGCGATTGGAATAACCCAAATGCGGTGCTAATAATGCTGCGCTAAATTTTCAAATACTTCAGAGAGTCACATCAGAGCGACAATATGGAATTGCGCATAATATCAGTAATATTAATGGCCACGTTGGCCAGTCTCAGCTTTAGCCAGAGCGATGGTAAGTCCACGAGTTCCCTGATATTTGCCGCCCTGTCTAAAAGTGCGTTCCGCAGCCCAAACTACCTGTAAGAATGGACTGGGACGCGTGCTCTATGAGCGCCTGCCCAATCAGCAACTGCAGGGTTACGACGATGATGTGGTCCGCGATACGGCACCACCATTCCGAGTGCTGGAGAAGTGTCAGGATCTATGTCTGCGCGATCGCACCGGCACTAATAATCTGGTGCGAACTTGCACAAGCTTTGACTTTCAGCCGGGTAGCCGGATTACGTCGTTTGGTGGCACCTCTGAATACGAGGAGTCACTGTGCTATCTTACCTCGGAGCAGGCCGGACCCGAGGGTATTGGCAGTTTGATGCTGGTGCCCAATAGCGTTCATTTTAACGAGATCTGTCTAACATGTGAGTGTGTGGGTGTTGACACCATCTCGAACAGCCACTTAAATTACTCTTCTAACTGCAGCCAGCCGCCCCGAGCGGGAGTGTCCCAGTCGACGTTATGTATTTGAGCGGCATCCGCGCAAGAAACTCAAGCTGCCTATCAGCGACATCAAGGAGGTGAGTGAAGTGCTGAATTAAGAGGAGTAATTGCTCATGCTCAAAAGCTTCTTTGATTGCCTTGTAGATACTACGTTACTACACTGTTGCAAGTGTTGCAAGTGCGTGTAATAAAGTTGCGCGATTCCATTTAACTAGCTGAATGAGAAATTTCTGTGCTCCTTTAACAAATGCTGTTGAAATTACTCAGAGTTTTCTAAGAATATCAATTATCATTTTTCATTTCTTTTTAAATTGGTATATGAATACAAATTATAATGATACTAATTTTATAAGTTAATCGTAGATGTTGCAAGTGACTGAGTACAACACTTTTTATATTTGTATGCTTAATTGGCTATCCAGATAACCGCCGCCAATCGCTCGGACTGTGAGGACAAGTGTCTGAATGAGTTCTCATTTGTATGCCGCTCTGCCAACTTTGATTCCACCATGCGCTCTTGTACACTGAGCCGATTTACTCGACGCACGCATCCAGAACTCATGGAGGACGATCCCAACTCGGACTATCTTGAGAACACATGCTTAAACGGCAAGCTCTAAAGAAACCAAGTTTAACACTGATTGACAACGCTAATACAATGTTTCTACATTTTTCAAAGCACAGCTGAAAGACGCTGCGATGGACTTGCTGTCTTTGTCAAGGAGGAGAACAAGCGCCTGGGCGGCCCCTTTGAAGTGGACATCTTCAATAATATGACGCTGGAGGAGTGTCAGACGATGTGCTTGCGTGCTGAAAAGTAAACCTCAATGATAATGTTTTGATCGGTACTCAAGTCTAATCGCCCACATTACAGATACTTTTGCCGCTCGGTGGAGTTTGATGATCAAAGCAAACAGTGCATACTCTCGGAGGAGGATTCCATTTCGCAGAAGGATGACATTAGCATCAGCTCGAGCCCCACACATCATTTTTATGATCTAGTATGCCTCGATAATCGTAAGTGGCTACTGCAAGTTAGCGCCTACCTGAATTGCAGTGCACCCAGACGTGGACAGACTTGGACAGACTTGGACAGGCCTGGACTGACTGCACCACAACACAACACAAGCAACAGACACAGACAGCGCGTTAAGTGCGCCATTAAACGCTGACCACTCAACCACTGAAGATGAGGACAGTGAGACTGAGACTAAGACTGAGACTGAGACTGGGACTGCTCGACATAACGACAGAGAGATTGCTATAAATGTGCAACGTGTGTTGCAACGGTTGCTTCTGCCGTTTCCACTACGTCTATGTTATGCCATTTTCTGTTTGCTGTATTCCCGTTGCAGAACGAGCCAACGATTATCCAGATAACTCAGTTACCTCGCACCTCTTTTCAAGTGGCCGTCGGCCAGATACAGCATTCCAGCGTTACCGCAACTCACGACTAGGCGGCGAGTTTCACTCAGAGATCACGGGACGTTCCCTCAGCGAGTGCCTGGACGAGTGCCTGCGCCAGACTAGCTTCCAGTGCAGGTGCGTTGTTGTGGCCATTTGGCCATTCTACTCTATTATTTCTTGTTTTTATTGTTTACCTCCATACCCTTGCAGAGAGTTAAATAATATGGTCAAGAGTTGTGTGAATTTAATAGGTATATTAAATTCTTGATTAGGATTGCCTTCAGAAATTAATTTTGCCAACAACATTTTAGAAAAATCCTTCCATAACAAAATGCAAACAGTATTTGGTATTAACAATTGTTTGAATATTTAAATATTTGAAATGATTATATATATATATATTCTGCAAGGGTATCTAAACTTCGTCAACCCGAAGATAGCTATTGTTATTTGCTTCGTTTTTGTGCCAACCCACTCTGATGTGTTTTGATCTGTTCTGCTCTGTATTGTGCTGTGTTTTACGAACCGCGCAACAAATTGCAGGTCTGCAGTTTACAGCGATCGCTTTCGTACTTGTCGCCTCAGTCGGTACAATCAAAAGGATGGCATGCGCATTATATACGATGCTGATTATGATTACTACGAGAATCTAATGTGTAAGTGGCGGCAATAACTGCGGGTGATAATAAAGTAGTTGGTAATCTTTCCATCTACTCCCCACACTCTCTGTATTTCTTGGCTCATTGGCTGCTGTCTTGCAGTAAACGTTGTGGGCAGCGCCGATGGCGATACAGGCCATGGAGGCCATGGTGGGAGCGATGGCAAGCGACCCGGTGATCAATCTGGCAGCAACTGGAGACAGCCTAACAAGCAAGACGATCGCTATGATCGTCCGGGGTCAACTGGTGGTTCTGGTATGGGCGGTTCCAACTCTGGCATTGGCACTCACGGTGGTACAGGTAGCAATAGGTTGCCTCCTGGCGAGGGTGTTGATTACAATAGGCCATACGATCGCTATCCAGACTTTGCCGCCAACGAATATGGTAATTCATTTTGATGAATTTATTTTATATGTATTTTCTTATACTAATTGCAATATACACAGATCGCTATCCAAATGGCGATCGTGATCGTGACCGGGAGCGTGATAGGGATCGTGATCGTGATCGTTATCCACCTGATCGCTATGCTGGTGGTGGCTCTCGTTATCCTGGTCCTGGTGGCAGCGATGGCATGGGATATGGTCGACCCTATGATCGCTATCCAGAAGACTATGGTAAGTTGATAATCTCTTGCCCCATTAAAAACAATTAATATCACCCGCCATTTGAAATCACCGCTCGATACTGACAACTAATTGACTAACCCTAACGCATCACGATAACCTCTTAGATCGGTATCCAATGGGTGCAGGTGGTGAGAGAGATCGAGATCGTGAGCGTTACCCCGAACGCTATCCACCCGATCGTTATGGAGACAGACGCTATCCGGATAGGGAACGGGATCCAGATCGTGACCGTGAACGTGACCGTGATCGTGACCGTGATCGGTTGCCTTATCGCCCACTGCCTTATCCGGCCATCAATGATAATACATTGCCCAGCGATCTGCCCCACACTCGACCCTTTCCCAGTGACGACGATGCGCCCTATAGACCCTACGGATATGGCGGTGGCGGCCGTTACGGTGACAATCGCTATAACAGTCGCTATCCGCCACGCTATCCTCCAAGCCGTGATCCTGTGGGGGGTTATACTGGCCGTGATGCGCCCGACAGCATATTCCCGGACAGGCGCTATCGTCCCTCCTCCATGGACGGGCCGCGCTATCCCTATGCACCCGACTCACGCGCCCCGCCCGGACGCTATGATGATATTGTGCACAGTGCGAGACGCCCGGAACCGGATTCGGCCAAACGATATCCACCCGCTCCGCTGGCGCCCACTGGCAGCGCCACCAAGTATGCCTCGACCCCGAATCGGTTTCCGGTAGGTAGTGATCGGTATCCCATTGACATCTACAAATACGGTAATCGCCTCGGTCCCAGTGATATTGGCAGACGCCCCGGTAAGTAGCGCACACACACACACACCACACACATACTAATAAACTAAAAGTCTAATACGACTACCATTCAATGTGATTACCAGCTAAAGAATGCGATTCACCTGCCGTAAGAAGATTTTGCAATAGAGGACATTGGTTTCATATTGCTGATCGTCCCTAGATGTCAGATACAGAAAAGATATGCAATCGATAGGTGGCAAATTGCTTTTTTAAATAATGTTGCAGAGTTTTAATAAAGAAAGTTGAGCTTGAAAATAAAAGATAAAAATACTATATTTTTTTTCTTAGGACTTTAAAATTTTAATTTTGCAAGATTTTAGAATTTTCGATTTGCTCACCAGTCGCATTGGAGCTGTTTAAATATATAATATACGTAAAGCTTACGTTTTAGCTGCTATTCAAGTTCAAAAAGCACTTTCAGATCTTTTCCAGAACCTGCAGTGAAAGCTTTTGTTTCCGCATTCAAAAGTGAATTCTTTTCATTGAAAGAGCTTTTATATTTTACTGCAGTCTAATTAAAATAGTTGCATACTTTAAGTACCTCGATCTAAGAGACAAAGTGATCAGCAGAATAATTTTAGGATTGCATTTAATACTAAGTATATAAATATTAATAAATTTAATTAATTAGGATTAGATCGTCCGCCTTCCTACTATGACTATGATTATGAGGAGCGCTATGGTGATCGTTTTTCACCGGGACATTACGATCGAGAGTACGATGGTCCGCCGAGTCGACGACCCGGTGGCTCCTATGGACGCTATGACACGCCTTTCAATCGCCCCTACGGCGGTGGAGGTGGCAGCTTAGATGATCGTCCGTTACCCCTGCCCGGATTGGGTCATTCACATCCACCCACCCCGTACGGTGGCGCAGGTGGTGGTGGTGGTGGACATATAGGAGTTGGTGTTGCAGGCGCTGGACCGCCGCGACCACCCATCACGCGTTGCGAGGAAAGTGACAACTTCAAGCAGATTGCGGCCAGACACAAAATGCGCCGTAATTTCGTACGACGTGCGCTGATCGTCCCAAGCCTGATACAATGCGAACGAGAATGCATCGAGAGTCGGGACTTTGTGTGCCGCAGCTTTAACTACAGGTTTGTAAGCTGATGCGATGAGCGATAAGTGCTGGGTGCAGGTGTGGCTACAACTAAATTGCAATTGCATATTCAATTTGGCAGAGACACCGCCTCCAGCTATGATGACCGAGACCGAGACCGCGATCGTGACCGGGATCGTGGGGACCGTGAATCGCCCAACTGTGAACTGAGCGACAGAGATTCGCGTGAGTTGGATATACACGATCCGGGCACATTTGATGCTTCCAACTATGACTTCTATGAGCGCAGCATTGGACGCAGCGATGGCGAGTGCATGGATGGTAAACACTTATCTCAATACAAACAGCCACTGGCGTTCTCAATTGGACGTTGACTAATTGCACAAAATTTGCAGTTACGCAGACGTGCAATGAGGAAGGCATGGAATTCACCATTCGCACACCGGAGGGTTTTCTCGGTCGCATCTACACATATGGCTTCTACGATCGCTGCTTCTTCCGCGGCAATGGGGGCACCGTCAACGTGCTGAGGATAAGCGGACCCCAAGGTTACCCGGACTGTGGCACACAGCGCGTAAGCAACTAAACGGCAGATGCAACTGCGATCACATTGATCACATTGTCAATTATCTGATCTTATCTTTCAGTATGGCGACACGCTGACTAATATTGTGGTGGTGCAGTTTTCGGACAACGTACAAACGAGTCGCGATAAGCGTTACAATCTCACTTGCATCTTTCGTGGCCCCGGCGAGGCTGTAGTCAGCTCTGGCTACATTGGTGCGGGGTAAGCTAACTAACTTGATTGTCATCATTATCAGCTAATTACTAAAGTTGGATTTATTTTTGTTTTTGGTTTTAAAAAGCTCGGGCAGTCCCATACCCATCGAGTATTTACCGGCAGAGAATACGCTTAGCTCCAAGGTGCGCTTGAGTATTCTTTACCAGGGCAGACCCACAACTACAATTGCTGTCGGCGACCCGTTGACATTCCGCCTGGAGGCACAGGATGGCTACAATCATGTAACAGATATTTTTGCCACCAATGTGGTGGCCAGAGATCCCTACTCTGGACGCAGCATACAGCTCATAGATCGCTTTGGGTACATATATTTGTATATTCCTCCTCGCATCTCTCTTGACTAATGTCCCTATTTAGCTGCCCTGTCGATCCATACGTATTCCCAGAGCTAGACAAGCTACGCGATGGCGACACCTTGGAGGCACGCTTCAATGCCTTCAAAATACCTGAGTCCAATTTCTTAGTGTTTGAGGCCACTGTGCGCTCCTGCAGGGAGGGATGCCAGCCGGCCTATTGCCCAGGTCCTGCTGGTCGACAGGAGCCCTCCTTTGGGCGCAAACGACGTAGCTTGGATCTAACCGAAATCCCAGACCCACAGGCACTTGAAACCGCAAATCCACCGGAAACTGAAGAGATTACAGTGGTCAACAGCACCACAGTCAGTGCTACACTGGGTGGTACGCAGTTCAATTCCACAGAGGAAAACGACAAGCCCAAGGAATCTGAAGAGCCAGAGCAAGTCCGCGAAATGATTGAGGTGCGTGAGTTAAACTTAACTATAATAAATGTGTTACTCCACTATATGTGGGAATGTTGTCTGTGTAGCAATGGAAAACACGTATCTAAACCTCAAGGCTAGAAAGCAGTGAAGAATTGTTAAGCTAACCAAATAACTTGTTAAGCTGCAGCGTCCGATATCTTAATGTTTTGATTTTAACTAAGATATTTACTTATTCTAGGTTTTTGAGACGCGCGAGGAAATTGAAAAGGAATCGTATCCACGCAAACTAGTTGCACCTGTGGAAACGGTTTGCATGACGCCGTCAGAATATCATGGCTTGATCACAGCTATAATACTGCTAATGATCTTGCTCTTTAGCATAACACTAGTTGCCGGAATGGGATACAGGTGAGCTAATGAGCTGATTGGCATCCATGTCGAAGGTGACTCACTTGAAATTCCACTTTGTAGACGGTATTGGAAGTCCATATCAAAGAATCGCTTAGTCGATCGCAACTCGCCCATACATTCGTTGGGACACTCGCACTCCTCGATACGCACCCACGAGCGTTTCACCGAAATCGGCCACATGCCCAATGGAACCGTAGGCGGTGGCGGAGGCGCCAATCAGAGTACATCAAATCGCGCCTCAAACGCTTTTCGCACCAACATGTCCATGTTTGGCGGCTCGTTACACAAGACTTTTGCCACGGGGTAAGCAGATATCTGTTGCCCACTTGATCTAAACCAGTCCACTTATTTAAACACTGTCTCACTGTTTCTCTTTCTCTATCTCTCTCTTACACATATTTTCTCTCCTTTTCACTCTTTGCAGCAATCTGGCACGCATGTGCCAGCTGCCGGTTATAAATCCCATTCGCTCGAGCGGCAACACCAATCACCAGTTTGAGGATCCAAGTGAGCCCATCTACACTGATCCATCTTTGTTTGAACGCTCCAGGTAAACAGTTTAATTACTTTATTATAATTATAATTTCTATATTCGGTTATGCAATCCCCAGGAATCCCAAGGCCATAAGAATCGTTCGCAATTGTAAATATTTCGAAATTTCTTTTAGTTGAACTTTATTTGTATTAACCTATGTATAATAATCATATTAAAAATGCAACCGTCCCTTAAAAGCTACAAATAACATTTACACCACTCTAGTAACAATTAAAATCCATTTGGGTTACTTTATTTATCATTCGGAAACATTATGACTAATTCAATTTTTACAAAAGGAAATAAAAACTCAATAATTATAAGTAATTGCATTTAAATAATTGCTGCAATATTCTAGTAAAATATACCGATTGTGATTTCTGCACATAACTTTATTTTACACTTAAAACTTCGATTACAAATGCCTCATATTCCGATATTATAAAGGCCTGCAGATGCAGAGCTGCACTTTGTTGCAAATGCCATCACGTCCGCCTGCTATTTGGCACCTAGTTGTGCACCAGTCGCCCTGCAGCTGGCAGACGCCTTCGAAAGTGGGAATCTTATCCGCAACTGAGCGAAAAACACACGAAAGCACAAATTAATCAATATTAATGTATGACTTTTAATCTGGGTGACTTACATGCATAGACTTGTGCTAACCAGATTAACAAAATAGCGATACTCAAGTATTTCATTTTGATATGCACAGTTCTCAACAGACACCCACAGACTGAAGAGCGGCTCAGGTTCCTTTCCAGCTGTGAGCTGTGGCATCTGTTGTTGATAAGGCTTATCAGTCTACTAAATAAGACCGCTCATCTAACACGAAAAGAGCATGTTCCGATTCACATACATACAAATTAGATTGCTCCGAATGGTTGAGTATTTTAGATTAATGTACTCGCATGTTTTGCTCTTTTTATTCCCTTATCATAGATCGCTCCGAAGTCTGACCATGGTGGCCGAATCGGAAGATAATCAAGAGGTCTAAAGCATATGCACAAGGAAATTTGCTCGTCTTCTTGTGATTAGTTGTAAATACCCAAAGCGTACTATTCAACAAAGCCAGCCCAATAAAGTTGCATACATCGGAACAATCTGGTTAACATATGGATATATACTTATACGTAGGGCCATCAATCTGCGCCCGTTAATTTGCTTAAGGTCCTGCACCTGTATTCAGTTACCTCCGGCATAAATATGTTTGAGGCTCAATACCTATATTGATATCAATTAGAAGTAAGCCTTAAAATCGAACAAATCTATTAATATTAACAACATATTGAAGCAAACAAAAAAATGCAAAATGTCAAACACATATATTTCCATACAAGTAAGATATATATTAAATGCAATAAAAATCAAACTTATCCATACAAAATTTCAATAGTTTTTTTTTTACTTTAAGTTGTTATGCTTCTGAAATTTTTAAAGTCCCATTTTGTCCCTTTTTTTTTGTATTTTACAAAGCTTTGTAAATTATGGCAGAGCAGAAGTAAGATTGTAACTTGAAGATAAAAGTAAAAAAAAGGAACGTGACTGCTTCAAGTTATGGCTATAGGGTTTATGTAAGAGCCCTTTTTTGCGATTTAAATAAAATATGTGTTCGTTAAATGACCACAATCAACACGGTTTTTCTGCGTCTAGCCGAAAATTCGTGCCGCTTTTAGCCAAAAACTGTGAACGTGTTAAAATACACCAAGCGCGAAATATTTCTGTGCGTAATTCTCGCCTACGTGTAAATATTAAAAACTAAAACAAAACAATTACTAAGAAATGTTCAATGACACTTACAAGATGCAGTTATATGAATGATTTTAGCTTGCTCCCCAATCAATAATACTTATTTTATTGACCATATCAATTAAATAGATTTGAGCATAGCCTTGCCAGCTGGCATTTTACCTACCAAGGCATGCAGTTTTTTTAATCAGTCCATATGGGTTTTTGTTTATCGGGCTGCATGGAAGCATTTGGCTTAATCATTGAATGATTCTTGTTCCGGCATCTGCAACAGAACAACCGCATCGATCACGTCCATAACTAAAACAAAAATTACTCATGTTGAAAACGAAAAGAGCGTCATCAAGAGTGGCTGCAACGGAAGCTGGCTGAGAGGGATTATTGCCATCTTACTCTGGGCCATCAAGCAGTAGCTTCATAATGCTTCTCTTCCGGTTTTGTGGAGCACGTGGTTGGCAGATATTTATTTTCTGCGGTTTTTGTTTTTGTTTATATTTAAGCAGCGTCGCAGCGACTGCAAGTGCGACTGCGGCAACTACTACATTTCTTATACGTACATAAATCACGCATCAGCACAATAGGTATTTTAGTTATGCAACATTCTTGAAGTGCTCAGTGCATTTAAGCGCAGCGAGCCCACTCCAAGCCACAAGTTAGAAACGAAACGCGAGCGCGGTCGCAACAAACGGACATCCGCAAACTGGGCATCGGAGTACCCAAGCCAAGTGTTTGACCAATGTACGTCTATATAAAGTGAAAATAAATCAAATCGAGTGTTAAAATTTAATATATATATACAGCTATATATATAATTGTTAATTAAGTGATTTTTAAGTGCGACTTTAACATGACGAACTGCATCTGGCTGCTGGCCATTATGGTAGCGGTAAACGCGCGTTCCCTGCAAGTGCCGCATGGTTATAGTGGTGGTAATCCCCCACCTCATCTGCCCAATCCATACTACGTACAGCCCTATTCTTACTCTGCACCAGCACCCTATGTTCCATACGGCTACAAGCCCGTTTCAAGACCGTTCATCTATAGTCCACCAGGTAGTTACTTCGATAGCGTCTATGGCATTCGTAAGCCCCTACCTGGAGGTGGTGACCCAGTTGCTGTGGACTATGTAGGTTTATCTAAAGATCATTTAACGGTGTTCAAACTTCATAAGTTATTTCCTTTTTCATAGAATAATCGCTGCTCCAGGAATTACGTGGGCATCAAACCGCATCCGGATCAGCAGCAATATTATTATGTTTGTCGGCCGAACTGTGTGATCTTTAGCAAGTGTCCCAACCTGGCGGTATGCAACATTCAAAGCCACGTTTCCTATGGAATACTTAAACGTTTTCTTCACAGAAATTCAACCCAAGCAGCGGACATTGCGTGCAACGCGTTCATCCAGATTATCCGCCTATTTGCCATAAAGAAGGACGCTTTCCATACCATCACGACTGCAGGGTCTACTATAAGTGTGACAAGGATCTGATGCCTTACCTGTACGGTTGTCCCACTGGCACCATATTCTCCCCGGTCGAGAGCAAATGCATTCCTGGCAAGGAATGTCCTTCGACAGAAATCTCCGACAGCGGCAGCTACGTACCCGAAAACTGTGAACTTAAGTTTCCCGAGTGCACAGATGAAGGGTCATTCAGATCACCCAATGATTGCACCCTTTACTACACCTGCAAGTTGCAGTCCAGTGGAAACTACTTGCAGAAACGCTTCAAGTAAGTAACATATAAAGTTGAGTCTTACTAAATTATAAATGTTTATATTGCGCATACGCAGATGTCCTGCCAACACAAGCTATGATCAGGAACGTAAGGTCTGTCGACCGCACCTTGAAGTTGACTGTCATACTTATGCGCGAATTTCCGATCTGGCCTATGCGCCAATGGCTCCCTATTATCCATATGTTTCTGAAGCACAGTTCGACACAGAGACCGTGGACCAAAAGCAAGAGCAACCAGAGGCCAGCGTCAATATTGTAATAGTACCCACAACGGGACCAACAACAATTGCGCCAACAACACACAAATATCCTAGCTATCCATCATATCCCTATTACCCTGCGTATCCCAACTATAACAATCAGAACAATGGAGAATCATCTGTCAAAATAGTTATCATCCCAACAACAGGCAGACCAACAACCGAATATAATACTCAAAAATATAAGTACCCAATGCACACCTATCCCACCTATTCAACTGCTGTTCCCACCACAACATCAACGACAGTTACCACCACAACTTCAACGGAAATCCCTACCCCAACTTCAACGGTAGCTCCCAATCCAACTTCAACGTCATTTCCCAGAACAACTTCAACGGCAATTACTAAATCAATTATAGAGCAGCCCCGCTCTTTTCAAAGTTTCAGTCAGCAAAGAATAGTTATATTACCACCCCCCACAAACACTACGACAACAACTCCCAAGCCAACAACAACCAGTACGACAACAACTCCCAAGCCGACAACAACCACTACGACAACAACTCCCAAGCCAACAACAACCACAACGGCAACAACTCCCAAGCCAACAACAACCACTACGACCACAGCTCCAAGCTCACCTACAATCACCAATACGACAACAACTCCCCAGCCAACAACAACAACCACAACGACAACAACTCCCAAGCCAACAACAACCACTACGACCACAGCTCCAAGCTCGCCTACAATCACTAATACGACAACAACTCCCCAGCCAACACCAACGACAACAATAATCACAACAGCGCCCACAACAACAACAACTATAGTAACTACAGACAGGCCAATACCAACCAGGCTAACGACCACCACTACAACCAGCACCCCGACAACAACTCCCAAGCCAACAACAACCACTACAACAACTCCCAAGCCAACAACAACCACTACGACAACAACTCCAAAGCCAACAACAACCACTACGACCACAGCTCCAAGCTCACCTACAATCACCAATACGACAACAACTCCCCAGCCAACAACAACAACCACAACGACAACAACTCCCAAGCCAACAACAACCACTACGACCACAGCTCCAAGCTCACCTACAATCACGAATACGACAACAACTCCCCAGCCAACACCAACGACAACAATAATCACAACAGCACCCACAACAACTACAACTATAGTAACTACAGACAGGCCAATACCAACCAGGCTAACGACCACCACTACAACCAGCACCCCGACAACAACTCCCCAGCCAACAACAACAACCACAACGACAACAACTCCCAAGCCAACAACAACCACTACGACCACCGCTCCAAGCTCACCTACAATCACTAATACGACAACAACTCCCCAGCCAACACCAACGACAACAATAATCACAACAGCACCCACAACAACAACAACTATAGTAACTACAGACAGGCCAATACCAACCAGGCTAACGACCACCACTACAAACAGCACCCCGACAACAACTCCCGAGCCAACAACAACCACTACAACAACTCCCAAGCCAACAACACCCACTACGACAACAACTCCAAATCCAACAACAACCACTACGACCACAGCTCCAAGCTCACCTACAATCACCAATACGACAACAACTCCCCAGCCAACAACAACAACCACAACGATAACAACTCCCAAGCCAACAACAACCACTACGACCACCGCTCCAAGCTCACCTACAATCACTAATACGACAACAACTCCCCAGCCAACACCAACGACAACAATAATCACAACAGCACCCACAACAACAACAACTATAGTAACTACAGACAGGCCAATACCAACCAGGCTAACGACCACCACTACAAACAGCACCCCGACAACAACTCGCGAGCCAACAACAACCACTACAACAACTCCCAAGCCAACAACACCCACTACGACAACAACTCCAAATCCAACAACAACCACTACGACCACAGCTCCAAGCTCACCTACAATCCTTAATACGACAACAACTCCCCAGCCAACACCAACGACAACAATAATCACAACAGCACCCACAACAACAACAACTATAGTAACTACAGACAGGCCAATACCAACCAGGCTAACGACCACCACAACAACCAGCACCACGACAACAACTCCCAAGCCAACAACAACCACAACGACAACAACTCCCAAGCCAACAACAACCACTACGACAACAACTTCCATTCCAACCACAACAGCTACTACGACAACAACTCCCAAGCCAACAACGACCACTACGACCACAGCTCCAAGCTCACCTACAATCACCAATACGACAACAACTCCCCAGCCAACAACAACAACCACAACGACAACAACTCCCAAGCCAACAACAACCACTACGACCACAGCTCCAAGCTCACCTACAATCACTAATACGACAACAACTCCCCAGCCAACACCAACGACAACAATAATTACAACAGCACCCACAACAACAACAACTATGGTAACTACAGACAGCCCAACACCAACCAGGCTAACGACCACCACTACAACCAGCCCCACGACAACAACTCCCAAGCCAACAACAACCACAACGACAACAACTCCCAAGCCAACAACAACCACTACGACAACAACTTCCATACCAACCACACCAACTACTACGACAACAACTCCCATTCCAACAACAATGACAACAACAACTCAAAAAATCACTGAACCGACAACAACAACAACACCGATACCAACAACTACCACTCAACCGACAACAACAACTTCAGTAACCACAACAACTCCCACACCAACGACAACAACAACTTCAGTAATTACAACAACTCCAACTCCAATGACAGGAAGTACGACCCAGCTAACAACAACAATGCCAACCACAACCACTCCCACAGGCCCTGGTCAGAACGACACCACAGAACTGCCACCTTGTGGCAATGGAGGTAAGTCCTTGCAATCTTAATATAGATATGAAATATTAGCAGCACTTGCCAACTGCTTACACCATATTTAACACTCCACCACACCAAACCGCCTACCTTACAGATACAAACACACAAATCCCCTGCATACCACAACAACAACAACAAGAACAACAAGAACAACAGCTCAACAGCATCAGCAACAACAAGCACACAGAACCCGATTCACAATTTGCCACAAACACATTGATTGGTAACCTTTTGCTCAGGGAAAGTGACCCAGAATCCTTGCCACTGTCCCAAAGTTTAGTTTCCAGCGAAACGAGTCTCGACTATATGAACGATGAGCCCGCCCCGGTTGCGGACCAAGAAGCACCTATCGAAAGCTCAACAGTAAATTGGACAACAGCCAATCCGCTCAAGAAACCCTCGTCAATGTCCACTTTTGCAGCGACACAAATATTACAAAAGTTATTCAAGGCGATATCCACAACAGAAGCGCCCACTCCGAGAGTAACCTTTGCCGAAATGGCCAGGCACAATCTGGCCAAATCTAAGACATTTATAGCGGAATCGCTGCGTCAGTCCATCAAGCAGTTGGCATTAAATAATACGCCTGCCCATATAGATACAGACATAGTATCCAAGTCACAAAATGGCACTGAAGACACTCATGAATCTGAGTACTACGATAGCGAGTATGATACAGATGAGCTGGATAATGTTACTGATGATAATGGTGATAAGCTCAAAAATGCCAGAATATCAGTTGAAAACTCAACGATCAGCACAACAACAAAAATGCCCCAAAGTGTGTCCACAACAACACGGTCCACAACAACAATGAGATCAGTTCAGAGTGCAATAAATGTAGAACATATCACCGCCAAAGCTAAGGATACTCTAGAGACCAGCTCCAGCGTGCCTGTGTCAGCCGTGGTGAATGCCACCATCTCTAACAAAAATACGACCAGCGATTTGGATTACTATGATAATTATGTGGATTCCGATTATGCCAACGATGAGCCCGCTTCTGATGAAGAGTCCAGTACTATTTCAGATATTAGTGCGCAGAAAAACACGCTTATCAATCTGCTTAAGCAGAAACTAATCTTGCCAAGCAGTACATTGGCGCCCATTTCAGAGACGACCAACTTAAATACAAATGGAAAGTTCAAAGATTCCGACCATGCCAACGATGATATTGTTGAAGAAACCACAACAACTAAACATCTAAGTGAGCACAAAAACAAGTTAATTAATCTGCTAAAGCAGAAGCTTAGGACAACTACTACCTCAACGCCAAAAACCACGACTCCCAGCTTAAAAAGCAAGTCCAAGGATCTCGCATTTGCGCCCGTTGCTACTAATGAAATTGCCAGCTCACAAGCTAAAGACTCGAGGGGATTATTAATCAACCTGCTGCGACAGAAGCTGACTAGAATGGCGCTGGTCAAAAAGGCCACAGAGCTTATGGCAAGAAGCTCCACCTTGCCACCAATTACAAGAGCGATAAGCACCACGGCGCAGACCATAACAACCGCCAGTTCAAGTGTAAGCGGTAGCAACTATTCGGAATATTACGATGATGAAGATTACGACTATGTAAGCGATGCGGAGAGCACAGGCACAGAAGCGACTATTAATCAAGAAACACATAGATCACCAAAAGGTGCTGTTGGGGCCACAGCCAAACGGCACTCGACACACCCATCACAAAGCCTAAATTCACTAAAGGCAAGCCAAGTCAAGAGTCCGAATGTAAGCAGCTTTGTCTCCCATGTCGGCAATGAGTTAACGAGCGAGACCAACATGAAACAAGTAATTGAAAGCCTTGCATTAAAGACTGACATCCCAGCTCTGCCCCTGCCTCAATTTCTCAGGCAATCAGGCAATGAGGTTAGCGGGGGATCAAAGCATAAATCAAAAAGCGAGCCAGTCACCAAAACAACACTTAGACAAATACGCACAATAAATACACTTAAAGAAAAACAGAAGCAGAACTCAATCCAGCAGCACAACACAGTTAAATCAAAGACAACAACGACAACAACAACAACATCAACAACAGCAAAAACAACACAGGTAATCCCAGCAGCCTTACGCCAAGAGATCCTCACGGTGAACAGAAGGCCGTGGCTGCTGGAATCCCAACAACAAACCATACACCTAGCACCAATTCAAGCCCCCCCAGTGACTCATGCGAATCGTTCATTATTATTAGAGCATACCACAGTCGACTACACGACAGAGAATGTGCCCAAGCTCATACTGAAGGTGTATGAGCCCATCGATGTGAAGGTCGTCTTCTGTCCAAGATCCTGCAATGAAGACCATGATCACAAATATGGTAAGATAAGATAACCAGATAACCAAAATGAAATCTCCAAATTCATATAACACACTTATTGCAGACCCAGCTGATAATTATAAGTCGAATTGTACAACCGGTTGTGATACGCCCAACCCGAAAACCCATCACAGTGTAGATTTATGGTGGAAGCCACTACAGCTCAGCGACACCGCTGGTTTCCAGACAATAACATAAGTAAACTATAGTTGCCCGAGGCGGTTCTTAACATGGCTATACAACATTAACTACACATTAAACACAAACAATATGCGTATAAGTATATATGTATTCGTGTACACTTTAATAAAAATTATAAATAAATTACAACTGTTTGTTTGTCTCTATAAAAACATTGGGCATACTAGGTATACGATGGCCTTAGCATTACTCAGAAATCCCTTTAAAATATTTCAACTTAAAATCGAATTTAAAAGTTAATCAATATATTGTTCATGACTAGCACAGATGGAAAGTGTGAAACAAACAACTTTTCAAATGCTATGGTGGGATTTCAGCCAAAGAAAAAAATAAAAATGCGATTAAAGCGCGTAACTTAAAACTAGTTGTTAAATATAATGGATAACATTAAATTAATATATATATATACACAAATATGTACAAAGTACTCTTGTAATACTAAACGATCGTGTTAATCGTCAAAAAAGAGTATTTCCAATATTCGTTTCTGAACGTTTTTTCGACGATCCTTGTTCATCTTTAGAAGCTCAGTGGTGACCAGTTCTCCCAGTAAATGCTCCGATGAACGCTGTATGCTGGGAGGATTTGGTGGCGTTTGGAATTTTCCAAAGTTTGAAGCATGCGAAGTGCCTGCCTGTTGCGGCAGCTGCTGATAGAGCTGAAAAAGGAAGTCCGTATTTGATGGAAACATGTTTGGATGAGTTTGCTGCTGCTGCTGCTGTTGTTGCTGCTGCTGCTGCTGTTGCTGTTGCTGCGGTTGCTGATTATTGTTATTATTAGAGTTATTGTTATTGGCGATGCTCCCATTTGTTGCGTTGCGCTGCATATTGATAGAATTATTGTAGTGATTGTCGTGTTGTAGCATAGTTTGTGGCTCCATTAAATCGTTGCTATTGTCATCGGAGTCATCATCGCTATCCTGACCAAAATGACCATTTGGATTTGATATACTCCCCCCATTACTGGAATGTTGGGCATGGCCATTTGAGTTCAGTTGGACACGTGGTTTCTTTGTGTGATAGTTGCTCGACGTCGAGGAATGTAAATCGTCGCTGCTCTTATGATTATTATAAGCGTGCGTCGGCAACTGTAAATTGCTGGCAGTGATCGCTACACTGGATGAGGAATGTACTGTCGGTGCCTGTTGGCCCGTAGTTGGCGTCGACTGCTCTTCTGACGCACCGAGGCCTGGCAGTGGCGATGATAGCGGCGATTTCATTGAGGAAGACGTTGAAGTGAGCCCGCCAGTGCTGCCGGCACTATTCTGAACACCGTTTACCACCTGATTGTCGCGATACGGTTCCTGGTAGCCCTGCGATGAGTCTGCCATAACAGCGGCTACTGCCGCCGCCTGTTGCTGCTGCATTTGTGACTGGGAGATGTGCTGGAGCTGCTGCGACGCCACTGCTGCAGCGAAATTTTGAAATATCTCCGCCTCAATCTTGACCTGACCATTAACATTATCCAGTGCTGAGGCAGCAGCGGTGCTCAGTGCATTCATTGTGTGCTGTTGATCTCCCGGCGGCTGCTGATGCTGATGGTAATGATGATTCGGGGCAGTAACAGCGAAATGGGACATATTCTTGTGCGAGCTATTCGACTTGGAGTCCACATTGTACTCGCTGTAATTGGAGCTGTTTGCCGACTGCGGCGAGGTCAAGAAGTTTGGCACATTGCGGTAGGACTTGCGCGGTTGTATATGCTGGTCCAAGAATTTCATTTTCTCCAAATACGGACGGGAGAGATGCTCGTAGACGGGTGGATCGCCCTGTTTGCGCTGTGACACATAGCGCTCGCGTAAATATTTCCAGCGCTTTTTGCACGTTTCCACTGTAAAAGAAAACACACCATTGTTGTCCAGTTTGTCAATTAGTAAGTGAAAAGCTTACCGTCTGTGCGCAGCTTGAGCGCAATGAGCTGCCAGGCCTCGTCCTTGGTTTCGTACTTGCCTCCGCTGGCGCTGCCGTTTAGATAATACTTCTGGCGATTGAAGATCACGCCATGTTGAGCTACTTCATCAATTAATTGCTCATCCATCATAATGTACCTAAATTACGTGAAGAAATCACGATTTTTTCTCTTGTTGTTTGCTCCAGTAGTTTCGGCGATTAGCGATGAGTAAGAGTGTTGAGTTACTATCGCAACTATCGCCTGCTATCGTGGCTTGTATTTTTAGGTAATTTTTGTTGGTATTTTCCAAAAATTAATTTTTGTTTATTTATACCCAAATCGGCGGTCACACTGTCAGTCGGCCAAATTCTTTAGACTTTCGACAAGAAGGCATTGGTGTCAAGTGCGCAATAACTAAACATTTTTTAAAAGAAATCAGTGTTAACAGCCTTTTTTTAACGAAATTTTAAAGTGAAACCAAAAAAGACTGAATAACTGTGCGCTTAATGTAGCGAGGGTTTAAAAATAAAGCTGTGATATTTGCATATTTGTTGCTATTGATTGAATAACGGAAAATTGATAAACATAATAAATATTATTTAAGCTATTGAATATGTTCAAGCTAGCACAGAAGTTGGTGCCGCGGCAACGAGTTTTCCAATGTTCCGCCGTAGTGCGTCGCTTGATTTCGACGAGCGATGAGGTAAAATCTGTAGATACAATTGGCGGCCTGCCGACGGAGATAGTCAATGAGCAGAAACTAAAAAAGACAACCAGGTTTGTGATTACCTGTTTTATTCGAATAACAAAACTTGCTTCTGTTTACATTACTATTCTAGCTGAACTCCACAAGGACGGGGTGGGTCGGAGTGGGGCAATGAATGAGAAAGTGTGCGGTCACGTAGGCCACACAAACAGCTGTTGCTACTGCAACACAAATTCTTATGTTTTTCATTGTTTGTTTTCTTTTTGTATTCTTTCGTTTTGACATAGAACATTATCTACGCTACAAAATCATTCGGTGCCAATTGCTGCTCGCGTCACAGTCTCGAAAGATGAAAGCCGCGACTTTATGGCTGTATTTCCTGGTGAGCGGCGAACTGTGATTTCTTTTCATTTTTTGTTTTGTTCAATTAGCATGATAATACTAAACTAAACGCATATAAATATGTGCATATATTTTTGTCAATATTCTTTAGATGTGGTGCGCGACCTGACGAACGCAACAAAAGCATACAATTGCAGTGATGCCGCTAAATGGTTTGCCCAGGTCTTGCAATACAATGTTCCGCGTGGCAAGAAGAATCGCGGCATCTTAACGGTGCTCACCTATAAAAATCTGGTGCCAGCTGACCAACTCACACCTGAGAACATTAAACTAGCCCAATATTTGGGCTGGTGTGTGGAAATGGTGAGACTCAAAATAATGCCATATGTATGAGAACAATAGCTTTAAGACTTTGGAATGTTGCAGCTCCAGAGTTTTTTTATTATATCGGATGATGTTATGGACAATAGCACCACGCGACGTGGTCAAAAGTGCTGGCACATGGTGGAAAATGTGGGTCTGACTGCCATTAATGATGCCCTAATGATTGAGAACGCCATGTACGCCATACTCAAGCAACACTTCAGTCATTTGGATTGTTATGTGGCGCTCATGGAGCTCTTCCACGAGATAACATACATTACAACCTGTGGACAGTCGCTGGACTTACTTAACTCAAACAAAAGCGTTTCGGAGTTTTCCATGGAAAACTACAAGGCAATTGTGGAAAATAAAACTGCCTACTACTCCTTCTACCTGCCCTTTGCCATTGCAATGCATTTAGCCGGGTAAATATTTGTGGGGTAAAATCCTTTCGAAAATTTAATAATATATTTTCCTATTTTTTAACAGCTACAAAGATCCCGAGGCATTTAGACAGTCCAAGACCATTCTGCTTGAAATGGGTAACTTTTTCCAGGTGCAAGACGACTTCCTCGATTGTTTCGGCAATCCTGAGGTAACAGGCAAAATAGGCACTGATATACAGGACAATAAGTGCTCCTGGCTCGCTGTTGTCGCCATGCAGCGTGCCAATGCTGAGCAAAAGCAAATTATGATCGATTGCTATGGACAAACTGGTATGTGTCTGCTTTCAATCAGGTCTACAACGGTTTTTTAATATTCTTATATGTTGTTTGTTGTTATAGATCCGCTTAAGGTGGAGCGAGTTAAGGAGCTGTATAAAGAACTTAGTCTGCCCTCGACATATGCCACATTTGAGGAAGAATCGTACAATATGATTAAAACACACATACAGCAAACATCTCGCGGTGTGCCACATCAGACCTTTTTGCAAATACTCAACAAAATCTATCAACGGGACTCGTAAACTTAACAAAAATTAATACGCTACAAACATTTTGTATAATAGTTATAAGCCAGATTGTGTGCATGTTTTTGGTGTTCGAAAACTATAATAGAAATTTTATACTGTGCTGAAAAGTCTTGTTTTCTTTTAATCAATCATCATCTGTAAAGTCGAAGGGAGCAAAAATCTTTCGAAATTCTTCCACATTGGCAACTTCTTCGTCTCTCTCGAGCAGACAATCCTTCCAGTTCACTTTCTCATCGCAATTTAACAAGTTTTCGGAACAAAACACATCCCTGGAAACAATGAAATATTATAAAGTGGTAAAATTTGGAAATCCTCCAACTAACCTTGCAAAGTGCAGCGGGAAATGTTTCATTTGCCGCGTTATTAACGTGCTCTCGTCGGGCAACTCAGCAACAAAGTATGGACCCGTTTCCGGCAGCATTTGTGGTGAAGTTAAAACGGGTACCGTCTCAAATTCCAAGTTAAACTCTTCCGCTTTGTCCTACAATCAATAGATACGCAATTGGTATATGCGAAAAATAAACATATAGCTCACCTCAAAACTGTGTTTTATCTTCCAAGAGTAGCCTTCCTCAAAAGCCATAACATCTATAGTAAGGTGGGGAGATTTATAATGACGCTCGGTAAAACACACAACTTGTCCCAGTGTTTTGAAGAGCTTCCGCAATGCCGCTTTAAATTTGTCTAGCTCTTCCCATTCTTCCGAGCTCAGTTGAGCTGTGCATGGCATGTGTTTGGTGGATAATATTAGGACATGGTGGCTATTAATGGGTCCCTTTGCCAATGCCATATAAAATCGCTCTCCAATCGCGATAATGAGATGCTTTTCCACCTTAGGCGACGATAAGCAGAACCAACAATCGTCTGAAACAAAATATCATAAATATGTATCGATGATATAATAAGTGCATTTATAAAGCTAACCTTGATCAATCTGCATTATTCTGGGCCGCTTATCTTGATTTCTTCCGTCACCCCGCCTTTTGCGATTGCCTCTGGAATCCATGTCAAAAAAGTACTGTCGGCTTTCAGACTATAGGAAGGAGATTATTATTAATTATAAAATTCGTAAGTTGTAGCTATCTTACCGTCTCATTCTTGCTAATGGAACCACCCATATCAAGGCCAATAAAAGGGCATGGGATTTCATTCGTTGTCTTCTGCACTAGATCCAGCAGACGCGCCTTATCCACTGGCTTCAGACTAAGCGCATAAATGTATTTTGACTTTTCAGCATTGCCAACATCTGCCAGCGAGATAAATCGTGTGCAGAGCTCAAATTGAGTCGTCTCATCTTTGGGGATCCGAAACGGTGGACATTCGTAGTAGGTGCCGTTGATGGCACAGAAATGATAACGTGGCTTAATCTCGCGGCAAAGGAACGATATTAATTTTGAAGCTTTTTCCTATATTGAGAGTAAAGACAGTAAGTATTTGAACTATAGATTTATAGTCAACTCATACGTTCTCATTCTCCAGCATGGCGTATGGCCATTGGGAAGTTAGCAGCACATCAACTCCTCTGTAGTCAGTGGCACAATTCTTCAAAACCAGGCAGGAATTTCGCACGGCCTGCACATCGGCTTTCGTGAATTCATGTTCCCCAGCACCACTTCCAGCTGCTTCTATGCCACTCAAATAGGCTATTTTCACACCGCTGGTTAGCGTATAAACACCACGTTTGCCCAGATATGTTAGATTTGTGCAGATTTCTCCGTCCACCAAATTCTCGTAGAGCTTCTTGTCCTCCTCCTTGTTGGGTCCCAGTATATACGTGGGCACAGTAACTGTGTTACACAAGTATTTAAGATAACAAAACGCTTATGATCAAATTAATAAGTGCTTACTATGCTTGAATCCATTTTTATATGCAATAAGTTCTTCGTTTTGCTTATCCGCGCCAAAAAAATCGCCGACACAGCACAGAATTTCAAATGGTCCCGCTTTTTTGTTGACCTGCTCTACTCTGCTAAATAGCTGCTTGAAACGACCGCGCACATCGCCTACAACCAATCTGCAATTAAATTGAAGCCCTTCATTAATTAAAAGTAAACGTTTTGTTTATAGTTATCTACATTTTCGCAGTGGCATCCATCAAATTTCCAACTTATTATTGATACACAAGCCGCGACGTAAACAGCTGTTTGTTTTCCAGTGACCAACACTGTTAACTGCAAATAGAACCATAACAGCGCACATCATTTGAAAATTTAGAGAGTTCTGTTAAGTGCAGGATGTAAATTGGCTCGTAATGATTTACAATTTGGCTTACGTTAATTGAGCGAATCACTAACGTGTGCAAGTATTTTCATATTGTCACCTTGAAAACATGAACCACATGAATTCCAAATAATCTAGAAAAGTATTTGACCGGGCCAATTGTACTGCCTCATAAATTACTGTTTAATTGACCAAATGATAAATTATATCAGAATTGAAAACAGCTATATGTTTAATAAAACATAAAAAATTTGTATTTGATGTCAACGCTCCAAAATATGGAATTAGATATGACATTGGCCCAAAATAGCATCCGATTGCAACAATGAACCTGAGCGGAGTTATTTGTTCTGCGTGGCTGGAGCTATTAACTAGCTGACTTTTAGTCTTTATAATCATATACTTCTGAATGGGGCATATAAAAACGTTTGTTTGTTCAAGCCATTTTATCAGTTTACTTGGAACACATCAGCAAGACGCATACAGCATGGCGACTAGTCAAAATTTAGTAGCTTTTCTTCTGTTAGGATTTGTATTTAGTCCATTTGTAACTGGCCAGACAATTGACTGCCAAAGACCTCCACAACTTGTGGTACGTAAGAAACTAATATTAAAAAATATGTCTATTATAAATTGAAATATAAAAAAGGACCCCTCACTTTGTTGCCGGGATGGTGGTCGAGATCAAAACGCTGAAAAATGTGCCGAGAGGATAATGAGATCAGCAAACGGGCAGCCAAATGCTTCACCACCTTCCTTAGACGCGGCTACTGTGAGTGCTTAATACCCATCTTACTATATATCTCTACTAATCAGATCTCTTTGGCAGTGCGTGGCTGAGTGCATTCTAACCACCTCACAATACAAAAATCAACCGATGACGCTCAACTTGGATGTCATACGTAAAGATTTAGCCATGAAATTCTCAAATGACTCGGCATATGTGGAGGCGATGTCTGCTGCGTTCACAAAATGTGAACCGCAGTCCCAGCGCAGATTAGCAGCAATTCAGCAACTAAATCCGCAGCAACCCAAGTGCAGTCCTTTTGCGGCAATAGTACTTGGCTGCACCTTCATGGAATACTTTAAGAATTGTCCAGCGAATCGTTGGACACAAAGCGCCGAGTGTGAGCTGGCGAAGACTTATGTTACGCAATGCGGTTTGGGTGCTTAATTGTTGCTATTTAATTGTCTTAAGTTCACAAGTTACTTTTCAAAAAGCATTAACCGTTTTAAGTGTGTACATAATAAAGTTTTTACAATTTATTAATCGAAAAGTAATTTATCGATAACAGCAGTGCATCCCTGGCCCGCAGCAGCACTGCCTGTCACCGGCTGACTTGCATGAGTATGCGTGCGTAACTTTGACTGTGCGCGGCCGCGCCATTTTAAATACATTTTCATTGGTAAAATAAAGTGAGATATATGGCTTTTGAAGAACAGATAGAGGGGTTTCGCGCCTGGGCGACTGGCCTAGGTTGCTCGCCCAGCGATCTGCCCAACGAGGACGCACTCAAATCGTAAGTTGCTGCAAAAAATCCTCTCATCAAATGTTAATATCAAACTGCATTCGGTTGTATTTTCCTAGCATATTTAAGTCGCGACAGCTGCCTCTGTTTGTGCAGCTCCAGTCGCGCGTTCAGCCGCGCCAACATGTGCAGGAAGTGCGCGAGAATCTGCTCATTGCACAGGTTACGCTGCACAAAGATAAAGTGTTGGCCGCGTGCCAACGCAGTTTTCTGCCCCGCCCAATGCAAATCCATTTAAAAATGCAGGATCTGAAGAAGGAAAAGGAGCAAGCAGAACTGAGCCTGTCCGAGGTGAAGAAAGAGTTTGATAACTTGGCTGCAACCATCAAATCGAAAAGCAAGTGAACTAAATGAATCTCAGATTTGTTAAACAACCAATAAGACCCATTCCCTTATTGACAGATATTCAAATAATCAGCGCAAAGCACAAAAAGCAATTACACCAATCCCGAACCCATGTGCTCCAACTGAAATTAGACGCGCTTCGGAAAACGTACGAGCAGGAGCTGCAAAACAAGGCACAAATCCTGGCTACAAAGCCCGTCAGGCTGAACCAGAAGAATTCCAGCGAGAAACTGGCCATGGAGCAAGCTCAAAAGGAGCTGGAAACCTTTTACAACATCTGCAATGGAGAAGGCAACAATACCCATCAGCTGGCCGATGCCAAGCAGCGTCTATGGTCGCAAATGCGTCAAACATTTTCCAATACACCCAATGTGTTGCTCTTTAATGCCATTCTGAAGACCAAAGAGGAGCAACTGCAGCATGTTATGCAGCTAAATAAAAGAACCCATACGCTGGATGCAACAAGTAGTGTGGCGCTCTCTAAGCCCTCAATGAGTTCCTTCGAAGTAAAGCTGCTGAAGACCAAGGGTGATCTGTTTGGTATGGTGTCCAAGTATGTAAGCGCCCAGAACGAGGTATCGCAGCAAGAAGAGCGTTTCGCGTCGATCTATGACGGTTTTGAAGATGATCTGCTGAAGAGTGTGAGCAACTTCAATTACACCGACGGGGACGACAGCAACAATATCGAAGAGATTGTCTCCGACTTCATGATGCAGTATAATAAACACAATTTTAATCAGGCACGCAATGTTTTTCTCACCGAACAGATTGAGCAGCTGCGCGTGGAGCAGGAATCGAGTGCCAAGCACCTCGAACAACATGAGTTACTATTGGGTTCCATTAAGCAGATGTACAGTGAAATAAATACGTCCGTTAATCGCATACAGCACGATATGCTGCAGTTGTCGCAAATCAAAGAGAAAATTCTCTATTCCAAGAATATGCTGAAAAATATGCTGGACGAAATGCAGGTTACGTCACAGCATCAGAACGCCGAATCGCATTTGCGCAACACCAAGCTGAAGGTGGCCAATATGTCCTTTTTGGGCATGGAAAGTTTCAATCCGGTCAATGACAGCGTCCTTTCGAGCACCAAGTTGGACATTGATCCCAGCCTCAACGAGACCGTAATGCGTCGTAGTTTCGACAATACGACACTAATGCCCGGTGGCCTCAACTCTACCGCTATGATGTCAACTGGGGCAGCCTCCACGCATCCCTGTCATCTCATGGAGCTGAACACATTTGCGGAAATCTCGTTTGAAAAGTTCAACTGCATGCCACGTGAATGGTAACGTTTTTCTCATTCTAAATACATCTGGTATATTCTATATTTATGCTTGTATCTAGCGCCTTTTTGCTGTCAGCCAATCCGCTTATCGTGGAGTCGCAGGAGCTGGCATCCACGATGCAACTAGCGCCGGGCTATCTGCTAACACCCCATGGTGCCCTGCAGGAAGTACGTAAACGAATTTTGTGGGCGTCGGCAATTGCCGCACACACGACTGATTTGAAATTGAATTTGGAGCCGTTAATTGGTAAGCTCAGAGACGGCTCTCTGACCCTGTGGACATTTTTGTTTCATTTCCGCCTGCTCCCCACAGTTGATCCGCACGATTTAAAGCTAAAGACACGGCGACAGCACGAGGAAATCCTTCAGATACTGCATAATATTGAGGCATTGGGCACCAAGACGCAACATCAAATGCAGCGGCTCAAACGCATCTACCGTTTTATAATTGAGAATCCGCTTCGCAAATATGTGCCGCCCACAAAATTGTTTAACAATGCTAACTTTGCCGTCTACGAATCGGAGTTTAATCTGTATTATCGCATCGCCACTGCCGGAGGATCGATTAAGCCATAAAATAGGTTCTAAACAAACAATAGGATAAAAAAAATCATTGTTTCCCAGTAAACTGCATTTTGAAATGAAGTGTAACTTTTTGGCTTTTTACATATTTTTTCTTTATTTTACTTAATTCTTTTATTATTACAAAAGTCGCATCATTTATATATTTACACCCACATAAAAATGGGTATCAATTGTTATTCAAAAGTATTTTGTTTATTTCGAATTGGGCTTAAGAGCTAATGATGTGCACAACGTTGAAAAATTGTTGTTGCTTCTTTTCGTTCGTAATGCATCTCGAATTGTAATCGAATTGATCAGATATATCAACATAATTACATTGCAGCACGAAAATACTTTATTATTTATTTAATAAACATAAAATATCCCCATAATTATGATGTAAGCGGAATGGATTTTTGACAGCGTTGCGTTGGCTTCTTTTCTTTTTGTGATGTTTGTGAGTGTTTATATATCGAGAATATACATATACATATATATATATATATATATCGAGTCATTACCTTATAAAGATACTTTTAAAAAATATACAGAAAAAACAAAGATAGCGGACGGGATTTGAATTGAATCGGTTTTTGGATTAGAGGCTCGTACTAAATTAAGAGGCGCTGTTCGTGAGCTCATTTTAAACTTAGTATACTTAACTTAATACATAAGGTTGGACGTTTTATATCTTGGATTTAGGAGTATGGGTGATGAATAAGTAGAAAAGGGAAAAACTAAATACAACAAAATAAAAAAATATGCTGTGTTAGCTTGAATTTTTGTAGAATTTGCGACACATTTCGAAGGGAGAATGTCTACAGATGATATCTTTTACGGATAGCTATATACTTCATAAATGTATATATATATGTGTGTGTGTTGTGTTTACTATATTCGAGAACTGATGGATTAGATGTGGACCATGGTGGGTGGTGGTTGCGTGGTTGGCTACTCGTTTTGGCTTATCTGGAGTAAAGTAGCGCCAGCAAAATGCCCAGCAGAGCAAAAGATGATGCTGAGGCAGCAATATGCTCGGCGCCGCCATAGTACGCCTGTCCACAGGCCGGCGGGCAGACGGGTATGATCGTCTCGAAGAGATTGACGCGCGCCTCGGCATCGCCAAAGCGATTGGTTGCCTTGCACACATAGTCGCCATACTGACGCTTCTCAATTGTAATGACGCGCAACGTGGAATCAGTATATTCATCGGCGGTGGCAAAATGGGATACGGTATAATGTTGATTGTTTGCCAGCTGGATGTCATCCTTGGTCCATACGATCGCTGGTGGCGGATATGCCTCAATGTGGCACTCGAGATCCATGTCGTATTGCAGCGCCTGGCCGAGACGTGGACGGGGCACAGTTATAACCGGCGCAAACTCCACCTCAACATTGATGTTGCGACGATCCCCTTTGCTGACTCCATTGTCTGCCACACAGTAGTATGTGCCGCGATCTTCCTTCTTCACCGACTTGATGCGCAGTATATTTCCCACATATGTGGCGCTATCTGCAAAATAGATAAGAGAAACAAACAGACGGAGAGATGCGCATTAATAAAGGGTGTTCAAGTGCGTCCAGCCAGTATCAATTTAACAATGCAATTTAAACGCTACGCCTTTTGTGTTTGTGCAGTCGCAAGCGGATTTTAATGAGACATCCGTTTACATTTATACACTTTAGTTGTGGGTGACCTTTCAGTGCGGCGCCGAGTGTCGTCTCTATAACAATGGCCACGTTAATGACCTCTAACAAGCAGCCAAACCATTTACAACGGCCACCTTTTTTTTGCAACTAATGATACCCTGTACTCATTCGAATTGGTTTAGAGGGTTGGCCTGGGCATGAGCAAAGTCAGAAGGAATCATCTCACCAGCATCTCTTTAATTTTACATTTAACTTCTCCTCTTCATTTTGGAGTACTAAGACCTTACAATAACACAGAAGTTATTGAAGCAACACTTTTTTTTAAGTTTAATTTTAAGTTAATTGTGAATGGGAATTAGTTCTGACTACGCGGTATTCGCAAGTCGCTTACTCTCGACTAGAGCAAATTTACTTATTTTTCAGCTGGGAAATAAGTACAAGCTGGCGGGTAGGGTGTTGTGTTGGGTAGGGTAGGGGTATTGCATCAGGCAACTGAAGCGTAAACGTGAATGGGAATGCGAATACGAATGCGAATGCGAATGGGAATGTGAATGGAAAAGGTGCACTCTCTCGTCAGCAGTGGCAAGCATTCAGTTCATAACCGGAAGTTGAAACGAGTGCAATGTGCTCCATGATACCTGTGCAAATGCCACACCTCCTCCTCCCCAGCCTCGCTAGGTGTATGTGTGTAAGTGTGTGTGTGTGTGCAACATGGCATCTGTGGCTCTTCAAACATTTGCCAAAAACAATTCAAGCCTAAACAATTGACACAAACTACAGTTGAAAAGCAGCTATGCAACTAAAAGCTGAGCCCGAGGAGCGTTGACCGTAAATGTCTATAAACATATATATGTTGGCAGGAATTTGCTTTATAGACGCTATGCAAAATGCGGGCGAAACTGAACTGGGAGAGGGAAGGAAAGGGAAGGGGAGGGGAGGGGAGGGGAGGGAATGCATGTAGGGTTTATGGGCTTTTGCTCATTCGGCTGAAACATTTCAAATTAATTGCGCAAGGGAATCGAAGAAACGCATTTGATTAAAATTGAATTGACAGGCAGCCAGAAAGAGATGGATTGAGCGGGAGTGATGAGCTGCAAAAAAGGGGCTGGGGGGGAGACAGAGAGAGAGGGTTAAATAACGATTGAATTGCTTAGCTCAGCTCTAAGTTCAATTGAAATACTTTAGATACGATGCGGGCAGCAGCGTGGCAAATGCAACAAATTCATTTTGAATATTGGGCAATCCAACTGAGACCATCAACAACAACAACAACAACAACAACGGCAACAACTCATGCCACTGTTTGGCTTTTGTTTAATTAGCCAGCACTGAATCACGTTGACCAACTATGACTAAAAACCAGCACAGAAAGACTTGTCCTAAGAGTGCCCAACTAGCACATGCCCTGTAAATGTAAACATATGTAGCCCATATGTTACCCAAGTATGCATTTCCTAACAATATTCATGGGGGCTTCATGCACTGCTACCTCGATAGATCTATTATACCCCCTTTTGAGCCTAAAGCACTTTCACAATTCTGATTCTTGCGCAAAGTCAGGAAATTTTTGTCGGCTTGAGGGTTTCTATGCTTGTCGAGATTAAGATGTGTTTCCCTAGAATACTATCAAGGACGTAAACAGCTCGTGGATACTGCATCTTTAGTATTATTCAAGGAAAGATATTCAATCATAGACGATGAATGTTGTAGGGTTGCCAACGTCTTTTCTCTGTCTGGTTGCCATTTATTAACAAACTTTGACTCATTTCTAATGCTTACAGGGTATAAGAAAACTAAAGTGGATGGCATTGCGTTGAGGAACGTGTCACTGGAAGCGTACCAAGTGCAGCAGCGTGACATGTCGAGGCTCCGACTCACGTTTAGGTTCAGGTTGAAATACTACACGCAGCTGCCATAACAAATGTGCCCATTCCCTAGTAACCATTTCCATTGCCACTTCCAATCCCCGATGACAAATGGTTGAGTCAAAGCAAAGTGTTAAAATTTATTGTTTGCTGTTGCATGAAATGATATGCAGGTCAGGTTGAACACACATTTTAACCGTTAGTTAAGCGGCTTGTCAGTGAGGCAGTAAGTAATTTAGTCAAAGTTGCAAAAAGTTCATTATCTGCTTAATTGGGGCGTGGCAGACTGGCAAAAATAAAAAACGAAGATGCCAAGAAAAACTATTTAATTACTTATTAAATATGCAGCGCGAGTCTCGAGTCTGCGATCCACACACAAGAGTCATCGCTTTCTTCTGCCTCAAAGAGAGAGAATTACTTGTTAAATTGTTATTGCTTCAACTCATTTTGGGGGCATGTTTTGTAATTTAAGTCGGGAATTATGCATAAGATCTGAACTCGCATTTTGACATTTTGGGTTAAATTTATTAAGCGTTAGAAACTGTACGAAAAGAACAACAACAACAACAACAACTGAGTGCAACTCGTAAATGTGCCTGTGTGGCATGAATATGATCAATGTGAATGCATTGTTGTTGCCACAACACAGTGAAGTGACGTTAATTAGGGGTAATGCGGCATACAAATTTCAGATCATATATCATCTGGAAAAGCAGGCAAAAGGATGTTTTCGACTCTTTGACTGCACTAATTACAATTGCAGTTCATATTTCATCCCTTGAAGAATTTCAAGTTACCCCTTGACTTGCGATCGAATCTGTGACTGTACTTATTACAGTTGAAGATCGTAATTCAACACAATAACAAGGCAGGAGCAGTAAAGAGTCTTCTTGCTTTTAGTTTTATTAACTAACCGAATAAGAGAGACTTTAATTATTTCCAGCTCTTTGATGCTTAGAAAATATTTAGGTCATATATCATTCAATAATGAGATAGAACCACTCGAGTAACGACTCTTCGATCATCCTAATTACCATTTTGAGTAGTTTATCAAACCCAAAACCAGATTACAGGCTGTAAATTGTAAATACTATGAAGTTCACTTGGGAGTAGACAATAAGCAAAACAAGTCCAGTTCATATTTGAAGAAATTACTCACTCATCTCGACACTCTTAGTTCATGTATTAAACCCACGTCAGCAAGTGAAAAACTACCTGTTATTCTTTCAATATGGACTGATTGCTCTAATAACACGTTTTTTATATGACAAATTGAGAACAAGCTGCTGCCGTTGATGCGTTGAAATACAGCCGACACCGAGCCAACATCAATTAACCAGTAAATACTGAGTGCCCGCATGCAGCGGACTATGGAAATGATACAAATGGAGCAACATATATTTATATTGTATGTATATATATATATAAATACTTCTATGTGTGTGTGTGTGTGCATCTGCTACGGCTAGAGCCGGAAATGATGCATTCACTCTCGGGCAGAGTCTCTTCTCAGCCAATGCTCTAAATGGTGCGTTGTAATTTCAGTTACTAATGAGAGAATTAAAAACACTTTGCTCCAGGGAGGAGCATGACAATCTGAAACACACTCTATATGTACATGTGTGTGTGTGTGTGTGTGTGTGTGTGTTTTTGTCTGTGTTTGGATGTGTGGATTGCAACGGCAGCCAACTAATGAAAGGAAAACAGAAAGGTAGACTTGGTGTTGGTAATGAAAAATCCGACAGCCACGCATTTGTTTAAGCCAAGCTAAAGAACCTGTCTGTGCCAACAACAACAACAACAACAAAGACGACCTCCCTTAGGCAAACAGTCGGAGATAAATTGTCAGTTAAAGGCAGCAGCAGCAACAGCAGCGGCAGCGAAGACGTCGAGCGTAGAAATGGAAAATTGTGCAAAGTGCAAGGGCAAGGTGAGAAGTGAGAAGAAGATAAAGGAAAAGAAGAAGAATAATAATAAGCAGCAGCAGCGGCAGAAGAAACCAAGACAAGAGACCTTATCGCAGGTAAAAGCAGACCAGACCAAGCAGCAGCAGGTAATACACGGGTCTCAAAAAATAAAAATAAAAAAGGATGCGAAATGTAACAAGGCCTCTTTTGTGGCACTCACACAAACATGCCGACTCAGAGGAAATGCATACGCTGCAAGCGCAGTTGTTGCGGGGAGGGGAGCGGAGCGTGTAAAGGTTATAACTGAAACTGAAAAGCCGTCAACGGTTTCTTTATATTTTTTTTTTTCAGGCAGGTTCAAGCCGGGTTCACCTGGTGCAGTGCATCGTTTGAGTGAATTACAGCCTGCGTTCAGTTCAAACTGTTGAGTTTTTTTGAGCCATATTTTATGAGCTACCCCTACCCCTGCCGCTGATCCTGCACCCAACCCCTGTCACTGCCAACACCACTTTCAACTGTGTTGTTTATCGTTTATTTTTATTTAAATGTGTCTGCTCATTTTTTTGTTATTTTTTATTTTTTTGGTGTGCGCGCTGACTTGGAAAATTTGTGACAAGTTGTTGCTGGGAAAACTGAAGGGTTGCACTTAAATAACAAATATGTTTTTTTTATGGCAAACTACAACGATTAGATGCCGCCATTTTGAGCTGTAACAACCACCGTTACGGCCGTTACGTATATGGAAATTAAATGGCAAGCAAAACTCAACACGCACCAATCAGAGCCAACCGAAGGGGAAGTCAAATTGACGGCGACAGCCAGCAGACGGCGACGTGCCAAAAAACAGATCGTCTGCACGGCCCAAACTGTTTGCCGCACCACATCACACCACACCACACCACCTAAAGCAACCCACCCCACCACCAATGTTGCTGCCTGCAGCCATATTTGTTTTTTCCCTTTCAATTTCCTGCAAGTCTATTTTTTTTGGCAGTGCAAACAAAACCGTTAAGCCAAATGAAGTTACCGTTGGCGAAGCGAGGCGAGGCGGCCAAGAAATGCACAAGAAAACAAAGTAAAAGTCGAAAGTGCTCGACTTGGAGATACCCAAAGAAAAAACTATTTTCTTTTGAGAAGAATTATTACATTGTCAAATGAAACTGGATTTCCTAAACGAGAGATTGCATACTAAATTAAAAAACTCCTCTATCAAATACCCTTTAACTATTTTATCGGTCTCAAATATAAAAGAAAGGAAAAAGTAAATAAAATGATTGAAATTGTGAAATGAATCTAAATTGGATTTACTATAATTAATTAGCAATGCCTATATTAAATTCACTTTTATTGTTTTCGCCCATAAAAGTAGACAAATCAGCTCAAAATTGTACTCTTTTCACTAGTGCAAAATTTGTAATACATTATTACAGGGTATCAAAACACAAAACACAGCGCAACGGCATCCATCGACTCTTCAAATGTCAACACATTGAAAAAGGGAGGGATTCAGTTCTATGATTCTATGACATGAAACGTTGCCATGTGGAAATTATGAATGTTAATGCACCACGACAACAGCAACAACAGCAACAACAACAACAACTGACACAACCACGTGTGACTCATCATAATCAGAACGTCGTCGTGCTCTGGCAAAACGGGTGCGCTTTTAATGACGTTCCATATTATTTGCGCCCACTGCACACTTCTAGAACCCAGAACCCAGAACCCAACCCGGCGCCAATTCCACAGCCAGCTTAGCTCATGCCTCTTTTTAACTCTCTCTCTCTCTCTCTTTGTCGCTCTCTCTGTCTCTATCTCATTCTAATACTTTTTTGCCGACTCTTGTGACTCTTGAGCTGACAAAAATCCAATTAAAAACTGTGCAAAGGCTGTTTGCTTCTAATGCAATTTTCACTTTTCTATTTCTATTTTTCACATTTTCACAAATACATTATTTGGTATGGACTAAATTTTCATTTGTTTGAAATAAAATAGAACAAGTTTCGGCTATAAATCTATTTTTGAAATCGCGCTACAAAAGTTGGACTTTATAATTTGAGTTTCTTTTTGTTATATTTCAGGTATTTGATATTTAATCTCTGTTGTAAGTAACCAATTCCGGTTTTCTACCTCTGTAAAAAGTTGAGTTACTTGGGCTGGGAAACTAAATTTTATCATTCTGTGGGAAAATCTAACAAGCTGAATGATTATTTTTGGGGAAGAGTCAAATTAACTTCTCTATCTTCTCTACACTCGTAATAACAGTTTAGCGCTTTTCTGATTTATTTATCTACTTATATTTTGGATTTTATTAAATTTATCTTTATTATTAACAGCGCAACCATTTGTTTAATTTCCATCTCTATTTGTTTCGCAGCTGCACAGCTGTTCTGCCAGTCAAGTTACTTGAGGTTGCCCAGCTGAACGAACATCTTGAGAATCTTTCTTACAAATCAGCATTTGGTTGGTTGTGCTCCGGCAACCACCTGACAACTGATGACATCCAAGCAGCTGCCGCCAAGTCAGTGTTCTTCACATTGCAGCAACATCTTCTCTCTCTTTCGCTCTGTTGTGCTTATTAAAAATTGCATGCCTGTGCAAATTTGTCGCCTCTTCCTGTTTTGTCACCCGAAACTCATGAGGCAACATCAACATTATGAGGAGTCATCTTGTTGTTGTTGTTGTTGCTGCTGCTGCTGATGATGCTGCTGCGGCACACACATATCGAGCATATAACAAGCTCTTGAGACATGTGAATGCACCCACTTTGGTGGCAAACGCATCAGCCTTCAACAGCAACAACAACAACAGCAGCAGCAGTACGGGAGAAGAGGTTGTGGCAACCGCAACCCACAACGAGACACCCTCCGGACGCTAGCGAGACTTGCAACCACCGCCACAGTCGGAATTCTTGCTGCCTCCTCCTCCCGCACTTGGGATTGCTTGACGAAGCGACAGACTTTGTTGTTGACTTTTGAAAAGTGATTTCTTCGAGTAGAGCACATTATAGCTACCCGCCCGGTATGCCATTTATTGGATTGTGCTCTCAACTATGCACACACATCCACACACACACACAGTATAACTTCAACAGCCACAACCATTACAAAAGGCTCAGCTCAATTGAGTTTGTATTTTTCATTTCATTTGGTTTTTTTTTTCTTGTACTTTAAATATCTTTTTTGGAAAATGTCGTCTAATTGAATTTATGGCGTTGTCGCCGCACTTTCTGTGGCATAGGACTCTACCCCGAAAGTGACCAAACTCATATATCACTCGATAATAAATAGCGAACAAAATCTCAAGTAACAGCTATTAAAATGGCAATTATACCGAACAGCAACACACAAAATATCCTTCGCTCGTAAAGCCGACAGGGAGTGTGTGTCTGTGTGCCTAAACAAATATGTAGAAATCCTGAAAATAAACACAAATAGAAATAAAGTTCCCGTTCCCATTGTGATAAGGATTAAAAAGCCGGTCTGTGACATGCAACACGACGCCGAAAGTGCTAAGTAAATAAAGAAATTGCTGGAAATACGTGAATTTGGTGTGATAAGCGCATTGCACAATACACCAGAGGCCGTAAGAGCGACCCGCAGATCCCCAGAAAAACCCATTTATACCATTCTAAGCCGACGGTTTACTTTACTTTAACTGTGGCAAAAAAGGTTACCCCAAAAAAAAAAGCGGTTAAATCCAGCGCCAGGGCGAACAAAATGGCGCCAATATTAAATGAGATTCAACAAAACCCCTTTGGGATTGTTTGTTGTTATATTAAAGATTAAATGTGTTTATTTTAACAACAAAAAGGGACGAGGTTTGCAGCAGCGCTTACTTTAGCTCATTACAAATCGTGCTTTAAATAGTAACCGCATATTATTAATATATAAAGAATTCTTAGTGTTTTATTTAATGAGTTATTCCTTACAAAGTATAGGAAAAAGAAGATATACTGCAAAATCTGCATCTGGTAGATATTCAGCTTTATATTATTGTTCTCATGTTATTATTCTATGTTATTGTAAACAATGATTTGTATCAAAACCATTTATCAAATAAATTACATTATTTTTTAATTTTAATTATACAAAATAACCCATGCGAGTCTTAACTTAAGTTTAGACCAAGATTTCATTTATTTATTTATTTTTCACAAAATTAATCTATGCTGCTTGAACACAAGAAATTGCGTGGGTTGCCTTAAATAATGGCTATGAAAAATGCTGGACTAGGTTGGGCAATATATAGGCACATACATATATTAAAAGCACAAGCAATTAACTAACAAGTTAGCACAGAAGGTAGAGCGGTCAATCCCTTCTGCCGGTTGCAAGTTCCCAATCCCTAGTTGCAAGTTGCGCGTTGCCAGTTTGCTGGCCGCTTTGTCATGTGGTCGTTGCCCCAGCAACCAACATTCATAAACAAGTTTTTGCGGTACGTCATCATTGTTGTTGTTGTTTTTTGTTATTGTGGTTGTTACTTGTTACTTGGTTTTTCTTTCAAGTCTGCAACTAGAACAGCGCGCCATAATGCATAAAACACACACACACACACACACACACAAGACACACACACACAATGCAACATTGTTGTATTCATTTCCTCTGGCTAAAGAAGGGGGTTGGTTGGGGTTACAGGAATTATGCTTGCATTTGCAATAATAATAATAAAACATACAAAACTCTCTTCCCTCTCCCTCTTTCACTCGCTGAGTGTAATTCCATGTGTGCAAAAACTTAATTACTTGCAAATATTTGGACAGTCGTCCTTTGAGTGGCCCATCCACCCAGTATGGAAAATCCAATTGCCCGGGTGATGTTTTGAGGCCGGGGGCAGTGGCAAAGGGCAGGCCTAAGAAGCATGCTTGCAATTTTTCATTAAACATATTTTGGGAAACGGCACCAACAACAATCAATTTGGCCACGTCCCGTTGTGATCTCGAGTGGCGCATCAATTGCGCATCGAAATTTTTAAGCGTAAATTTCATAAAATGTGAACAATTTAGCATATTTCACCCTTGGCAGCTAGTTCGAAACTGGCAATTGAATGTTACTAAATTGCATTTATATTTGGTATTTGATTACGCAATTGGAGTACTCGACACGCTCTTCAGTTGTTCTAATTTGCATAAACGTTTTCACGCTCAAGTGGAGCTTCCTTCTAATGGGATCAACGCCCAAAAAAGGGCTGTTCGAGCTCAACATCTGCAAGTACAAGAGGGGCGGTAAGATTTATGTGACATACGACCTTAAACAAACATACACATACATATACACATACACATACATGTATACATACATATCTCAAATTCAGATCTTGATCTTTTGTGCATTATTGTCCAATTAGTGTCAATTGGCTATGGCTACAAATGTTGATTCAAGCGCATGTTTTGATCTTATCGCTTAGGATTAGGATCTAAACAGTCGGATATGTTGTTTTCGATACGCGTACTTATTTATTTATATGTGTGTGTATGTTTGTTTGTTTGAATGTGTGTGTGTGTGTGTGTGTTTTATGGTGCCGCTGATCACAGCTTGCAGATCGCTGGTTGCTGATCGCAGATCGCAGATGCTTCCTGCCTTTCAGGCATCATAACAAATGGCAGGCAATTTGAAAAATAATAGTTGGGAGAACAAAGGCAAATTCAGCCTGAATTTCTGCATATTGGTTATTAATACCGATCAAGAATATATATATATCATGTATACTTCTAATTGTTACATATAATTGCGCAAGTTTTTCATAAAGTTTGCTACCCCTTTTTTATGTATTTAGGTTACCAAAATCAATTTGATTTTATAAAGAATAGTTTTAAAGTTTTTGTTTAGTTGAGTTTAGAATAGATCGTTGCTTGAAACTGGAAAATCTCTATGACACTTAATGCAATACTGCTCCAGCAACCCTCGCTTGTGTCCACTCGCCAAAATCCACTGGCGACATCTGGCATCGTTTGAAATGGTGCCCAGAATTAAAATCCAAATTGCCCGCGTTGCAAATTGAATGGCTAACGTTTGTTTGTTTACTTTACTTGTTTTGGGTTCTTTATTTTGGCAAAAGTAAAAAATAAAACAAAACTAGGGCCCCACACCAGAATACACCACAAGTCGGCGGCGGCCTCACGTGACGCTCGAGTTGGGCCAAGGTGAGTATTATTATGGCAAACGCAATTGTTGCATAAATCATTTTTGCCAATGCATTTTTGCATGGCTAAGCAAAGGTGCTGGCGGGGGTAAGGGGGGAGGGAGCGGCAGACAACGCCAGGTGCATGTATCATTCTGTGCCGTTCACGCTTGGACTCAATGAAACGTTATTAAGGCCCGAATGCCTCGAACCGAACCCAATCGATTTGTCTGGCAACACACAATTTGGACCCTTGGACAGCGAGGCAAAGATCGAACCAAAAGCGAACGCATGCCCAGCCCAGCTCAGCACAGCCCAGCACAGCCCAGCCTAACCCTCCAACTCCGCTCTTCCCCCTCACCTACTCGGCACTGCTCTGTTCTTCTCTTGGCTAAAAACCGGCAACGGAAGCGCCTGATTAGGGGTTCCTACTGTGTTTGTTTATTTGTGCGAGTCCCTGTTTTGTTTTTCGTTCATTTCTTTTTCGTTTTTCATTTTTCATTCCGCTTGGTTTTTTGCGCTCGCGGCTAAGGCGTAGCCCAATCGCAATCCTCTGCTAGGGTTGCTTAGAAACGGTGCAGGATGCTTGCTTTCCTTCTGGGTTTGTTTGCATTTGTACAAAACAGGACACGCCAGCGGATGGGCAAGGGGAGGAAGGGAGCGAGGTTAGAGCGGGGCTTTTGTTTGTTTCGTGGCGTGTTTTTTTTTACCTTTTTGGCTTGTAATTTATATATATTTTGTATATTGTATTGTATATATTATCGTATTGTATTTGCCGGCTATCAAAATACAAATTATATGCACTCGGGGGATCAACGCATTCGACATGGTCGCATTATTGTTATGTTTGTTGTTGTTGTCGTATTGATACCCTGTAAACGTTAGGAATGTGTGAAAATAGGGTATAACAAATGAAGACTTGACAAAATCAATATAGTATTAGATATATTATATATTTTGAGTCGAAAACACCTTTTGTAAATAATGCTTTGATTGTTGAATAAGAAAAATACAGTGTTTTAAATATAAACATAGGGTATATCATAGTCAGTGTGAAGCATTGCAATATGTTATTGTTTTCCACGTTGTTTACTCTGTTTTAGATTCACTGTACGCGCCCAAGAGCCTTTAACCGTGTCTGATATACACAGTAACGCCTCCTTGTCTCGCTATACGCCAGTTTGTTTGCCCATACCCTAAGCCGTAGCCGTAGCCCTACCTCTACCGCTAACCCCAACCCTACCAGAAGTGGTAGCACTGTTGCAGAACCATCAAACGGTTACGTGGAACGTTTTCAAGTTGCGGAAGCAATTGCGCGTGCTGAAGTTGTCGAATGCCTCGAATGCGAATTCTGGCTGCATAAAAGCATCTCTAGTGCACGACTCTCTGCACCCGCTGCCGGTTTGTCAACCTCCCTTGCCCATCTCCAGCTCCTGCAGGACGCGGCTCGGCTCGTTGGCGCATTTCAAAGCATCTTTCTGTTTGCCCAAGCGCTTTAAATTATTGCGTTCGAAAACGTGTGAAACTCGGCACAGAACGAAGGGCGGCGCTGTTGCAAAGGTGAAAGCAAACATGGTTTAAACCAAGCGAAAATCTCTGGCGATTTACCTTTGATTTATTGTATATATTGTGCACACACACACACACCATATATTGCAAGTAAAGTTAAGCTACGGCTGACATTGAAGTAACTCCCTCAAGCGTGTCCAGTTATTGTGCTTTATTTTATAGCTATGCCCAGAACCGAACCCCGAACCCAAACCCAAACACAAACCTCAACACAAGCCCAATCCCAGGCCTTAAGTAGCTTTCAATTTCAAGTGCCGTACCCGGCAAAGGGAGCAATCTTGGCCCGGCACACACCCAAGCCGATAGCGTCATTTGCTGGAACCCACAACGAATGCCCACAAATAAGGCAAATCAAGGCCAAACTCATTAAAGATTGCACAAGTTGATCGGACAAATGATTGAAAGACGGTTTCATGACATGAGGGTGTGTCCAAGACAAACCGAATTTTTTACATTTTTTTTCTTTTTAGATTTAAGATAGAACTTTTTAATTAAGGCATTAGACAAGATGTGTTGTTAGCTTGAATTCCAAACAGGAAAACGCGTTTAAAATACTGACGAAAATATTTTCATTAAAAACCTTTAAATAAAAATGCAAATGATAATATATCTAGTAAAAGAAGTCATCTGAATTTGGAGATTTATGGAAATAAGTAGAGAAGAAAGAACAGCGGACTTTCAAAGATTGTGTTCAGACTCTATTTTCGTTAAATTATTGAATAAATGAATGAATAATAAGTCGACGTTTTGCAAAATTTGGTCCAGACATCTTGAGCTAATAATAGGTTGCTCTATCTTGAAACGATCTTTTGTATAGAAGCTATACAATTAAGTGAAGGTTGCTGTGTCTTGAAACGATCTTTCATATAGAAGCTATACAATTAAGTGAAATGATGGTGGCAACTTTAATTAAGTATGTTTTGCATCAAAAATATGATTTTTCAAAAATAAGATTTAACATAGAGAATTTTTTATGGCTTCTTATGGGTTGTCTCATTTTAACAGTAAACACAATTAAAGTCAGACATAAAAAGAGACGTTTTACTATAAAACAGGTTGCGGTACATACCGTAAATAGTCCCAAGCAATTAGCCTTTGCCCAAATGCTTATCTTTACCTAGGTCGACAAATTATAATTACTTGCTCACAACTGTCGAGTACTTAATATAGCCGTATAGTTTACACATGCATTTTTCCCGGAATTTGGTACTCAGTTTGCTTTGGGGATTAGTGACGCTAATTGTTGTTGGATGGGTGCTGCTGCAAATGACGCTGCAATCTTGTTAAACTAGCGACCAGACTTAAAAATCAATTATGGCTTCGCTGGCAAGACGCGTTTATTGCACGCAAGGTGCTTCGAACAGGTAGAATTCAAACACCTGTACGGGATTAGTATTGACCTTGTTGTTGCAAGACAGTACCTGAGTTACAAATTATTTTATTAGCATTTCACAGAACAAAAGCAATAAACGTACAAGTTGAGGGACATTTCCATAGAAAGCAATTGAACAGCAGCAACAACAAAGTGCAGCGGTGAAAATAAGCACAACCAAAAAGAAGAAGAAGCTCACAAGAGCTTGCGAGAATGACCTGCATGCATGTGTGTGTGAATGTGTGTATATGTGGGTCTCGGTCTATGTGTGGGTGAGAGCAGAAGCACGTCGAGCCAAGCTTAATGCCCAAAGCTCTAAAATGTACTACTTAAAACAAAAGTGCGCTTTCATTGTGAGAAATTTCTTAAAGATAAATACCCAAAACGGTAGCTAAGAACAGGTGGGAATGGTGAGAACATGCAAAACACGCAAAGCAACAAAAGTAATAAATAAAAACACGGGTATACAACTAACAAATAAACAAACGCCAACAGTGACGCATGAGTGAGTCACGGTCACACACTCACAGAGAGCGTAAAAGTGAGCAAGAGAGAGGACAGCGCCCCAATACAGACAGACGAACAATACATTTACATGTTAATGTTAAACGGCATCCAACACAAACTTTGACTTGGCGTAGCGGGTCAACAAGAGACAGAGAGAAAGAGACTCACCCGTTGGCAGAATGGCATTGTTCTCGCGACGCCATGTGATGCTCGGTGTTGGATAACCGCTGGCATAGCACTCCATTTGCACCTCGCTGCCCTCACTGGCCACAATCGATTGTGTGGAGTTATCGGAAATGACGGGTGGACGACGCACAGAGAGTTTCACATTGGCGCTAACTTTGTGCACCGTGGAGATAACCACCTGGCAGGTGTAGGTGCCCGCGTCTGTCTCCTGGATGTCCTTGATCTGTAGCTTGTACGTGGAAGAATTGGGATCGTAGCGCAGCGAGAAGCGCGAGTCTTTAATCACAAGCGTTGAGCCCGTGGAGAGGAAGACGGGATCCGAGTCCGTTTTGAGGAAGAGCACATTGTATTCCTTGGCATACTGTACCGAACAGTCGAACTCAACGGTGCCGCCGATGTCCTTGATCTGCTCCTGTGTTATGTACGAAATTGTTGGCGTCCGTTGAGCCTCTGTGTGCGTGGCGAGTGCAACAAGCAGCAGCAGCAGCGCTGCGCACAAATCAATCTTAATCTTTTTGCACATTCTTAACGAAATTCTATTTTGTGCGTTTGTGTTCGTTTGAATGTGTTTTGTAGATATAAAATAAATAATTTTTTGCACCACACCCAACTATTAACAGCTACGTTGAGACGTGAGAAACGGCGACTGCAATGCTCAGTGTTAAACTTTTAACTGCCGAAGAAAAGCTGCGGCTGAGCTATTTGCGCTCTGCGTTCGCTGCTTTCGGAGAAGACACCAAATACACAAGTAGCTTTGACTCTTTCCGTTGCACGAGACGGCTCGGATGCTGTTTTCAAGACACACACTTGTCAGCTCGCTCTAAGCTGGTTTTCTTGACTTTCGGTATGTGTTCGCGCGAGAGAACGCGCTGTCTGTGTGTGTAAGCCCAGTTTAATATATTGTATGTGTAAATACGAAATACAAGTTCGAGATGTCTGCACGCTCTCACTGTTGCGACACGAATGATTCGAATGTTGCGCGCGGCAGCAGGCGCTTGCGTAAACGATATACCTAAGCGTAGTAATCGATTACATGCAGCGATATATCTGAATTTGCAACACTGGCTGATAGCAGTAGCTCAATTATGCGTTAGCACCTATAAAATGTTAGATAGCATTACTAATAATGTTAACGCACTTTTAACCGCACCGATATTTCGATAACGAATACGCATTGAGCGCGCGCTTTGATTTTAAATTTGCTCATTAAATAAAGTACACTTGCCAGGTTTAGAATTGTTTAAAATGTATTTTTATTTACTTTTCTCTTTTTGTAATATTCTCCTTTATTCAGTGATTAATTATGTATAGTTTCTATAAATGTCTGATTTTGTTTCGCCATCTGTCTGTGCTTTATGTATGCATTACGATTATATTGTATAACATTATTATGAATGCATATTATAAATTGATATTAATAATATGTTATGTAAATAGTATCGACATGACACTATTTCAAGTTAAGTTTTAACATTGGATTCCTTGATCTCGTCTAACTTTTTTAAAAACTTGATGTAAATACTAAAATGAAACTCAGCTGTATGTATAACATAAAGTTCAGTATCCAAAATAATGTGGAAACTTTGGAAAGTTATCTAGTTTTTGTCATCTGCTCATATTACATAATTTCACGTAGCTCTTGGCTAAAGATTTGCATACTCTTCTTCTCATAATTAATATCGTATATCAAAGTGTATTAATATTTATTGTACTGCTGCCTCTGGGAAAAAAATGACAGGAATCAGCATTTAGAATTTGATTTTAGGTTTTCAACAAGTTGCTAGTTCTAAGTACATAAATGTCTATGTATATATATTTGTATATAGTATTTGTATAGTATTTGTATTTGTATTATGTGTTTGATTTTCAATTTGTTAAAAATGTAATAAATAGTCGCACAACTTCATCGTGCAATAAAGCGCCTTTAAAAAAGAAATCGAATTGCAAATAACAATTCGTCGATCTTAAAATAAAATTCAAACGAGCGATTTAAACATGAGAGAGATTCAAGAGATTTGCGACTTCAAATGCAAGTCTTTCTTTATATAGATTTCAATTGCTGTCATATAAATAAATGTATGTACGTATATAAGTTTATATATATAGATAGATGTATATATATATATATATATATATATATATATTTATGCCCGCCAAAGTATTCACCGCAAGGAAATAAATTATAATGTTATAGATAGTGTAGACTAAAGTAGTCAATAAATAAATTGCTCTAAATCAACATGAGTTTTAAGATTAAAAAGCTAAGCGAGTGCAATCTACATTCATCCATTCATAATAGACGACCCGCACTACATATATATATATGTGTATAAATATATATATAGAGATATCGTAAATCCACATTTTAGTTATTCTGGGAATTAAGACTCCATTGTGCAAACTGCTCCTGCCATTGGCTATTCGCATTTGCCTGCAAAATAAGTTCATTCAATTAATAGAAAACGATTTAAAATTAATATATATATTATGTATATAGTATATTATTTATATTTAAATAGCTACCCAAACTCTACGCTTTGTGGCATGCAATATCAAAGAGTGGAAATAAAACAGATTTCTAAATATAAATATATTCCAAGATACCACTACACAAGCTACATAAATATATTGTATATATATTGTTATATATATCGGTGATTAATAAATTGGGTGCATGTGAGACAACAATTACAAAAAAGAAGAAAAGAAAAGAAAACAACAACAACGATAATAACATCAATAAGTAGTTAAGTAGAAGGATTTCATTGTGAAATCCTTTACCTTTTCATTCCATTCGGGATTATATGATTGAGATTCATCGAAATCTGAAATTGTATCAATATGCATAGGCATCAGTTATATTTATGACATATCCCGCACAGTGCAAATCCTCTTTTGTTTATGTTTTTGTTTATTGTCTTAAAGCGAGCAACCAACATATGAACAGTCTAAATATGCGCAGATACGATTATAAGAAATGATTTATATCTACTAGATACAACGTGTGTGGTCTATCCCAGAAATGTGCCACATGATGAATGAGAACAGAGACGAGAGACGATTCAGTGAACAGGAAATGCAGCCAATTCATTTAAATATTCTAGCTAATCACCTTCAGCTGATAAAATATATGGCTATTGTCAAGCCAAGATTCAGCGGCGTAGCCAAGAGACATTTTCGAGGGGACTACGATAAAAATTCGCATATAAATAATAAATTTTACCAAATTAATTTTTTTAAATAAATTATTGCTGAAACCTAAATTGACGAAACTAATTTTCAAATATTCCAAATAAGCGTCATTAGAAGATGTTAACGAAAAAAGTTTTTAAGTTTTTCATATAAGCACAATTAAAAGATTTTAAAAACTAATTATTTATTTAATTTATTTTCTAAGCCTCTTAAAAAATATTTCTTTTATATATATCCTTGAATATATGAGCAAACGCTTGATGAAACATTTTCAAACATACGATCCATAGAAGCAAAATTTTAAGTTTTAAAAAAATAAATTTTGGTAGTTCAAACAAAAAATTTAATTTAATAAGCTTGTAAAGATATACTACATATTTTGTGTTGAAAAAGTAATATTTAAAAAAAAAAAAGTTTTACGTGGATTAAAACAAAAAAAAAATTGTAATTTGACAAATTAAGACAACAAAAAACTGTAAATTAGATCTGCTTGAGGATATCATATATTATCCATATATCCTAGCCAGAAAACCCCATTAAAAATGCCCCGCTACGCCACTATATAAAGATTTGCATTTGATAATGGAGCACCATGAATGGTATGGATGTCAGGAAAAGAGAGAACTTAATTGCAGTGTGGAATCATCGACCTGAAGTGAATGCTGATGATGAGACTGGCAACTACAACATTCGAGAAATGAACGAGATCTAAGAGAGGCATGTTAATTATATAGAGAGTACATATATATACATATATATTTTACCTGAATAACGCGTTAAGCTACAACTGTTTTTTATTTGTTATTTGTTTTTTTTTTTGTTTTTTATTATATATTCAAACTATATTTCATAATGTAAGCGTGCATTATCAGCTGCAGTTCATCGATTGTCTCACCGATCTCGTGCAGTGCCGGAAAACCGGCCTCGTCATCATCGATGAAGAGTTCGGGATGGTAGCGATAGGCGAGTATGCGATTCAGCTGCGACTGCTCGTCGCTCTGGCCAAAATTATAGTCGTATTGCACCGGCGAAAGCAGCATAGCATCATCATCACTAATGGGAACAGCGGCAGTGGCGCCCCCTTCGCACTCAAGATCCTCATCGGTGCGAAAGATCTCCTCGTACACCTGACAATCGCAATCGCAATCGCAATCACAATCGCAATCGGATTCGCGGCCCTCGATGTGACGATACTCTTTGATTTAGTGTTCATAATTGTATTGAGATATTTAATTGTGGGTCGTGGTTGGATGGTGGTGCATACAAAAAACGATTAAAATTATAAGCAACTCAATATTTGCAGCATTTGTTCTTATGCCGTCTATTTGGGAAATAATCTATAATAAAAAAAACAAACAAATACACAAAAAAACAAATTTTTCTTTGTTGAACAATACAAAAATAAAATCGAAAAAAAAGAGCGCCGCACACAAGGAGAGATCTTGTTTAGGGCGGGGACTGGTCAGGTTGGTGTGGTGGGTTTTGGTGGTGGGCACACGACGTAGTCGGAGACGGAGACGGAGACGACATTGACTTACCCAATGGCATAATGAAACGTGCCTGCGCCAAGGAGCCGCTGGCTGCTTGTCCTGCAAAAACACAAGCCCAAGGCAAAAACAGAGAGCGACAGCGGCAGCGAGAGAGACAGAGACAGACACAGACGCAAAGAAAGCGCGAACACAGTTAAGCATATTTGCACACAGAGAGAGAGAGAGTGAGAGAGAAAACATTCCATTTAATAAATGGGTGCAAAGGTGGACGTGGACGTGGCCGTTAGCTCTAGAAGCGTGGTGTTTGCAACTAATTGGGTGCCAGTTGTGGAAAACAAACAACAACAGAAAAAAATACACACAATATAAAAAACTAGCAGCTCTAAAAGCCTTCACAAATCAAAGGTGCAAATTGCAGGTGCAAAATCTAAATATCTATGCGGTGATTACGTAATATTTGCAAGCAACAAGTCAGCAGAATCGGGAGAGAGCAGTTTGCCTTGCGAACGAGCGAGAGAAGAGGAGAGCGAAAGCGAGAGGGGGAGGGGTGGCGTTCAGTTTGAGTGGGGTTGCAGGTTGAGCATCCTGTGAATATCCTGCGATTTACCTGCATTCAGATCGCTGACCATCGTCGAAATGGCCGACGTTATGTTGTCGGCGGTTTCGTTCAGTTCGGCATCGGCTGTCGGATTAGCGTTGCACATGGGCGGTGGGGCTGTGAAGCCACATGGAATACATATATACATATATAAAGCGAGAGAGTTTTCTTTAAGATGAACCGCACACTCTGATCTTCACAGCAGGTGCAGGCGTGCCACAAGGATTTCATTTGAATTTACTAAGCCTGAAAAGTTCTTTTGCTGGCAAAACTACGTCAAGTATTCAACTTGTATCTGCTGGTAATAAATCAGTTAATTGTTTAACAATCAGTTAATAATTTCACACTTTGTTAGTTAAACTTGTCAGATTTCCATTACTAAATTAAAGTAAACACTACTTTCAATAATCGCCATATCGGCTACAAATAATAACGATTTTTATCAAATAAATTCAATACCAATTTGATGACCAGCTTAATTTCATAAATCAATTACTTTAATTATTATAATTATTTCTGCTGATCATCAGAATACAATACATTATTTCATCCGAGTATTTTCATATGAAATAATTTATGTATGAAATTAAGCCTGCATCAATTTAGTGACTAGTCTTCTTCTAAGTACAATGATGTATTCGAAATTTGAAGTAATTGATTTTTTAAAGAATATATTAAATTTCTTAAATACTAAAAATGCCTCAAATAAATATATAAATTGGTAGATTTTTATCTAATACATAAAAAATAAAATAATAATTATAAGACAACTTTTAGGCTTAGTTATGGTATACTATATCAGAATAAACAAATTGTTTTCTCACGAGTGAGATTTCGTGACACGCGAGCACCTCCGTTGTGAAGTGTGTGGGTGGTCAAGTGGCAAGTGGACAGTGGTCAGTTGCAGTGTATATATGTGTTGGTGTGTCTGTGAGAGTGGTTGCGTGGCAGTGGCAGTGGCAGTGAGAGAGTTACAGTGATAACAATGTTTTTCAGTTTTCATTTTCAGCACCAAATAATTAGAGTGGAGAATACGTTATTAGAGAGAGAGACCTAAGCTAACAACCAATTCGTGTTGAATGCCGCCAACCTAAATGAGTTCAACAAGTTCGCATAACCCCCGCAACCCCGTGCCCCATCCCCAATGCGGGGTTACCCCCAATGCTGGCTATACTCACTTGCACTGCCATTGGCGGCAAAGGCGCTGCGCATATCGCTGCTTATCTGATTGAGCTGCTCCAGCTGGCTCTGGCTAAATGGACCATGGCCAAGACCAGGCGAGGATTGAGACTGTTGCTGCTGCTGTTGTTGTTGTTGTGCCTGCATCAGCTGCTGCTGTGTGGAGCGCAGCATGGGATGCTGCTGCAACTGTTGCAACTGCTGGGCATGCAGTGCGCTCATCGGCGAGGTGCCCAAGACCGCACCGCCCCCGCCGGCTGGACCACAACCAGCACCAGCACCTCCACCACCAGCTCCACCTGGCATGGGCGGTGATTTGCCCGACCGTGGACTGGAATTTGGTGTGGAGCGCGGCGAGGCAGTCTGCTGATTCTTGAGCATACGCATCAGGCCCTCCAGCTGCTCCATCAACTGCCGTCGCGAGTCCTGCAACGCACCCAGATGCCCCTCCAGTTCGCCCTTGCGCTGCCGCAGTGCGCGCAGCTCGTTGATCAGCGCCGGATTTTCCGGTGCCATCTGCTCAGTCTCCTGCTGGCGTCGCAGGCGCGCTATTTCACGCATAATCTCCTTGTTCTTGGACTCCAGCTGCGCAATCAGCTCCCGCTGCGCCCGCGAATTGTCCGTGCCAATGGGCGTGATGCTCTCAGCGTTGGGCATATTGGAGGGCTGCAAAAAAATTGATTAATATAAGATTGATCGGGAATATTTTCAATTTATTTCACTCACAGCGCGATTCTCCTGGGCGAGTCTTGCGGCATAGCGAGCAATGAGCCGATGCTCCTCATCGTTGGCCGACGCAGCAGCCACACGTGACATGGTAGTGTCCAGGCTGCGACCGGTGGCACGCGAATCCAGTGTGCTGGAGCGATCAAAGATGCCGCTATGACCTGGTCCGGGTCCGGGGCCGTGGAGATGGGCCAGCGCCGGATCGGAGAAGCCGTTGTGCGAGGGCAACGGCGAGGGTGGCACAATGTGCGACAGATTGAGAGTCTTTTCGGGCTGGTCGGGGAATCGTGGCAACACTTGCGTCGTCTTCTCGGGCACGCATCGGAAGCTCTTGCGCAAGGAGTGACCAATCTGTTTGCTGGGGGACTTGTAGCTCGAGTACTCCTTGACCTCGTGATCGTTTTGGTGGTTCAGCGATGTCTTGCCATGCCAAAAGCACTCCTGGCACAACTGGTAGGCGTGACAGCGCTGACAACGATAACGAAATCCAGTAAAGTTTTCCTTATGGCAAACAGAACAGATCGTCGGATGCACAATAGTCTCAACGGTAGCCAGCCGATGCAACAGCGGCAGCCACACGAGACACGATGGTCCCGGTTCGGACATAAGTGTTGCCATGAAATCGTTCACGGTGACCTTATTCTCGGCCGGAAAGATCTCCTCCTCCAGCCCCTCTTTATAATGGAATGTGGGCGACTCATAAACGGCCGCCGGCAGCGCTAATACCTCACGCAAAAACTCTCCCAACTTCCACGCCACCAGCTGACCAGCACCATCCGAAATCTGTGAAAAGATATCTGAAAAAGAGCATTGAATTATTACAGATATATTTTATGCCCAACTCAACTCAACTCACATCTGAGCTTATCCACGAGCTTGCCGGAGCACATGGTTGCCAGTGCCACTTTAATGGAAAATACACGTATCTTGCCAGAGTTGTCACTGCAATTCAAATTGGACAAGCATTAACATATGGATATTAACCAATTGGATATTTATATTTAAGTAAATCCCACCTGGTATAGGCAGCCAGCAGCCAATTGAGCAACAGACCCGCCTTCGAGTCCACGGGCACCTGTTGGGCCGTTGGCAAACGCTTGTTCAGATTGTGATAGAGCGAGGAGACAAGCGTCTCCAGGCGAGCAACGCTCACATCGCTCTGCGGCTCGAGGGTGTTGAGGCCATTCTCGCGGAACGCCTCGATCACATTCCAAATGTCCACCAGATGCAAGTTCGTTGACTTCTGTATGTAGCGCAACTTGGAGGCGGTGCGATAGGATGCAAAGCGTATCGAGTCAAAGGTCTGTAGACGCAGATCCTGCAATATGGCCACACGCGGCTCCAGCTCCATCATGCCAAATAATCAGCAGAACGAGTTCAACTCTGCAATTAGATTGCAAACAAAGACGTTAACATCCAATAATTTGCGCATTGCAACTGGTTAACGCCCCTCCCAACACACATTTCACAGCGTGTCTCTAATCAGCAGAGCAACAATAATTTGTTGCACATCTCGAAATGACTCATTGACACCTCACGTAGTCTGGTCTTGCAACGTCCTCATTTCGATTGCATTACGACAAGTGCAAACATTGCTTTCTAACAAGATATTACACTAACAAATATCCTTTATAAATCTTAAGAGTTTACTCAATATCTTAAGAAATAAAAAGTCTTGGAAATTATTTTTATTTAAATCAATTAAAGTATATTTAAATGTTAAAAATTTAACCAACAGAAAGACAATGTATTTTATTATTAATTATTTAATTACTAATAAAAAATTAATAACAAAAACAGTCTTTAATTTTTTTCGATAGTTAAACTCATAACTCTATTTTGATATATAGATGCTATTTTCGCAATAATAATTTGCTATGTTCTATCCTCTTGCCAACTAGTTTAAAGCTATTCCTCGAACCTTTTCCAGATATATTTTTACACCCCTAACTCATTAAAAATGCGTAAAAAGGGTTTAATGGTTTTGTGCAAATGTATGTAACAGGCAGAAGGAAGCATCTCCGACCCCATAAAGTATATATATTCTTGATCAGGATCAACAGCCGATTCGATATAGCCATGTCCGTCTGTCTGTCCGTCCGCCCGTTTGTATAAACACGCGGATCTCAGAGACTATAAGAGTTAAGAGTACCAGACGCAGATCAAGTTTGCTTTATTTTATCGATAACTGATTCAGTTTCTGAATTATCGATACATTTCGATTTCCGATTGCAATAAATTACACAATTTAAGAGGCAGATGCTTTTAATTTATACATAATACGCATATACATATCTTTGATCAATTGCCAAAATTTCTTTAAGAAACAAGAAAATGATAGTCGAAAAAACTCTGTAAGAAATGCACTAGCAGAACTGAACATTTGAGTGCAAATCATCTTAAAGGGAATTTTGCTAATAAAACTAGAATATATTTAACAACTGGGTTAAGGGTATATTGTAGCCGAGCTAACTCGACTACAGCATTTTTGCTTGTTTTTAATAATATAATCGAATTTTAAATGACAACTTAAATAATAAGCATAATATTTGCAAAAATTGGTTCTCCTATTTAGTTGGCGAGGCTTGTTTTTGGCAATTTAATTAAACATATTCAATATTGCTTCAAGTCGTTGCCGTCTCTTGATTAAATATAAACAAATTCCTCACTTTTTGGCGTGTTGTCAATATTTTCTTTTAATAGCTTCATTCAGTCGACTTTGCGCCGTTTCTTAATCAGTATAGATTAGACCAAAAAGATGATTATCGAAGGCACAAGAATCAGCCGAGAGCCGTCGTAAATTGAATTATTTTATGAACTACTCCTGGGGACGACAACGCTGTGAAGATTTAGCAAGGACATGTAATTTATTTTATGGGGCCGAGGCTTTGCACAAACTTAATATGTGCGCTGTAAACATGCTGTGGGTGCATACGGAACATGTGTATACGGAATATTTAATTAACGCATAAATAATAATGCTTATGACAGAGCGTACACGCTCTCTCTCGCTGGTGCGCTGTGGAATTTGCAGAGCTAACTGGGTCATCAGCTGGAGGACAACAACGAGGACATTGTCGACAACATCATCATTTTTTTTTTTTTTGTTGTTCCCATAAACATTCAGCCGCAAACACAGCCACAGCGATTGGCAAAAGGAGCTGCCGCCTTCTAACCAATCCAGCAGATTTTCTTAACGATTGTCGGTGTTGGTGGAAACATGGTCTCGGTTTCACGCTCTCCCCCAATGTTCCCTCGACTTACAATCCGGCTCCCTAGTTCCGCTGCTGTCTGCTTTTTTATTACATATTCCATTGTCACGAGGCAGCAGCAGCAGCGGCACCAGCAGCGTCTGTCTGGCGGCACACAGAGTCACAGAGCAACACAGACGCAAATCGTGGCAATCTCCCTGGGCACCGCCACCGGAAGTGCAAGTGAGCAATCCAAAACAGGGATTCTCATTCCCATTCCCGGGTAAAAGCAATGCGCGTTGATAAGCAAATTTTATTAAAACCCTACAATTCGAAATCATTTGTAATCCGCTTTGCAAATACCAATTAATCGAAACGGATGCGAGAATAGGAATCGCAATGAGTTTCGGAAAATGGCCAATGTGTACAAGGGCAAACTTTTTCCCCATCTCTCTCTCTCTCCCTGTCTCTCTCTCACTCTCTCTCTCTCTTTATCATTCTCTCGAGTTACACTTTAGTTGCTTATTTTCAATTGCTTTGGCTGTTCCCATGTTGGGAGCTGCACTTGTGCAGTTGTCGCAAGCCCTTGTCGCCAGAAGTGTCAGCCATTTATTATGTTCTCTGCTCTTGTTGCTCTCCTGATTCACACATCAGAGGCCGAGTGGCAGGATATTATCCTGCTGAATGAATGTGTGCAACATAACTCATGTTTCCCAGCTGCCTAGCAATATTTTACATTGATTCGACCTTGCAAAAAATGTAATCATCTTACTACCCTAAAACAGTGTATTTTAATTTGTTCATGAACTTTGTATCGTCTGATATGACATGATATATTCTTGATGTTTTATATATGCTTTTATGCAAAACTTGTTCTTCAGTTATAACTATTGGAGCCAAACTAAACTTGCTCAATATGCTTTTTATTGTATTCCTCCAAAAATTATCAAATTCAGACAACTATTTATTTATTAATTTAATGTCAACTAAAGTCGATCGATAAAAAAAATACAATAGGTAAAGAATTGAGTAAAATTAAAGTTAAAATAAAATTAAAAATTATATATTAATTATTAATTATATCTAAATTATATGTTATAGAAACGATCAGTCGAAAGACAAGTTTTTTGGTCTGCAAGGTTTCCAAATTAAACTCTTCAGTTTTGTAAATTTATATATATATAATTGATATATATATATATATATATATTTATATATATATTATTTGTTGCGAAATTTAGATGTCGTGAGTTTGATAAGCAAAAATACAATTTTTTTCATATTTATGGCTTTATTTTGCTTTAACTTCTTAAACAAGCTTTTGGTTAATTCTGAGTATCTATTAAAAATATGAATCGCTTTTCAGTTGTTTCAAAAAACTTACTTTGGATATTAACTTAATGTTATTTAAAGCTTCATCTCTTAGTGAACTACAAAAGCCAAGTGGAACAAAACTAGTCTACTTTTTGTATTTTTCTACAGAGTCTGCTTTTATTTCCGTAGAGTGCAGCTTAACATTGAGCAAATCATATTTTTTGTCAACCGTTGCTATTCTATGAGATTTTCGTTATTTCAAATGGCAAATTGTCTGTGTGTGAGGCCTGTTTTTGTTCGGTTCCGCACCACTGTGCACTGCCCATCAGCCCATCAAATGTGCTGTGGATGAGCGTTGTGAACGTGATGACGCATTCAGGACACAGAACAAACTCCTGCACAAACAGCGCGACAGCGGAGCGGAAATGGCATCCGGCAGGCGGACGAACACAGGAGGACATTTAAAAACAGGATTCATTTAAATGCTGGCTGACTACTTGTGTTTGCTGAGGCAGGCGGAGGGCAGAGGCACACACAAAACGAGATGACAGCGGACATCGTCCTGGACAGGACTCGACAGCAGAGCACACAATATTATAGGCACATTACAGGGAGACACGATGCCAGTCAGCCAATCTGGCTGTCCAATGTACAATTCAATTTCGAAACATCGAAGTCCCAAATGACAAACGCTGATGAGGAAGACGATGTCGATGTCGATGCTGTGCTATGACTCATAAGCTACTCCTGCTGCTGCTGCTGCTGCTGCGGTTGCTGGACAATATGGAGCGACAAGCGTCCCCCAGGACATACATACAAACATGTGTATGTATTTATGTAGCTGAATGTACATTGAAATAAATATGCACATAACGATTGACCGGGCAGATGTGGGCCAGCTAAACACTCACATACTGAGAGCAAAAGAGAAGGAGAGAAACAGAAAGAGAGAGAGAGATGGAGAGAGAGATAGAGCTGCCTGCATCTTGGATTCCAAAAACTGAATGAAGGACGAATAAAGCTGCGACGGGCTGTGCAAACATTTGCGCACAAAAGTATGCAACGAGACCTGCCTGAATTATTCGAGTTTGGCAACCGAGGACGCATTGCGCACTGCCTGCAGCAGGGTGCACACTGTGTGTTTTGGGGCAAGGGGAGACGCAAAGGGAGCCAGCGAGCGGGGGTCGCATCGCCAACTGGGCCCAGAGCGACAACATTCAGCACTTCTCTGTGTGTGTATTTCAAGTGGCCAGCTCAGACAGTGGTTGCTCTTGACTCTTTCAGTGTTAAAAATATAAATAACAAAAAAGACACGCAACCGTTTTTATATACTTTGATAGCGCAATCAAGTTAACGTCATCAAAATTGTACTATATATTTTATAAATCTACCGATTGTTCCTATGAAGGATATATGATATGGTAAGCCGATTTTTATACCCTTAACCCATTAAAAATGGGTACAAAGGGTATAATGGTTTTGTGCAAATGTCTGTAACAGGCAGAAGGAAGCATCTCCAACTCCATAAAGTATATATATTCTTGATCAGGATCAACAGCCGAGTCGATATAGCCCTGTCCGTCTGTCCGTCTGTATGAACACGCGGATCTCAGAGACTATAAGAGCTAGCGACTCAAACTTGGAATATAAGTTCTCATGTACCAGGCGCAGATCAAGTTTGCTTTATTTTATCGATAACTGCCTCAGTTTCTGAATTATCGATACATTTCGATTTCCGATAGCAATAAATTCCGCAATTTAGAGGCAGAGGCTTATAATTTATACATAACATACATATACATATTATTGATCAATTGCAGAAATTTCATTAAGATAGGACAAGAAACACGAAAGGTTTAGTCGAAAATATATTTTGATATTGATCTTCATGCTGGCAGCAGCCGCAAGCATTTTCTGTATGCATATAAATAGGCGAGCGCATGTGTGAGAAAGAGATGGCATGATAATCGACGCTAGCGTCAATATATTTGTGTGTATTCTGCAGAGCCCCGACAAGTACTGTTTTGTGTACGTATGTATGTCTGTATGTATGTATGCATATGCTTGTAAGCAAAAATACTCTGTAAGAAATGCACTTGCTGAACTGAACATTTGAGTGCAAATTTGCCAATAAAACTAAAATATATTTAACAACTGGGTTAAGGGTATATGGTGGTCGAGTTAACTCGACTACAGCATCATACTTGTTTTAAAATGCTTTTTTCCGTCGAAAATATTTATCAAATACTGAACTTTGAATTCAATTATGCGTTAACATAAACTCGACTACAGCATCTTGTTGTAATAATTTGTTGTCCAAATTTTAAGAGTTAGTTTCGTTTGTTATATAGAAATTAATTTCATACAAGAACTCATATTTCCAGAGATCATTCCAAAGTTAGATATATAGTAATGCATTCCAGCTGGATCCGATTTTAAAATTGATCAATTGGACAAAGTTTCATCAATACAGCTTTAAAAATGAGACAAGTTTGAATAAAGCCAGAAATACAGATATATAGACAAACTACAGATAATTATATATAAGTAGTTCTCTTATCAAGAATATATATACCTTATGGACTCGGATATGCTTAACGACAAAAATTTTTGGGGTAGATGTATTAAACAAATTTCAACATATTCAAAACGTTTTTCAAAATTTAATCTAAACGCTAAATCCTTAATTAAAACGCATAGCTTTTAAGAATCGGTTCAGTTTTGACATTTAACATTAAAATGCTCCACTGTGCAAATCTCGTCGCTGAATTTCTGCTGCAGGTTGTTGAGTTGCATTGGGTTTTGGGGTCTCCCACAAGGCTGACCGCTTGTTTGCCCCTTTGCATTTGTGTCATCCCGAGATTTCTGACACCAAAAAAGAACTCGAAAAATAAATATATGTATATATATATATATGTGGATATATATATATTGCAATTGCAGTGGGTAACTGTTCGCTTATCCCGGGATTGCCAGTTTCTGCAGCTGTATTTGGTTTCAGCTCAGCTCTTTATTCATGGGGGCAAATGTTGCAAGCTTGTTGCTTGACAACCGCACTGCAAAAAAAAAAACTATAGCGATCATAAATAAATGAGTCGAGTTTTCCGATATTTGCTCATATTTAAATATAGCGCATTGAGAAACGGAAACTTGTCCAAAGCAAAAGTTTGACGCGGTGTGTCACAAAACTTTGATTAAACCAAATGTTCAACTTTGCTCATCAGCGACTGCCAACAGCATATTTAATCTTTCCAAACGGGGTCAGGTTAGTAAATGGAGACAGAGAAAGAGAAGGAGATAGAGACAGAGAGAGAGAGATGGGGGGTGTGCACTTTGTCAGCAGGCAATGCGTACATTTAGTTTACGGCACGATTCCCTAATGAAAGACACACGTGACTTTCAAACAACATAGTTTTGGAGATAGTTGAAAGGCTTTTCCTCACTTATTCTGTACTATTTCCCCCCATTTATAAGTAAGCCCAGGTGAACTGAACTTTAGCCTATTTTCACAACTTTAGTTTAATGCTCAATTTATATATCAAAGAGAAAAGGATAAAAAAAAAAAAGTAAGTGAAAAACGTTGCAACCGCACTGATGAAAAATGACTAGCACAAGAGCGTCCTTAAGAGCCGCACATAACAAACAGGAATCCTGGGACTTGCAGACTTCATCAAAAGATGTAAAAGTTTTTGCCGCAGCGAAAAAAAATGAAAAGAAAATAAAACGTGGCAACATTTACGGAAACTAGCTGCCACACAGCCCTAAGTCCTGTTTATCCCTATCGCCTGCAGTTTGCGTGCAGCGCAAGAAAGGACGACGTTGTTGGTTGCCTCATAATTCAGAATTTTGCATTTCAGATCTTATTCGAGTCCGTTGAGGCGAAGTCGTTTCATTTATTTCGTGTTAATTCAACTGAAAATGGAATCAAACAACATTAAAACAAAAGAAATAAATAAATGGTACTCGAGAAAATAAAACAAAAAACTAGTAAAAATTTAAGTTTTTACGAATGCCATGAAAAACTTCTTCAGAAATGTAAGTTAACAATTTGTAGATGCTGATGATCAACATGAGGGTATTTCTTGGAACTGGGGTGGGGAAAGCACTACTGATAATGCTACGACTTTCCTTGTAGTGTATATCTGACATATTTGCTAGAGTTCAACAACTAAGGGGTATTTGCAACAACATGAAACAACAATCAACAACATTGCATGTCAGGCAATAATGATAATCTAAAATCGCTAGGCCGTGCAATAACCTTTTGTCTCGGTCTGCTGGTTCCACAAATGGCAAATGGAAAGCAGAGAATTCGGAAAAACTGCACACACGCACACAGAGAAAAGAAAATTGCCATGTCTAAAGTCGAGGAAAATACCATTTCATATGCAAAGCGAAATCTGTGAAACTGAAATTTGCCACACGCTTCCATTGGCAAAGAGTTAATTGAAAACTGCACAACAAAAAAAAAAAAACAAAAAAAATGCGAGTCTGATTGAGTTTATCATTGGTACGGAAGATTGGAAATTCTGCTCCATTAGTCAGGTTGAAACATGGCCTAATTGATTGGCAACATAACGTTTTGGGCATGGCTAAAGCACCTCTATTACTTAATTATGACAAACCACTATGAAATTAGTTCATGAACAACAACAACAGCAGCAACAGAAACTTGCCAACAGCAGAAAACAACAACAACAACAACAAGCACAGAATTGTAATCACAAAGCAAAAAGTTTAGGAAGAGAAGCTGGAAGAAGGAAGCAGGAAGTTCTGTGCCAGTTACAGATGCCAAAGCACGTCATCGTCCTCCGTCAACGTCATCAACTGCAACGGGGGGAGGCGTCAGGCGGCTGGCAGTACGAGTATGTGACAGAGCGGGGGGTGGCTGTAATTATGCACAGAAATGGGAGCATCGCCAGGACGGACGGCAATGAGCAGCAGTCGGGTTTGAGGTTGGTCTTGCTTGCTTGGGGTTGGTTTAGGTTGGTGTTGGGGTTGCTGTTGGTGTTGGGGTTGGGGTTTGCTTCGTGCTACTTACTGCACAAGTTAACTCGACGGTGGATAATGGAAAATGCACATTCCGTCAGCTGCACCACAAAGCACCATTAGACGGGCGCCCAAGGATTAACGGAGTGGTTGTGAAGTGGTCCGACGGCCTTAAAGGCAACACAAAAAAAAAGAAGAAGAAAAAGAAATATGTATGCATATGTGGAGTGTATATCAAAGTATTTCTAGGCAACGCCACTTGACAGTGTCAGGAATTCTGTCAGCGCATAAAATATACCAGCTACATTCCATTAGAGGGTCGCTTTACACTTCAACCAAAGTTAAAAAAAAACTAAACAACAAAAAATATAAACAAAAACAAAGGAGTGGAATATTAAAATTTGTTTTCTTTTGAGTTCTAATCTTTTCTTTGCATACGAAAGTGATTAAAAATAATAATTCAGAATCTTATCTTCACTTATAAATAAAGATATGGATATATATATGTATATATAGAATATACAAATAAAATTTATGGACTCTGCTGGAAAATAAAATCCGGAATCACAACAGGATCTCAAAAATGCTCTGCTGGAGGAGTGCAGCAAGATCAGCCCAGAAACTAACCGGAAGCTGGTATCTTCCATGAATAGTAGGTTAATGGAAGTTGTTAAGGCTAAAGAATATCATACCAAGTATTAACATCCTTATTTAAGCATTTATAGGGAAAATATTTAACTTTTTTAAGACTGTTGAAAATAATTTGTGACATGTATTTTGGATATGTTTTCAGTAATTAATTAATATTTTAATAAAAACTAAATATTCTTTTTCAAACGTTTTTCGTTTTTTTTCCTTGTTTAAACTTTATAACACTTTAAATTTTTTTGCTAGACACTGATCACAATAAACTGTGAGACACTGTAGATAAAGTTGCAGAAGTTTTTACTTTTTGAAAAGATAATCATATAAAACAGGTATGAACGATTAAATCGTTAACTATTGCCTATATCTATATACTCCATTTACATATTAATGATATTCGCATTTATCGTGTTATCCATGAATTTTACTTGCCTGCCAGCAATTGGGGAAAGTAATAAATTTGAATAGAGCAACATTGAATTTCAATCCGTTCACTTCAACAACAAATTAGGTTTTTGAACAAGCTCAGTTTTTTATGGCATTTGATTGATTCTCGTTAAAGTGTCGCCTCGAATGAGTTATGATTTTACGGTTTACACCTGCTGTTGCAGCTGCTGTTGTTGTTGCTGTTGCTGTTGCTGCAAGCGGCTCGTGCAACGCCCATATTGCATTAAGCTGGGTTCAGTTACAGATTATTCAACTTATGCAAATATTGTGGGCACAAGTCGGCAAATGAATGCACTCGAAAAATGCCAAACGAGTGACGTGGTCCAGGGCAAATTTACTATATATATTTATATATAAATATAGATATACAGATATATAGTATTTAAGCTAGCTGATGTACAAGGTGTGACAACTTTTGAAATTATTAAGCAACAATGGGAAAAACAAGTGATTAACAATTGTCATCAAGAACAATGCTGTTGATCAGCATTTTAAAATTAGCACAGTAACTTATTATTTCGTTTTCGAAAATTAGCAAATATTATTGTTGTTGAACATTTGGACTCAGTCACGCCTATATTTAATATTTATTACATGATGTCGACACGCTTACTACGTGCCACTTTATATAAACAAAGTTTGACTTGTTGTTTCTCGGTTTTTCGTATCAAAACAAGTAAGATGCTGTAGTCGAGTTGGCTCGACTACGATATACCCTTAACCCAGTTGTTAAATATATTTTAGTTTTATTGGCAAATTTCAGTTCTGCAAGTGCATTTCTTACAGAGTATTTCTGCTCGGAGCATATACATACATACATACAGACATACATACGTACACGAAACAGTACTTATCGGGGCTCTGCAGAATACACACAAATATATTGACGTTAGCGTCGATTATCATGCCATCTCTTTCTCATACATGCGCTCACCTATTTATATGCATACAGAAAATGCTTGAGGCTGCTGATAGAAATGAGATCAATATGAGAATATATTTTCGACTATAACTTCGTGTTTCTTGTCCGATCTTAATGAAATTTCGGCAATTGATCAATAATATGTATATGTATGTTATGTATAAATTATAAGCCTCTGCCTCTTAAATTGTGGAATTTATTGCTATCGGAAATCGAAATGTATCGATAATTCAGAAACTGAGGCAGTTATCGATAAAATAAAGCAAACTTGTCGCTAGCTCTTATAGTCTCTGAGATCCGCGTGTTCATACAGACGGACGGACAGATGGACAGACGGACGGACAGGGCTATATCGACTCGGCTGTTGATCCTGATGAAGAATATATATACTTTATGGGGTCGGAGATGCTTCCTTCTGCCTGTTACATACATTTGCACAAAACCATTATACCCTTTTTTACCTATTTTTAATGGGTTAATGGTATAACAATGCAAGGTTATAGTTTTGTAGATAATAAAGGTAAACCTTATTAATTGATGATTTTCTTCCCCACTGACATAATTTTACTAATTTCATCAATTTATTGTCCAATTAGTTGATGAAAATTTAAAAAATTCTCAGGAAATCTTTGATTTGTCACATATTAGTCATAGGAACAAGAATCTTGGGGCATAATTAATGATTCAATTTCATTTTCAAAATGCCTGAAATAATTGGATGACAACACAGGAATGATATAATATAAAAACCCAGAGAAATACTCAAATTTAAATTTAACAATAATGAATTTGTACACTTTACTTAATAGTTGAACACCTTTTGCTTTAAACGTTTAGGAATTCCGTACAACGAAAACCGGAAAAAACTAAAACGCTGTAAGCTGAAAAACAATTGTTTAAACAAGCTGAAATCGCTTGACAGCTATATGGCAAATAAGCCAAAACATTTAACTTGAATATACACTGCAAACTAAAAACAAAAAAAAAATAAATATAAATTAAAAAAAAGGCAACTGAATGAAGAAAATGAACGGTGTATTTTGATGGGCTGCAAAATAAATAAATGTCTGATTGTTTTTGACTTTTGTGGAGCAAAAAACTCAAAGCACAAATATAGCATATATACATGTATGTACATATGTATTTTAATATATTTATAGTACATATATGAAGTTGAGAAGTGCAATCGCAGCATTCACATCGTCGTCATCGGCCCACGCGTTGAGGATTGCCAAGTGATGGTGCCCCATATGCCTCTCCATCCCCAACCACAAAACCCCCCAAAAGTGTCTTGCGTCATGAAAGACAAATATTTTTCTTACATTTTAACACTGGTCGTGGGCAGTTTTTCCAATTTGACGATACATTAGGAGAGTCAGAGCACCTACCCAACCCACACCCACACCCACCCCAACACAAGCAGTGAGTAGACAGAATATTTTCTTTTTTACTTATATTTTTTTTGTTTTTTTTTTTTTTTTTTTTGTAGAGCAGCTGGAATTTGTGTGCTCGTATTTGTCAAGTGCCATAAACGCGATTATCAGTGGTGCGTTGATAACGATCTGCAGCAGCAGCAGCAGCAGCCGATAAGGAGCTTATTTTAGCCAACTGGGCAAACGAAGAAAATTGCATAAGCGCTGAGAAGCTTAGATACAAAGATACAAAGCAATTTTGCAATATAGTCAAAGACATATTTGCCACAAGCAAGAAGAGAATTTTAGCGACAGTTAAAATGTAGTAAATTCACATAATCTTTTTTGTAAAATAAAAATAAAAAACTATTGGTAAAAGTTTCGACAATAATTCAATCTAAGGTGTGGTGGCAAGCTGCGAAGGTGCAAAGACGTTGCGACAGCAGCAATGCGGGCTGTGGCAATAAGAATGTGGCAAAGAACAAGCAACAAAAGAAGCAGAAGCTGACAACAAATAGAACGCTTGCCAAAGAAAAATGGAAAATACCAGCACATTTGATTACCAATGTCTGTTTGTTTGGTTTCGTTTCGTTTCGTTGCTGTTCTGCTCCGCTCGCTTTGCATAAATACATAATGAGATTTAAAATGCAACTGCCACAAACATATATATAATAATATATATATATATATAAACAATATGGGGCATTATTGACCATGCCAAACAAATCAATATGCATTAAATGCAAGGCTGTTTGACTGCACCAGCTCAAATTGTATCTTGCAGATACATTTAATTCAATTACGTGTACATTTGTCAAGGGTAACGGATTTTCGCACATCCTCACAAGAAACCGGAAAAGCCAAAATATGTAAACATTGATTATGGCCAATTGTTTATACATTCATTTTTGCTTTGTTTATTCTGCAAGCAATAAAGCGGCATTTAAATACATTTGAGGCGCTTATTTACATAATAACAACTGTAAAAATATAAAAGCAATTCTACTTTGTAAGCAACTCAAAACAGATGTTGTTGCATGCTTATTACATAATTACTTTTTTATATGAATTTCATTTAAAGTAGTTCGGTTTCTATTTGAAATGCAATTTTATCGATGCATTCTTAAATCTTCTATTATATATTTCAAATTTATAAAACGAGTAACAAATCGGTTGCTAGAAATTATTTCAAATTAATATATTTATACTATTACACCAAAAAGGTATAATAGTATATTGGTTTTGTGCAATGTCCGTCATGCTGTCCGTCCGTCTGTCCGTCTGTATGAACGCGCGTTCCTCCGACACCCTTAGAGATAGAGACTTGAAACTTGGAACGTATATTGGAAAGTACGCTCAAAAGTTAAAGTGTCTTGGGTTTGGTCCTACGTCCACTAGGGAGCTAGAAAATCGATAAATTCGATTTTAGCAAATCGATAAATCCCCATATCTCTTACAATTTAATAAATACAGTCACCAATTTTGGTTGGTAGGTTGTTGGCGAGGTCCTTGAAAGATCGGCATGTGCCACGCCCACCTCCGACGACCACATCACCCCCGACCCAAAAATTTTCAAATGGCTATATCTTCCGCAGTTTTTGAGTAGGGAACGTCAAATTTGGTAGGTATATTACTGGTAGTCGCCTTTAAGAACCGATAATAAATTTGTGGTGCCACGCCCACATCTGCGCCTATAATTGACAATTCCGATTGTAAATCGATAACTCCGTATATCTTCTAAAATTTTAGAGTAACCAAACTTGGAAGGCTGGTCCACGCCCACATCCGCCGCCACCAGGAACTTCGTCCCTAGAAATTTAAAATGCGCATATCTGCCGTAATTTGCAAACTAGAGTCGCAAATTTTTGCAGGTATGTTACTGGTAACTCCGCCAAAGATCGATAAAAAAATTTTTTTTTGGGACACGCCCACTCCCGCCCCCAAAACCGATCAACGCCCATATTCCCCGCAATTCAAGTATTTCTTAACTGTACACTAATTAAGGTATAACAGTATTCCGCTGTTGGTTACGTCCGACTGCAACGATCTATCTTGTTTTTAATTTATATTATTATTAGTAGTCAATATTTTCCTAACCAATTAAATGAAATTAAAATATTCTTGAATTTATTATATTATATTAGGTATATTTTTCAGAAATTTATCATAGAAGATAACGGCTAAAGATAACAGCCTAGTGGAGCTGTTGCAGCTGCAGCTGCATTTAAGTTGCAGCACCAAAGACTGTCATCATGTTTGAGACTAATTGAAGTTGATACGAAATAGAACTAAATCATGATGACCGCAATAAAGTCTTTTGATCTAGTTCACAGATACTACACTTTAGCAACAAAAAGCGACCGAAACGGAAACAGAAACAGAAACCGAAACAGAAACACAAACTTACCACCTCTTCTTCTCCGAGCTAATTCTGTGACAGCTGGCGAATAAATTGTGCATTTTGAAATCTGGCCAAGAGGCAAGTAAAACAAAAAAAAAACAGTAAGAGAACATGCTCCACATGCAATTCCGTGTGACATGCCGAGGGGGTGCGGTACGGTGGCATAGAGTGTGGCACAGGGCAGAGGAGGCAGTTAACGTTAGTTCAGTTCAGTTCAGTTGTTGTGGAAAGCTAAATGAGGCGTGACATAGAAAATGTTGAAGCACAAGCCGCAAACGCACACCGTAGCCAGAAAGAGATAGACAAACACTTGGTAATTGGGAGCGCACCCACGACAACAATAACAACAACAATAGCAACAACAATAGCAACAGCAATAACAACAACAATAGCAACATAAACAAACGCTGCCTGTAAGCATTGTCCCCAAAAACAAAGAGTCCGTGAAGCCCAAGACAAAGAATATTTATGCGGTGAAAAATTGAAAAATCTCATAAAGAGAAAAACACTCTCAGTCACAAGCAAAGGGAAAAATAAGCCGCCAAAGCCAAAACCGAGAGAGAGTGTGGAGAGAAAGGAGAGTTGGGTGAAGGGTCAGACAATTAACCCTCTTGGGGGCCGCGAGGGTAAATGAACAATTGCTTTGAAGTCGCTTTTGTGTTAGAAGTATTTGAGTTTCTGTTGGCTGGCTCCCTCCAATGCTGTAGGTGTCGAGAGAGCCACAATTGAGAATGGCTTTAATTAGTTTAAAGACAACAACAACAACACGCTAAATTAAATAAAATGTATCGCTTATGTTGTAATCTTATTCAGCGACCACCGCGAACCACCACCCCCTCAATTCCCACTCTAAAGTTGAACGGTGAATGTTGAGAGTCAATCATGTATAGCGTCGTACCGAATCCATTACAGGCGGCTTAACGAGATTGCTGCCATCTAGTGAAGCGTAAAGTTTGTACCTCCCCCCCATCCCACGTCTACTTACGTTTCTCCCACGCAGCGGCTATTTTTAAACAATTTTATGCCCCGCCCACAAAGATGATCTCGATTGCAAGAAACATTTTTAGTTAAACTCAATATAAGTTATTTATGCATGCACATTAAATATAATAATGCATTATTCTGTATTACATTCAGAGAGTATAGGACTTTATATTGTTTAAGTCATCTACTTATAATCGACTACACTTAAACTCTGTATTTAAATCAAGATCAACGTGTCATTCACTTAAAACACTCGTAATTCATAGAAAATGCAAATCATTCATAGACAATTTCATGCTGAAAGTGAAATTTTCTATTATCAATTACTCAGGCACATACAGACCCCGACAGGGAGGAAGAGAGAGGGGAAGAGAGAAAAAGATAGAAAGAGGTGGGGAATGAGAAAGGTAGATCACCTCGGCTCGTGGGCAGCTCGGCTAGTCGTGGGCAGCTCGGCTAGTCGTGGGCAGCTCGGCTAGTCGTGGGCAGCTCGGCTTGTGGGCAGCTTAGCTCTGCTTCGGCAGAGCTCGGCTTGGGCTCGCTTCTGCTTCGGGCTTCGGGCACCTGCTTCCCCAGAAACGAGACGACCCGTGTCGTCGATTACCGGGCGTAGCACCCAGAACCATTAGACGTTCGACCACAGCCACAGCACCCGACCCCGCCCCCGCCCCCGCTCATCAAATGCCCTCCCCCCTCTTTCCACTCCCTACGGTTCGTTGGTGAGCAGCAGCAGCCGCCGTTTTTCAAATGCTAAAATTGGCGATTAGTCAAAATGATGTCACCGAGTTATTTTGATTGTTTTTTATATACACATAAGTATTTATTTATTTATTTATTTTGCTTTGCTTTGGCTTGCTTTGCATTTGGCATTTCAGTGACTTTAATGCGCGCACAGTTCAATAGTGGGCCATCAATTTGAAGCTATTAAATATATGTTATCAAGACAGGTGATAATAGATAGCATATCGAATACAAATGAGTATATTTAAAGATAGGTTTAATATGTTGCGAGTGTTCTTAAGGGACAATGTATCGTTATCACAGAAGGGAGCTTCATTCGCAATTTCTTGTTAAGTCTTCGATATACTTATATGGTAATTTGGACTATTTAATTTATAAAATTAATAACTCATTTTATAGCGATTTTGAAAATAATGCCTATATTTAAAAAAAAACCTGGAATAGGTATACAATAAAAGTTAATTCCAGGAAAATACATTTAAGATCTAGAAGCATTGCATCTGCTTATAAGGTCATCAATGATATCATGCCAATTGGTAGAAACGCAGACGCAAAACAATATATATATATATATATAAAAATATATATACATATGTATGAATAATACTATACAGACTTTTGCCATATTTAGAGAACAATCTGATCTAATCCATCGATCGCAAAGGCAAACAAAAATTGCAAATTAAAACAATCAATGACATACGAAAGTAAGCGCCAAACAAACCACAAAAAAAAGAAACCAAAACCGAAAAACAAATACAAGTCATTAAATTACGGAATGCCTTCAAAAATAGATAACAACTGCAGGGGCAGATGGGGCAGGGGAGTAAATAATTAAAATCATACCCATTCGGTTTGATTTACAAGAACACAAAAAAAAAAACTTGCAAAAAGCGACCACAAAAATGTGTAAGCGTGCCACCAACAAGATGGGAGTGGGTTGTTGGCAGGGCGGGGATAGTGACAGGGTTTGTGGTGGGGGTGTGGGGGGTAAAGGGCTGCCAGCTGCTATGTCGCCACATTTCGTGTCGCGTTTTTATGAATGAACATTTGGCATTAAAGAAAACTACGAGAAATCAACGCAAAAATTGTGGTTGCGGTTTTTTTTTTTTTGTTTGCTGATTTTAGTTTGGTTTTGTTTGTTGTTTACCTTTTTTATTATTATAATTTGCTTCTGGTTTTTATGCGTCACTTTCGACTTGCGACCAGACTTTCTGTTGGTATTTTGCCCTTTGCTTCTGAAGTTGGTCGCCTCTTCTTCTTGTTGTTCTTTGAGCTGTGCTTAAGTGTTTTCTATATATTTTTCACCTGTTTATTTTTAATATTTCACTTGCGGCCCTTTTGCACTGCTGACTTTGCCCTTGTAAAATATGTTGACAGACAGACAGACAGACAGATACAACTTCTGTTTTCGGGCTATCTTCGAATTGGTTTTGCTGCCCGAGACGCACACAGACACAGGCGCAGGCACGCACGCACACTCACATACACACACACGTAAACACTTGGGCACATACACTAGCAGAACACAGCTTCGTCGTAAGCTGAGCGCAGTGTGTGTTAGTTTTAATCCGCTCTCGTTGACCTGCTTGGCACTCGTGTACATTAGTTTTGCACACACACAGTTAAGTCGCGTTTTGTTTTGTTTGGTAGCTGTCCGCTTGGATATATATCTTATCACAAAAATTTGTTTACGCAGCGGTATAAAACACGTCGCCCGCTGCTGCACTTGACTAATTTCAACCACCGACTGGCCAATGTAACCAGCGCATGGCAAGCGTTCAAATATCTGCAAGCCAAGCACGCAAGTGAGACCGTACGCGCCAAAAATACCAAATACCATTCAACTGGCAAAATACCACTTTGCCGGCACCTTCATCAATTTAAATCTATTCTTAAAATGAATGAAATCTGGATTTTAAATTTCTACTCAAGCTGTTTATTTATTTATTATTATACAAATAGGGGGCGGGACAACATTTCATGACACATAAATATTGAACTTGGCATTTTATACAAATAAATATACACCTGATGCATAATACACACTACATGGCTTCGCCTGCTTAAATAATTAAATAATTTACTATAACTAATCCTCCTTTAAAGAAGTATCCGTGCTTATGGGTGTACCTGCCGCACTATTAAGCTCCCGGCGTACCCTTTCCCGCAGCTGAGCTGTCTTCAACGTGGCCATCATTTGTGTTGAGTTGTACAGCCAAGTGCCCTGCAAAATTAAAAAAATTATTAACATTTTAGAAACACATCTCGCCAACCTTTGTTTTTACTCACAATCAGCAGCATGCAATTGAGCAGTATTGGAATGGAGAATACCGTCGAGATAAACAGGCCGTTGCTATCGAAATATTGCTGCTTGGAAAATGTTTTCCAATTCAGAGCCGCATATTCATTGATGCTCTCAGAGAAATAAACTACACTCACTGATAAAAAAAGAGACAAATAAATCACTATCAAATATATAAGGACTCTATATACTCACAGAGCACAAGAAAGAGAAAAACTTGAAAATTTATATTGTTTCTGGTGAGTAGAGCCGTACTCGTCGTTAGCACGTGCAGTAATATTAATCCGATAAGCCATGGATCCTTCCAATCGATCTGAAAACATGATCCTTGGTTAACAATTTGTTCATTGGGTTTTCACTTTGCACACTTACGCTCAGAAGAAATGTCCAATAACCGGTAATTTCATTGACTTCAATCTGCCCTGGATGCATCATATTTTTCTTATAAAAAAAATGTACTTATTGACGTGTTTATCTGGGAGAGCAGGCGACAGCTGTGTGAAAAACTACGACACAGCCACGCACAATAAAGGTAAACAATAAGTGTGCAAAAGCATCGATGTATCGATGCAATGATGTATCGATATTATTTTGCAAACCACAGATGATGTACGATAATATCGCATATATCGTGATAAGGTGACAGAGTGATGCAACGATATTTGTTTTTAGTGGTACACAATGCTCATCGTATTGGGGCACACTGACCTAACTTGTGTAATTTCGTGTGGCAGCCCTGGCTGCGATATCATGCAGATTGAACGTTTCTACTTTGCTTTCACTGACTCAGTAGCCTCAACATTAACAGAAAAGCTGAAAAACTCACAATAAATTGGTGAAAAACAGTCAAAATTATAGTAAACATAGACAAATAACTATTAATTGTACATCCAGTGTGTGAGGGCAAGTCAAAAACGGCAGAGACATCAGCAAATCAAAATATATAATTGAGAAAAAGAAGGTCGGCAGTGACAAACGGAAATTGAGCTAAAAACAAAAGCGAGCGTCGTCGCACAGTTTTTTTTTTCTTCTCTTGTCTTCGCGTGTGTGTGTGCCACAAAAAAAAAACCATAAATAGTTCAACAATTTGGTGGAGACAAGCGGAGTCCTCTCATTTGGGTGGTTGGTCTGGGAGCATTGTTGAATGGCTGCTGCTGCTACTGCTGGTGCTGATTATTGTTGTTGTTGTTTGTTTAGATAAATAGTTGTTACGTTGGCCAAAAGCAGTAAAGACGACTCGCAACGGCAGCAGGCTCAAGGACACGCGGCGACTGCGCACCCAGTGCACCCGAAGGTCACGCAACAGCCGCAGCGCCCGCGCCAACTCCAAGCCCCCGCATCCTCCACTCAAGAGGCACAAACCGCAATTGTTCCGTCGCTTGCTCGAACATAAACAACAACTTAAACACCCGCACCAACAGAAGCAACAATTAGCGGCAGCCGCCTTTGAAATGGCCGTCAAGCAAAACAACACCGAACAGCAAAATGATGGTGCACCGGGTGGTGGAGTAGGAGCAGGAGCGGATCCTGCAGCAACAACATCAGTGACAAACGTGCCCGGCAGCAACAACAACAACATCTCGGACAAAGGCAGCGGCTCCAATGATGCCTCTAATGGGAGCGATGCATCGCCAAAGGCAGGCGGTTCCTATTCATCGGATAGACAGCATGATATTAAGGCACTGCTGCGAATCATGCAGAGCATCAATCCGGAGGATCAGCAGGCGACGCTGCTGATCTATCAGCATGTCATTTGCAATTTGGCGCGAATGCCGATGAGCAACAAGCCCGAGGATCTGAAGCGTTTCAAGGACGAGATCAACAAGGTGGGCAACTATCTGGCGATGCCAAACAAGAAGAGCTATCTGATGTTCTATCTGCGCATCGTCTACCAACTGATCACCCAATCCGCCTACGAAACCTCCTGTGCCGTTGCGATTGTCTTTCAGTTGTTCAGCCCGGACCTGATCATTGAGGCGGTGCAGTCACTGCTCGACCAGGATGTGCAGGATGATAGCATACGCAAAACGGTGGGTGTGCTCTGCAAATGGATACTTGTCTGCAACTTTTGCCAGAATCTCAATCTGTGGATAATGGCGCTGTTGCAGGGACTGCGCGAACAGGAGAAATATCTTCTGCTCGACGAGATTGCATTGGACAACATCGAGATGCTGTTCGTGCGGATGATCTTTCCAGCAATGCGACCCAAAGTGGCGCCCATTGTCTTTCACATGCTCTCAACCATCAATCAGGCGCCGGAGATATTCCACAAGGTGAGCTAACAAAAGATTCATTTATACTCCAGATGGTATATATATATATATATATTGAAATTTAATATTAAATAACATTTCAGATATTGCCAAAGATACCGCCGGTGATAAACTATTTGAAGATTCAATCGAATAGCATGGACGAATCGTCCATCGATTTGCGCACCTATCTTCAGAAGGTGGTCGATCTGACCAATGCGCTGATGATGCGCTTCTACGACAACGATGAGCTCTACGCGCCCATCAAGGCCGCCCTCCAAATGTACGAGCCGTCGCAGAACTGTGTCGTCCTTGCCCGTGCCCTCTTCGAGAATGCCCTGCCACGCAACGCCCGAGTCGGTCTGGTCAATCTGGGAAATACCTGCTATATGAACAGTGTGCTCCAAGCACTGGCCATGACCAGCGAGTAAGTTTCGCTTTTAACAATTCAATTCCAATTCAATCTTAATTTTCCACGTGTTTTTTTTCAGTTTTGTGCGTCAGATTCTGCTCATTGAGAGCGGGTCGTTACTGTTGTTGAAGGTGCAGCAGCAGATTGCTTTGATGCATCATTCGATGCGTTATGAGCTGACGCCGTCGCGTGTGTTGAAAGCGACACGTCCGCCGGGCTTTACGCCCGGACTGCAGCAGGACAGCTCGGAGTTCCTAGGCTATTTGCTCGATCTGTTGCATGAGCATGAGATCAATAGTGGGGCGCACAATCTGCAGCACATGGACACGGATGTTGTTGGAGGCCACCAGCCCAAAGAGTTGAAGGAGGCCGGTGAACCGGCTGCCTCCCTAACGGATGAGATAGTTGCCGCTGGCGTAATACCCTACAATAGCAACGATCATGAGATCTGTGCCGTGCACAATTCGAGGCCAAATGCACCGGGGGCTATTAGCCCAGCCACGCCCACAGCTACGCCCACCAATGCACAGTCGAAGAAGCCGCCGTCGACCATCGATAAAACGTTCGCCGGCAAATTGTCGACGACGTACAAATGCCTGAACTGCGCCTGGGAGAGTCGCAACGAGGATAGCTTCCGGGAGCTGCAGCTCTCATTTCCGGATGACAAGGATGACTGTGGCGCAGCCAATTACTCAGTGCAGGATCTAATCGATTATTACTGCTCGCCCGAGAAGCTCGACGGCGACAATCAGTACTTCTGTCCGCGCTGCAAGAAACTCTGCGATGCCGAGCGGCGTATCGGGATCACCCAGGCGCCCCGCAATCTCATTCTCACGCTGAAGCAGTTCAAGTACGATCAGAAGTACCATTTTCGCACCAAGCTCATGCACAAGGTGTTCCACGATGAGAGCGTAAGCGAATCTACTTTTTAGTTGAATTCAACTGAATTCTATTTTATTATTCTCTTTGGTTTGTCCAGGTGAACGTCAAGGTGTGCTCCACAGATTCACTGCAGGAGACGTGCACGGTGCACTATGATCTATATGCGGGTGTGGTGCACGCCGGCTTCAGCATGGATTCGGGTCATTATTTCACGTTTGCAGCGGATCAGTCAAAGAATTGGTTTAAATTCAATGACAGTCTGGTGACAAACTCGAAGCCACAGGAGATGCACAGCCTCACCTCGCCGAATACACCGTACATATTGTTCTATCAGATGTGCGGCCGATCGACAGAAACGGCGCCCGATGGACCAATGCATCCGATGGTGCCGGTGCCGCTGATCCCACCACTGACACTCGACGAACTGCCGCGCACGTTGCGCGACTATGTCAAGCAGGATAATCGCGACTACAACGAGGAGCTGAAGATGCAGCGATTCAAGCGCAACGCCAAGCGCAACACTGTCAGCGGCAATGGGACGATGACAAGGAACGGCTACGATGGTGACGACGAGGATGATCAGTCGCCGCCGCCAGCTGGCGGCTGTGGTGGCACTGATCTGGGCATGAACATTAATCGTTTTGTCTACTGATCCTGTGAGTAAGTGTGTGTGTGACTGGAAGATCGGTAGACCGCCACATAAGCATATATATATATATTACTATACTAAATGTGTGTGCTAAGCGATAAATATATAATAATATATATTTTATATAAGCATAAAAGGATATTTACGTTATATATATATATGTATATATAACAGATTATTCACATTTATATATGCATGCTATAGCAAAATCTGTGCAATGATTTCCAATTACTTTGCTAGCTTCACATCGCACTCACACACACACCCACACACACTATATTGTTGTCATGTTCCTTAAAAAAAAAACCAGCTCACACACATACATACAGTAGAAACTAAAATTGTATTTCCATTTACAAATTTGTTATAATTTTATGCATTGTTTTTTGTTAACACAAATTTAGTTATAGTCTTAACATTTACATATTATATATATCATACTACATATATACATATTTAAAGAAAATACAAAAACGAAAAACATTTAAATTAGCCGGAAAGAGAGAAATGTTAACGATACTCCTTAGTCCTATATGCATACATATGAAAACCAAATTAAAGCAGAAAACGATAACAAAAATATGAAAGAAAAAAAATCAGGCATCTTAGCAACTTCCAATTCTGGCCTCCAAAAAACCAACCTACATATATATAGATCTACAGTAGTATATGTAGTACATATATCATTTACGCACAGCTCGATTTGTGTTTGAAATTGTGTGCTTGTAAATTTGTCTAACAAACTTCTTTATAGCAACGGAGCATCAGCAGCAGCAGCAGCAACAAATTAAATATCTGTAGTTGGTTTATATAGTATTTATACACATATATATTTAATGCATGTAAAGAACGAGAATATTCAGAGATTTATGATTTGTTTTGTGAATTTTCAAAATTTACTTTTATGTAATACGAATTTTTTATGGAATGATTCGCACGCAACGCTTTATGCTTATAAGCATTATGAGCGAGCGTTGTGCATCAAAAAAAAGCGTTAAGGTCTTGAATATTATTGCAATTTAATTGGAATAATTTCAAATTACATTTGTATATGCTGTAACTTATGAATATTTATCTATTACATTTATAAGGGTATCAATAAAAATGAAAATACACGCATTAACGCACTTATTACTTGTTCTTTAATTAAATACAAATTTGAATCAATAAATTAATAAATATTTACAGAGTATGTGCCAGCCGCTACCATTTAACAATTAAGTTTTGATGGGGCTGGGGGCTATAAAAGACTGTTGGTATATTTCTATCGAGACGAGAGCATTTTTCACTTTCACAAACTATGGTCACACTTTAATCGCTTATCCAAAAGCCTCCAGCTGAAAATCTGACACACACACACAAATACATTTTGGAGCGCGCCTATAAAATGAGCAATACGCGGTGTGCTCTCGAACAGTCTCTCGATTCGTTGAGCATACTATTAAGACCACACGGGGCTGCCGTCTGGGTTAGTCGACGCGGAGCGCTGCAATAACAACGACGAAGACGACGAAATCATATAGAACGCAAAAAGTAAATAAATAGCTCATTTAATGCTGTTATGACACGCGTGGCGCACAAATAAGTCGCATAGTGTGGCAAACCCGGACTCCAATTGTGCATTGTTCACCTGCAACTGCATAATACAAACGCTTTTATGACGCATCATCGACACAAATCCACAGAAACTGCCGAGAAATACCACAAGAACAATAATAACAAGGAAGCAGGAAAAAGCAGCAACAGAAGCACCAGCTAACAAAAAGCAAAAGAAACAAAACCAATTGCGATTTATATAAATTTTGCTACATTTTTGTACCCTCAAAGCTAAAAGCCTTTTAAAGCACAATTGATTTATTGTACGGTCTGTGAACTAAAAAACCAACAACAAGAATTGCATTCAGAAGTTGCCAGCTGTTCGGAACAAAATAAAAAAAGGTCATACGCTCCAATAAAAAACACAAGAAAAGAGAGAAAGGCCAACGTCCTGCTGCCCAATTAAAATAAGTTTGGTTATGTACGCCGTCGTCCACGGCTGCTGAAGGTGAGCGAAGGACATTGCGCCTACCGACCGCTAAGAAAATAATACACTCCAGTAAAGCGCAAACTATACCTGATTGGGTAAATAAAGTTGTTGAAGATAACAGCCCAGTGGGTTGACAACAATTCAAATAAAGCCCCCCAAGCGGCTGACAAAGTAACAAACAAAAAACATACAATAAAAAACGCACTCAACATGCGTATTTTTCCCGTGCGTCTCTCGGCCATCTCGTCGTCCATGTCGAGCCTGGCCAAAATGCTGGACTTTTATTCGGGTTTCAATCCATCGCCGCTGTCAATAAAACAATTTATGGACTTTGGTAAGCATTTAAAAATAGAAATGTCCTTGCCGGTTTTCGATAGGGCGCGCTCTCTTCCCCCTCAACTGTCGCTCAAAAAGCCATAAGTGTACGCCTATAAATATATACATGTACATACATATATTGTGTCACTATCGCAATTTTAGCAATTATTGTTATTTTAATGGCAATATAACACCCGTAGAACATTTGATTCCCACGTGAATGCTAGCGATTCATTCAACAAAATTGATTTGATCTGGATGATTTTGTTGTGTGTCAGTTGCGTAATCTGATAACCGTGTAAAAATCTATTAATGTGTCAAACATGTTAAATACACGAGTAAGTTAAGCTTACAGCAAAGAGCGTATTACATTAATGTTAATCCGTGGCTAAGCTAAGCAGCTTCTATGATAAAGTGTGTGTAGCTGTACTGCTCAAATTCACCGCTATCTAAAATGTACATACCCAATTTAATTTCATTCAATTGTCAATTAAGCATTTTTACAGTCCGAGCCGGGTCGCCGCTGATCGCCAAACAAGAAAAAAACACAAAACTTTTGATTATGCCGAGCGATGCAGTAAGAGGGAGAGAGAGAGAGTGAGAGAGAGCAAAAGCTTAATAGCCGTTTCAATTGCAAGCTTCAATCCAACTGGGGAATTTAAATGCTAAGCAAAATACATACACACATACACATAAACGGAAGTTTAAACAAACAAACATATTTCTCATTAGCCGTCAACAATAAATGACAATGAAATTGTATACTCTTGCTGCAAGTCGTCACCCTTCCGGTTTCACGCGCCTCTCCGCAGACCGCCCACCAGTTGCAACTGGCAAATGGCACGTGCTGCCCAAGGACACTTCAATGTCAGTTATATAGACAACTGCTTTATTTACACATACATATACATACCCTGTAAATTGCAATTACATTAGCGCAGATTTAATTGTTGGCGTGACAATTTACAGTTAAAAGTCACATATTTCTAATAAAGCAAAACAACAAAAAATAAAATTACAGATAGCTTCTGAACTAAAAGCAATCCCATTTAAAGCATTACTAAAACAAACAACTATATGTATGTACATATATATATATATTTATATTTGCATTAATTTATTTATCAGTAATTAAATAACCAAGTTTTGAAAAACAAATAACAGAAAGAAAAAAATATTTATTAATAAGATAACAAAATGGGAAAAAATTAAAAAAAAAAACACCTAAACAAATAAAGGAAATTGCATAGGAATTGATTACATACGAATTATAAAAAAAGAAATGGAAATCATAAATCATACAATGAATATCCCCATTTAAGTTAGATTATATAAGAACATTTCAACAGCAAAGGCCTGTTTTTAACGCTTTTACCAACGTCACAAATAGCAACGGGTTTGGAAAGAAGAGTGCTGGGGAAGGAGGGAGGACCAAGTGGCTGCACCCCAGCAAAATTTAGAGAAGGAGAAGACAACTGTGCTATTGAGGGCTATATATAGTGTCAGATGCCGAAAGAAGGCAAGTCAAGGTTTTTTTAGACAAGTAAGGAAGGCGGACTAGGACTGCCATGTTTTGTGTTTATTAATAGAATTAAAATTGCGAAACAGGCTTCAACATATTCAACCAGCACTTAGCCATATTACCCCACTACTTTACGTATCCATTGTTCTTATTATCTGTTGTTGTTTTGGTTTTTGGTCTTTATGATGTGCAAACAGAATTAATAAAGGCTTCTCTACTAAATTCAATACTGTATATGTTCGTTACTAGTTGAACTTTGATACGAGCGATAAGATTTAAACTGCTTTTGTTGCAACTGTACTTGGGGTTAGTTATGCCTAAAAGCATTTTCATTGAAAATGCACCCAGCTGTAAATATTTAAGATATCAACGACGCTGTACTAATATTCGAATATCGCTAAAATTCAAAGTGTAATGTAATCGTATTATATGGCAGACATATGTTATGTGCGCAAAATTAATATTCCGTTATCACATTTTTACAATAACAAGAGACCCACTTCAGTTAGCTGCTAATTAATACCTTTTACTTTCACCACATTCAACTATATTATTTACTTTTGTTTGTGGTCCCTAATCACAATCCCTATCAGCTGAACAACCAGTAAAAACAATATGTCCGTGGAATATAAAGTGTATATAATATCCGCTGGGGGTTTTTTTTTTTTTATAATGGTTCCCCCTCCACTCCAAAATAAAACCATGGCTGATCATGTGGCAACTACTGCGTGGGCCTCAAAAAAAAAGAAAAATATTCTTAATGACAAATTTATCAAGAACAAACGCAAAAAAAAGCAGTGACAAAAAATTTTTATTTTTATATAAAGAACAAGCAAAACGAGAATTTTGAAATGGAAATTTTTCACGTTTCCAATAAGTACATATACCCCATTCTATATGCGTTATGTACATCAGACGAAATTCACAATTCCTAATTATATCTACATGTATAGGCAAGGAATCATGTAATTTGGAACCGTTCAACGTTTAAAGCTAGCCAAAAATATGAAAACAAACAAACAAAATAAATAAATTGAAGCCGTCAGAACTTAACCCAAAAAAACGTAGGGAACAAAAAAGCGAAGCAAAAGATAAAAAAGAAGCATTCAAAACACCCCCGTGTTTTCTCAATTCTCGTGATTATAATGACAGCCACACGCGCCACGGACTTTGCCCCTGACGATGGCAGGGTATATTTTTGTGATGGTTCATCTCAGCCAAAACATAATTCTATGCTCGATTTTCATATATAACTTAAAAGCTTGTTTTGTTATATATATTTTTTTTTCAAAGATTAAGTATTTTTCGTTAAAAATGCTAATATGCAAACTTTGTTTTTGTTTTTTCATGCAAATCTGTATATTGAGTAGCATCCTAAAGTCCAGCAGTCAGTTGCTGTTATTTGTTTTGGTTTGTTTCTCTTCTTCTCTGTATGTATTTATTCGTTCGCACGTTTGTCGGAGGCAGCGTCGAAAGGCAATGGCAAATGTGAGTCAAGTATAGGCAAAAATGTGTGGTGAGAAAGAGTCAGTCGTTCAATATTGGATATCTAAAATGCTGATGCAATAGACTGAGATGTCAATTGTGGCCCAGCTGTCAATTGTGGACGTGCCCTTCTGCAGTGACGTCACGCTCAGCTGCACAATTGCCCTGTCCAAAAGTAATTGCTATTGAAATAGAAAAGTGCTCGAGTAATTGCAATTACAATATGCGCATTTCCATCCACTGTGCATGCTTAACTCAACTCTTCTGTCTCACTTGGACTGGATGGGCTGGCCACCCGTGAACTTGGGCTTGTGTGGGCTGACTGTGCATCGTGCGTATTAAGAAATGGCGTGTAGCTGTAAATAATTTATTGCGCTTGCCAGCACTGACTGCAAAACGATTGAGTTATTAAGTAATTGGCTGCTGAATGACTAAACGGATAATGAGAGCAAATGCAATTGAGCAATTTGTGACTGATAATGAGAAGAAATTCACAATTGAATTCGTGACAAGCTCGCATTTGTCACCTATTAATATTCAATTACGGTGCAATCCATGTATTGTATTTTTATGCTGTCCAGACGGGGGGGTTTCAAAAACAATTATTTTTTACTATCGTTTAGCACAATTTCACCAATCACACGAAAGTGAGTCCACTTCTTATCAAAGTTCTTGACAAGTGCCAGACACCGTCCGATCAAATTTTATGCAAATAGCCAAAAAAAAATGCTTCAACACAGACTCGAGCAGACAAATAGGTAAACAAGCACCAGAAGCGGCAGGTTTTTTGAGGTCAGCTGGCAGTTCTCTTGGACTGAGCGGTTGGTTGAGGGGTGGTGCTAAAGCGACGCGCGTGTGTCTTTTGTTGATCACTCTTTTACTTCCTTTCTCATTCTCGCACTCTCACAAGCGTGCTTGCGTGGTGTGACCATCCCCCTACAAACAGCCGGCAGTTTCTCGCAAATTCTAGCGGGGCGTGCTGACGTCGTCGCTTGTTATGATTTTGGTTCGAGAGAGAACCTGTTCGAGCGCAACTTTTGTTGTGCTTTATGCTTCTCTCTTGTGTTTATATTGCTCGTCTTATTGATTCTGTTTTGTTTTCGGAATTCGTTACAATTGCCTCATAAGCAAAATGGCCGACAAAGCAATCGTTTTATAACTAGTTTTTATACATTTATGCAGACTTATTTATGGGTTGTTTTTGTCTTTAGCTAGAAAATGCCGCTAACTTTTTCTGGGGCCCCGTGTAAATGTTGTTGACACTCTTTGTTTGCTCTCTGCCTGTTATCAAAGTCGCTGGTTTGCAGTTTATCAGCAATTCGTTCAAGGCTATTGTACAAAAAAAAAAGGCGTGTCTCTTATTTGCGACCTTTGACAACAGATGGCGTTGTCCAGTTCAAGGGCAATGTGAAACATTAGCATGCAAAATGTGTATGTATTTATGTGTGTACACATACATACATACATAATTAATTGTATTTTGACTGGCAGTCGAGTTCGTTGTGCTTATCAATCTTTCAGTTCCAATCGCCCGATTCTGTTTTCGTACAATGTTTTATTTTTGTTACGAAATGGTTGATAATCAGCAAACGAAACAAAAACTAAATGAAAAGTACAAAGTTTTTGAGGCTTTGTTAAAATTGATTGACTAAATCGCATTAAGTTCTGGCTGGTCTCTTGAACCGAGCTTCTTGTTTATAAAAGTTTGATTATTTACGTGAACAACAAAACGAATTCCAGTTTGACATGCAAATTTCACAAAATTATAAATTGAGATTCAATATTATTTGATTGCATTTCGTTATTATTATTATTTTTATTTTTTTTTTTTTTAATAGAACTGACCCATTTCCTGAGTGCATGTTCAACTCAATTGCGTCGCTTATTGTAAATATGACAAGATCTTGTCATTGATAAGCTAATGTGGGACACATCTAATAAATAGTACTAAACTGAATCCATTTAATGATGCCTCTTTCTATTTTTGCGATTGCAGGACAAAATGCATGCGAGAAAAAATCGTATATATTTCTGCGAAAGGAGCTGCCCGTGCGTCTGGCGAATATTATGAAGGAGATTGCATTGCTACCCGATAATCTGCTGCACACGCGTTCCGTGAGCGAGGTGAGCTCCTGGTATGTGAAGAGCTTCGAGGATGTGCTGGAGTACGAGAAGATCGAACCGACTCATGACAACCTGCAAAAGTGTGAACAAATTGTGACATATCCACTTAATGGCCACATTGTCTAATCATTTGTTTTCATGTTATTTTTTGCAGATTTGTGCACAACTTGGATCTCATTAGGAATCGTCACAATGATGTCGTGCAAACGATGGCCCAGGGCGTCATCGAGATGAAGGAGAACGAGGGCGGCAATGTCGACGCGTCCACCGAGAGCTCCATACAATATTTTCTCGATCGCCTCTATATGTCACGTATCAGCATTCGTATGCTAATTAATCAGCATAGTGAGTTCTTGATTTATAATTAAATTTGGCATAGCTTTAGAGAGACGTCGTCGAAATAACTAGTTTAGAAAACATCTATTAACAAAAAATTTAGCCCATTAAATTTTTTAATTATCACTTTTCAAACTACAAACAATAACAATTGTTTGTTGTTCACCAAAAGACTGCGTTCTTGTAAAAATATAAGAGATTCAATCCGGTAAAAAAAAAACATTCTTTAAGCGAACATCTACTTTGAAAAAGTAAAGAATTTAAGTTTTATAAATTCCAATTTTTAAATAAGACTAAGGAAATTATTGCACAAAGTATCTGTTTATTCGTAGAGTATTTTACATGAAATATGCAGTTAATAATGTATTTTTAAAATTTTCCGCAGCGCTGCTTTTTGGCTCGAGCCCGCACTCGATGGGCCGGCACATTGGCTGTTTGGATCCCTGCTGTGATCTGTCGGATGTGGTGCGCGATGCGTACGAGAATGCTCGTTTCCTCTGTGATCAATATTATTTGGCGAGTCCCGAACTGGAAATTCAGCAGTACAGCAGCACCGATGAGGCGTTGCCCATAAACACCGTTTATGTGCCGTCGCATTTGTACTATATGCTCTTTGAGCTATTTAAGAACTCAATGCGCGCTGTTGTTGAGCATCACAGTCGTGACAACTGTGATACTCTGCCCCCGTTGAAGGTGGCCATTTCGCGGGGCAGGGAGGATATTTGTGTGAAGATCTCCGATCAGGGCGGCGGCATACCACGCTCTCAGTCCGATCAGCTGTTCAAGTATATGTACAGCACAGCACCGCAGCCATCCAAGTCGGATCTGCACACAGCACCATTGGCCGGCTACGGCTATGGCCTGCCCATCTCAAGGCTGTATGCACGCTATTTCCACGGCGACATCGTGCTTCTCTCCTGCGAGGGCTTCGGCACCGATGCCATCGTCTACCTGAAGGTGAAGTCACAATGCCCTCAATTTAAAATTCATCTTATGCTTACTTGTTCTCGATTGTGTTGCAGGCGCTTTCGGATGAGGCCAACGAGCTGTTGCCCATCTTCAACAAGACGAGCTCAAAGTTCTATCGCGCAACAGTGCCCACGGGAGACTGGTCGAATCAGGTAAAATACGTCAAGAAGCCGCAGAAGACGAGCGCTGTTAGCCAATAAATTGGCCTGGCTGTGTGTGTCTGCAACCCACCCTTTCACTAACCGATCAACCAAACATGAAAACCCAGCCTACCCCGCAACCTAGAGATTACTCCAGCTCCATAAAACCCGCATCCAAAGAGTTTAATTAATATTATTTAATGTTCTATTCAATTTAACTTGTATGTTTCTTTCTGTACACATTTGGCAAAGTTTGCATTTTGTTGAATTATTGTTGTCATTTATCAGTTGACATTCCACAAATTTGTACATCTGCGATTAATGGGAATTTTTTAATGTTTTTGGTTAGTTGCTTTATGGGGCTTTTTTTCATAATTACTTTTAAGCTGCTATAGACGCGATAAAGTCTTAAATATAAATATATACATATATTTATTGCGATAAATCTATATACATGATGAGCACACATAAAAAATACAAGTCTTGAAATAATTGCGAAATTAGGGTACGTAATTAAATGTGAATTAGTTTTAAGTTATATAGATACATATTTGGTTTATTATCAAGCACACAAGATTTACATATATACATATACATATAAATACTATAAACAAACATATATGAAGTTTTAAACTAATAAACTGTTGAAATTTATATACAAACAAAAAAACACACACACACACAGTTCTTTTTATATTCTGTTCAGTTCCAATGTTCTTCACAAAGTTGAAAATAATTAATGGATTTATCGGATATATTTTAATAAGACCCTTAGGAAATAGTAAGATCGTGCATCAGTTGCATGCAAGACTCAATGTTCTCAAAACTATTGTTTTTGAAAATAACAAGTTACAGAGTTTTGGTTCTTTTATATTGCCTCTTTCTATCCCAGATGCCTTAGATAAATATAGCATATTTTACGGCTCACGCAAAAACAAAAAGCAAGGAGTAATCTTTCCCTTCTTTTTGACTTATTTATCTTAACTATCTCCTAATTATCTTTACTTATTTATGCTTTCTTTCAGAATTTTTCGAATCGTTGGCGTTATATTTATGGTTTTTTAAAGAACTTATAAGACTGTTCCAATCACACAAAAAAAGCTCATCCCCACCATCATGGTCGGTTTCTGTTCGTATTCTTCAGTTTGATGAAATTGCTGATATAAATTCCATATTTATTAAGTTGGTATTTTGTCCGATATTGCTTGTCTTGAGTCTATTCAAATAATATATTAAGATATTATTAACGGAAACGTGTGATTTAATTTTTTATCATATCGTACAAAACACACTCCTATCTAAGCTTTGGTAAAAGGATTTTTTTAAAAACCTATTTTTGTTCATATTGGTTACGGTTAAATCCAGAGCACAGATCCCGAAATCAATTGCTTGTTTTTTTTTTTTTGGAATACTGAACCGTTTTCATATTCCAGAGCTCGGACATGAATGCACGTCAGCTGAATGCAACTACGCCAAAGCGGTACAGCGACTTGGATTAGATGTGCGGCACCCAAAATGATACTCAGGATTTCTACGAACAACAGCAACAATAGTTTTAAGTGCAACCTAAAGAGAGTAAAAATGATATATCACTAGTTATAGACAAACATTCCCAAATACGGAAACAACACAACAACAACAACTACGATTTGTATTTGATATTGTATTCATGGCAGTAACGTGTTAAGTTTCTAATTGTAGTTAAAAGGAAAAGAAATTTATTATTGTTAAATATCAAGTTGAAAATCACCTGCATATTTTATAAGCGTGTTTTTGTGCAATAAAAGCGAAGCAGAAAATAAAAATATAAAACAAGTCCAAAATCGAAACTTTTTTTAGGCACTACATTTTATTTTACATAATAATAAATATTGTTCATTTTGCTGAGCTATACAATAATTCATTGCGTGTGCTTGGTTTAGACATGTTTAGACAGAAGGATACATACATATATATATGTATATATATATATAAGAATATAGATATATTTATAATATTCGTTTAGCTTTACAATTATTTTATACAAAATTCTCACATTTAGGTTTTTAGCGTTTGCACATTATCACGACGTTTCTGACGTTTTTCTTTTTGTTTTTACCTTTTACGTTTTGCTCGACAATTGACATTCATTTAAACTATTTAACTACAGCAACAATTGATTCGTTTAAACAAAGTGCATTGGATTCGATAATATATAATATATAATAATCATAATTAATAATCATACATAATATGCAAATATAAAATTATATAAACAATAATACACATACACATACAATATTTATAATTCAAGCTCAAAACTCAACTCAACTCAAAAATTTAACATGAATTTAGCAGCATCAGCAGCAGCAGGCAAATATCGGAAATAAGCTAAGATACAAACTGTATACTCTCATATATAGTAACACAACTCTTCTTCGTGTTGCTCAAATGGCGTAATTAGCACCGCTTTCCTCCCGCCCTCACTTCCTCAACGGATCCAAGCTCTCCAACGAGAAATCATCAATGTTCAGCTGACTCTGAAAATTATATACATAAATTATATATAGTTATAGATGGATTTGTGATCGGCGCACTCACCTTGAACACGCTGGGTCCATTATTCATTTCAAATGGATCGGAGCCAAACAGATCAGTGTTGCCATTGAGGCCACTGTTTGTCACCGAGGTGCTGCGACGTGGCGCCGCAATTTTTGGCGGTGGCGCCACTGAAAGTGTACAGATTACCGATACAAATTATAATAAAATTAACAATATTATTCAATATAAACCTACATAATGGTGGCGTTATGTTTAACTCGCTGGAGAAGCCGCTGCTATTGATGCTCATGTTGTTGTTGTTGTTGTTATTATTATTATTATTGTTGTTGTTGCTCAGACTGCTGTTGTTGTTGTTTTGCAGCTTGTGATCGTTGTTGTTGAAAAAGAGCTGCTGGCCAAAACTCTTCGATGGCTCAAAGCCAAACAGGTCATTGCTGATGGCATTGCGACCATTGCTAAGATTATCTTGTATCTCATCGGCGCGCGGATCAAAATCGCTGTCGGAATCCGAATTCAACAGTAGCTCATCCATTTTCTGGCTATTACTCTTGCTGCCACCACCACCGCCGCCGCTGCTGCTGCTGCTCATCTGGCTGGACAAATTGCTCCGTGGCGGCACAATTGGCAAGAATGAATTGGGCGACGCCGAATGCGTTGAGGCCGTCGTCGAGTTGGTATCAATCAGCAGCTTATCCTCATCTGCCGAATGTACATAATTGAAAATCAGGAATTAATATTTACTTATGCTGCTGCTATGCTTACCCAGCTTGCCGTTGCTCAACGTCTCGTTGCCATTGAGCTCCTGGATGGGCGCCTCGGCAATATCCTTGATGCCCAGCTTGTACAACATGGCATCTAGCTCGGCCTTTGGCAATTTGGCGGACAGTTCGCGCATGCGATCCTTATAGACAGCAATCGTTTGCTGCAGATGCTCAATCTGCTGTTGCGCCTTGTTTAAATTCGTCTTCTCATTGCTGTCCATGAATTTTCTGTGGCAAAAGAGCAAAGCGTCAAGTATGAGTAATCGAAGTTAAAGCAATTCAATTCTGTTTTTCAAACACCACCCAACTGCAGTCTGTGAACTACAAAAGATCAATTAGTAAATGTATGCGAAACAACGCACCTGTAGGCCAAATCGAAGGCCTGTCCAATGGTCAACGTAATGTCGGAGGCCAGCTTATTGGAAATGAATACAAAACACTCGTGCGTCTCCTCTGGCTTTGAGGTGCCATTGTTGCCGTTGGTGTTGCTGCTATTGTTGCTGTAGCCATTAGTATCCATTGTGTTGTCTTTGGACTTGACCGTCTTGGCAATGAAGCTGAAGAACTTTTTCACACCCTTCTCGTCCGCACAGTACGAAATGTTGTAGAGCGGAAACTGATGCAAGATTTTATGTGTGCGCGGCTCTTGAATGGCGACACCCTTGATGCTAATGGTGATCTCCAGTTTCTTGAACTTCTCCTGTGTGCCCGTCTCCGCCTTCTTCATTTGCTGGGCAAACTGCAGCTTGCGTATAGCATCCTTGACCACCTCAATGCCCTTGGGCTGGTCCACGCTCAGGTTACCAAAGAACTAACAACAACAACGACGTCGACAAATAAGTTAGTTAAATGTATAATCGTTAAATGTATCTTTAGCACAGCCGGTCACAGCTGAGGGAGCTCAACTCACCTTGACTAGATAGACGGCGTGTCCGTTGATCAGCTGCTCCGGCGTATGCAGCCAGTTGCGTTTGCCGTTTTTCGACTCGCTTTTTGAGTTGCCACCGCCTCCGCTGACGCCGTTGTTGCTGCCACCGTTACTGCCACCGCCTGTGCTGCCATCGATGATGCTCTCCCCGCTGCTGTCCTGCTGCAGCTGTTTCTCCTGCTGCTTATTGTTGTTCTGCTTGTTCCAGAACTTTAGCTGCGACATTTTTGCTGTTTTACTGCCGCCGCCGCTGTTGCCCGCTGGCTGATAAGGCATTTTTACAGTTTTTCAATATCTAACTGTGTGTGTGTTTGTGCACTTGGGTGGCTCTCTTTTTGTGTCTGCGGCAGGGGATGGGGCGGATTCTGTGAATTAAAAAATGTTATATTAGATTTTGCATTTGAGTTTCGAAACGTTTTCGCATTGAACTTTGTTCGCTGAGCTTTCAGCTTTGTTTCAACTTGTTTTGATACCCCTTTAAATGTAGATACAAATGGTAAGCCGTTGAATTTTCGTTAGTTATTTTAATATAAATCTAGTAAAAAATGTATATGAAACTATAAGAAAGTTTGAAAAAAATCTTGCTTTAATATAAACATAAAGCAGAAAGCTACATTATGAAATGTATCTTAAATCGTTATTCCGATGATCGATCACTCCCCAGCATAAAACACAAATTTAAATAGCTGACTGCAAATTACAAATATTGACAGCAGATTACAGGGCATCTTCTATTCGAGCGCTCACTTTTTATTTAAGCACTTTTTTTTTGTCTATTTTGTTTTTTGTTTGTATATTTCAGTTAAATTCGTCTGGTTTTTGATGATGAATTTGCCGCTGGGTGAATAGCGATAACGTCGGCGTCGGGCTGTGCTTGGTTGGGGTTTTTCCTTGTCAGATGAAACTTAATTTGCAAAATTCCGACGCTTGTCCCCAGACGATGCCAATGTTTTGCTGTATTGCTATTATACTGCTAATTAGCTTTATTATACAACAGCTTGCAATGAATCTGAATGCATTCCTTTCATCTGGTAAGCCAATCCCCATCAGTGCAGTGCATCTGCATCCACACAGACGACAGACGACAAGCGACAATCGTCAAACGTCAGTCGTGTCAGCCAAACCAGTTGGCCGAGTGGCCAGCAGTAAATAGTAAGCGTTAAGCAGTGACAACATCTACATCGCCACAGTAGTCACTCGCTATAAATAAATAATTCTCAAGTCTGTAGGTTTTTGTAAGTTGCCAAATAAATATTTAATTTACAAGCAGTTGTATATGCTTAAAGTACAGAGAAATCACTTAATATTTTTTACCTATGTGTTATCTTTACCGAGCGAGCACTGTACTTCTATGTATACCTTTATATACACAATACAATCACCAGTCAGCTGGACGTCACAGTGTAACCTCTAAAGACAAAGCTAAGACAATAAGCCAGAGTTTCTCAGAAGCAATCCACACAAAAAAAAAAAAAAAACAGTACACACACACATGCACACTCGCTACACCCATGTAGTAGATAGATAGATAGATGTGCATATATGCACTCACACAAAAGTAGAACAAGCAGTGTTTCAAGTCGGATCTTAATAAAAATCACACCTTGGCTATCTGTCTGTCGGCGGACCTTTTGTGGGATATTCTCGTGCAATTCTCACATTTCGTGCTGTGTTTGAGTGTCTGTCTCATAATTAAGAAAAAATCTTGCAAAATATAAATGAAGTTGTGCTATTTTTTCCTTTTGTTTATTAAAGTGCAAATTCACGCAAACACACACAGTACAGTAGACACTCGCTGCAATGACGAGACATATTTTTTATTACCACAAAGACAACGCTTCGTTCTGGCTCATAAATTTCATTTATATCATTTATTTGTTCTTGTTACTTTTAGTTTGAATGAACTCATTTATTTGGAATTTGTTTCTTTGGTTTTAGTTAAATTAAAAATCAAGCAAATAACTCAACTGGGAACCGGTTTATATGATTTGTTAACTTCAACAGGTTGTTGTTGTTGTTGTTCCGTTTACTATATCGAATTTACACTGTAAACCTCAAAATAAGTTTGATTCATTTTTGGAACCGATTTGGGGACTGGCAACGAGAGCTGGCGCTGGGGCATTAGGCAACAGCAGCAGCAGCAACAACAATAATGGCACAAAAGCGAAAGCCAAATTATCCAAAAACGGCGTGCGATGACGACAACAACAACCATAACAAAAAAAATAACAGCAGTAACAGTTACAACAACAAAAACAACGATGACAAAAATTGAAAAAGAGCACAGCGTGGCAAAACGAAATGAAAAGTGAAACACCCTGTATTTGGCAATTGTGCGCAATTATTTTGCCGCCCGTCACTGCTGCGCAATCAAACAACAAAAATTCAAAATAAAATAAAGAAAAATTAAAAAAAAAAATAAGCAGCGCTCAGCTCAGCTGACAGCAGCGACGAACAAAAGCGATAATGTCGACAAGCCAAAGTCAACCGACTAAAACCGCAATGACGACGACGACGACGACGACGACGACGACGACAACGCGACGTCGCGGAAGTCACTGACGCTTGCCGCAACCTCCCTTCTTCCGCTGCCCTATCTTCCAACACGCCCCAACCCACAAAACAACGATCAGCTTAGCATGCAGAATGCGTGTGCTTAGACATCGACGACACAGTGTTGTAAAAATTGTAAAATACGAGAATATGCATGTGGAGAGCAAAGATGATGAAGAAGAAGACAGCTACTTGCGGTACATCAATTGCGAGCTGTGTCCACTGACTGTGAAATATTTGCCTGCGAACTATTTTGTTTTGCCCCACTTCCCGCATCATCCTCCTCTCATACTTATGTACGTATAGCATGCTATTATTTATGCATACAGCAGCGTGTTGGTAAACGATGATTTATGATTTCTTCTCAGCAATAAGCAGTGCAGCGAGCAGCATACTTTCTTTTGGGACAATCATGGTCACAACACTAATGGGCTGGTTGAGCCACATCGAGGTGTGTTTGCACGACAACAACAAATCTATGTTGTTGGCAAACAAATGTGCGTCTTATTAAAGTCTTTTGCTTGTGCAATACAAGCAAGCGATGAAATAAACGCACGAACAACATAAGCAGCCCCGAGGGCTCCCAAATTCGAATCAAGAAAACAATAAAAACTTTCATAATTAGCGGTTGCAAACTACTGCGCTTGCGTGTGTGCGTGCTAAGCAACAAAAAAGAAGAAAATGAGAGCCTAGCAATTTAAATATAATTAAACACACTGACACACTAATGTCCATTATATTACAATTTTACATTTGCACTTTTGCTTTCATTTGCGCACTCTCATTCCAGAGAGCAGCACACAAAAACACGCATACCGTTTGTGTATCAAGGCGTTAAATCGATGTTCAAATAACAAAACTTTTTGCAGAGTCCCGCACAGAGTTAGTTACAAGATTTTCACCGCTATTTTGTTGTATTAATTTGTTTTTTTTTTTATAGCGCCACGGCGCCAACACGTAACGTACACGTCGGGAGACAGCTGCGTACTAAACAAAAAAGCAAAGCTTCAACTTTTTCAAGTCGTTTCGTTTAATTCACTTGCAGTTCAGCTCTACACACACATGCACAGTCGAACAAGAGAGAGAGAGAGAGAGAGAGAGAGCGTGGAGGAGGAGAGAAAACAATAAACAATTGTTAAGATTGCCGCGTTCGCTGCTGTTGCTGCTGAGATAATCGAGATTAGAGCAAACAGCAGCGACAATGACGCCGCTTCTGGCAAGTGCGAGAGCACTCAGCTCATACATACACACGCGCAGACACACAAATGTACATGCACATGTTGTAATTAAACTTTAGTTTGCAGCGAAAAGCTTTGTCAAACCTCACATTAATATCAAATTAAACACGCGTGACTGATCTCTCTCCACCTGTCTCTCTTTATCTCTTTCTTGCTAACCTACCAATTACTTTTCATTATTAATCGCACTATCTCTTAACGATCATCGCCCACATGACTTGCTCTTCTTGCAGATGATGAAGACGCAAAAAAAGAAAAGAAAAAATAGACAACCGTTCGCAAGGAGCAATCACATCAAGCGATTTGTTTTGAGACAATTCCGGATTTAGAATCTAAATTTGGACAATAGGCCAAACTTACATACATATTTACTTACTACTAATACACACACATACTATTCACTTGTTAAACAATTTTTGCTAGTTTTACTCGTTAAAAATGTGAGTGAATCTTGCCTTGTGCGCTGATTGAAGAAATTAGTGCAATTGATGCGACGCGACGCGATGCGGGCGAGGGTGCACAGCTGGAAACTACGACGACGACGATGATGGCGGCACAGTTTTACAGTTACACGCGATGCAAATACAACAACAGTAACAGCAACAACAACTATAACAAAATCAGCAACAATGGCGGGATGCTGCGGCTGGTACAAAATACAAAAACACAAAAACAACAACCGTTTACTTTATTTTTTTTCCTTTTCGGGCGCGCTCTCTCTGTCTCTATCTTCTCCTGTCTGGCTCTCTATCGCTCTCTTTCTGTGTGATGCGGACTTTTTTGGTTTGTTTGTGTGGCTTTTTTTTTTTGAAAAATGTACTGCGCAAATTTACAACAAACAAGATAACAGCAGCCGCAGCAGCAACAACAACAACCACATCGACACTGACGATGGAATATCCTCACCACCTTCACGGTCCGCCGAATTGTTTTTACCGATCACGCGCAAGAGACTGACGCTCGAGCTGCCGTTGCGTTGACCAAAAAGTTATGAGGCCGTTTCATTTTGCACCTGCCAGGGATGCACACTCTGCTCTCTGCTTAAATCTCTCACTGCACTTTGTGAGCATTTTGAGAGTGGCCAATTTCCATGAGAGCAACTCTGTGCCAAGCAGGCGGAAAAGCTAATGAGCGAAAAATGTTTTACAACGTCCCTGGTTCGTATGATACAGACGTAAAACTAGTTATTATTCGTTTAGGAATTGTGCGCTCGACTTGGCAGACATTCCGTGTGCGCTGCAAATGAGATGCCATCTCCTTGAGTGGGAAGTAGCTTTATTTTTAACAAGTAGATTGTAACTATAACTATAAATAGGTTAATTGTTGTCAATTAATATTATATAAGTATGTGTTTAATGAAAAACTTTTACAATCTTTTTGGTGCACAAGAAACAATATAACGAAATGCCCGACGTTACCAACTGTAGGAGATTAAGCGTAGTTTTCTCTTTTGTGGTTGAAGCAAGCATACATTGGAATGAGTAAGCGCTCAATTCTGTGCCTGTGTGCGTGTGAGTATGTGTGTGTATTTAAGTTTTACCTGTTGCTTTTCAATTGTTTTAGATTTCGACTGGAATTGTTTTGTGCACAATTTGTTAAACTGTTTACCATTGCATACAGAATCAACTAATAACCAAGATTCGTTTAACTATTGCAACTATAGTTGGCAAACATAAAGCAATGTATTTGTATGCATATACATACATACATACATATACATATACATATGTATGTGTGTGTTTAAGCGTGTTTGTATTTGTAAGCTTTGCTTGTGTAAAAACAAAGACCCGACTCAAAGACAATATTGTTGTTGCTCTTGCTGTTGTGGAGAGGGCAGAAGACCAAAGCAATAGCGGCGAAAAATACATGCAACATGTGTACAAATCGCCTTACATATGTATGTATGTACAAATGTTCGTATGTATGTATGTATGTAGATTTGTGATACGTAATTTCTTGGGGTTTTGTGTTTGGTTGGTTGAATTGCAATAAAACTGGTTTCCTAAGTCAGGCGTATAATGTACAATGTACATACTAATGTATTTGTGTATGTTTCTGTATGTTATATGTATTAGTGTGTACATACGAGGATTTAATTATTGTTGAGCGTTAGCCATGTTGTCTTGGCTTTGTTATTTGCTGTTGTTGTTTTTTTTAGTACCGCACATTTTTGTTGAGTATTTTCCTTTAATTTTTGCCACATTTTGACTACTGTTGTGTTGCAGCGTTGCAACGACAGGCCAAGAGTGTTGATGCTCCCCGAAACCGGCTTAAAATGTACTTGTGTGCGTATGTATGTTTGTGTATGTGTGAGAGAGTGTCCGTGTGTGTGTCCAAGGCTTGCACTGTTGTCCCGGTATTGCAACTACCTGTGACTTTTACGCTCTCTCTCTTTCCTTACATGCACCACTCTCCCGCTCAGCAACCAAAAACAGTAACAGCAATATTGACCATTTACAGTTAGGGGCTTTGTTATTGCCTTTGCCATTTTCTTTGCCAACCACAACAACAACTTTATTTGGAGCTCTTTTTTTTCTCTGCGCTTTTTGTTTTCATTGAGGGTTTTGTATTCGATCGCTTCGTTCATATGGCGACTTAGGCAATTGTTGGGGCGTTTTTAGCTTTTATTAGCATGCTGTTGTCATATCATACACCCCTCCAATGACCACCCTGTGATGCATAGAAGCGGGACCTTTTTTCGCAGTACATGCAAATTATAAAGAATATTGGCTATTAATTTTGTTATTGCACATGATTTACGCTTTTTTATTGCTTGTTATCAATATGGTTGCCGTCGCCGCCTTTTTTGGGGGCGTTGACTGCCGCGAAGGGGGGCCTTGTTTTAAATCAAGTTTTTGTTGTTATTGTCGTCGTTGTCGTGCAAGATTTTATTATCATCGTTTTCTGCTCGAGTTCAAAGGCCCAATTAACCGAAAACAAAAACAAATAAAAATGGGCGGTTTGTTTTCTGTTGCATGCATTAAATGTCATCATCGTCGTCGAACAAAATGTTATTTTAAATGCATTTTTGTGCACTTATCAAATGGCAGACTGAACGCAAAAAAACTGGCTTTTTCGAAAACGTGCTGGAATTTTCAGCGCTGAGCGCAATCTCCGCTAAAAAAAAAACACATATTTTTCAATTTCGTATTTTTTTAAGCCTGGGTGCGGGACTCTGTGACGCCAGCAGCGACAGCGACGGCGACGCCAACAGCATAATTTACATACGTGACGATGTTGAAGCGCAGCTCAAGTCACGTTTTCATTTCACGCTTCTTTGATTGACGGTTTTAAGCGCTGCTTATCGCAGCCAACTGGGAACACCCTGTTCACGGCGCTGTAGTTTACAAAATTTAGTATTAATACAAATGAAGCTTAGCTGCTTATCGGGTTAACTAAATGATCTGGCTTTATTTTGACTTTGACGCTTATCAGCACTGAACGCCCCCAAACACACACAGGCACACATACACATTCAGTCAGACATACAACAGAGAGTTTGAGTAATTCAATTATTTTGTATATTATTTTCAATGTGCAACAAACGCGACAATAAAATAACAAGCCTAACAACAACAACAATCAACAGTTGTAGCAGCGACAACACAGATAAGTGTTTTGTCATATAGTTGTTGCTGTTGTTGTTGCTATAATTGTAGTTGTAGTTGTTGGCGCTATGGCACCGACTGGCACAGCGGCGAGGCAATTATTCTGTATTCGCTTCGTCGGCCGTTGGCTGAGATAGTGTGAGACTTCCCGTCGTGCGGCAGAGAGAGAGAGAGAGAGATAGAGATATAGATATAGATATAGAAAAGGAGGGAGGGGGCTGGCAAGGGGAAACAGCGAAAGTTTGTTTTTAAAAGGAAAACATATGAAGGTTTTTGTTGCTATTGGTGTCACGATAAGCAGATCGGTTTTCTTTATGGGCTCGTAAATTGCAGCGGTTGCAAAAAAACAGTCTGGGACAAGGTCATTGAAAACATTGAAAATGAAACTATAACTTTTTAAATCCACATTTGATCGCGCTTACTTTAGTGTAGTGGCAGCATTGGCCAAAAATGTAGTTTAATAAGTTAATTTTTCAGCAATGTGGCTACTCTATAGTGGTTGCGGTCTCCGCTCAACAGCTGTTGAGCTTTAACAGCAGTGAGGAGCAGCACTGTTGCCTGACCACAATCGACACTTCAACATTTCGATAGACAGTTGTGCACATATCGGCCGGCCACCGCATTCTGTCGACCGTCTTAAAAATATTTATAATTGAAATTATTTATATTTACACGGAATTTTGTATAGCATTTAACGCCTACGCGAAACTACAACAAATCGAGTGCGTAACGTATGCGCGTCAGGCACAAACGGGCGTCGTGCAAATTAGTTTTTTTGTTTACCTTTTTTCCTGTGCTGCTGGATATCGAGAATTTTGCTGCTGCTGCTGCTGCTTGTGCTGCCAACATATGTACATACATATGTAAATAGCTATACATATGTGCGTTTGTGTTTGCAAATACATACATACATACATATAGATGTTGTGCTATTTGTGTGTGAAAATGGCATTTAACAGAGAACAGTTAAGTTAATGCGCAACGATGCAGATGCAGTCGACTGCAGTTGCGCTGCCCACCAGGTGTTTATTTTAAGAGTAGCCAACAACAACAACAACAACAAAACAAACAGCAACAACAACACAACCAACCACAACAACAACAAAAGAAAAGTTCGTTTGCTGCTGAGAAGGCGGATTTTTTGGGGGCATGGAAAACGGGCCAAACAAATTGCTTTTCCCGCTCCCGCTCATCGTAGAAGTAGCCGTAGTTGTTGCTGTCGCTGGTCATGAATCTGAATCTGAATCGAAATCCACACCAAAGTAAGTAAAACTCCATGTGTGTGTGTGTGAGTGTGTGTGTGTGTGTGTGTGTGTGTGTACATAACATAATTATCGATGAGTTCTGCTGTTATCTGTTCTGATAAGTGCACTTCTTCGATTAGTGTTGCTGTATTGGTTTTCCAATTAGGCATTTTCTTTTTCACTTGTTTCTGTTGCTTTTGTTTGTGCTTCTCTGTTTCGGTTTTGTTTTGTTTTGTTTTGTGGCAACTCAACTCAAGGACACATTTGCCATGCGGTTTCTTTTGGGTCATTCTGCGATTTATTTTGGCTTTATCTATGCGCTCTCATCTATTTGCTCTATTCGTCCTTAAATATCCTTTTTTTTTTGTATATTTATTAAGTGTCTCTTTTGGCCTGCTTTTGATTTATGTTTCTAATAAAATTTCAATAGACTTGCAATTTGTCGTGTTGCATAGCTGTGTTGCCTGCCTCTGCCCCGTGTCTCCCTTTCCCTGTCATGCTTCATGCCACGTGCGTTTGCACGTACAGTGGTTACAACTAGCTGCAACCAGGCGTCAAATACAATTGCAATTTTTAATGCCACATTTTCTAATGGGAAAAATTAAAATTTCTGTGAATTATTTGCATCAATGTTGTCAATTCTAATTTAAATTTTTTTAAATTTTCTGAAATTATTCATATAGAAATTCGTCGAATTTTGTGACTGTATTTATAACTCTAGACTATCAGCTATATTATATTATGAATATATTATTTTCTTCTTTTTGGCATCTTTAATGCTTATTATTTTGAGTTTTGTAGAAACTTTTACCAAAGATTTAGATACATTTTACTACGATATTATAAATGTTTTAAATATATTATAAGAAACTTTACTAATGTGGAGCATTTCTTAAATGCTGCAGGGAATACTTATTATCTTAAACATTAATTATCGTACTAAGTTGCATTAAGGTTGTTTTATTAAAATAGTAAATTCCAAGGAGTTTAAAAATACAACCCAACCTACTTTTTATTCGTACATCGATAGATTTTATGGTGTTTTCAGTTATTTCCCTTGCAAGTTTATATTTAATGAAATGTAAACTAAACTATATTTTAATATAAAATAAAAAAAGAACAGTTTTCAAGCAGGCTGTGAAAATGGGCTTTTAATTTTAGTATTTTATTAGTATTTGCCTGACTTGATTTTCCACACGTTGACAACAGACTCTCGACCCACTGTGCACACATCAAAAGCCGCGACGAGCGCAAAAATATGCGAAGCTTTAGCAACCGTTGCCCCATTCCCGCCCACCTTCTCCGTCAACCCGCTTCCAGCCCTTTCTTGCAAAAGTGTTTTATGTGTTACGCGAAAATTGCCAGCACACTATTGTTGTTGTTACGTAGCTGTTGTTGTTGTTGTTGTTGCTGGCTGTGTGTTAGGCCTGAGTCCTGCGTTAGGTCCTGCGTCCTGCCATACATTACAATGAAGTATGTGCGCCACGAATGAATGGTCGCTGGCTCAGCTCTCTGGATCTGACTCTGACTCTAACTCTGACTCTGACTCTCCAGTCCCGCTGTCCGATTCTTTTGCTTGGCGACCTTTTCACACACACACACACATGTGTGTGTGTATTTCTATACACACATGGTCACACAGACGGGGCCAGCAGCTAATTATGACCCGCACGTTTTCAAAACAAACACACAGTGCACTGAAACACAGCTGGCTTGAGGGCGTCCAAACTGGATTGGGCAGCAGGGGCAGAAGACAAGACAAGGCAGGGGGCATGGCAGAAGGGGGAATGGGGGTGGCAGAGAAAGGGGTGTATGTTCATAGTGGTGTACAAGTGTTTAGCTACGTTTAAATGTTTCCGGCGCTCACTTTTGTTTCGTGTCGCCTTCAGCCTTGGAGTCTATATTTGGCAACGCATGCAAGCCTGACACTTTAGAGTGGAGGCAACCCCCTTCCTGAAACGCTTAAACCTTAACCCATTCCAAGCAGCTGCTGTCGTCGCTCTGTTTGTTTGTTGCACTTTTATTGCGTTCTTTCAGTGTGTGTGTGTGTGTGTGTGTGTGTGTGTGTATGTGTATGTGTCCAGCCGCTAAGTAGTCCTGTGTACGCGTCTGTGTGTGTGAGCCATAAACATGTCGTCTTTCGCTTGATTTAGCGGCTGGACAGCCTGTATGCCTCACAGCCTGCCTCTCTCCCCTCTCTATCTCTTATTCGCTCTCTCTCTCTCTCTCTCTCGCTGCCTTCTCACTTTCCCCCTTTTGTTGTTTGGCCAGCAAAATGGCCGTCTAAGCCACTGACCGCGCCACACATCGCGTATACGTAACGTGACGCTCAACTGATCATCTTGCAACACACAACAATGGGTCGCCACATCAGCTTGTCATATTTGTTGCGCCCCAAACGCTGTCAATATCTAATACGACAATATGTTGCAGCTAACAGCAACAGTGATGACCACTTTTTACAGCTAAAAACATACAGTTTTTTAAACAATTTTGTTGAATTGTAATATTTCCGAGTTCTAGTTCAGTTGCTAGGATGGAGTAAGGAATCTAAATATATCATATATATATAAAACGTATATTTTGTTTTTAGCTCTATAAATCTATAGCACTATATGTTTTCCAGATATTTTAGTTAGCTGTTAAAAAGCTAAAGTCTTGTTTTAAAAATATAATTGATTAATTATTATCAGTTTCTTTAGATTTTCAATTTATATTTTTTCCGTTATGGATTGATTTTTGAATATGTTATAAATACATAAATAAATAATATATAATCAAATAATTTTGCTTCAAGTGTTGGCTTTTATTTAAATATTGTAATCCTTGATTCCTTCCGCTTTTAAATACATTAGATTCATAAGTAGAGGAGCTAATTCTACGCAAGTTTTTTAATTTATATTTATTATTTTTAAAAGTAGAGCATGCTTCATTCACTTTATGAGTTTTTCCCGCCAATTGAGCAACACTGTTCAGCTGAAAGCACCCAGCTCCAGCTTGCAGGACCAGTTCCTCTTTTAGCCATAAATCTGATGCTGTTTAGCTTGGCATCTGTCGTATCTTTTGCATCTTTTGCATACACAAAAGCGCTTCCATTTTGGGGCGTTGAGTTATGCGAAACTTGGCAAACAGCTCTGATGATGATACTAGTAATGATAATAACCCCTCTTCCATTCTGTTCCACTCTATTCTTTTTGCAGACCACACAAAGAATGGCCTGAGCCGTATTAGCCTTGTCAAAGCGCAGAGCAGCGGCAAGCTTAGCCAGTGCAATGAGGCCGATACGCCAGCAACAACAGCAACTAAAGCAACGACAACAACAACAACAAAAACAACCAGTTTACGTGCTGCCAAACTTAAGATCGAGGCCATGCAACAACAACAACAACAAAAGCTCCTTAACACCATCAGCAACAACAACAACAACAACAACAGTAGCAGCAACAGCAACAGCATTATATTGCTGCGGGGCACACGCAACGAGAATGGCCAGATCATCATCCAGAACAAACAGGACATTCTCAGCCTGCTCAGCGAGCAGCAGCAGAATAAGGCAACGGCCCTAACGCTCAATCAGCTGCCCACAACAACAACTGTGGCACGCAAGACAATTGTCCAAACAACAACAACAACAACAACTAATAATAACAACAGCAGCAGCAACAATAGCATCAGCAGCAATGGCAACGCTGGTGGCAGCATCTCCATAGTCTCCAGCAGTGGCAAGGATTCCAATACGATTCTGCTGCAAACGCCCATCAATGCCAGTCAGCTGGAAAGCGTCCTCAAGGCTCAAGTTAATAGCAACAACAGTAACAACAATAGCAACAATAGCAACAACATCAACAATGCCAAGCTTGTGGAGCGTCCTTTTATGCTAAAACATGTAAGAATTAAAATATTTTTCCTGCAGAGCGACATAGACGAGATCTGTAAACTTTAACATATAAAATTAAGACTACATGTCAAAAAATTATTAAAATAATTATATTAAATCAACTAGATGACAAAGTAACACTAGCTACAGAATTGAGTGCCTGTAAAGTAATTAAAATGCAGAAAATATATATCATATAGTAGCCATCGTAAGAACAGATCGAAACTTTTAATTCTTGTATTATAAACCATTTTAAAGATATCTTAACTTGGCTAGCAAATAACAAACTTTGTTGTGTAAATTATTTAAAGATCAAACGTTAACCAACAATTAGTCAAAAATGTAGCTTGGTTTTTGGCTTGAATATGTATTCAACTTCCAATTTTATGATGATTATAAAATGTAATCAAATACCGTTAAGTATCAGAACAATATATATATATATATGTACATATATATAATTAATACATTGTTTATATATAGCCGCTAACTTATTTTCACTTATTGACATATTTTATAGTTAGTAGTAATTATAATTGAAATAGTAACTATAACTAAAATTCACTTAAGATCAGTTTCTTATGACGCTTTGCAAGGAAATTCAATGCTTGATCTTAGCTAAGATTTGTTTACCATTTTTACTCAAAATTTTCTATTTTCTTTTAGGCCTCGCGGAGTCTCAGCTCGGAGAGCAACTGCGACAGCAAGTCGCCATTTGTGCTGCAGACGCTTAAGCGACTGGAGAAATCGCAATCCATTCTGGTCATACGCAACTCGACGACAGCAACAGCTGCTGCGGCAGCTACAACAACTGCAGCCAGCAGCAGCAGCAGCAGCAATAACAACTGCAACAACAATAGCAGCAACAGCAGCAGCAGCAGCAGCAACAACAACAAGAGCAATGTTGTTGCTCAGCAGCCGCATGTTTTGAGTGTGACGCGCAGCTCGAAGGCGCCCAAAGCGGTGGCAGCCGCTCTGCAAAAGCTAAAGGCGCCCGCGGCAACAGTCGCAGCGGCGGCAGCAACGACAACGACAACAGCGGCAGCTGCCACAACTATTTTGAGACTGAGCAAGAGCATCAACAAGCAGGTGACAACAGCAACAACAACAGCAGCAGCGGCAGCAGCAACAAATAAACTGTCCATCGAGCAGCCGCAAGCGACGACGAATGTGCCACTGGGGAACGGTAAGTTTCAAGTTGCACAATAGAACAAGCTGTCTGCTTTGCATTTGGGATGCGTCGCATAAATCTGCAACCTGAACAGGTTTCCACAGGTCTTCCACAACTGACGCAGTCTCCGAACGCTGCCACTTTGTGTTAGCCTTGGCCAACTGTTCAATTTTGTTCACAGTTAACAATTGTTGCCTACTTTGAGGCGAGTTGCTTTAAAGCGTGCTGATTTGCTCTGCTTTTTGGCCAGCTCATCTTCGTACGTGGTCCGCCTAACAATTATTCAATTAAATGCGAATAAACTTGGCCCCAGGCGCTGTTGTCTCCCCTCTCTCTCTTTCTCTCCAGCGTCTCTAGCTGGAGGCAGTCGTCCAGCTGTGAACGTGGAGGCTCATTGATTTTCACACTAGCCAGCATTTGTTATATATCCTGTATGCCAGAGCAGATAGTGGGTTTATACTTTTAAAATTGAAAATCATTTGTATTTATTTAAAAATATGTATCTCAAAGAATATTTGTCATACATCAGATAAATGTAATAATTAGTTTGTTGTCTAAAAACAGTTATCTAAAATATTATTTGCTGTTATTTGCCGCATTTGTGTAAGGTATAAGCAAGTCTAGGGTATCTTTTATTTCATCACATAATATTATTCAATTTGTGCTTCTCTTCGGCTAGTGTTGTTGGGGTCTCTGGGGTCCGAGTTGTGGCTCAATTGGACAGCTCCTTGTTTTGTTATTGAGTTGCTGCTTGTTGCAAACAAACGAAAAATTGGTTTCTTCTTTTTCTGTTTTTGTTGTCTTCTGCTCTCAGTGTTCATTAGTGAGCGCTTTTTCAAGTTGCAAGTTATCTGAATTCCTCAGCCAATCCATTCCAGTGATTGTGGGCAACCTGTAACGAGAGCAAATAAGTTCAGCTAAGCGTTAAGTGCTCAAGATTCTCAACATCATATTTGATCCAATTGAGTGGTTCAACTAAAGTTTTTTAAGTGCTCGCTCTCTCACTCTCTCTCTCTCACTCTTTCCCTCACTCTGTCTCTCATACTTCTCTTAAGTATCGAAATTCATTGAAATGTTTTTTTGTTGGCTGTCAATTTGTTGCTTTGTTATTTGAGCAACAAAAATGTATTTTTAAAATCTAGTGAAATTATATGAATTAATATGAATTTGGTTTTTTTTTAATTTATTTATTTATTTAATTTATTAATGTTGAGTATAAATAAACTGGACAGTTCCTTTTACTCCTTATTATTATTACTTTTTGGTCTATTTGTTTACCTCGGCTAAGACTGAAACTTGCACCATGTGCCACACGATCATTCACTTCATTATTATTATTTTTATTAAACAAATCGAATTCTACTACATTTGTCAGTATTACTGTTATTGTGCTTCTACAGCTTAACCAATATTTAAGATTCCTAAGAGATTGAAGATTGTCGCTTTCGATTAGCCAAGTGGCAACTTGAGTTTAAATAAATCGCACGTTTCCAGAGAACGCCTCGAGGCAGCAGTCAGCTCATGAGAATTTGCTGATGTCTACAGAAAATGCTTGAATTATTATTGTTGTTGTTGTAGATAAAATGTGCGACAATTCTAACTAGAGTTATGTGTGTGTGTGTGTGTGTGTGTGTGTGTGTATGTATGTACGACACGTCTGTCAGTCTGCCTGTCTGGTTGTCTGAGATGTTGATTATTGCTCTTGATACACAGAGACGGCAGCGTCTTCCTTTTGCGCCTTTGTTTTTGCCTCTTTTTTTTTAGTGCTGACAGGCCGAAACCGTTTTTGGGGGAAAAGTACACATAGAAAAATAATTGTCCTTAAAACTAGCATCATGTTTCTTGTTATTAGAAATAATTTCTAACATTTCTTAATGTTTTAAGTGGATTTTATCGACTATCGAAAATAATATAAGTAACCAAAAAATTTATATAATAATTCTGTGAGCACATATAAAAACACACACACTGGAAATTAAACATTGATTAAATTTTCGAAAAATATACCCTGTAATTTAGCAACAAAAAAAATCAACTGGTTTGCAGAAAGACAACTTTCCGATTAGAAATATAATTTCCAAATAACAAGTTAAGTTATTCCAGTTAAAAGTATGTGCGATTTTCTAAAATAAAAGACGATTATTTTTCTGAGTGTTGCTGCTAAGTGATTTTTAAGCCAGATTTAAGTTATGGCCAAAACGATTGCTTTGTCCTCTCTCTGTGTGGGCGTCAAGTGGCCAAAATTGTCGAGCGAGATGTCGCCTCATATTGCCAACTCGAGTATTGCTGATGTTTCAATTGCTGGCGGCTACTTATTGAGTCGTTCTCACCTACACTCTCACACAGATAAACAGATACACAGATACATGCACACACATGAATGTATCTGTGCTTTTTAATGCAGACATCCGAAAGATACTTATCTGACTTGCAGCTAACAAATGCAAACGCCTGCCCCACAAGGCGTCTGTGCATGCTTGCATTTTATTGATAAAACTTTGGCTAAATTTTTAAATATTTTAATTTAGTTGTAGTTTAGTTTATGCCAAGTTTGTTGTTGTTTTTGTTGTCTGTTTTCATTCTGCTCATTCTGGGCGCTTTATCATAGCCAGCACAGCCATTAGCTAAAAGGTGCCGGGTGCTCGTCAACCTTCAAAAAGTGCCGAAATATTCATTGGACTTGCATTTCTATTTCTTTTGATACTCACAATAAAGGACTATCCCAAGAAGGGTATATGCTTTAATTTGTTATTACTTTTTCAATGAAATACTGTGCAATTTTAATTTTACTACATTTTTAATTTTTTTTTATTTTTATTTTTATTTTTATTTTTTTTTTTATGTGGTAATTATATTTAAACATTAATCAACCTACTTAAAGGCTATAAAACATTGATTTTAAACAGTATAAGTGAACAGTGGATTTAGGATCTCTATGTTTATTTTATTTTTTTTTTACTGGTTTCAATAAATTTTTTTTTGTAAATTGATTTTAATTTAAAAATAAAGTTTGTATTTATTTTTTTTCCAGTGATTTTATTAGTTTTCATAGAATTATAATATTTTATAATAATATTATTTATGAGTCAATTTCTTAAAAACCGCACAGATTTTTTTTATCTTTATTAACTCGTATAAAATTTTATTATTGTACTACTTAAATAATGTTGATAACTGCTTGATTATTAACTCCTCCAATGTGATTCCGTTTAATATTATTAATTATTAATTAGCAAAGATAAGGTTATAGGGTACTTCGTAGTCAGATTTGAGCAGCAGCAGCTTTACGGGCATTCGGTTTTTATTTTTTTTTTGTAAGGTAAGCAAATTAAACAAATTACCAACAAACAGTGGCAAAGGCACAGGACACGACCCCCACAAGCTCGAACACACAGCGTCGAGCTGGAGTCGACCAGAGAGTATCTGTGAGATACTTTTGCAATTCGCATGCATGCGCCGTCATGTGAGCTTGCAAAAAAAAAAAAAAAATCGTCAAACTTTTTTTTTTAGCAGTTGGTTACTATTTTTTTTGTATATTTATTTTACTTTTCTTCACAAATCCTTTTGGCTGCCTTCATTATCATTATTTTGGTGTGCTTTTTTCGAGCACATAATTGCCATGAGAAATAAAAAGAAAACAAAAAAAAAGTGGAGAAAAACTTTTGCGCTTTGTTTTTCGGCCGTTGTGCAACAAAAAAAAAACAAAACTGAACTTTTGCATTTCCGTTGTTGTTCGGAAACTTGAGCGCGCCACCAGTGTTGCAAAAGGCAAAAAGAAAAGGGCAAACAAGAAGCTTCTATCTCTTGTTAGTTTGCTGTGTTCTGTTTTTTTGCGAGTTAAATTGCAAAATATGATGGGCTGGCGCCTGGCACCACTTCACACACACACACACACACACACACACATACACACAGAAACACACACACATAGATAAATTCACAAAGAGCTAGTAGATTGCCCTGGTGTAGGCGTCTAATTAGATAACACTGTACCTAATTGACTCACTGCCACGCCCACTGCCCACTGTCCACAGCCCACTGCCCACTGCTGGCTGCCACCACCCATCGTTGATCTATTTGCACTGCTTCTTTTTGCTGCACATCATTTTTGGTAATATTGTGTCGCAAAGTTCTTTGCTTTAATTAGAATTTGCAACTTTTTGTTGCATACTTTTATGTGTGGCCATATTTGCAGTGCCCTGATTTGTATTTACACCACCACCACCCCTCGCCCCTCTTCCATCCAAAAGTGGTGCTGTAATTTAGAACAAATGAGTTTTGACACAAAGCGTTGCAAGGTGCACAAACGATATGCGAAACATGCGCCAAACTAACAAATTAATTAATCTGATGATTTATTTTGTGTTAAATTTGACACCCAATGTTTAAAGCCATTATTTACAAAAGTTAATAAATAATTAATTATACAGAAGTAAGTACAAAAACAACGTCTTTAAAATATTGGAGCAGATTTTCGTACATTAATTCTCCTTATAATTGAAATGATAAATGGAAGCATTATCCGAAAACTTGAGGTTGTTTTTAATTCTCAATTGGAAACCGTGCGATATTTATCAATATTAAAATCTAAATTTTCGAAAGTGATAGCCTCCATATCCCTGCCACCTGTCAAGCATGTAAGTTAGATTTCTATATTTTTTTCACATCAGCAACTTGCCATTTTGTATTAAAGAATAAACGGTAGGTTGATGCATGATATCCTTCAAAAACAAGTAAGTTATTGTAGTCGAGTTGGCTCGACTACGATATACCTTTAACCAAGTTGTTCAATATGTTCTAGTTTTATTGGCCAATTTTCCTTTAAGATGATTTGCACTCAAGTGTTCAGTTCTGCAAGTGCATTTCACAAATATATTGACGCTAGCGTCGATTATCATGCCATCTCTTTCTCACACATGTGCTCGCCTATTTATGCATACAGAAAACGCTTGCAGCTGCTGACAAAAATAAGATCAATATGAGAATATATTTTCGATTACGATTTTGGTGTTTCTTATCCGATCTTAATGAAATTTTGGCAATTGATCAATAATATGTATAAGCATACTATGTATAAATTAATTATAATTAGCCTCTGCTTCTTAAATTGTGTAATTTATTGATATCGGAAATCGAAATGTATCGATAATTCAGAAACTGAGGCAGTTCAAGAATATATACACTTTATGGGGTCGGAGATGCTTCCTTCTGCCTGTTACATACACTTGCACTATTTTGAATGGGTATACCCTTAACCCATTCAAACAGGTAAAAAATTAGGTATAAAGCGTATTTTAGAAAGCTAAACAAATGTGCTGAAAACATACTCTTTGTTCAAAAAATGTTTTTTTTTTTGTATTATTATATGATAAAATTAAATTAAATACTATTATATGAGAAAATACTTACATATTTATTAATCTTGTGTAAATAATGGTTTTTGATTTTTCAATTAATTCATCTTTACATAAACATATATAGAACCTTTAAGTAAGGAAAAGTCAAAACTTATAGCTTAGTGAACTGTACATTTCTTATAATACTATAATTGTTATAGCATGTTTCAGTCTCTTTCACAAGTCGCTTTATAGTTGTAATTATAAATGGAACCATTGCTGGTCGTGAGCATTCGCCTTTGGCCACCAGAGATTATACATTGTTAAATGAATTGAAATATAATACACTTTTAGAACTTTCTAAATGTCCAGGTGTGTTTATACCTTTACCTGGTCTGTGAAATCCTTAAATCGTTTCAAAGTTCACTACAAAATTATTAAATAATACAAAAGTATAAAAAAGAAACTCCACAATTCAATTGTTAACTCAGCGGATTTTTTTATATTATTTGTATAGCTCTCTAGAGTAACTACAAAGTCACAATTTATTTAAAATTTATATTTCAATATATTCGATACACAATCGGTTTTACAAATATACAACAAAAAAACGACTGCCATATATATAACCAGATTTTGGATTCTTTTTCCTTCGTCTATTTGAAGTTGAAATAATAAAAAAGCCATTTACCGAGAACTTTAGCTTGTTATACAATAGAAAGGAAAGACTCATCGCATATTCGCCATTCTCAATGGGAAAACAAGAACGGAATAGATCCATATTTAACTCAAAATTCTTCACAATTACTAAGGTTTTACGGATTGAATGATATTCAGCGTAATATCGTAATGCTAAAGTTGCACAACTGTGGATCGGAACTCTGGCAACTCAGGCTTTTGAATTTCGCTGCCATCTGGCAAAGATTTTAGTCAGTTTTCTTCAGTTTTTCATGTCGGGCACTTACCAGGCCAAACAGGATACTCGTCCACAACATCAACCTAAGCATTATTTTTTAAATGAGTACGTTTCACAAATAACTGATAATCGGTTCATTGATGCATAAACTAATGTCAATTATCGGTATCGATAATTATCGATATTATGATCATTAGGCATTTAGTAAATGTTCTAGCAATTAATACACAAGAGATGCACACATTTTTGATTTCGAGACCCATTTGAATATTTCAGACATTCTATTTAAACTCAGACGATATAATTACAAGTATTTCATATTAATAATTTAAACAATACTTAATAATTTTTAAGATACACTTTCGTCAAAAATAATCTTTATTTGAGTATAAATCAATTTTAGGTGTTTTGAATACGACTTCAAATTTCAAATATTATTTAGTACTAATTAACTTGTTGATCAATTTTAAAATTTTACACTGCCTGCAATTAAATAAGGTAAAATTGACTATGTTAAAATAGATCTCATCAGCATTATATTTTGAAGGCATAATTTTTATCAATATTTATTTAAAGAGTCTGAAAATGTATAATTTATTATAATTATTATTGTACTCTATATTGTTTGTAAAGGTTTGTTTATTTATCTGGTAAATGCTATAATATTTATATAAAATGGGCTAATGTGTCAATAGCTGAATAATTGTTGGCCAATTTATCATATATATATTTTAGCTGACAGGTGTTCACATAATATTAATTTTATAGATTATATTTATATTATATATATATATATATATATGTATTTGTAATATGTGCGTTCACATATTTGCGCGTTGGCGTCACTCACGTGCATTTGATTAAAAATTCCAGTTGGGTAAACTGGTGAGTGGTCCGTTCAGAAGTGTCCACAAGGTGGCAGCAGGCACTTGAACGTGCACCTCCATTAGTTGGCCTGTTGGTTAAATGCCGCGCATAGCTGTGCACCGTGCCACGTGCGCCACATAGCGTTGCATTCGTTGTTGTTTTTCCTTAAACTATTTTTTTGTTGTTTTTTTTTTTTTTGGGGTAGGATCCACTCTTTTAGGCGCGCGTCCGTTTTGAACGGCGCTGAGTGCGCAGGTCCTTCGACAACGGTTCCTCTAACGGCCGGAACAACCCCTAACTGCTGTCACAGTTTTTGTTGTGCAATAGAAATGTTTTGCTTCGAGTGTGTGTGTGTAAGTGTGGGTGGGTGTAAGTATGTGTGTGTGTGTGTGTGTGTGTGTGTAGGTGCTGTCGACCAACCCACAAACAGTGCCCAGGCATTAAGACGGAATTAGGCTAATTGTGGCAGTAGCCAAAACCAAAAGCATAACGTATACGAACCGTTGACTGCCTAATGCCAGAACTTACACACTCAAACACTCACACACACACACACACACATACACGACTACATTCATCATCTCAGGGAACTCATGCTGCACTCGTTGCGCTGCAGCTTCTCGCTCGCACTCGCTGCTCGCCGTTGCCAGCTAAACCGACGAATCCTGGCTGAATGCACACAGCGTCAAACCGAGCGCCAGCTCGTGTCTGGTGCCGAAGTTCATTTGGAAGCCGACAAGGACGACAAGGACGCTGCCAGCCTGCTGTGTGTGTTGACTGTGCTTCAGTTTTCAGACCTTGGGCAAACGTGTCGGACGTAGTCGAGAGTGTCGTCGTCGTCGTCGTCGTCCTTGTTGCCGTTTTACGTTACGTCTTACGTGTTGTTTTACGTGGCGCTTACGAGCGCCTGTCAACAACTGCCAGCAATATGCCAATATTTATTATTGTCAATAACAACAACAACAAGAGCATCGACAGCTGCTTGCGCAACTTTAACCGTTGTCCAACAGCGGTTCTCGTCTCAGCTTTTGGCTCAGGCTCCGCCTCTGGCAACGGCTTGTTCCTCCTCATTCGCAGCAACAAGGTTCCTTCACTTGCCACCATTTCCCGTTTGTTTATGTAATTTGTTTACCTTGTGTGTTAACTGCGCTGTTTATTATTATTTACCTGTAACATTCCTCCACCTCTCGTTTCAAATAATGTCAATGTTGTGTCAATGTTGTCCACTGTAATTGGTGTTTTCTGCCCACATTCTTAAATCACACTCCGTTTCCAAACTTAACTTTATGTTGTTCCTTTTATAATAGGTATAATCAAATTGCTGTTGTCATTACTAATCGTGTTTATTTATATACATATATATATATATTGGTGTTGTTATCGGTGTATAATCATATAAAACTGAACTATCTATTTAACGTTTACTGTGTTTAAGTGTCTAGTAATATTTAGTGTTTATTTGTGATCCATTTTGAATGGCTCAGATTTTATATAATTATTGTTTTCAAACAGAGCTCTCAACTATAAATTGAGAAATTTAAAATTTTTTTTCTTTTGTTTACTCATTCTAAATGTCTAAAATTTGGTATTGTTTCCTATGTGTTTTTGTTAATGCTTAAAATTTAAATGTTTATATTGATGTGTGTGTTTTAAAACAATGTGTAAGCGTTTATTGTAAACAAGCTAATCAAATTTAAATTTAGGTCTACAATTCCGAACTTGTTAAAAATACGAAATTTTAAAATCAGTTCCACTCATAAAGTAGATTTATAAATTAAATAATTACGAGCTGTATTAAGTGTAAAAAAAATTTTTAATATTTAAGTGTTACGAACTTTTCAATCCCTAAATTATTTAATGTTTTCAGAAGAAGTGATCATAATTGAGTTTAATTTTAGACAATAAATAAAAAGACTAACTTAATACGATGTGATAAAAGTGACACCTGAAAGATGTGTTGAAAACGATACCTGATAAAATTTGAACTCGAATATTCCCTGTTTAGTTATTAATCAAATTGTTGTTCGAAATTCGTAAAAATTAAATTTCAAATGTTAGTTAACTTTTAAGTTTACATTGAGGTCTACAAAATAAAGTTAAAAAGTTGCATTACAATTCTATTTGTTGTAAATTAACAGATCTTAAAAGATTAGACTTAAACTGTCAGTTGACGGGTCTTACAGATGTGTAAATAGCTGTTATTTGAGACGAATTTCAACTCAAAAACTCATATGAATTGAACTACAGTTCAAGGCCGAATTAAATTTGTCAAGAATTCATGTAAGGCAAATATTTATAAAATTAGATAAGGCCAAAACGTCTGCTCGGTTTCCCAGTTCATAAATGTTGAAATTAAATGTGTGTAAATCGAGCAGCAAAATAACTGGGCTTGATGTGAAAACAGTTGCTGCAAAAAAAAAATTTGAAATTTTGACTCGTGCGTCAAGATAACACACGGATAAGGCCTTATCGGACGGCGTGGAGTGACATTATCAACTGTCCGACTAAGCCTAAAATCTACGATGCTCTGCCACTTAAAATATGAGAAAATATATATTTAAATTCGTAATTGTCGCCAAAGATTTGAACTTGTTGGAATTACTAGCTAAGCAAGTGCGGACCTTAGTTAAAGCACAAACTGCAAACCGTTAAGACGCGCCAGACGCTAAAACCCAATCAAAGTGAACCAAGAAAGTGAAGAACTTACAAATATCTTGAGTCAAGTGATCGAACTATATATAGATATATAAATATCTATAAACATATGGCCGGTTATCGTGCGTTGCCGCTGGCGCCCGTGTCGGCAACAGCAGCTGCCGCCGTGCAACCGAGCAGCATCAGCAGCAGCAGCAGCGGGCATCCGGCTCCAACAATGGCAGCATATGCCCATCATCAGTCGATGACGGCAATGTCGAATAACGGTATTATCTATCAGTCGGCGGTGCATGCCTCCATACACAGCTTAAATACAGTACAAAGCCAGCATCGCTCATCAACCACGCATCATCACATTCTAGCCACGGCAACGGCCACGGCAACGGCAGCAGCGGCAACCGCAGCAACAGCAGCAGCGGCAGCAGCAACAGCTGCCGTAGCGGTTGCACTGCCAACGCCAGCAATAGCAGCAGCAGCAGCAGCAGGTGGAGTGGTGCAGCCGACGGTAACAGCGGCGTATGGACAGCAACATATGCAACAGCAGCAACAGCAGCAGCAACAATTGCAGCTGCAGAACACACATCAGCAACAGCAGCAACATCAGCAACAACAACAACAACAGCTTATGTTGCATCAGCAACACGCACAGCATCATCAACAGCAGCATCAACAGCAACAGCAGCAGCAACAGCAGCATCAGCAGCAATTGCTGCCACTGCAACATCATCTACAGCACCACCAACAGCATCAACAACAGCAGCAGCAGCAGCAGCAACAGCAACATTTAGGTTTGACGCCCGCGCTGCACCACCACCATCATCATCATCATCACCACCAGCAGCTGTCGCTGCACCAGAACCACCTGTACTTCAACGGTTTGGGCCATCACAGCCATCATCATCATCGGCAGATCTTTAGTCATCTGCAGAGCGCCCTCTTGCCGCTTAGTGTCAGTAAGTATGGATGGGCGTGGCTGTTTCTATGGGCGGCACCACAACACCAACAAAGTTTGTACTCAGCATTTGCATTTAACCAATTCGCATGTTTGTCTATTTCTAACTGTTTCGATGTATGTTTCGATGTATGTTTCGATGTTGTCTGTTCATTTTCTTAGTGTCCATTTGCTGAAAACTTCACTTGACTAAATAATTTAAATATCTATCGATATGAGAAAAGCAAACATCTGCTTATTATTTGTGTTGTATAAATCATTAGTTTTATTAGAAATGTTGTGAAAAGTATAATTTTGCTTTTCCACAAACTGAAAAAAATACCAATTAAAATTAAGACAAGAATCAACTTATTTAAACTATTAAGAGTAAACTGATTCTTGAGGGAAACTAAACAAATTAAAACCTCACTTTAACGAAGAGATACATTTTACGTGGCACCTTCAGAAAACGTCCATTAAAGCTTTAACTTTACCTTTATAGTGGGTCTCTTCTTTTTCTCGCCCCTCACTTGTTGTGTCGTGTGTTGCATGCAACTCATTTTCATTTTATAAACATTTCATTAAATTTTATTTCATATCTTCCTGGTGCAATAATTCGCACGCCATTCCACAAAACGCGTGCGGAGCGTCGCCAGTTTGTGCGCTTATTGTTGTTTTGTGGACAAAAGGACATGCATTCAAGCACACACACACACACACATGTACACCCCAGAGTATCCTTTAACGAGTGCGAGCCTAAAACCTAAACTACCAAACAATTGAAAACAAAAGGGCTCCAAAGACACAAAAACCAAAGGCTCAGGTGTCTGTAGATGTGTCCGTGTGTGTGTGAGTGTGTGTTATAGAGTGCGTGTGTGTTTGTATTGTTGTTGTTGTTGTACGCGATTTTATGTCGCTAACAATGCAAAATATGCCCAACATTTGCTTCGTTTTTTTTTTTTTGTATTTTTTTAGGACACATTACATACGCCGTTTGTTTCGCTGTTACGTTTAGTTTGTGTGTGTGTGTGTGTGTGCCGGGCCATGCCCACTATACGCCCCCATCTCATTTATGCCTTCCTTGTCTTTTGTGTTGCACATTGAAATATGTCAGCAATTGTGCAATGGTTTTTTGCGTGCCCCGTGCCCCAACAGGCTCCCATTGCGGCCATTGTCACATTTAGATTTCGTTGTTGCCTCCTGTGTTGGAGTAGAAGGTGGCTTAACTTTATTATTTTAACTTAACGGCATTTTAAGTGTTTTTTATTATGCAACAATGACAATACTTGACTCTCTCCCTGTGTGTGTGTGTGTGTGTGTGTGGGAGTGTGTGTGTGTGTTGGTATAAGTTAACATTTCATGCGGCTGAGCAACGCTTACGACAACAAAAACAACAAGTAATACCGAAGATTCCATACACTTACAGAAATTGGGTACAGTTAGTGAACTTCTAAGTTATATAATTATAGTATATATATAATTATGAAAATTTACTGATTGTTGCAATTGGAGATATATCAAATTGTTGTCCGCCGTTTTTAATTCTAAGTCGGCGATTTTGGTTGGGATATCTTTGGAAAAATAAATGTTTGCAATATCTTTTGTGTATACTCGGCATCTGATGATAATCAAGATTATATATATTTTTTTTAAGGGCTTAAAAATTAGTCAGCTGCTGATAATTCTCAGTCAGAGCGTTGAAATCATTACAAAACTTGCAGCTGGTGATTTTTTTAGAAAGAGGCTTTGCATATCAGAAGTAATCTTTCGAATATTAACTAACATATGTCTTCTCTCGACTCTTGATGATAATCAACAGATGTATCCTTGAAGGCGTTACACACATCATCACAAAATTAGAATACTCTCCTTAAAACAACAACAACAACAACAACAGCAGCCATAACAAAGTCATTTCTCGTTTATGAGCAGATTCATTATGCGCGTTTTGTAGCATACTTTTTTGCCAGCTCCACCCCACCCCACCCTGTATCCTCAGACACACCCCTTATAATTCCACTTTGCACACCACGCCCCTTCAATCTTGTCGTAACCCACTCCACTTGGGCAATCGACGCTTTGTCACTTGGGCACGCTAAAACTTTGCAACCAAAGTGCGTCAATGAAAAACCAACAAGTGTGCAATGTGTGTGTGAAAGTGTGTGTGTGTGTGTGTGTGTGTGTGAGTGTGAATGTGTGTGTGAATGTTTAGTTGTCTTTGGTTGCCACTGTTGCTGTTTGTTGTGCCAGTCAATTTTATTGTCTTTGGCATGCCATTGTTGTGACTACTGCCCGCAAGGCCTTCTTCTCTACACCCCACCCCACCCCACCCCATCCCATCCCTCCTGGCCTCGCACTCTGGGCCTGTTACGACCTCAATGTTGTCATTCGCTCCTCGCACTCGAAAGGCCACAAAAGCGTGTAAAACATTTTCAGCCACAACAGACTTGATAAGCCATGTAAAGCATTAACTATTTGCCTGTTTGAGGAACTTAATTTGTGGTAATACTATTTATAATAGATACTTTTTGTGACAAGCACCAAGATAAGGTTTTTGGTAAATTTCACTGAATAAGTTGAAATATGAGCGGAAAAAACTCCTTTTTTGTCCAAATTATTTTTTAGGAAGTAGGTGCAGTAAGATAGAAAACAAGTAAGAAGGCTGTAGTCGAGTGAGCTCGACTACCATATACCCTGAACCAAGCTTTAAATGCATTATAGGTTTATCGTTTTTGGGGGCTGGAGTGGGCGTGGCCCGATCTTAGTAATATACCTTCTAAGTTTGGTAACTGTAGCTCTTGAATTGCGGGAGATACAGGCATTTATCGTTTTTTGTGGGCGGGAGTGGGCGTGGCCCAAAATATTTTGGATTTCGATCTTAGTAATATACCTTCTAAGTTTGGTAACTGTAGCTCTTAAATTGCGGGAGATACAGGCATTTATCGTTTTTTGTGGGCGGGAGTGGGCGTGGTCCAAAATTTTTTTTCCACATTTATGAAGGGTGTTACTAGCAATATACCTTTAAAATTTGGTGACTTAAGTTTTCAAATTGCGCGAGATATTTGGCTTTATCGATTTACACCAACAGGTGTATCGGTTTAGGTAGGTGGAGTGGGCGTGGCCATCCAATTTTTTTATCGATCTTTGGGGGAGTTACCAGTAACATACCTGCAAAATTTTGCGACTCTAGCTTGCAAATTACGGCAGATATGCGCATTTTAAATTTCTAGGGACGAAGTTCGTGGGGGCGGCGGATGTGGGCGTGGTCCAAAAATTGGTATGCCAATCTTTGGAGGAGGTTATCAGCAAATTACCTTTCAAGTTTGGTTACTCTATTTTTAAAATGTTCGGAGATATACGGAGTTATCGATTTAAAATCGGAATTGTCGATTGTAGGCGCAGGTGTGGGCGTGGCACCACAAATTTGTTATCGGTTCTTAAAGGCAACTATCAGTAATATAACTACCAAATTTGACGTTCCCTACTCAAAAACTGCGGTAGATATAGCCATTTGAAAATTTTTGGGTCGGGGGTGATGTGGGCGTCGGAAGTGGGCGTGGCACATGCCGATCTTTCAAGGACCTCGCCAACAACCTACCAACCAAAATTGGTGACTGTATCCATTAAATTGTGAGAGATATCTGGAATTTACTGCTATCGGAAATCTAAATGTATCGATAATTCAGAAACTGAGGCAGTTATCGATAAAATAACGCAAACTTGATCTGGGCCTGGTATACGAGATCTTATATTCCAAATTTGAAGTCTCTAGCTCTTATAGTCTCTGAGATCCGCGCGTTCATACAGACGGACGGACAGACGGACAGACGGACAGACGGACAGACGGACAGGGCTATATCAACTCGGCTGTTGATCCTGATCAAGAATATATATACTTTATGGGGTCGGAGATGCTTCCTTCTGCCTGTTACATACATTTGCACAAAACCATTATACCCTTTTTACCCATTTTTAATGGGTTCAGGGTATAATTACCCCAGTGGAACTCTCCTTATTATTGACAAAGCAAATTTCTAAAAGAGGGTTGTGTCTTTCTAAAAATCACATGGTTTTCATTTCCTAGTTCCAGGAATTTTTTTCTAAAAATTTGAAAAGAAATATTTGTATTTTATTGGGTACGTACAAATTCAATATTAGTTTTTTATGGGTCATAAGTTAAAAGCCTATGTTTTTTTTTAGATTTCATATTTACGAATATATTAGATAGATTATAAACTCTAAACTCGAACATAGAAGTAGATAGATTAAATGTCATGATTTTCTGGATTTCAGAAAGGAAAAATAATGGTTTACATTTCTAAAAATATTTTCTGAAATTAAGAAATATATTTTTGAAAAATAGATAAAAGCCTTAATAATTATGTAGTAATTGCCTTTTAAACCCACACACTTTTTTAGGTGATCTTTTAAATAAATTTTGCCCTGTTGTTTTTTATGTTTATTTTAAATGTTTTTTTTTTAAGATAAAATACAATTTGAGCACATTAGATATGCCTCACTGAGCACTCGGTTTCCGATACTAATGGAGATATGTGTGCAAAGGGTATTTTCTACAAACTGTGGCATTTTACAAATGTATAAGCCACAATGTCAGGGGACCAAACTCTGCTGGCCAAAACTCCAAATCTCAAGACCACGCAAAGTGTGAAAAAGTAATAAAAAAATCAAGAAAAAAAATAATATTCATAGGAAGTGAAAGAAGTGAAAGAAAGTGTGCTGCAAAAGTCGCAAGTTGACAAAATTTTAATAAGGCACTTTGCTAGCCGCCTTTTGCATGCCAACGAGTCGGTTGCCAGCTGCCAGAAGGACTCGCGAGAGTTGGGAGCAGTGGAAGAGTGGGGGGGGGGGGGGGTGGTGTGTGTAAAGAGAGGCTGACCAACGTGTGCAATAAAAAATTCAAAACGCTCCACATACGACGAAAGGGATTTGTCAAAGATCACGTACTCAATAAATATTGCCCATGAGCGGCACACAGTTGGCTACACTTTGAATTGGACTCGAGTTTGGGTTTACAGATTGCCCTTGTTTTTTTTTTTTTCTTATGAGCAACTGTGAGTGCTTATATATGCATATGAGTGTGTGTGTGTGTGTGTGTTTTAGCCTTTAATTTCGGCTCAGTTATTGCCTGGGGACAGCTGTGGGCGGTTGGTATTTGATGTGCACCTATTAATTTCCACTCGCCTTCGGCAATTCAATTAGTTCGAGCGGCACAAATATGTTGCCTATCCGGTTTATGTCCTGACTGATCCTGTGTGCTGACATCCTCTCTCTTCTGTGTGTTGTTTACGTGGCACGTAATATATTTGCTCATATTACTAAAAGCTACATAAATCGTGAGGGGCTTTAAGCGTTGGCAATTTATAGCCAAAGTGTTTTCAGCCAAGTTTTAAAGTCCTTAAAGCAGCCGCCGGAGTTGAGCCGGCGCCTGACTGCCTCACTGCCTCCCTGCCTCATTGCCTGCCTGCCTCCCTGGCTGTTAGCCTGTTTGTTGTTTAGCCTGATCGATGGGCAAATGGTGACAAAATGCAAGGCCTAGGCCTGGCATGTTTACAAGCCAACCTATGGCATGCAAGCTGCCATAGATAGAGGCAGCCAAAAAGTCCACAGGACACATGTCCTTCCTTGTGTCCTTTGCTTGCAAAGCGTTGCTGCTGCAAAAGTCAAAAAGTGTTTGCCAACGCAAAATTCCAAGCAATTAAATCACTTTGATGCTAATTTGGATTAATATGTTGTTGTCTATAGGCAATTTGTTGCCAGCAGGAAACAGGAAACAGGCCCCCCAGATCTATGCACGGATTGGGCTCCGTTTTGGCCAGGTGTTTCGATTAGCTCGCACGCAAATAGATTTATTGAACAATGCGCTTCTAAACGTTGGTCACATTGCAACCGCACACACACACACACACACACACACACAAACACACACACACACATATGTGCAAGAGTATTGGCCATCATTTTTGTTGCATGGCCAGTATACGCCTCCGGCTGCCTGCTGCGTTATTTATTTGGCTTATCGGCCCGGCTATGGACCGAAAATTGTGCTACATTTGTCGCTTGTCGGTTAGACAAACAATTTTTAGTATGTTATCCCCGTCCCATTGACAATCCAGCTTCCCAAAAAACCCACCTACCATTCTCTGTCTCGTTTCCAAATTCTGTCCCTGTCTTTATTAGCTTACAACCATATTAATTTTGGTAGATAAATATTAGTTTTAATACCCGTAGTCAATATGCCTAAAATGGGGTATATCATACTTTGTCATTCAGGCTTTGAGAGGTTAATAAAGATTTTGATATATTTTATTGGAAATTTGGTAGATATTTACTTACTTCCCGATTATGACTGCTATTTCCTCTCGAAAAAAATAGCATCATTGAATAAAAATAAAAAAGTCTATGAAATGAAAAAATGAATAATAGGTATATACTTTAGCAGAATTTGTCCTGGCTTTTAATAATTGTGAGTATAAGATTTTTAATATTTAAAAATACTTATTAACAAATATAAGAATAAAACGGATATTTGCCAGTCGATTCAATGCGTCTCTGCATTTACTTATTAGTTTTGGGGCATTTGGATTAATTTGCTTTCGTGCAGCGCAATTTGGGTTTTTATGTATTTTTAATAAGAATCGCTTTAGCAGGTTGATTCCATGTGTTTTTCGGTGCGCTAATTTCATGGCACTTTAAATGTTTAATTTACAATTTATGTAAAACACACAAATATACAAGCGTTATTTGTATGTGCCTGCCGGGCAAATATTCGCTACATATTTATGAGTACTTGATAAATACTAGCATTAAAATAAATTACTGCTTTCACAGCTAAACCGCCAGGCACACATAACAAAATAAATATATATATATGGATAAACTATGAAAAAAATATGTATTTTAAATAAATACAAAGGCAGCCTGCGGCCGGCAGAAAAAACAAAGTTCACATGCAAAGGTGCCCCAAAAAAAAAAAGGAGAGAAGATGGGTAACAAATATAAAACTGAAAAAATGGCATGTTTGTGTGTGGCATAGAGGGAAACGGCACGCCTCTGAAATTCAGCGACTGCATATTAATATAATTTGCAGGCCACACACCCAACCCCCTCCCCCCCGCAACTGACCATATCCAGAAAGGAAAACCCGTTCAGAAAGCATATGTGAGCTGACAAGACTGACTGTAAGGAGCAAAAGTGTAGCAAAAGTTTGCAAAGTGCATTACAATTTTTTATGGAATATGCCAAGAGTTTTGGGCTAGATGAATTTTTATTTGTATTTTTTATACCCAGTAAAAGTTGGTATAAGACGGGTATATAATAGAGTTTTGTTGATGTGTGTTGATATAAAATCCCCGACATAAAAATGTTACTATTTGTATTTTTCTTAGCAGTTTCAATAGCTAAAAGGCAAAGAAATCAAATTTGATTAAAGCTTAATTTTAAATGATAAATTGTTGAGTTTAGCTATGATCTTTGTTTATTCAAACATTTTTATATTTTAAAATTCCTGTACATCTCCGACATAAAAATGTTACTATTCGTGTTTTTCTTACCAGTTTGAATAGTTGAAAGGCAAAGAATTAAAATTTGATTTATTTTCTAAAACAAATTTAATAAGCAAAGTTTAATTTTAAATAATAAATCTTTCAGTTTAGCTATGATCATTGTTTATTCAATCATTTCTATATTTTGAAATTCCTGTACATCGACGACATAAAAATGTTACTATTTGTATTTTTCTTACCAGTTTCAATAGCTGAAAGACAAAGAATTAAAATTGTATTAATTCTAGCAAACATATTTGCTAAGTAAAGTTTAATTCAAAATGTTAAATCTTTCAGTTTAGCTATGATCATTGTTTATTCAAACATTTCTATATTTTAAAATTCCTATATATGTTGCAGGGTATCTGTTATTCAACCACTTTACCACAAGAGCAGTTTTCCTTTTTTCTTTTTCGAAAATCATTTAGCAAATGTGAATTTTTGCACTGATTTACAACGCAAAGGACCTCAAAAAGGAAAGCGAGGAACAAATGAAATGCGCACGTAATTGCATTGGGCTCCGTAGACAAGAAGTTGGAGAAGACGAGCGGGAGACTTTTGACTAGGATGGGTCCTACGTGGAGGGGGCAGGGGGCAGGGGCTGTGTCTTGCACGTTGCACGTTGCTCATACGCCGCGTTGACAATGCTGCTGTTGCTGCTGCTGCTGCTCGTTGAGGCGGCCCCGTTAGTCGTCATAAATGTGAATAATTTATTACATTTGAGCAGCTTTTGTTTTGGCCCATTGCTTTTGTTCTATGGCATTTCGGTTAGAAATTCATTAATAGCACTTTTATGACTTTTCGAGACGTTCCGAGACGGAGTCGACTTTCTTGTTTTGTTGCACATTTTTATGTTAATCGTCGCTGTTGGGCTGCCCTTTGGTGTGACTTGTCCTGTTCCTTGCATTTCATTCCACTGCTCTTCTGGCCAAATGGCGCTGCACAATATTTTTTACAAAATTGCATAGCATATTCTCTGTGATTGTTGTTGTTGTTGTTGTGGTTGCTATTACTAATTATTGTTTCGCTTAGTTGCTGACTCGCTTATTTGTTGTTATGTGTCTTTTAATTGCTGTTTCTGCCACACAATATGCAAAACTCGCAGCTGAGAAATGGTTCCTTGTAATGCAATCAACAACAATCTGCTGTCGACCAACTTTACTTCTGGTCTTGGCCAAAAACTAACAGTCAAATCACAACTGACATAAACGCTACATGATTTTTATCAGCCGCAACGCGGCGGCTTCTCTCTTCATATATATATGAATATATATATATTTATATGTGTGTGTGTGCGTGTGTTTGCATTATATATAAATCATGTGCCGTACATCTGTCATAAGTAGTTGTAATAAATTTATAGAGAAGTTTACTTTGTACTGCTCAAGATAACCCAAAATGCGATGCGTGCTTTTTCACCGCTCGTGCTGTGCTGGTGCGGAAGAATATTCTATATATATATATACCCTGGTAAACAAGTAAGATGCTGTAGTTGGCTCGACTACGAAATGCCCTTCACCCAGTTATTAAATATATTCTAGTTTTATTGGCAAATTTTCCTTTAAGATGATTTGCACTCAAATGCCCGAATTGAATGGCTACAAACACGTGCCTCTTAAATTGTGGAATTTATTGCTATCGGAAATCGAAATGTATTGATAATTCAGAAACTGAGGCAGTTATCGATAAAATAAAGCAAACATTATCTGCGCCTGGTACACGAGAACTTATATTCCATGTTTGAGTCGCTAGCTCTTATAGTCTCTGAGATCTGCGTGTTCTTACAGACGTACAGACGGACGGACGGACAGACGGACAGGGCTATATGGACTCGGCTGTTGATCCTGATCAAGAATATATATACTTTATGGGGTCGGAGATGCTTCCTTCTGCCTGTTACATACATTTGCACAAAACCATTATACCCTTTTTACACATTTTTAATGGGTTAATGATATAAAAAGTTGCATAATATAATAATATATAATATTTTGCATATCTGCAAGAAAATAGATTTTTGAATAAAAAAAGTAGAATCAAATTAATTACAAAAATCAACAGCAATTTTTCTCGACATCTTCACAGCCATCGATTCAAAATCATAAAAATATTTGATAATCTTTCTTAAAGTCTTTCGCTTCAAAACAATTAAGTTTAGCATTCTTGATTCTATTTTTAAGAGATAATATTGCAATACTTTTGCTGATTAACACAGTTGAGATTATCTCTAACGAGATAACATTATATAATTTTAAATTCTTTCTTTTTTTTTCTTTTCTATTTTTAAAATTGCTTCGTAAATAATAATTAATTTTGTCTGTGCAACTATTGCTCATCCGAAAGTAATATTACAAAATCCCCTAATCACTGTTCCTAATTTCTGCGTTATCGTTAAACAAAAAAACGATGACGTCTGTTGCTTATCTTTGTTTTCGCTTCATTCGCGACGTCATGAATTTTATCTCCAAATCCCTGCAAAATTCGGGCAGTCGAGTCCATGAGCAGTTTTTACTTTTTTGTTGACTCAGTTAGTTGGTAGCATGTGGCCAAGACGTCATAAACTAAACTGCTTTATGGCTGGCAGAGGTGCGTGCTTAGATTGTTTTGTTTAGTGAGAAGTTAATACATTTATAAATATAGTTATATTTTTACAGTTGGTTTGTTGATTTTGTACATTTTCCAACCAGTTTCTATTGTCCGCCTCAGACAGTTTGTGAACGGATTTATAAGTGCAACAGAGTTACAGCTTTTGTTATTGGACTGTTTCGCAGACAGTTTGTTGGCTTTTAATGGCTTTTAATTGTGCAAGTGCTGCTGGAGAAAGCGTCCTGTGGCAGGGCCTAAACAAAAGTAATTTCACACTCGCTGACTTTTGGGCCGCGTCGCTGCAAAGTGCAAACAATTTTTCTTTGTGCAACTCGAAAAACCCTGACCTCGCCCCCAAAGCTGCCCACTGCCGTGTCCCATGCATTTTTTTTTTTAGGCCTGCCTGTCAGATATTTATTAGCCACAATTTGGCAGCCACAAATTGGCAGCTCAACCTGCGTCGCGTAACGCGAAATCGTAAAACGAAAATTTATTATTTATGTCAACTCTTTTGTGCTATTTGCCCTGTCAATGCTACCACAAAACCCACCAGCACCCACTTGCCCTCACTCCCGCCGGTTACCTGGTCAACAGCTCACACCCTTGCCCTGGGGGCCAACTCTCTTAAAGCGCACAAATTATGCGAGTCTTGTGCAAATTTTTGTGCCAAAGCGCATTTGTCACAATTAAGCAAAAGGTCTCCGAAATTATGAGAACTGCACGGCGTGAAATAATACCAAAAAACAAAGAAAAAAATACACTTGCAGGACTCGCCGCGCTGAGTCCTTACGTTGACGTCGACGTCGACATGACGCGCCTGGGACCACCTCATACAGCCGATGGCACCTGAGTTTAACTGAACCTCTCTCGCATATATATATATATATATATATATATATATATGTAAATATATATATTCTTTTTTTTTTGGCACTGATTCGACACAGACCTCTTTCCAAATGCTAGACCCGAGAACGCCCCTGGGCAGTCTATTATGTGACGTCGCCGTCGCCGTCAGTTTTTGAGCGTGTGCCATGAAATATGCAAAGCGCAGTTAAAAACTTTTTATTTGTATTAATCAAACAGAGTTTTTCTTCTCGACTCTGCTCTCGTCGTTGTTGTTGTTTTTCTTGTTGCTGCACACACATTTTTTGACATTTTTCCCACAACAATGGCAGTCGACTGCATAATAAAATTGCCAGAGACGGGCCCCTGATTGTTTCGTCATTTATATATACATACATATATATATATATATATGTATACTATATATAGACATCTATACAGTGTTCCCTCGAAAATGATAACGCTTTAAGATAGAAGTTTTGTAATTTGCAAATAATTGATATCTAATTTCGAGTAATAATTCCAAAGTAAACAAGAGAGAACGTTGCAGTCGGACGTAACCGACAGCGAAATACTATTATACCATAATATGTGTGCAGTCAGGAAATACTGTCCAAGTTTGCCTTTTTGAATGGGAACACATTCTGTTAATTCTCTACTAATAAATATGTATAAGCTACTTGCCCAGTTTGGTAACTAACAAACTTAATTGCGGGGGATATGGGCATTTATAGGTTTTGTGGGCGGGAGTGGAGTCCGATCTTAGTAATATACCTTCCAAGTTTGGTTACTCTATCTTTAACATTTTCGGAGATATACGGAGTTATCGATTTACAATTTCCGCAATATCGGAATTGTCGATTATGGGCGCAGGTGTGGGCGTGGCAACACAAATTTGTTATCGGTTCGTAAAGGCGACTACCAGTAATAAACCTACCAATATTTTACGTTCCCTACTTAAAAACTGCGGAAGATTTGTTGCCATTTAAAAATTTTAGGGGCGGGGGTGATGGGGGCGTCGGAGGTGGGCGTGGCAGATGCCGAAGGACCTCGCCAACAACCTACCAACCAAAATTGGTGACTGTATTCATTAAATTGTGAGAGATATGTGAATTTATCGATTTGCTAATATCGAATTTAGCGATTGTCTACCTCCCTAGAGGACGTAGGACTGAATTCTTGACACTTGAACTTTTGAGGGTACTTTACGGAATATACCTTTTTAGTATAATAGTATAAAAATCACAGGTATGTTTAATAATATTTGACGACATCTCCAAGCAACATCCATTAATGGATATAGATTATACGAAGTCTTTATTTTGGAGTGATCACTGTGATATCTACTTATGTCGACAATTATCACTCTTGGGGGATTTTAAAGCCAAACTCAAGGCGACTGCCATGACAAATTAGTTGAGCAATAAAACTTGAGTGTGCTATCAAACTAAAAATATCGCCATCAATTACAAACTATATACCAATTGGTTTGTCTATTTGCGTGCGTGTGTGTGTGTGTGTGTGTGTGTGTTGACTGTTATTGTGTGTGCTGCCAACGTGCGGCTCACTCACACACACACACACACACACACACACACACATGTTTATAAAAAGGCCATAAAGAACGCGAACGACAACAACTTGAACTACGTCTAGGACTACATTGACGACACATTCGCCCGGGGCGAACTACATCATCATCATCATCGTCGTCATCATCAACAACAACTACAACATGAGGCGGTGGCAGCCACCAACCACCTCAATGTAAGGGCCCCACGCACTGTCTGTGTGCAACGCCAAACCCCCCTCCCACCCACCCTCTGCCCCACCCCTCCTCTTGTGCCATTTGCAATTTGGCAACACTTTTCGGTTACGCGGCTGTGGGCAAAACCGTTGAGCACTTTATATAAATTGTACAATACGTTTTTTTTATGGCCCTTGAGAGTGCATTCTATATGTATGTGCTACTATTTTGTACTTACCAGCTATATATCGGCTTTTGATATATTCGTTTAGTTCTACGAGTGCCTGTCGCGGCGACAGATCTGTCTCTGCCTCTGCCTCTGCCTCTGCCTCTGCCCATGTCTCTGCCCCTGCCTCTGCCTCTGCCTCTGCCTCTGGCTTTATTATACATTTTTGCTAAATTACACTTTGGCCGCTAGTTTATTTCGAATAGCCCATTTGTAAGAGTAACAACAAAACAGTTGTTCTTTATGCCTAATATACCCTGTAATGCACGCTACAGCTGCCAAGGGTATATCAAGCAGAATAAATACCAATTAATTTAAAAAAAGGTTTTCTTAACATTTGCTACTCTATAAAAAAAAAATACCAATTAAAAATTTATATTTATGCAATTAAGCAGAGGGTACTCGTGTAGTCGATCAGTTTCACTCTAAGCAAATTAACGTGTTATTTTTATCGTTGCGTGGCATTTTAATAAGCCAAATGCAAAAAGTTCGATGGTTTCCTTTGTTGTTGTTGCTGCTCAAGTTGCAAGCGTCATTAAGTGCGCGTAATTATTCAATGACTAGCAAAGTTTAGGACTGGTCTAGAGAAGGGAAGGGGGATTCGCCACGGACAGCACGCATTTGGCCAGAATGCATTTTTCGTGGCAATAGCAACAGCGGACAAAGACATATGCCAAAAGTTGTCGAGTGATAAATGATTGTCGAGTCGACTCGAGTTGAGTTGAGTTGAGTTGAGTTGACTTGAGCCGAGTCCTGAAGCGTTATTAAGATGACATTTAAATTCTATAAATCATGCCTCGGCGCCGATTTACATTTTTGTCGCATTTAGCATTTAGTTGCACCTGTTGGCCAGCGGCAGCTTAAAAGGGAGGGGGGTGCTGGCTGGAGTTGTGTGTTAGAACTTGGGCTATATGCAAAATAAATGTGCAATTTACATTATGCAACAGGATTGCGATCCACACTATCGTACTTACACTTTCGTTGCATTTTGCGTTTCTTTTTTCCAGATGGCGAACCTATCAAACTGCCCGACAATTTGGAGAGCCTGCCAAGAGCCGACAGTTTCCCATCGCAGCGCCATCGTTGGAATACAAATGAGGTCAGTTTTACATATACATATAGCCAACCCATATATATACATATATATATATATATATATAGATAGATATTTATGTGTTGTTTGCCGTTTGCTGTCTCGATTTGTATTTGATTGCACATAAAAATGTCGAAAATGAAAGCTAGAAAGAAATGTAACTTGAAAAGGGGCGAAGAAGGGGTCATAGGTCAGGGGTTAGCGACAGCGATTTACGCTTGACAGGCGGATGAGCCTGCCAGCCGTGGGCTGGACACTTTGACATCTTCAAGGAGTCGCTTCCTTCTACTCTTTTAACTTGTTTTTTTTTTTTTGTTATACAGATTAATAAGACGGCGGGCTGCCAACCGGATGGCTGTTTGGTTTATTAGGGATGGTCGCGACTCGTCCGTCGGCTCTTTTTATGCGGCACAAAACTATAATACAAATTCAAATTCAAATACAAATAGAAATAGAAATTGTAGTCGTGCCAGGATTCGCGGGGTTAAAGGACATGGCCGGCGCACGTACGCGCCAAAGCCAAAGTTCAGCTTTGTGTTTACAATAAAACTTTTGCGCTTAAAAAAGCGAAACGACAACAACAACAATAACAACAATAACAATAGCAACAAACATGGCAAATGCCTTTTTGGCCAAACGCGACTGTTTGTTTGTTGCTGCTGTTTTACTTGTGAATTAAACGCAACCGCAAATATTCATTTGGACAGTTGTAAAGTTTTTTGCAACAGAAGCTGGGGCAGTAAGAGGGTAACTGAGTGAGTGAGTGGATAGGGGAGAGGGGAGTGGTGCAAAAGCAGAAGGGAAGCAGCATTCAGTAAGCGGCATTTTACACACTCGCCCGACAAGCTGACTAAATTAAAAGCAAGCAAAAAATTTACAGCGAATCCTTGAGGAAGGTATAAACGAAGCTGAAATGCTCTTAAAACTCCTCTTTTAAAAATTAATTTGGAGAAAACTTCTCTGCTTATTTAAAAAATACAAAAATAATGTATTTGAACAAACAGACTATAGTTTAAATTATAAATTTAGAAGATATACTAATAAAACCTTTTAAATTTAATACTCGGAAATACTCTTAAAAAATAAATATTTTCTTTAAAATATTTTTGTTTTTTGACATGAAAGAATAATCAAAAATTTTGGAAAAAGTGAAGAATTTAATTTTTGAGAATTGACAAAAGCAATAATATTACTTAAATAAAATCATATTTAGAAATTATTTCATCTATTTAACATAAAAGAAAAAATTTGTAGTAAAAGTTTGATTTTTGTGAATTTTCAAAATTTCGTTTAAATTTCATTTATTTTTTGTTTTTTTTTTTGTTGTTTGTAATTTAATAAAATACACAAAAAGTAAAAAATTAAAATATTTTCTAGTACATAACTCATACGTAATATTTTAAATTATAAATATAGAAAGGTTGCCAAGGCCGACAACAATGAATATTTAATATTTAATATTTAAGACTAAATCATGTTGAATAATAGTCGAAAATTTCGGTGAGGGACATGGTCCAGCTAGAGGGAGGGTATATGAGTGGTATGCCTCTTGTTCTCATTATATAAGCATCTGCTGGCATATAATCAGAGTATAAAGCAACCCGTGCCACAGTTTATTAATATAAAGTTTCGCAAGTAAAAACGGTGAGAGGGGGAGGAGGGGGGTTACGGCCACTGGCTGCCATAGTGAAAACCACCCAACCACCAAAACTCCACTGAACGGACACTGCATCAGCATGCAAAAATTACAAAATGTAACCGTGTACGGGGCATAAATAAAATTACGCACGCTTATTTTAGTCTGCTTACAGGATGACAGTAAAATAAGAGGGGTGAGGAGGTTGCAGGGGGGGGAGGGGGTTGCTCAGTAACCGTTGCTGACCGTTAAATGGCCGCTTGGCTTTAACCACACAGTTTTAATTTGGCGGCAGCTGCCGAGACTGGGTGACCAAAAAGAAAAAAAAAACAAAAAAAGGCCATAAAGCAATGGCAAAATAATTCAAGCAGCAAGTCCTGGACAAATACATACACATATATATGTATGTATGTAGTATGGCAAAAGTGTGGTTAAAAACGTTGCAGCTTAAAAATCAAATGGTTAAATTGATAATGAGCCGCAGCAGTTGTGGGCCCCATTGTTTGTTGCTAATACAACTTGTAAATTGTCGCTTCGCTTGTGCAACTCTAATTGTTTTGTGTGCCACACGCATAAATCATAGCTGAGCGAAAGTGTTGCAAGTGGTGTTGGTGTGGCGTGGGGGGGGGGGGGGGGACTGGATGGCCAAATGCGCTGAGCTGCGCATAAATATTTAATGCACCATTCGCGCAGCTACTCGAACTACGTATGTGCCTAGAATTCATCATATATAAAAAATAGAAAGAATAAGAGACTGCTTTGGGGGGCATGCATAAATAAGCAAAGCAAAAGCCAAACCAGCCAAGGCAAATGCCAAAGTCAAAGGCAATTTGGATCCCCCCCCCTCCAAAAAAAATGCAAACGTTGCCACTTGACAAACACGCGCCTGTGATTTCGGCCCACAGACTTTGGCTTGAACATCCTTCAAACTCTATCTCCAAAAAATTTCTATGTGTGTGCATACAATTTTTATGACACTCGCAAATGTTGCGATTTCTGACATATGAAATTGTTGCTGCACATCGTCAATTGGCCAATACATATATATATATATATATATAGACTATGTTGGCCCTTTGGGCGTCGCCAGCTGTGCTGCTCCGCTGCCAGTTGTTGACGGCACAGATGAATGGTTGTTGGTTTGTCCTGTCCCATACGTAGTTTGAGAATGAATGTGAATGAATGTTGTATTCTCGGTATGTGTGTGTGTGTGTTTGTGTGTGTGTGATGTTGTTTTCGCTCACTTTACATTATTCATGCAACGTCAAGGCTGGCAAAACAAATTGATAACTTTATCGGCAAAACATGCAATGAAATGCCAAATGGGCACCCAGCAGTGTTCTTCCCTCTTAGCTTAGCTTGATTGTGTGTGATATGCATTTGAATGTTGACTATATTCATCGAAAGCTTCCCATATTCTCTGTCTTCACACAGATGTTCTCTATCTCTCGATCTGATTCACTTCCTCTCTTCTTACTCACATCTACATTCATATTAACTCGCCTTTTTGACTGTTTATCAAGCACACGCATTTCAAGTATGCTCACATACTGCAGACTTGCACACTCGCATACACACACACACACACCTGTTCCCCTGACCAGGTGTCAACTGGCGACACCTGTAAATTGTGGTCACACTCCTGTGCCCAGCTGCTTCCTGGCGCTTCCTGGCGCTTCCTGCTGCTGCTGCTGCGGTCAAATGAAATTTCTAAAATGTTTTCCTTTGTTTTATGCGCAAAAAAAATAAAGTAGCAGCAGAAAAGTTTTACTGGACCCCCCTCCCCCCCCCCCCCCCTGGACTGTGCAGGAAATGCCGCGAGTGCCTTGGCCAGCAAATTTGCCAGCAACTCGGAAATTGTTAGCACGTTCAGTTGACTTGGTTAACGGTTGTTGTTATTGTCGCAGCTATTGTTGCTTGAAAATTAGTAAACACACGTGACTTGCTGATTAGACAAACTGATGCAAACTCACAGATTAAACAGTTGAATAACAGATGCTTCTCGTATATTGTTTTAAAAAAAAAGAAGACTAGTGTTTAATACTCTACCAAAATAAAATGTTGTCGCTTCTAAATAAATACAGCTACTGATTAAAATGGTTTATCCATAAAAGAACTGTGGAACATGTTTAAGGACTATCAATCCTTTAAGAAGTGGGCTAAAAAGGAATGTTAAAATTAGAGAGCAGTAAACAACGAAAAGAAACCATATTCAGCTTTCAAGAATTACGACACTTTCTAGATTAAACAAATTCAAATTAAAATTAAAATTTAATGCAATATATTTACAAATGTAAAAAATCCTCAAGCTCTCCAGTTAATTTTACGATATTTGAATACCCTTTCTTAGAGTACATTTAAATATTGTGGCCACACATATTTCATTTAGTTTTAATCAAATATTTGTATCGTTTTATTTTTGCAACAATTTCAGGAAATCGCTGCGATTCTTATCAGCTTTGATAAGCATAGTGAATGGCAATCAAAAGAAGTCAAAACAAGGTGAGTCACTCGACCGACTGTCTGGAGCACCACATTTGCATGAAACGCAATAGCCATAATATAATAACCACAATTCTCCCGCTCTCTCTTAACCGACCAACTCTCCGCTCTCCGCTCTCCAATCAGACCTAAGAGCGGCTCCCTGCTGCTCTACTCGCGGAAGAAGGTGCGCTACCGACGCGATGGCTACTGCTGGAAGAAGCGCAAGGATGGGAAGACGACCCGTGAGGATCACATGAAACTTAAAGTACAAGGCACTGAGGTAAGCTTATAGGCCGGTTAATTATTTGAGGCAAAGGGGCAAAGGAAATTGCTGTGATTACAAAATTGAAATTTGACCGTTTTATGATAATTAAATAAGAGTAAATAATTATATTTGTTATGAAATGTTTACTGTTAAAATACAAAATAATTAATGTTTCCAATCGAATGCCAAATGAGTAAAATATTCGACCAAATTGGTAAGCCATATTAAATTTACCAATCTTTGACCAAGTTTGAGGCCAAGAAAGAATATTTATAAACTTGAAAGAGGCTTGCGAGTAAAAACATTCTGTGTTTTCGTTGACGCCTGCTGGGCAATTAGTCAATTAGGCGACTGCCTTCGTTGGCCTTCTGACCAAAGGCCAGTTGGAGGAGAACAAGATAAAAACAAATACACGGAAGTCGAAGCTTAAGTTTAACTGCCTGTTTGTTGGGGGTTGCTAAGCACACTTCTATTGTTTTTTTTTTTTTGGCATTGTGAGTTATGATTTTCCGCCGGAAATATACAGTAGCTAAATTTTTTTTTTGTCTACTGGGTGTTTGTTTGTCTGCTAATGAAATAAGCTTTGCCAAGGGTTAAGCGTATTTATAATGTCTGACTGAAGTGTGTGTAAGGACAGTAGCTTCTCCGCAAACTCCCCTTCTTGGCTGTTACTGAGACAGTTAAAAAAAAAAAGAAAAAACACGAAAACAGTTGGCAATTTCACGCCAATTTTTTTGTGCTTTCCGCTTGTGTATTTTTGTTTTAATTTTTATTTTAATACCGCTGCTTGCAATCGCACTTTTCTATTTTTTTTTTTTCCATTTACGAGTATTTTTCACAAGACAAGTAGCTACTCCGAGATTTATGCACTTGGCAAACACACAGCAGGGGGTTTTCCTTTCCGTCTGTTCGTATCTCTGTCTTTTTGGCCGTATGTCTCTCCTTACACGATAACTAATATTTATAAACGCTGAACGAACGCTTCAACGTTGAAAAAGTCAGCGGCATATCGCCCAAAGACGGCGGGCCAACAAAATTTATCAGCGCCACCAGCGAAAGAAATGCGCAGCAAAAAAACAACAACAACAACAACAACAGCAGCAACAACAACAACAAACACAACACAAATAGAAGCATAAGTCAAAGAAGAAGCTGTTGTATAACTCACAACTGGGTAAAAAGGGTTCGATTTTTGGCACTTGCCTTTCGGGACTAGTTTTGTCTTGAGTTTTTTTTTCTTGTTGTTTCGTTTGTTGTGCCCCCATTCCACAGCGCTGGCGCCCCCTACTCTACAGCGCTGGCGCCCCCTACTCTACATCGCTGGCGCCCCCTAGCGTGGGCGATTGGTAATTTAATTTGAGCTGCGTCGTTTTTATGCCTTCCGATTAAATGAAGACGCTGCGTGCAGCCTGATATAGCTAAATCTAGAACAATATTAGAGATATATTTTTTATGCTCTTGTTTGTGTGGTTCATTTTTTATTCCTTTTTTTGCTAAATTGATTTTCGAATTGCTCCACAGTGCATCTATGGTTGTTATGTACACTCGGCCATATTGCCCACATTTCATCGCAGATGCTACTGGCTACTGCAGGTATGTGTGGAGAACGATGGGAGGAGTTAAACTACTTTCAGCTATTTAGTTACAAACACTTTAACCCAAAAAAAAAAAATATATATATAACAGAATCCGGACATTGTTTTGGTGCATTATTTGAATGTGCCATATCCGGATGATAATAAAATGGCCGTCATAGCGCCCAGCATAACGCTCTGGGGCGATAAGAAGGAGTGGACCAAGGAGGAGCTGGTTAGCCAACTAAAACCCATGCGTGAGTATTAATTGATTTTTTATGATTACGTCTATAAATAAATGTTTCTATTGTGCGCAGTCTCAACGGTTAATTCGGATGACGATTCCGACTCGGGCAATGATATAGAAATATCAGTGAGTATAACGGACCAAAATACAATTTTATTATATATTATTATTATATATATAAATTAAAGAATAAGTATAATGATGATGATGGGTTAAAAAGATTAACCAAAAATGAGAGAGCAGTTTCTTATAACAGTTGATCTGCCCATTAGTAGACAAGTAAATCTAAGATTTACCAGTTTTAGCAGTGACATATGAACCTAAAATTTGTATCCTGCAGACGGCCGAGACGGTGGAGTCGATTGTTTGTCAGCTGATGGAGAAGCAGCGTCTGTCGCGTCAGGCAGCTCTAGTCAAGCAGCTCGATTGCGGCTGCGGAGATGCAACGTGTGCCGATGGCAAAACGTGCACGCATCCCGTTATGCGACGCACGGGCGGCATACTCAAATCCGTGTCGGAGAAGCGGCCCAATGATGCATATAGCACCGCCAATGGTACGCCCAATGTTGTTGTGGCCAGCAAGGTGAGTTTCGATACGATTCAATTGATTGAAGTCGTAGACAATCAGCCTCCACTTGCAGCTTTACTCGCGATGGTCGGAGCGTCATAGGCAGCGGGAGGCGACTCTGCATTTGGATAATCCGCATGCGCAGTTTCACAATGCCACGCAGCAGTTGCCACAGGAGTCGGCGATCAAATTTCAAATCATTCCGCAGCAGCAGCAACAACAACAACAGCAGGCCAATCACAGTGATGGCAACTATCAGCAGCAATATCGTGGTGCCAATCAAATGCTGGCCACAAGAAGTAATCTAATAATACAACAACAGCAGCAGCAACAACAACAACAACAACAACAGCAGCAGCAGCAGCAACAACAACAACAATATCAACAGCAGCAACAGCAACAGCACTTGAATTTGCAGCGCTTTGTGGCCAGTCACAACCAGAGCAATCAGAGTCATAATCAACATAGCAGCAACAACAACAGCAGCAACAATTCAGCACATTTAAATCATCGACTTCAAATTGCAAATACAACAATTACAGCAACAAGTAGGGAAGCGGCAACAACAGCAGCAGTAGTAGCAGCAGCAACTGCCTCAAATATCATGGATACGGAACTAATTGAAAATCAAAGCCAGCAGCAACAGCTGCAGTTGGCCACAAATGGCAACAAAATCAGCCACAGCAGCAGCAATAAGCCATTAACAGCAGCAGTAACAACAACAACAACAGCAGTAGCTCACACAAACAACGAATTAAATGTCGTTAATAATAATGTGCACAACAACAACAACAACAACAGCAGCAACAGCAATAACTTTATATACAATCAACAGCAGCAACCGAATGCAAGCAGCAATAGTCAGCAACAACAACAACAACAACATTATTATAAATTGCAACAGACAGCTACCCCCGGCAGCAGCAGCAGCAACAGCAGCAGCAGCCAACCCCCAGTTGAGGCCATGTGCATGTCACCTGAGCATCACAGTAGTGGGGGCAGTAAAAATAACAACAACAACAACAGCAATCAGCTCACATCGGCAGCAGCAACGTCTTCCGCTGGCAACACTCCTTCCACGTCGGCAACATCATCCACCTCGAGTTCCTTACAGTCGATTATCGATGGCAATCAGCAGCAACAAATTACAACGACAACAGCAACAACAACAACAACAGCAGTAGCAGCAGCAGCAACTTGTGATAATTTAATGAGCGCCAATTCGCTTGCTGAGGTTAGTTTTGAGTTGGTGTTTATGACTTTTGCGGTTCAACCGCAAGTCGGCTGCACTTATGCTATTTATGTTGATTAAATTTCTACTTTACAGCTGGAGTTGGGCAGCAGCAGCGAGCAACAGCAACAGCAGCAGCAGACGTCAAGCAACTACATCAACAACAACAGCGTTAACAATCAGGGCACTGATAAGGCCCAAATTCTCAATGGTTGTGCAAACTACAGTGCTTCCAGTGATAACAGTAGCCAAATTAGCGCCAGCGACGAGAGTAGCAGCTTTGGCGCCAACAACAATAATCCCATTAGCAGCAGCAGCAGCAACAACGACGATGAACAACCCCAAGCGGAGTCCATGAGCTTCTTCAATGAGACGCTCGATCTCTCGCATGAGGATATTCAACGTACGCTTATAGCAAACATGCCGTTCAACAACAACAATAACAGCAACACCAACAATAACAATGTTGTAGCAACAGCAACAACAGTAGTAACAACGACAGCACCAACAACAGCAGTTAACAGTAACAACAACAACAACGAAACAATTGTCACGCACCGGCAACAACAACAACCGCATAGTGTGGAGGAGACAGAGGGTGAAGATGAGGACACAGCTGATGTCTTTGCCAATTTGGATGCCTTTGACATGCTGGTGGAGTTTCCAGAACTTGATCTAGATGATAAACAGGCGCTGAACAACACAGCGCTGCAGCAGGAGCAAAATCTGGTACACAGTTCCTCCTATCTGGGAGCAGCCGCACACTCGCAGCTGCAACAGTCGCAGACGCAGCGAAAGCTGCTTAACATCTGTGACTTTAGTCCGGAGTGGTCGTATACCGAGGGCGGGGTTAAGGTGCTTGTCGCTGGGCCCTGGACCAGCGATGGTGGTTGCTATACGGTGCTCTTTGATGCACAGCCCGTGCCCACGGTTCTGGTGCAGGAGGGCGTGCTGCGGTGCTATTGCCCCGCCCATGAGGCGGGTCTGGTAACATTGCAGGTGGCCTGCGGCGGTTTTTTGGTCTCCAATTCGGCCATGTTCGAGTACAAGCTATCGCTGCTCGCGGATGCACCCTTCGATGCCAGCAGCTCCAATGACTGCCTGTACAAATTCACACTGCTCAATCGACTCTCCACCATCGATGAAAAACTGCAGCTCAAAGTGGAGAATGACCTAACGGTAAGTTAGATTTTGAGAATTTATATAGCCAAATTGAGCGACCTCAAATTTGGTCACTTTCCACTTTGCTGAATTGCTATATCTGAAAATTCATTTCCTTTGCAGACCGATAACACTTCGTTGTATCTGGAGCCGAACTTTGAGGAGAAGTTGGTGGTTTACTGCCACCGGCTAATGAAGCACGCTTGGAGCACGCCCAGTACTGGGGCCAATTGGAGTGTTGGTTTACGTGGCATGACACTCTTGCATTTGGCAGCCGCCTTGGGCTATGCCAAGCTGGTGGGCGTAATGCTCAATTGGCGCGCCGAGAATCCACATATCATACTCGAAACGGAGCTGGATGCGCTCAGTCAGGATGTGCACGGCTTTACGCCGCTTGCCTGGGCCTGTGTGCGGGGCCACTTGGAATGCACATTACTGCTGTACAAGTGGAATCACAATGCTCTGAAGATCAAGACGCAGGCACAGCACACGCCCCTCGATCTGGCCAGCCTGAAGGGACACAAGCTGCTGCTTCAGCAGCTATGCCGCTTGGAGAAGGAACGCTGTCGCAAGCCCCAGCCACGTGGCGGTCTAACTAATCTTTCCATGAATCTGGGCATTGAGGCAACCACAGAGGAGTCCGCCTATAGCGTTTACGAACTGGAACTGCAGCGCAGGCATGATGGAGTCTTTCTGCGACCCGTGGCAATGCATAGGTGGGTGAACATGGCACTTATTCTACACTTGCAGAAGGTGCTAGAATTATTTAATTATTTGCCTGATCAGATTGAGTTGCGTCCGTCGTTTCATATTACAACAAAAGCAACTTAATATTTAAGCAATGTATTGATAACATTCATGCAACAAAGCCAGCTGCAGTCTTGTTAAGAGAATGTAGTATAAATCATGTAATACTATAATACAAAATATCATTGATTTTATTTCACATAGTTGAACCACTATTAACTTATCGTATTTCCTGTTATACCCGAAGCAATCAAAGTCCGCCCAACAACAGCAGCCGCTACTCGAAGCGTTCCTCGATTGACAGTGGCATCAATATGGATATGCGTAGCAAATCTGGCAAACCGCTGGCACGACTGCATGGGTAAGTTTTAAGATCACTCCTCTCTATGCACATATCTTATTCAATCGTATCTCACTTGGGTTGCAGCAGCTTTGAGCCACATGACAACTATGCGCTGGGTGTGGACTCGCCACTGGACTCGTTGACCAACTGCTCGGGATTGTTGTCACCGCTGCGCAAGATGGATTTTGCATTGTGTAAGTGTTTTGATCATGCATGCGCTAACTGTTTTGTTTTAGCCATATCAATTATTGTGAGCGATTTACATATGCTAAAACAAACGACCTCTCGCTAAATTGTTGTACACACCAGGCGAGGTATCCACGGGCGAATCGAGTCCCATTCACGACAAAGACATCGATTGCGATGATGAGAATTCGACGAGCGTGACCGACGCAACCCTAAACAATGAGCTCAGCGACGCCGTCGTAGGTCAGTGAGGCCTATAACCAAACCAACAAAATCTATGCTAACCTATTATCGTAATCTCGTAATCGTATTCGTAACCCGCTAAAACGGGTGCCATCAAATTTAATATGCATTTGTGTATAGCTACCATATGTCAACTATGGCTCTCTATCTCTCTGTCTCTCAATGTTGTTCGTTGCTGTTGCTAATTTTGTTGTTGCATATATCTACTATATATATATATATATATATATACTTGTACTTGTACTATAATGTTACCTACACACAACTCACATATTTGGTGTTTCAGGCTCCGCTCGACTGTTGTAAACGTCATAATATCTAAAAATAATCTATGTAAATGTTCGTTTTTGATGTTGATTGCTGTTTGCTATGAATGTGTGCGTATGACTATAATTATGAATATTCATAATATATTCATATTCATAATTATGTGAACAAGGCTATGGTCTGGTTTAAATATGTGTGCCACACATATTTAACTGTACACTTGTTTAGAATATCTATTTGTTTGATTAGAACTAACCGTAAATCTGAGTTTTTATCGATGTACACACGAACTAATTTACACATACACACACACACACACACTAAAAGTCACGAACTACAATGTAAATATGTCCAAAATGTGCTGATTCTGTAAATATAAAGATTTTGGGTCCACGAAACTAACAATACTAACAAACACAACTCATAATTGGGGGCAGCTTGAATAAGGAAAGATCTTAGTATAATGCCAAAAAAAAAAGTATCAGTAAAAAATTTTAATTTTTGTTAACAGAATGAAGGTCTTAAATGTTAGATATCTGTTTTTTAGAAATAATTATAATACAATTCTAAGTTATTAATTTGTTAAACTACATATTTTTTAAATAACTCCTTACAAACAACTCTTGCATTGATTACTTACTGAGCTGCCCTCGTAACATTAACTAACTGAAGTGCTTGTCGATGTGTATTATTTATAATAAAAAACAAAATAATAATAATAATAAAAAAGCGCAGATGAAAAATTTGTAGATTTTTTATCTGTAAATGAACGCATCATTTTTGTTTAGCAATTTTCATTTGTGTGGTCTTCTTTCAGGGGATTCAGATGCGAAGGTCCTCACACTAGCGGAACACATCATAGCAGCTATGCCGGAACGCATCAAGGTGATGGTTAATACAAATATTTAATTATAATGTCAAAGTTTTTTATTTTATTTTATTTTTTTTTTTTTATAATTATTTTTATTACCAACAGAATGAAGCGGATGAGATGATGGTGCTTGGCAGTCCATTGACGGAACCGCTGACCTCGGAGTCTTCGGCACTGACTGATAGCTTTATGGATCCGCTACTCGATTCGCTGCCGAATACGCATTTCGACAGTGATTTCAGTTTTGATTTTCACGATCACAGCTATCGCTATCATGATGTCAGCACACCTTGCTCCAGTTTAAGTCCGGCCAGTTCGGGACCATTGCAGTCGCCGGCTAGCTATTCCATACTGGGCACAGATCCTTCGGTTAGCTCACCCAGTCCGCCGCCGTCAACCAAGCAGCTGACGGAGTTTCTGCATGCCTCCAGCATATCGCAGTATCCCTTCGAGGCGGATTTCTCCAAATTAACGCTTACGGATACGGAACAGCGGGAGCTGTACGAGGCAGCCAAGTGCATACAGAAGGCATATCGCTCCTACAAAGGTCGCCAGAAGATGGAGGAGCAGAACAAGGAGCGCACCGCAGCAATTGTTATACAGAACTACTATCGTCGTTACAAACAGTACGCCTATTACAGACAGATGACAAATGCGGCACTGGTTATCCAGCATGGCTATCGTTCGTATCGGCGCAACAAGCGCTTCAAGAAGTCCCAGCACACTAACAGTGGCATGGGTACGGGTAGCGAGCATGGCAGCGTTAGCAGCAATTCACAGTGCCTGTCAAGTTTCTACGATCACTACAAGCAGGATCAGCAGCAGCAGCAGGAGCTCAGCTCACAGCCCAGCACGCCCAAGGAGACGAGTCCCTCGGGCCCCTTAAAGTGAGTACCAAAATGGATTTTTATACATTTTCATGTTTAAATCATATAACATAAATACTTTCGATTCACAGGCGTACATATTCTCAGTCTACACAAAATCAGGCTGCCAGAAAAATACAACAGTTCATGAGACAATCACGCATCAAGTAAGTACCATCTTTCAAAATACTTAGTTAAAGTCATTAGATTGTATAGTCCTATCGGGAATTTAAATTGTAACTATCAACTGATTTTGCACGCTAGCATTTGGGATAGCAACTTGACGACTTTGGTAAGATCACATCGGAGTGTTATTGAATTGCATAAATATCTCTTATTTGGATTTGATTGTATATTTTTATTTATTTATAGTTAAATTAATTCAAATCATTTATTAATTCTTGCCTTTTACTCTTCATCATACAGACTACAGAGAGAGCGAGCCGAAAAAGAGAAGCTGGTGCACCAACGCAGGGCGGAATACCTTCAAAACTTGCAGTTTCAAGGGCAGCAGGAAATGTCAATATGCCATAGTGAAAATAGGTGCGTATATCCAGCTATAGCTATATATAAAAGTAATACTAATATATTAACTTTTAATCCTTGCAGCAACAACAACAACAATAACAATCTGCAACACATGCAACCCAATCAATGAGCGCAACTTGCAAACTGAGTGAATTTTAATCATAAGAATATCGCAAGAGGAATGAAAAAAAAACTATGTTCAATAAGAATTTATTAATAGCTTTAACAACTGAGTGAAACTTTCTACTTTCATAATTGTTTATTAAGACACGCAGCACCTCTTGTAGTAGAACTTTCGTTTCTTACTCCTCATATTATATATACCTATATATATATATATATATGCAAATATGTAGTAGCAAGATCTGCACTTTTATTCATTTGTATAACGAATTTTAACAAATGTGTAGTACTTATATTTATGTACGTACTATCTACGAAACAGAATTAATTTTGAAATGCGAAAAAACTTTGTAAACGTAGCGCACGTTAGGTTTAGTGCGTTTTAAAATACATATAATTAATTATATGTATGTATGTATATCTTCGCGAGAGAGAGCTCTACTTTTCCATTTGTCAACTCAAAAGAACTTATTAACAAAGCCTTCGAAAACTTTTTAACTCCAAGTGTAGTGAAAAATGTAGTCTATGATAAATACTAATGTATATCTAATATAAATCAATATAACGCATAAGTGTATGCCCTATTATAGTAAATAGTAGATACATTTGTATATAATTAGATCTAATTCAAAACTTCAGAAACTAGTCTCTATTTTACTGTATTATATTAGAATGCCACGTTTTTTGATTCAACTCTGCGTACTAAGCTTGTTTATAAAACAGCCCCCGACAGCCTGTTAAATCTGAAGCATTATTTCTCGATTTTATCATAGTTGTAGTATTATATATTGCCTGCGCTTTACTCAAAGCTCAGCTCGAAAGTCCAATGTTGTTATTGATTTCTAAAATCGGAGCAAGCCGCAGCAGCAGCGAATAATACATATGTATATCATGTTAAAAACATTTCTAGTTGATTTTTTTATGTATACTCTTTAAGCATGTACTAAAACTCTATGCTGATTTGCTTAACGCGGGTACTTAAAGCCAAGTCTTAAAATTTATATGACTGTTTAGTCTAGCAACAAACATAGTTAATGATTATAACAAAAAGTAAAACCTTATGCTCGCCACGTTACTGCAGCAAAACTTAAAAAAAAAAAAATAAAAAAATGAATCGATAAATCTAACTATATTTAACAATTGTTCAACTTTCAACTGACCCAAAAAATAAAAAAAATAAACTAAAAGAATATTGTAGAAACTATGATTAAGCAACAGCAGAAAACGATATTTTCGATTTTCCAACTAAATGTAACAATACAAGAATTTTTGTAAATTATTTTTGTCCGTCCACATTGTTAGCTTTCATAACATAAAAGAAATAAATATACTAAATATAAAATTATATATACAATTTATACCAAAAAAAATAAGCCACATTTTAAACGAAGCGTTGAAGTTTAAGTAGACAACAACTGGCAGACATTGTAAAAACAGAACTACTTGAGTGAATGAGTAATGCCCAAATACACTTAAAGAAGAGTTGGAATCTTGGCATACAAGTACATACAATTTATATAGACATACCTCCAGCACGCCTCAGACACTAAAAAAAACGGAATAATTCTTGTCATTTATACCTAAACAAATACATAAGAATTGATACATACACAAAAATTTATAAACATAAAAAACAAAGAAACAAATACACTGAAATTTAATGTATTTCAATTTCTTGCTATTGTTGGGCATATGCAAATAACTCGTTGCATTGGGCTGTGAGTTAATCTATATACTATGTACGCAATATGTATGAGTTCGAATGATCCCTAAATTGGGGCTAGGCACAGTTGTTGTGGGCTGACGAAAGCCATTTCTAAATCTATGAAAAATTGTTAACTATTTAACTATGTCTAAACTTCATTTGCACCTACTCTTAACTTCAATTGCATTTCTTTGGATATAACTTAACTAATTATGTACTTATGTATAAATCGAAACTAATCTGAAATGAAGACTAAAAAAGATTTCTCTACTTAATGACTTATAAAGATTGCAATCAATTTGAGAGCGACGCATAAAAAATTTATGCAAAGCTCTTTTGTTACTTGTTACGTCGCCGGAATGTAAAAAGATTTGCAATATTTGCACATATATACTTAATACTATTACAAATACTACACACAAACACACTCACCCACACTCTACACTAAACTACAGTCTTTGGCAACACACACACACACAAAATGTGGGCGTGGCTAGGGAGTCAACAAACCTGAGTGTGTTTAAGCTCTAGCTAACAAAATAAATAAAATAAATAAAACTAACAAAAGAATGCCAAAAGGCAAGGAAAAACTTAAAGTACCTTAAGCCAATTGGCACTAAAACTTAAATCTAATTAACAATTTAATTTTTAATTATAAAACCAGACTATTATGCTATCATTAAAGAAAAATAACTAAAGTACATAGAAATGTTTGTAAGTAAACGCAAAATATTAAAAAACTTATCCATTAATGGGATGCCCTTGCTAGTTTTATAGAATCCACTTTTTCCAAATGTTTTTAGGTATGACTATAAACACTCTATGAAACTAAAAACAACACCAATTGTTGATATTCGATAAAATTTTATACTTACAATATATTCTAGCTAATGTACGAGATGCTGATAATTGGTATTCACATATCTGTTTTATAATTGGAGAATCCCCCATTTATATAGATAGACTATGTCCTAAGAACTTTCAAAGTGCTATTCGCAAATCCGAAAGTGTTGTAACAACTCTCATAAGTCCCAGATCTAAAAAGAAAAACAAATTTTAATTGAAACACCAACTAATTGTGTTGTTTAATTGTATGAATTTCGCACCAGACTTTGTAGAATGAAATGAAAATTTTCGTAAATGTAAGAAGAAGAACAATATGAAACTGTTAACTCAACTTTTATGTCACATATAGCGTAACAACTTTTTAAATAATATATACATACATACCTACCTTATTACGAATTATTCAACATGAACTATATATACATATATACATATATATATATGTGTATATATACATACATAAATCTAAATTTATAATTATACAAGTAAAGGATGATTAACGTTATTAACAATGATAAAACGTATTATATATAAACGCTATATGCATATGTACTATATGCTAATATACATATTGTAAAACGACTTTCCAGTTTATGTAAAATTGTAATTACATTCAATAAAGTTTAATTCAACACTTTAGTTGAACTGAACGCATTGTCTATTTTAATGACTCCTCAAATGAGACGTAACCATTAACAACCCTATCAACGTCCTGTGTGATAAGTTGCATCCTGTCACACCTACAACAGTACCCTTCAGAGCCGACCCGAGAGAACTTAACAAACTAATTAGTCGTAATCAATTTGTCTGCAGCCGACAAAGAGCTGGCGCCATCAATTATCCATTAAGCTATAACCTTTACTTAACCCTATTTCCCTTTTCTCCCTGCTTTACTTCTATCTCTGGGAGAAAGTCAGGGCCTAAGATGCAACATGTGGCGCTGATAAGAGCGAATGCTCTGTAATAATATGAATTTTACCTGCGTTGCAGCTGCAAACATTTTCCTTTTTCTCTTCTGTTTTTTTTTTTTTCTTGGGCTCAATTAACACTTGGGCATTGGCTGCACATCAATAAGCCGAGATCTGTTGTATCTGTTGGATACGTTGTTTCCTAATTACGAACACATTGCAAAATTCCATTTGCAATGCCTTGTTAATATATTGACGACCTTTGCAAAATGTAATTGGATGCTGTTGTTGTTATTATTAATGGAACAAAGCCTTCCTGTCTGTTTTGCCAGATCAGTTTACACCTGTTCTATTGCCAATCGCAGTTTAGCCCAAATTGCCAAAGCAAATAACATATCAAATGCGTTTTATGACAAATGCGATTTGATGCAGTCATTCTCTTTTAGAGATGGGTATTAGGACACAATTTGAATGAAGACACGAATTCAAATTTGCATTTTTACCATTGTTAAGATAGTTATTTAAATATTTATGATCGTATCCGATATGTAACTCGCTGATGCAAGAAATCATGTTTTTTTTTAAGTGATCACTCATCGTTATCTGTTGCTAGTTCGTGTCACGACTGTAGACACGACTTGCGCTCAACTCTAATCCTAGAGTGATGTGATCTGTTATTGTTACGTGGGCAATCCGGCCCAGCGGCAGACTCAGGTTGGATCGCTTCAGTGGCGCAACGGAAGCGCCGTGGGGAAATGTGAAACCAAGCGTTGCTATTCTAACTCCCGTTACTGTTCCCGCTAAACAACAACAGCAACCTCAACAACAATAATAATAATACTTCCAAATAAATAAACAAAGTAAATAGATTTAATTACGCCCACTATTTATTTAGGTTTTTGTTTGGCTCTTGACAAATTGGTTTATTAGCTGGAAATTTTGAGTAATTTTCATTTTGTTTCACGGTTTTGGTTTTTATGCTTCTGGCCAAGTTGCAAGCAGCACTTTTACCCCAGTTAACCTTCTGTGATATGTGCAGACTATTAATTAAATGGTTCCACATGCTGATTCTACACATTTTTCACTATGTATTTGGGGTGATATAATGCCATTAATTAATCAAAAGAGTTAAGCTTAAACTTAGAAGGCATTCAGACTTTATTTTTTCTGATCAATTAAATATTTAGTTAAGTCATATGTGTATTTTCTTAATTTGGATGTTAAATTATACAAATTCAGCTGGATATTAACAGTAAAATTGTTATTGTCGCTATAATTTAGGTTAGTAATCTAGAATCGATTGGCTGTCATAAAGTCCGACGCTTTTGCATGAATTTGTGATTAAGCAATAAAGTGTCTTTAATTTGACTATTTTAGCACTTAGTAAACTCTATGGTTAACACTTGATATAGAGACACCTCCGGTATGTGGGTCATAAGATCAATTTTGATTGGAAGTCTAGCTCAATAGGGGTCCAAGCTAACAATGTGCTGAACGCGTGTTCTGCTAGAAGATACCCTATATTTGTTTAAACCACAAATTATGAGTACATAAATATTAATAATTCAGTACTTTATTTTTAGCTTCTTTTAAGTATAAATACGAGATTAAAAAAAATAATGGGAACATAGAAACACAGTGTAGATATTTAACACTTATATAAATATAAGGCAATGTAAATTGAACTTGTCTATGGTATTTAAGTATCAACGAATCATCAATAGATCGAGCCAAAAATAACACTATTACATTTATATTTATATTTATATTTTTTTTTTATAGTTTGGATTTCTCCTTAAAACCGTTTAATAAAATTTGCTTATAACTTTATCACTCTTTTTTCATGCAGTGTATATGAAAACTATCAAAACGGCACAGCTGTCACGACAATGAGCCGTAAATCTTGGTAATACTCAAAGAATGGCAACAATTATTGGCCATTTGATAGAGAGCTTTACAACTTAGCCATAAGCCGAGACAAGATACCGTCAGTATCAATAACTATTGTCGACTGGCTCATCTTTCTAGGAACCAAATTGCAGTTAATGTCATCGATGAGTCACGTTTGCCAATCTAAAATCGAGAGGTGCTCACAATCAAAACTAAGTATAGCACTCGATGCCAAACAATGGGCATTTAATAGCATGACAAACACCTGTGAATGTTGTTGTAGTTGTTGCCAGTGATTTGCTGATTTGCTGAGTTATGAACTGTGTTATTGTCTGTCAATGCTTCAACAAAATTGTTGTAAATTAACGTAATTGCATTTAATAAGCCATTGCAACGTTTCTTACTTAAAATGTCATCAATTCTCGTAAATGGCTTAAGATCAAGATTACATATGTATAGACATGTACATATACATAGGTGTGTGTGTGTGTGTGTGTGTGTTTGGGACTAAAGCCATGCTAAACTTGAACATGGAAATAAACAACGCTGCAGCATGTGTGCTGCACAAAAATTTGCATAAATAGTAAATCAATTAAAGCGACACGTATCCAAGAAATGCATTAGAGTTGGCCCACAGGAGACAGCTAAAAACTGCCCCGGATCTAACATACTGCACACCCCTCCCACCCACCCACTCCCACCTGTACTACCTTGCCGCCCCTCTGGTAGCATGTGTCAAGCTGTTTTGTGACTGGCTGAGCGACTACCGCAAATGGCGATGGCGTGGCAGAAGCGCAAAGTTAGCCAGTTGAAACAAATTTCACAACTGGCCAAAAGGCAGTAAATAACCGACAATAAATCACTTTAAACAAAATACTGAAAAAAAACAGCAATAACAACAACATCGAAAAATGATTTGTAAAATAGTAAGCTGCAAATCGCAGTTGTTGTTGCAAATTTAAACAAGTTGTAAATTTGTGGGAAAAAATGGAAAAAAAAAACCAGCAGCGTGAAAAACATTTGTAAATGCACAGTGATGAACATGATTTGTGTGTGTGCGTGTGTGTGTGTGTGTGTTTCTGTATTTTGAGCTACGCTGACAAATCACCTGTTGGTTATGTTGATAAATGCTAAAGAGTCCAGCTAACGAATTCTTGACATTAACCCACTGGCGATGAGGGGCCGTTAACACGACTTTTACCCGCATCGATAAATAATTGATTTGATTGCCATCACAATTTGAGGAAAGCTTTCCCAAGCCATTATCATCCGCAATAATGGGCTTTAATGGCTTGAATGACGACCCCAGACGCCACTCTTGTACTCATTCCAGTTTGCCGCAGTCACGTGCAAGGATCTTTGCATAGACGTTGATCAGCGAGCGCCTCGAACATGTTGCAAGCCAACCAGCGAACATAACGAGGGCAGCGCGAAATGTTATGGCTAAATGGAAGTAAAACTGGTTTGTGCATTACAAAGTGGCAAAAAGTATTAATGATTCTAATGTTTTCAATGAGTGTGCCTTGAATTTTAATGAATGATTTCACATATTTTAAGGATATTTGATGAAAATTTATTAAATGTATATGAATATATATACAAAAGTACGAGATATGCAAATATTCCTGGAATATAAATATATGGTAAGAGTGTTACGTACAATTATATGTATCTCTGTTTGTAAACGCAATTAAACAGTTTTAAATTAATATACATAGTACTTTAGGAATGTCATATTTTAAATAGTAAGCTTTAATTGAGTATTTTAATTTACACCATATTTAAAATAATTCAATTATTTTAAACTAAACAAACTGACAGAATATATAAGCATACTACTAAGCAACGGCTTGGGTAACCCTTGTTTCACCCTCAGCTTCCTCGAACTCAAACATGTTCGCTGCGCCAGCTGATTGAATAGTTTGTTTGAATTTCGTTCAACTGGCAGTTTGCCAGTTCTTATACGACATTCGCGTCAAGCGGTTGACCTGGGTCCAAAAAAAACCGAGCCTAAACGAAAACCCGAGCAAGGAAACAAAAACATCGCCATCGTGTCGTGAAGACTCGTGTCGTGTCGTGTCGCTGTGTTTTGGGAAACCTTTGCATTTGGCGGCTCGGGTCTTTAATTGTGTCACTAATGAGCCGCATTTATGTTAATCTTGGCACCCGGGCAGCACCAGCATCAGCAGCAGCAGCAGCAGCAACAACAACATAAGCGGTTGCCGTCTAAGCTTTCAGGCGATCTTATGTTGGATGCCGACGGATGCTTCCTGCACAGCGAACGCATCTTTATCGCGCTGTGAATTAACATACAACATTCAAACACTCGCAAGAGTCACAATGGGATTCAAAGACTCGGCATTCAGCTGAGTATTTCTTCTTTTTGGTAGTTTTCACCTGCTGTGCCGCTTATGGTTATTGCCGCAATTTCGTTGTGACAGTCGGAGGCGCTTTATCATAAATTAAAAAGTCGTGTAGCCGGACAGCCAGACAGTCCAACAGCAGATCGGCGGACCCGTGTGGAAGACAAGGCAGTCGTGTGGCTGCTTCTTTGCGTGATTCGCGGTCAGTGTGGTGCGTGTGGTGCTGCGATTTAGTGGCTGATGAATGATGCTGTTGAAGCCCGAGTCAAGCTGAAGTTGAGGCTGAGTTATTTGCATGAATGAAACGCAACGAGTGATGAACGAGCTGGAACGTCTTAACAGTGTTTGCCCCGAGCTTTATCCGATCTTCGCGCTCGCTAGCGATGACTTAATTTAAAACTGCTGCCAGAAGGTGTTAATTAGCATATTAACCAATACACTTCAAGTATTTCGGCAACACATTTCTTATTTGGTCTCTGTTGCGATCTCCATTGACATCTCAGTCGGGTTTCTATTTTATGCTGTCGTCTGCGCGTTTGGCTCATTAATAATATAAATAGGCTGCAGTATCAAATGGCAGCGATTTGTCAGTATATATATATATATGTATATAAACAATAAAAAAACTCGTCCCGGCTCATAAATCCACAATCTCAACAAAACAAGAGAAAAAATAATAATAATAAAATGACTGCAGTAATTGTGCAAAGCTCGACAAATTTTCTATGGTCAGTTGTAAAGTTTCGAATGCGCACTTTTAGTGTGAAAATAATATGATGATTCTCGTCGAACTCCTCGAATTTGTGTTTGTGTTTGTGTTTGTGTTAGTGTTTGTGTGTTGTGTGTGCCCCGCGTTTTCTCTTACGACGTAGTCATGTGGAAAATACATAACAAACTCTTAATATATTTACTCTGGATTATGGAAATAAGGTAAAGTACCAGACAAAAAAGGTTATCCACAACTCGCAACCTTCTCTTCTCTTCGTTATTCAAATTAATCTTGGCCGAACTACTTAATATGTTTGTATAAATAATAAAAGATCAATCGTTTTATTCGAATGCTAAATAGAAACGTTCTATTCAAATATCGCTTAGATGTGGTTCTGAATTGCGTGACAACTTTTTCTAAACATGGTTCAACGGTGAACGAGTGGTGAATAGATCCATAGATACAGTAGATGGTGAATTATTTCAGAAACCTCATAAACTATACTTAAAGTTGAATATCAAGATTTGGACAGGTCTTAATTAACATTTTGTATTTATAGAATGACATATTTAAGTATTATTTAATTTAATTGCATTTTAAGTAATTCAAGACAACTAAAAGTTTTGTATTTTATTTCACTGATTTAGTAGCAGCATCATGTTTACCATCTAAATAAACTATAATTTATACCCAAAAGACACCTGCATAACCATTAAATAGTGCAGTGTATAAATCATTTCGTTGTAAGATACATGCACAGATAGGTAGCTTTCTCGTTGCGTTTTATCAATACAAGATCTTGCACCAGTTGACAACTGTTTCCTCTCAGTGTTGTCTCAATCGCTGATTTTCATCGCGGCAACTGGGAAAATGAGTTGTATGTAAATAGTTATCAGCAGACGCCCAAACACAATACGCCCAAATCGTAGCTGAGATCGCCGATTCTAGTGGAGAGCAGGCGTCCCAATAAAGGAAAAAAATAACACGAACACACACACACATGTAATCCGAGAGCGGGAAAACGCTAAAAAAAAAAATCTCATTAAAATGAGCAATTAAATGACGGCAGCAGCAACTAAAACCAACTGGCAGAATGACAGACAGATCGAGAGACTGAGAGACGAACGATGCAGCAGTTGACTGCCACATAACGAATGCCATTTTCCAAGTCAAAACACAGTTTGCCAATCAAAGCTGGCTAAAGGAGCAACGGGAGCAGCAGCAGCAACAGCAACAACAACAACAACAACATCCACGAACGACAACTGGAAATCAATTTTTGCCATAAACTCATCAACGTGCCTGGCTAGCTGTGTGTGTTTCGCTCTGCTATCTAATTGCCTTGGCGCAGTCAAGTTGCAAGTATCTTAAAGATACGCGCTGCTTGCTGCTGCTTTAGTGGGCTGGTCTTGTGGGCAGCTACGCCGCCGCCATGGCGGCCAGATTAACAACAATGCGCATCAAGAGCAACAACAATAACAAAAACAACAACAACAACAGGTATAAAGCAGGCTTTGACCACTTCACAGGTTGCTTCTCACACATTTGTGCCCAAAAAAGGGTCTTAACCCAGAAACGCAGCAACAACGCTTGTAATTGGGGTTACTGCAATTTTAAAGCGCCTCAAATGGCGTCTTGTAATTGCACACTCAGAAAAAAAATATGACCTCGAATTAAGAAGGACGTCCTGGTTTACAGAAATATTTTCTAAATCGTCAAATTATGTGTTTAACTTTAACTTTTGTAAATTATTACAACAAATAATGACAACATTTTATATTTAATGTCTAATTTCTTAATATATCTTCAAGATACTATTTTTGATTTTCAAAAGTTCTTCATGAAAATCCCCAAAATACATTAATAAAAGCTAAAGCTAGGGAAAAAGGAATTTTGTCGACAAACGAAACTCAGTTGCTAAAAACTGCCGTTTTTTAGGGGAACATAGGATGTTTTTTCGAGTGCAGCAGAGGCAGAGATACAACGAGATATGGAGAGTGGGGGAAACTTGCTCGTTACATGCATTGGAACAATTGCAACTCATGAGCTTGCAACGTGCAGACAAACGCTCAAATTGTGATCAAGATCGTCGTAAGTCGTTGCAGTTACAAGCCCAAAAATGGCCTTTAAAGTGGTTCCTGTTGCCAGCCAAAGTCGAAGTCAAAGCCAACAGTCACAAGCCCAACCACAAACACAGTTAAAGCCAAAGTCAATGCTGTGCGGGAGCCGTTGGCGGCGATGGGCGATGGTTGGTGGTGGTGGTGATGGTGGTGATGGTGGTGGTGGTGGTGGTGGTGGTGCTTGGCGGTTGGTTTTGTACTTTGGATGAGTGATCGACTCGAGCACAAACAAAACAATCTGCGCTTGATCTGTTTGTCTGGCAAGCCAGCTGGCCAAATGACTCTTGGCCAGTTGTTGTGGCTCTGACACTGGCTCTGCCTGCAATTGCCAATTGCCCATGACGAACGATCCGTTTGGGCTTTTACCTGTTACCAGTTAGTTGGCCAGCCTAGGACTGGCCATAGGCATACGTCTTTCGCGGCTCAATTACGACGTCCGTTTTGTTGCCGGGATTTTGGCCAAGCTGCGCGCTTTATTGTTGTACTTGTTGTTGCTGTTGTGATTGCCTCGCCATTTGTCTGCCGCGTGGCAGCGACATTTTTCTTGGCCATTGCCAGAGTGCCAGGCTCTCTGGTATTCTGAGGCTGTTGTTTTCTTCTTTTTGTACTAATACTCACTTAAATTTAATAGATGGGGCATATTTAAATTATGCAAATATAAAAATGAATCAGGAAAATTAGATCCTATTTTTTCCTTTTTTTTATAAACTTACAGATTCTAGGAGCTTTCGAGTTGAAATTTGAAATATTGATACGTTTCCTTTTTTGCTGTTCAAATATTGATTAATATTAATATTGAAAATATTGATTTCTGGCCTTAAAATAACATTTTACAAATATTGGCCTTGCCTCACTTCACTTAAGCCAACTATATTTCTGATAAAATACAAAAAGTTATTAGAGAATCAGTTTACTAAGTATAGGGTAACTTTTAGTCGTGCACTTGCTATTGGGATACTCTTACTTGTTTTATTGATGGCATGTTGAACAGCTTTTATGGGTTTTCAGTTTTGTGTTTTGGGTATTTGTACTCGGCATTCGCATGGTGCGTGGCGGCTCCTCCGGCGCCGCCCACTTTACATGCAGCTGGACAATGCAGCTTGGCCACAAAAAAACTTTCAAACTGAGCCAAAGACAAATCCAGCGAGCTGCACAGCCAGCTCAGTTGCATTGTTTGGATTAATGTGACTTTGTGGCTTCCGCCTCCAATTGGCGCTTTATTTTGGATCCACACTCGTAAATTTGCAGCTGGCAGGCAGAGCGCCATGAACATGTCAGCGAGCCATGTAATTACCAACAGCAGCAGCAGCGGCAGCTACAGATACAGATATAGCTAGGATCTAGATGCAGCCAGCTACACACTGCTTCACTGCACCCATATTTCGAAGTCCCCTTTGAAGCTTTGAGCAGCAGTCCAGCTGGTAGCCACAAGAGACAAAAGGCTTAAAGCCCAATGCCGCCGCCTTCATTCCAAGGTAATTGGCACAGCGGTGGGTCGCTTAGGCCCAGATACTAAATATGTACATGCAAAAAAAAAATAAATAGGCTATCGAAAGTTAGCCGGATTCTAGTATTTAAGAGACACTAAATATGCACTCGCAAAAAAAAAAAAAATAAATAAATAATATAAATAAATAATTAAGAATGAAGATATTCAAGATACAAGTATTTAAAGGAATTGATTAAGGGTATTCCTGAAATGTGTAATCATTTGTTTAATTCGTCCTTCTCGAAAGCTAAATTTAAGCTTGACTTTTTAAGTTCTTTTTTGGTTGGCTAACGTATTTTATTAATGTTTAAAAACATTTGTAAATATAAATTTGATTTATCGCCAAAAACCATTTTAGCTTTTGATTTTCCTGCTAATTTTTTCAAATTTGTTCTTTTTTTTTACTACAACAATAAAGATTTTCTTGATATTGAAATAGTTTTTTTGTTGCCAGAAATAATTGAATTACGTTAATAAAAATTAAAAGTGGCATGTGTTGCTTTACAATTTGAAAAAATTTAGCTATTTTTACTTAGATCAATTTATTTATATATATTTTTAAACATTTGTCCTTCACGCTTGTTTAATCGAAGTCTTAAGTAAGTTAGCTATTGTTTAATTTCTTGCAGTGCATTTATTACTGCCCTTTTGGGCTCAGTCTGGACCAGGTCTGAGCATAGCTCGACTTGGGCCCAGTTACGCGATTGCGCTTTGGTTCGAGTTTTGTCCGGTCTGCAACGCCTGCGCGTGAAAATATTAAAGTCATATTTTTATGAGCCTCCGTAGTGCGCATTAAGAGTGTTGGTTGTTATAGTTGTTGCTGTTGTTTTTGTTGTTGATGTTGTTGTTGATGTTGCTGCTGCTGTTTTTGGGTTGTTATTGACTCGCATTGCGCTTAAGCATTTATGTTTATGCTTTGGACGAGATATAAGTGGTCAGGCTCCCGAGTCAGCTTCAGCTTCAGCTTCAGCTCCAGTTTCAGTTGTTGTTGTTGCTGTTGCTGCTGTTGCTGCCTGCCCCGTGTTGCTAATTGGCGATGCCTGCGTATGCGGTTAAATTATGCGACTGGCCTAATCCATTTTTAATGATAGTCGGCCGCCAATTCGGTTAGTTGAAGGCAGCAAATCACATTTTTGATTTGCGCCCCATTTCAATGATTAGCCAATATGCCCATCGATGGCCGGCGCAATTTGTTCGACTGTCCAAAATGGATAGACCGCAACATAAAGTTGTCAGCAAAACTAGTTTCGATCATTTATATGCCATCAATGAATAAATAAAAATAATACAAAAAAAAAACAATAAAAATTATTGATTTTGCAGAGGCGGAAATTAATTACGGGAAAACTGGATTTGATGTAGTTACATACTTTTGATGACTATAATGCATATGTAATATAGATTTTGCAGTATTACTTTGTATTTTCGGCATGCTTGAAGATTTATTTATTTTGCAAATATGTTAAACAAGTTATTTGCCAAAAAGCGTAAATTGACATCATTGGATGACTTATAGTATTGAATAAAAATGTCAGAGCTTAATTTAGCAACATTTTAAATAATAATAAATGCGATTTTGGCAGTTGTTGGATTACTAAACATTATAAATAATAAGTCTTCAATTCAATAACAGAAATATGTTCTTCATTATGATGGCAACCCTGGCGAAAATCAGTGATATTCAGTTCATGACAGGTCCTTGCTCTCTCACGCATCACACGTTTAGCTGGGAATCAGAATCTAAGCCGCGGTTGCAGCAAAACAAAACAAAACAGAAAAAAGGGTCACGAAATGAAGGCGAGACCCAAGCGCAAACCCTACGCTTTGATCTAGAGCTACAGATTAAAGAGCTTGGCCTGCAGGAACAACAGCGAACTGTGGACGAAGGGGGAACAGAGAGAATATGGCATCTCTAAAAAGCGGAGCAGGAACAAAGCACAAATCAAGTACACGTGACTTGGATTGTTGACGCTGCGTATGAAGTGGTGCTGAGAATGGAGATGCCATGGGATGGTTTTCGTATCGCATGGTTTTGCAATGGGATGAGTTGATGATGAAATTGTCGACGTTGACATGCAACAGGCAAATGGGGCAGCAGCGCACTTTAAGTGGCAGCGACAAATTAAATAAAGCACGAATAAATAACAAGAAAGGACAAGTTTGATTAACACGCCGAAGATTATATACACTTGCAGAAAGGAGCTCGCCTGCTCTAAGAAATTTATAATATTCTCGTACCCCTAGAGAGTGAGGTCAGGATAACTACCTACACCAATGGTATAGCTTCGGAAATCCGTTTAGTTGTCATGAAATTGCTGACAAATTTATACACTGCTCTTAGACTAATTAGCAGAAGTTGTAAAGCCATGCATATATACGACAGACAGATGGACAGACTGCCAATAGTGCTGATCAGGAATGATGCTGCATGACAAAATTAAAATACCCTTTTGCCAGGGAATAGCCATTTTGTTCAACAAAACTGAGGCAGCAACGAAAACGCTAAAAACAAAAGGCCGCGATGAAATGAGAGAGATTGCTGCCCTTTGTTGTTGTTCAAGTTGCTGTTGTTGTTCTTGCTGGTGTTGTTGTTGTTGTTGTTATTGAGGTGGGCATGACGGTCACGGTGTGCGAACGCACGAAAAGCTATTGACTGACTGACTGACAAACGGACTGAGCGGATGCGCTGCTGACAGATCGATCAACGGAGTTTAACAAAGTTAAAGTTGAAGGTTGGCTGGTGGTTTGGTGGTTTGGTGGATTGGTGGTTGCTGGCCTCACTCAAGCATTGCAAGCCAATGGTCATTGTTCTTGTTGTTGCTGTTGCTGCTGGTGCTGGTGCTGGTGCTTCGATCGCATCCTGGCTTGGTCGTGCCTGTTAAACGAGCCTAATTATTAGTTTACTACCAATTTCGGACTTGGGGCTCGGCAGCATGTTAACAGCATGTACGACAAGTCATGAACAGCAACAACAACAACAACAACAACAAAGATTGTTGAAATGAAAACGATCGTCGACTGTCGATGGTCGTTTCCAGTTGCTGTTGCTGCCCAGTTGAAGGGTTAATTTGTGCAGCCGCCCGAGGACATGATCACAGAGTCTCTCCCCACCTCGCATTTGCTCCTGCCTTCTGTAAGCAGTGTAATTTTTGTAAATTGATTTAATTGGCCCAATTAAAAATGCGTTGTAAGCGAACTCGCACAGCAGACAAGAGACAGAGAAAAACATATGGCGAAAGCATCGGGGCCAAAACGATTGCAGTTCGGCTATTGACAACCAGTTGGAATGGAATTAACAGTCGGCATTTGGCCCGAGGATGTAGCACAGCTGTATGTCTCAGTCCTCTCCAGCTTTAATATGGAGCTGACCATGTTGGTCATGTTTCGTATCTCTTTTTTTACTTTTTTTCTTTTTCTTTTTTGGCGCCTGCGCAGCTGTTTGATTGGTTTTGTTGTTGTTGGGAAATCGACAGGTAGACAATTGCTCGTTATTGCATCCACTGGAATGTTATTTTCTATATACATGTGTGTCTGTGAGTACGTGTGTAAGTGTGTGTGTGTGTGTGGGTCGTGGCTACACGAGCCACAAATTCCATTTACAATGGTCTTCCTACGATTTATGAGTGATTACCGTATGTGACTTGCTTAATTTGAAAAAAATAAAATCAAAAGAGTCTAAAGAAATAGTTATACAAACTTGATGTCAAGAAAATGCAATAATAAATCCAATTATTGTCTGTGAATAATATAATTTTAGTAAAACTGTTATTAACAATAAAAATACTTAATGTGCTCGAAAATGACTTTGTACAAAATCGAGACAATATTGAAAGCGATGTAAGTTCAGCCTATATAAAAATGTCATTAAAAGCACATGTCATTAAAAATTAAAAATAATCCCACAACTTAAAAAATCGCTTAACAGCTAAAAATTACTAGTTGTGTTTGTTTTGTTTTGTTTTGTGAAAGGTATTTCGGAGTTTCCAATTTTTTGCATAGCTGGCAATTTGCAAGTCATTTTCAGACACTCGATTAATCCAATTTGACTTAAGCTGTTAGTTATTAGCTGTTAGCTAGTTTGGCTATATGGCATTAGCGTGCACTTTGTCAATTAAGTCAGCATCTTTTGAGCGCAACTGGCAAATGGGGTTCACGAATTTAAAGCCTTGATTAGACATTCCAAGCGAAGCTAAGCTTCTCCATTATTAGGCGGTGAGATGCATATAATTATGGCTAATAATACAGCTTGCGGCATTATTTTGACTAAAGCTGACAGTAAAACTGTCTACGCCCCCCAAATGCCCGCCACTCACTCACCTGCCCCAATCGAGCAACAACAACAACAACAACAACAATCAGCTTGAATTGAGTTGAACGCTGAACGCATTAATCTTGGCTTGAATGCGGCACATTTTGCTTTTCCATCGGTCCATTCATTGGCTGGCCGGCTGGAACTGTTAGCCGCTAAATGCTGACTCGTGGCCAGTTGTTCGCTGCTTGGTTGGCTGTTTTTATCTGTTTGTTTATTTGTTCATGTTGATGCTGTTATTGTTGTTGTTGCTGTTATTGTTGTTGTTGTTGCCCGTTTTTCCATGGCAATGGCAAAGGCGGCAAATGAAATGGAAATGAATTGATCGCTGGCGGCGTTTTATTGAGCACCGAGCACGACTTCTCAGCCATCGATCGATCCACATTTGCCTGTGCATATTTCTTGCCATATTTAATTTATTGTTTACCCAATGCGATGGCGTTGCTGCTGCTGCTGCTGCTGCTGCACTCGTTGTTGCACTATCGCTAGTGGTCGGCGTTTAGTGTTTGTGTGACAAACAAAGTAAGAGGTGAAAATTAAATGAAAATGTCAAGTTTTTGTGGTCAAAAGAATTTGCTATATTTGAAAGCAATTCCCGATACTCTCTTTGAAATGTATTCAAATATGAAAGTCTGCTAGTATTGTTAGCCAGGATATCCACGATAGTATCTATATAAATAGGCCAACTGAATTTAGTAATAAAATACATACAACATGGAGAATATATGAAAATCCCCATATCCCCAATCGCAAGGCACATAATAGTTTTTCCCAGTTATTCAGATTCAATCTGATTGAATCTGATTAATCTAAATTGACTGATATTATTGCAAACTGTTAAGCCTAACCATAAACGTTACCTGACTTCATTTGAAATACATTTATTTTACATTAGTATGCAGCATGATATTAATATGAGGATTAACGATCTGATTTCTCGTCAGATTAGTATCCAGCTTTACGTCCGCCATGCTCTGTGGCCGAATCCCAGGTCTGACGCAGGCGCAGCGGCAACTCTGCAGCGAGATGCCAGATGCATTGATCGCTTTGGGTGAGGGTCAACAACTGGGCGCACACGAGTGTCAGCATCAGTTTCGAGGGCATCGCTGGAACTGCTCGGAGGTGTGGCAACGCAATGTCTTTGCCCATGTCATACCCATAGGTAAGAAGGTGGATTCAAGGTGTAGGAGCAGCAATAATCATTCACGCCCTGTTCAGCTTCTAGGGAGGCCGCCTACACCTATGCTATAGCCAGTGCTGGAGCTGCCTATGCGGTGACCGCTGCCTGTGCCCGGGGCAACATCTCGATGTGCGGTTGCGATGTGCGACACAAGACGTCGCCGCCGGAGCCCTGGAAATGGGGCGGGTGCTCGGCGGACGTAGAGTTCGGCATGCGATATACGAGAAAGTTCATGGATGCGCGGGAGCTGGAGCGGGACTCGCGTACTCTCATGAATCTGCACAATAATCGCGTGGGGCGAACGGTACGTATGGGTAATAAGTCCTAGACTGAAATTGTTCCTTATATTTGATATGCACTTGTTTTTAGCACATCTACTTAAATGAAACAAAAATGCTCAACCCAAGAGGGTGTATTTTCCGGTAGAATTACTACAGATCTATAGTTAATTTCGAAAAAAGTTTCTTTTAAAAATATTTTGAATCTTATAAAATTTAAATCTAACTTCCCAAACCTTTCCTATAAAGTATAAGGGCAAATTATTTTATTATAATTAAATAAAACAATCTAGTTTCGACTTTTTTTCCTATTTCATAGTTGGTAAAGAAGCTGCTGCGCACGGACTGCAAATGTCATGGGGTGAGCGGTTCGTGTGTCATGAAGACGTGCTGGAAGAGCCTGCCGCCATTTCGGCTGGTTGGAGATAAGCTGATGCAGAAATATCACAAAGCCAAAACTGTTCAAGCCGTTAGAGGCAAACGTGGACTGAGATTAGTATTAAGCAGGTAAGTTCTTTCTCTCTTTTCCAAAATGAAGCTCTAAAATTATTTCTGTCATTTTGTTGCTGTCATTGCAGAAAGAAGCATATTATGGCTGCTGCGCAGAAACCAGCTCTGGTGTGGCCCAAACGGCTGGAGCTGGTCTTTCTGGAGGCATCGCCCAACTATTGTGAGCGCAGTATTCAGACAGGAACTTTGGGTACCGGGGGTCGTCCCTGCAGTCGCAGCGGCCACGGCCCCCAGAGCTGTGATCTGCTGTGCTGTGGACGTGGACACAACACACAACACATCAGACGCAGTCGACAGTGCCGCTGCCAATTCCACTGGTGCTGCCAGGTGGAGTGCGAGATGTGTGACGAGAGCTACGAGGAGTTCACCTGTAAATAGCTGGATCACAGCCCCACCATGCGAATGTTGCTAGTATTACTTAGTTTAGCTCATAGATATCATAGTATTTGGCAAAATATAATGTATTACATACACACACACACAAGTTGTACAAGAAAACACAAATCAAGTTACAAATATACAAACACTTTGTGTAACAAAACTATTTATACCCTGATCCCATTAAAAATGGGAAAAAAGGGTATAATGGTTTTGTGCAAATGTATGTAACAGGCAGAAGGAAGCATCTCCGACCCCATAAAGTATATATATTCTTGATCAGGATCAATAGCCGAGTCGATCTAGCCCTGTCCGTCTGTCTGTCCGTCTGTCCGTCTGTCCGTCTGTATGAACACGCGGATCTCAGAGACTATAAGAGCTAGAGACTTCAAATTTGGAATATAAGATCTCGTATACCAGGCGCAGATCAAGTTCGCGTTATTTTTTCGATAACTGCCTCAGTTTCTGAATTATCGATACATTTAGATTTCCGATAGCAGTAAATTCCACATATCTCTCACAATTTAATGGATACAGTCACCAATTTTGGTTGGTAGGTTGTTGGCGAGGTCCTTGAAAGATCGGCATGTGCCACGCCCACCTCCGACGCCCCCATCACCCCCGCCCCTAAAATTTTCAAATGGCTATATCTTCCGCAGTTTTTGAGTAGGGAACGTCAAATTTGGTAGGTATATTACTGGTAGTCACCTTTAACAACCGATAACAAATTTGTGGTGCCACGCCCACACCTGCGCCTATAATCGACAATTCCGATTGTAAATCGATAACTCCGTATATCTCCGAACATTTTAAAGATAGAGTAACCAAACTTTAAAGCTAATTTGCTGGTAACCTCCTCCAAAGATTGGCATACCAATTTTTGGACCACGCCCATATCCGCCGCCCCCAGGAACTTCGGCCCTAGAAATTTAAAATGCGCATATCTGCCGTAATTTGCAAGCTAGAGTCGCAAAATTTTGCAGGTATGTTACTGGTAACTCCCCCAAAGATCGAAAAAAAAATTGGATGGCCACGCCCACTCCAACTACCTAAACCGATACACCTGTTGGTGTAAATCGATAAACCCATATATCTCGCGCAATTTGAAAACTTAAGTCACCAAATTTTAAAGGTGTATTGCTAGTAACACCCTTCATAAATGTGGAAAAAAAATTTTGGACCACGCCCACTCCCGCCCACAAAAAACGATAAATGCCTCTACCTCCCGCAATTCAAGAGCTAGAGTTACCAAACTTAGAAGGTATATTACTAATATCGGGCCACGCCCACTCCAGCCCACAAAACCGATAAACCTATAATGCATTTAACGCTGGGTCAGGGTATATGGTAGTCGAGCTCACTCGACTACAGCGTTCTTACTTGTTTTCTTTTCTCTTATTGAACGTTTCCTTTTCGGGTTGCTGTTTAAGATATCAAGTGCACGCACCAGAGACACAAGTTAGGTTGCTGCATTGGTTAAATTGCACTTTGTCAAATATGTAGCATACTTTTCGGAGCACGGAAAACTAACTCTAGTACACTCAGGGTAATCAATTTTTGAAGGACTTGGTGCGATTAAGTCGCAAGGGCTAACTCTCTAACTGCATTACAGGATTATGGTGTCATATAAGAACCCAAAGCAGTGTTAGATAAATCGAGTCAAAATCACAAAATCTCACAATGGTAATTGATAGTCTTTGCTAATATCAAAAATACAGTTTCATATCTCCCACGAGTAAAACGAATCGTTAAAATCTTTTAATTTTGTATTATGCTCACGATATGTTGAAAATTTTTCTTGTGTTGGTTGCCTGTTTTGCCTATTCTTATTTGAATAGCCCTTAAGCCCTTGAAATATTTGCAGAATGGCTTGAATGGTTGAATAAACTTATAAAATAATATAAATATATAGCTGTTATAAATAAATAATGAATTTATTTACTTCAGATAACAACTAAAGTAATATTGATTAAAAAACAGACAGATAGTTTTGTGCTAAATATTTACTAATCATTTATTTATCTAATTATTTTCTTTCGAACTAAAAAAAAACTATAGCATACTTTGAGGGCGGGTAAATAAATCAAAGCGGCATTGCCAGGCGAAAGCAAAGAAATAAACCAAACGTATGTCAACGGCGTAACGTAAGCAGCAAAGACGTTACGTGTGGCTGGCAAATTGTGGCGGGCACTAGTTGTAAAGGAATGTCAGCGCATATTTCATATTTTGCTAGTGGAATTTGTATTTAGCCGCACAATACAAAACGCAAAGCCAAATACAATTACAGAGCCAGAGAAAGAACGTGAGTGAGAGAGAGAGAGTGTGGAGGAATGAGAGAGGGTAAGGAAAACTGCGCGAGCGCGATGAAAATTCATTGATTGCAATCAGGAAGCGCCGAGTGCGCGCTCTTCACTATAGTTCTTTTCTGTTCTGTTCTGAGTGGTACGAAATTCACCACACAGCACTTTTGGGGAGTACGGACTACGACTATGATTTTGACAATAGCTATGGCGACTATAACAGCGACTGGCACAGACGAACGGCGCTCAGTTCTTTGAGGGTAGTTAGTTGGACAACGGCGTTGCCAAAAACGGGCCCCACAGCTGCCGCACAACAATTTTTTGGGTTAGATTATACACACACATACACACACACAAACACACACAAATTCATACACACACACATATACCCAGGCATATGCATACGCACACTGAGTATATGTATCCGTAAAAGAGTCTTTTAACTGCTACTGCTGTTTCAGTAACTAAACATCAGCAAAAAAGGCCAACTTAATTGCCTGGCAGCAGAAAAAAGGCTAAAACAAGTGCTGGGCTAATACCTGAGTGAAATTCTGTGTAAAGCGTGTGTAATAAAATAAATTAATAATTGCAAACAAGTCAGAATCTAACAAAGCAGTGCAAAAAAGTTTGAAAAATAATGTGTGTGTATGTGAAATGTGTGAGTGTGTGTGAGTGTATGCGTGTGTAGCAGCAATTGTGCCTTAGGCCGCGACTGCTCCCTGGATACAGAAAAGTGATTTCCTGCAAAATGTGCTCGCGCCTCTTGCTAAAAAAAGAAAAGAGGAAAAAAAAGAAAGAAGAATGGAAATGAAAAAACTGAATAGAAATGACAGTTTATGAGTGCTGAAATGAATCAAATGATTAATCATGAATAACGTATGAGTAACTGGAAGTAGAAGTAGTCAGAAACGGGCGCAAACTAAACGCAGCATATCGATTGATGAAAAAATTATTATAAATTGCTTCAACCTACATATAAAAGCGTGTGAGATACACACGAACACACACAGAGATAGAAGTACGCATACATTAAGTTTCGAAAAGCTATAAGCTGTATAACAGTAGAGACACACACACACACGCACACAAACACACATGTAGTGCAGCCTGGAGACGCTTAGAAGGCATGGTTAGGGTTAGAGCCCGGTGGTGTAACATAATGTTGTAAGTGGGGTGTAGTGGGAGATGTTGAGTTGGAGGTAGGGTTTGGGTTTGGGGGCAGCCCTTATGTCGTTAGCTTCGTTAGTGGTTCGCTCGGTCGTAGTTCGCGACGGTTCTCGTCTCGTTTCGTTTCGGTTCGGCTCGCTCGTTCGTTACGTCCGTTACGTTTCGATTACGTTGTACGTAGCTCACACTCCGGCAACTCCAACGTTGAAGCGCTGACTTCACGCCGCGACTCTCTCTTTCCCACTCTCTTAGCTTTGCTTTTCAGTGTGTGTGTGTGTGTGTGTGTGTGCGTGTGTGCTTCGTGCGTCAAAATGTGTGTCAGTGGCTTCGCGTAAGAGCACTGGAGCAGGCGATAAAATGAGCGAGTTCGGGAAAGTGCTACCCACTCAAACTTCGAACTCTCTCGCCGCCCACACAGCCCTTATAAATCACTCGTTGAGCACGCAGCACTCGAGCAACAACAAAAAGATGATAAAAAGAAATGAAAATGTGCCTTAATTAACTTGAGACGAGCTAAAAAAAAACGGTTCAACAGTTTAACTAATGTGCGGTGTTTTTGTGTGTTTTAATTGTTTCGCTTTACAGCCATGTACATACATAAAAAAAATGCATTAAACTAGCTAGCGGCTACTAACAAAACGCAATTAGTCAACAACAAAAAAAAGTAAAGAAACAAAAAGTTTAAACAAAAACAACAAATTGAAATGCAGCAGCGGCAACAGAAATGCACATAGAGCCACCTAAAAGCAACAACTACAACAGCAAGAAGAAGAAGAGAAATTCACACGCCCCCAACTCAAGCACACCCACAAATGCACACACACACACACACACAATTACATTCATGCCAGGCAATGTAGCCGCCGTGTTGTGTGTCTGTGTGTAGAAGAAGAGCAATCAAAATTTTCTGATTGCAACAAATTGTTGAGCTAGGCAACTGCAGAAGGTGCTGCAATTGGGCTGGAATTGGGAGCTGCAGCTGGATCTGGATCTGGAACTGGAGCCAAGGCATCTGCATATATCACAAACATATATAAGACAAATTTCATACGCAGCGCTCAACATAAAACTCATTCAAAATTCATCGTTTAAGCAAAGCGGGTGAGCACATCTACAATCTATACTATACTATATATACTCTATATATGTATATACTTTCTACTGAGGCTAATGCAGTTATGACAAGACAAGCACATAGACACACACACACACACACACACACACACTCCAACAGAGATATACGCACGCACACACACAAACGCACACAAACACACAAATTTATATGCATTGTAAGCTATATTGATTTCCTGCGTATATCTTGAGTAATCGTAAAGTAAACCCCTCGACCAACAAAAACCAACTAAGTATTCAAATATTAATGCTTGTATGACTAACTCGTATGTATGTATGTATGTACATGTATGTGTATTGTGCATTTATTAATACTACTTATTCTTCTTCTCATTAAACGAAAACATAACAATTTTTTGATATGCCAATTTTTAGCATTAATTTCGATTCAATTTTGGTTTGAGCTAAAAAATAAAAATAAATAAAAAACAATAATGTTGTGATTAGTTGAAGTAATCAATATAGAGTTAAGTAAATATATATACCATAGCTATTTTATTTTTTACTCATAAGCCCCGTTAAGTTCTAATAGGTCTTGTGTTACATGCTTGATTTTAATCCTCACAAATTCTTATATCTTATATGCTGGTTTTCAGAACCGAGATATATTCTTATTTTAAGTCGACGTATAATTATAGCCAGATAATCGTCTTGTCTCTCAAATCAAATTGGTTTTTTCAGACATGCCTTTCACATTTAAATGGATTTTAAAAGTTTATAATTAAACGGGGCTGCACACGAAATGCTCTGTCAATTGCATAGAGCCCCCACCAGAAAATCGTACTTCCAATTGGGGCAGAAACACGCCCCCTCCTGTCAAATAGGCAGCTCGCATGATTTGTCATGGGGTATACATACAGACAGCGCATTGACAGTGGATATAACAAGTATTTCTCATAATGCTCCCTCTCCTCACCCCTTTGCGTGCCACATAGCGGTGTTTGTTTTTCTTCTGATGGCAGAGGGGGGGGGGGGGGCATTTTGGGAAGGATTGTGCCGGCATTGCTTTGGTTTTCGTTTCAGTTACAGTTCAGTTTTCATACCCAGTTTCATTTTCAGTTTCTTGACGACATTTGACGTGTCTCAGTCTTGTTCTAATTTTAGACGAGTGGAATAATTTTTATTGATTTCAAATTTTAACCTTATTTTACACGCTCGCCTTGCGTGTGTATGCGTGTTTGTGTGTGTGTGTGTGTGCGAGTGTGTCTCGCAGCATAGGTCTCTGGCAATATGCGAGACCACAAGAGAAGAAAAAAAGAAACGCCGCCAAAGCGTCCCAACGCCCAACAGCAAACAACAAAATGCGGCAAATGCTTTACGATGACGCTATTGTTGAATCGTCATATTAGTGTGTGTGTGTGTGTGTGTGTGTATTAGAGAGAATGTAAGAGAGCGTAGAAGAGTGTGAGTGTGTGCTTCTCTCTTGCTGAGCGCCGCAGCTGCGCAAGTTGCGTGTGGTGAATTGGCGAACATGAGCAGCAGATGGGCGCCACCCGCAATTCAACATGTTTATTTGACAGCGGACTGCAGAGAGGGGGGGGGGATGGAAGCGGGGCTAGGGGGCTTGTGAGATAACTCACAGTGCTGATAACGGCAAACGAGTGGCGGCCAGCTAGCCGCGAGCACCAAACGCAGACAACAATTGTACACGATTTCGTCATCAAATGCCGTTACAAAAGTGTCGAACTTCCGGTTCCGCGCCTGAAAATATGCAGTGAATAAAAATAAAAAGTGAGCTGCCTGCATAGATAAGTAGTTTCTAGGAGTACTTTCTGTGTGTGTGTTTGTGTTTGTGTTTCTGTGTGTGTGTGTATGTGTGTGACTGCTTTGTTTGCATAGTAAAGTGCTGAACCTTAAGTGGTTTTTTTTTTTTCTGGTCTGTCGATGTAATCGAATCCTGGCCAGTGAGATTGCTTACGCATCAGGCTTGATGCACTCCTGACCTCATCTTGATTGCATCTGTCTCTTGTGGCTGCTACAAATTTGACCAATATGTGCCGCAAGCCCAGTTTGTTGTTGCTGTCACGTAAATGGGCACTCAAGTGACACACACAAACACACACATGCACACATGCAAACTCACACCAACACTGCACTTGCTCAGGCATGCAAGTAAACATTTGAATGGTCTTCCGGTCTGCTGATTCGTTTAGGTTTTATTTAGCCGCACACCCTTCTATGCCCTGCTGTGACGCTTTCCTTTTAGATCTGGTCTTATCCATTCATAAAGCGTTGCATTCAGTTTTCCTGCTTTACTTTTAAGCCCACCCGTAGCTGCCGGCCTGGTTAGAAAAAAAGAAAAAACTCGTGCGACTTGACGTACCTTCATGCGATAGAAATTGTCTATGGCAAGCGAGGGTAGCTTCAAGTAATTAAAGTTGGCAAAGGTTTATAAATAGTCGGGATTATTATTAAGATACATATACTTTGTTTTCTCACAAATTTAAAAACTAATGTAGAAACTGCTACCAATCATTACTAATTAAAGAATAGAATTTCTTTGCTATTATTAAACAAATTCAGTTTTAGCTATATGTATGTTTAATTAAATCATTGTCAATTATTACATTGACTCATAACTAGCTTAACAACTTTAGTTTTATAATAATTCCTAAGAAAACATTTTTAATTTAATTGAAAAATGTATCTTTTAAGTATTGCTTGATTTTCCATTGTTTGCTTAACCGTAAATTTAGAATTACTTGTGACTTAGTATAAAGAAAATAAGTAATTTCTACAAAATAATATCAAATAATTTAAAAAAATTATAAACTGGTTATACAAAGGTAGCATTGATTAATATTATTCTATAGTTGCTTAAATTAATGTACATTAATTATGGAGTTAATTGTCTCTGTTAACGCGTCGCTGATCTTTAATTTTATATATTTTTCCACTGTTGGTTTTTTTTTTGCATAATTATTAATTATTATTTATTATTGTTTTTTATAGAGGGACAGCATAATTTAAAAATGCATATTATTATTTTGATTTCAATAAGCCAATCGTTGTCTGTCTGTCTGTCTGTCTACTGATACCACCCTCGTTGATATTCATGAGAATATCTTCTCGCTTGCCTGTGTGTAAGTGTGTGTTTGCGTGTGTGTGTGTGTGTCTGTGTGTGTGTATTCAACTGAGTGCGACTTCTCTTGGTAGCGACTTGCTGGAGTGGCAATTTGCATGCGATTTGTTTTGTCTAAATAGGAAGGAAATTTGCATAGAGAGCCAGAGCTGCCACAATGCAATGCTCTCGTCATTTTTTACTCACAACCTGCCGCTTGGTATTTGCTTATGAGCTTATGGCTGAACAGGAGCAGTCGGTAGCCAGCCGCAGATGGGCTGAGATCTAGGTAAAAAGGTTAAGGATATGCTGTTGGTTGACGCAGTCTAATTTAAATGCAAAACGGTTAAATGCTTAAAGGCAGTCGAGTCTGTGCTAATATGTTAATGTGTATGTTTGGTATAATCGTAAGATTTACGTCTGTTTTTGTGTGTGTTTTGTTTATTTTGTACCATGTCTGTTCTCTTCTCACTTTTTACACTTGCAGATACAAATAGATGCAGCGAGCGAGCTACGTGTCTAAAAGAAAGCAATTGAAAAAAGAATTTAACTCGAATAACACTACTAGAACCAAAAACACACAAATAATAAAGCCAATCAAAACCGAGCATATCACTTATATAGAGCATAAACCAAAGATAAACCTATCAAACGTCGCATTTAAATAGGACAAAGGACAAACAACAAACAACAACAACAACAACAACAAGTGCAGCAGCAACAAGCAACTACAACCAACAAACAGGAACAACTAGAGCTCGTGGGTGCATGCCGCGGATCAGCCGCGGATTATGTCACGTGACGATTATAATCCAGTGAATAGCTCTGGTGTGCGCAGTCCGGGTCGCGTGCGTCGACTCCAGGAATTGCCACAAGTCGATCGCTCACCATCACGGGATTACGGCGCACGCGGAAGTCCACTAGGTGAACCAAAACTTACCAAAAAAAAAAAAAAAAAGTTTATAAAAATTTAAAAAAAAACGTAGTTACTGTTAACAGTTAGTTGCTTTAACTAAAACAGCTTTCGAAAAGCAACAAAGCAAGCTATATCTAAGCACAAACGTAGCCGAGAGCACAAAATTCCAAAATGATGCGTATCCAAAAGATACGCAACAAAAAGGAATAGAAACAAAAGTAAAATTCACCGCTGCTCACGTTTGTGCCAAAAGAAAAAAAATATTTAAAAAAAAACTAATCTCTCTTTTTTCGATTATTATTTAACTTTTAACAATTGGCATATTTAGAAAATTTCCTAGTATTTTAACAAAATTTCAAAATTTCTACTTAACAAACCTGCTGCATGCATAAAAACTGATTTATGTATGCCGAGCACGGAAATTGGCTTAAGATCTTTCGACAGGAACTTGTACAGTTTAATCTTGATTTGTGAATTGTTCTAAAATTGAATACTTTTAATTTGTAAATTTCATGAAATGCTTTTAGTTGTGCTATTGTAGTCGAATTAAAACTAATGCAAAATTTTATACTAAAATCTATAATTTCTGTCTAACATCACACGCATGCGCATGGTACATTTTTCGTTTGGCTTAACTCATCTGCAAAATCTGTAAAAATTTTCATTTTCTTTTAACGAAACAACAACAACAACAACAACAAATCACAAACACTTATACAAACATAAACATTTTGACACGGCCACATTAAATTGAAATCGGTGCGTTTATAAATGCATTATTAAAATCAAATCAAATCCCATATGCATACTGAACTTTGCAAACTTTCAATCGAATTATTTATGAAGCAACAGCAGCAACAGCATTTAACTTGTAAATTGCATTAACTTGGCTAGGGAGAATGGCTTGTAGTTGAATTCGCAGCCAGCAACCGACTTGAGTTGTTGCAGCAAAACCAATTTAGTTCCTGCTGAAGCGTAACAGAAAATCAAAGCCTCAAACTGGATTACAATTATGGTTAGCAAACATTCACTTTATTCATTAAAGAACTTTGGCCATGTCATAAATCAAATGAAAAAAAAAAGTTAAAAGCTTAACTGAACAACTTGACCATAATTTGAGGGCAGTTACTTTTTTTCCACACATGCTCAACTATAAAATCTGTTTAACTCGCAGCCATTTAATCAGCTGTTAAAGTTATTTAACTGCAAAAATTGTGTGTATTAGCCACGTTAGTTGGGGCAAGGCGTTTTGATACCACTCGAAAAGTTATGACTCACTAAAGTTCAAGAATAACTATAGATAACCAGACAACAGAATAAAAATAAAATATTAGTATTAACGGTTATAAGTGAGAAAGGAAATATTAAAATGTCAGTTATGTTCAAAAATAATTTTATTAAAAATAAGAAATGTATGAAACTATAACTGTACCACTAGTGATAACAACTAATTTGCAAACAAAATGATTTAAAGCAGAATTATTCATTAAGCGCATAGTTAAAACTTACCAAACTTGAATTTAACAAATTTTGAAGAGAAGTGTCTAAATTAAAAGTTAGACTTCAGCTAAGAATCTACCTTAGAATTCACTTTATTATCTGCATACACCGGAATATAGAAGAAGCCACAATTGGCAGCACTGATGCCGAAGGACACGGAACCGCCAAAGAGCTACAAATTTGGTTTCGTGTGGCTCGGCGGGATACGTGGAAACGTGGAAACGTGGAAACGTGCTCGGGCTGTCAAAAGTTGAGTTTAGTTTATGGCACACGCCCGCGTCCTTAAGTCCGATGCACAAATCATAAAACGCTGCTACTGCAGCGAGAAGGCAGGCATCCCGTACAGCAGAAGGGGCATGTTTGGGGGGAGTTAACAATGAAGCTAGTTTATGAGCCATTTTTTATGAGCTGCGAGTTGCTTGTGAAGGAAGAAAAAACACGACAAACATTTTACGTTGCTGTTGACTTTTTGCGTTCCTTTTCTACTAACCCAAGCGTTCCGTTAATCATTTAATATTATGTATAACTTAGTAACGCATAATTCAGTATGAAGCCACAAACTAGCATTAGCGCAATAAGAAAGTGATTACAACGATCTAAATCCTTTCACTGCACTAGTTTCCACCTTCAAGCCAAAACTAGTTTCAGCTCTTGATTTAAATATTTTGATTTAATTATCTGACTACATACATACAAACACTCTCACACACACACACACATACACACACACACACACATACACACTCGAAACCGAAACCAAAACCCGTCATCCTCATTTGATCATCGTCATGAATTCTATGTGAATTTCAGCAATGGGCAGTCCATACTACCGCGACATGGATGAGCCAACAAGTCCCGCCGGTGCGGGACACCATCGCAGCCGCAGCGCCAGCAGACCACCGATGTCACATGCCATGGACTATCCAAGTAATAATCAACAATTCAGCTATATACTCTATACTCTATATTCTGCCTCCATTTAATGTGGCTCTTGACAATCAATTTTCACAGGAACCCGCTATCAGTCGCTCGATCGCGGTGGATTGGTGGATCCGCATGATCGTGAATTTATACCCATACGAGAGCCACGTGATCGCTCCCGGGATAGATCCCTGGAGAGAGGCCTTTACCTAGAGGATGAACTTTACGGCCGTTCAGCGCGACAAAGTCCCAATGCGCTAGGAGGTAAATAAATGTCTCTACTTACAACTAATTCTAAAAATATTTAAATTAAAATATGAAATTAAATTAGGAAATTAAATATTAATATAAACACTGAACAAAATTATGAAAAAATAAATAATTGCAAATGGTTTCAGATATAGTTGAATTTTGGATATTTGTTGAATGTTTTCGAATAAATTAAATATTTTCTTATTAGACTTTATATGGAAACACTTAATTATAAAAAATTAAAAATATTCAAGTAAATTTAAATCAAAACAAATATATAAAATATTTAATATTGTATAGATCAAGCAGAGCTTAAATATTTTTGAAATCTACTTTTAGGTTATAATACGGGCATGCCTACTTCGGATCGTGCCTATCTTGGGGACTTGCAGCACCAGAATACGGATTTGCAGCGAGAGCTCGGCAATCTGAAGCGGGAATTGGAGCTGACAAATCAAAAGCTGGGCAGCTCGATGCACAGCATCAAAACGTTCTGGTCGCCGGAGCTGAAGAAGGAGCGAGCGCTGCGCAAAGAGGAGAGCGCCAAATACAGTCTGATCAATGATCAACTCAAGTTACTCAGCACTGAAAATCAGGTAAGCAGTAAAGTGTTAACTCTTAGTACCACTTCAATTGATATTTGTTTTTTATTCTTTTAATTTATTTAGAAACAAGCGATGCTCGTGCGCCAGCTGGAAGAGGAGCTGCGTCTCCGCATGCGGCAGCCGAATCTGGAGATGCAGCAGCAAATGGAGGCGATATATGCGGAGAACGATCATCTGCAGCGTGAGATAAGCATTTTGCGTGAGACCATCAAGGATCTCGAGTGTCGCGTCGAGACACAAAAGCAGACGCTTATCGCACGCGACGAGAGCATCAAGAAGCTGCTGGAGATGCTCCAGGCCAAGGGCATGGGTAAGTTCTCCAAACATTTGCTATCTCTTTCAGTGGCATCAAATTGCGATTTGTTACAGGCAAAGAGGAGGAGCGCCAAATGTTCCAGCAAATGCAGGCGATGGCACAAAAACAGGTATGTCCTTTTCCCCACAATATATCCTTGCGCCGCTACAAAAAAAGAAAAGAAAAAGACAAATATAAAAAACAGGCGGCCCCCTGCAAAACAAAAAAAAAAAAGACGACTTTCTGTCTAATTTTTTTGTTATTTTTTGCGGCAAACAATGCTCTAGTGACAATGATTTCGTACACGGGCAGAGAGATTCCAACAACAACAAGAAATGCCTCTCTGCCCCAAACTCAAAAACAAAAAAAACCAACAAGAACGTTAACTACCAAAAAAAAAAAAAAAAAGAAAAGAAAAAAATGACTACTTTGGATACTATTTATTTTTCAATTCTCATTTATTTTAAACAACTTTTGCGACTGCAAAATGCAAAGTGCTTAACGTTTTTTTTTTAATTTTGTTGTTTCACATATACTACCAGTAAAATACTACATATACTAAACACACATACATACACATCCAATAATACTCGTAAAAATACTCGAATGTAGTGCCTAGCATCCAAAAATTCGCATAAATTTGCTTCGTTTTGCTTTGAACTAACTGCCAGTTAAGAACGTTAACTACAAATTTCAACTTTCAACTTAAAATCTAGCGTTTGCAGTTGGTTCGTAGTGTTCAGTTTTAAGTTCTATATATACACACACACACACACACACACACAAACACACACAGACACGCTTGATATGTTTTGCTTGTTGTACTTGTTGTTGTTTAATTAATTTGAAACGTTTTTCATTTTGTTCGCCCCCAAATAAAAAAAAACTATATATATATATATATATATATATATATATATATATGTGAACGTATTGCAAATGAGTCAGCTATAAGCGCTCTTTAAACACATACAGACACACACACAACACACACACACACACAGAGACAGACAGTCATTGTTACAGTCATTTATTGTTAGTCATTTCATCAGTTGCAATCTCTCTCGATATGGGGCAAGCAATAAAATTCAATTTGTTGCATCCATTTCGTACATTTTGTAGACAGTTCGGCATTGTTTTGAGCCCCCAACCCGTTGACCCTGTTTCGTGTGTATCTTTGTAGTGCTTTATTGCTAGCTCTTATACAACAAGGAAAATGCATTCTATTTGCATCATAATTCATACTTATTGACACACACACTCACACACACACACACACACACACAGCCAAAAAAAAAACAAAAAGCTCAAGCTGCTAGCACCCCGGGGAAATCTACTAAAAATTGCCAGGGAGTTGACGAAGCACTGACTCATCTATCCCCAAGGACGGCAAACAGGACAGCTGCTTATTACAAACACACACATATACACATATACTATATGTAACTATACTCTATAATTACTAGTATGGCCGCCCATAGATAACATGCGTATATACATATAATATCATGTATTAAGCCCAGTTGTTGTGACCCCACAGTTTCAGCATAAAGGCCAACTAACAGGCCATAGCATGTCAACAAAGGCGTCGGACCGAACAGCAAAAAGGAAAAATAAAAAACAAAATGGAAAACAGATATAGCAGCTATCCTTGACACACCGAAGATTATATACCCTAAACATATTTAAATGTATGTACTCATTTTGTGGCAGCTACCAGAATATTGATAATTGGTATTAAAAATGTGAGGAACGATTAAAAATTCAAAAGTCTGATCAAAAATATTTATACAGAATATTTGATGGCATTACTCATTTCGTTCTCAGATCAAAATACTTTCTGCAAGTATATAAAAAAAGTCACACAACACGCCTAGAAAGAGAAAGAGATAGAGAGGGACAGAGCGAGGAGGAGAGGAACAGACTGTATGTGTTGGGCACTGCGGGATTTCTGGACATAAATAACCTTGATGCCATGATAGGCTACTTATTTAAGGCAACTCCACTTTTAGCTTCCGACTGATCCTTTCTTTTCAGCTTTTGGCCAGCTGCCCACTTGGCAAGTTATTCACATTTTATTCACGCATCAACTGAATGTTTGAATGCTTGACTTACTGAATAGTGTTCGAATGTCGCAATTGTGCAAATACTGCTGCTGCCAAGAGCTATTGAATGTCGGCCACGCCTAGGGGAGGCGTTTGGGGTTTCGTACGTAATGAATTTGTCACTCGTGCTGCGAAACAATACAAACAAGCGACATAAACACAAACAGCAGTAATTAAAAATCGTCATTTCAAAATGTGGCAAGTAAGAACAACAACAAATTGCAGGAATAATGTAAGAATTCAGAAAGCATTTTACGCAAAATACACTGTTAGTGGAATAAAAGAATATAAGTTTATAAGATTTTACAGATACGATAAAAGTACAGATCACATTCAGACGGGAAAATATTAGCTTTAGCTTTTTATCTTGGCCTTCTTTAAACGTGAATCTATTTAGCAATACTGTGTTAGTTATAGCATCAAAATAACAATTTTTGTTGACCAGTAATTCAACATACTCATCTTTAATGCAATAACAGAGTAACTAAAGAAAAAATAAAAAAAAGGTTTTACAGATTTTTGCGAAAGTGGGGGAGCAATTAAAAAGTTCGCCATCGCATTGCGTATAAGCCACGTTCGGCGAATAGGCTCGAAAAAGCGAGCAATCAGCGGCACGCCATTTTGCTGGGTCGAGGTCGGTTCTTGTTTCGATTCCAATTGCATTTCCTATAAGTGCACATATTGTTTTTGGCCTTTCCACGCTGCAAAAACCTTTGTCACTATAATTAATAGTTCTTATACAATGCACACAGCTCACGAGTCATTGTTGTTGGCGCTTTTGTTAAAACTTGCCCCTAAAAGTTAATCAAGGTTGTCAGAACTGTAAAGAAAATGGCATTGTTTTACATTTGATCAAGTGTGCACAACTTAAAAAGCTATCTAAACTATAAGTTCTGCTTAATGAATTTCTGTCGATTCAGCTTCGGTAATGGAAAAGCAACTCATTCATGATAATCAACTACAAAAGCATTTCATTTAATATGAGGAGTGTTACTGCCATTATATACATCTATTATTAATTAATATTAATTATATCATGTCGATAATTTGAACTGTTTTTAAATTGTATTTGAAATCTTTTTTATTTTAAGCTATAGTATTAATTTAATAGCTTGAGCTTAAATCTTATTAAAGAGTTACATTTCTTTTTTCTACTCATTTTCCCATATTTGTCACATTAAATTAAATATGAAAATTTCATAGCATACTTTTAAGCGCAGCTCAGATTTAATATTCCTGTATTGTTGTATTTTTGCGTTTATGCATTTGCTCAATCCTATGCTGTTGTTCAGAGTTTTCTAGTTCAATTGCTTAACTTTAGAATACATGACATCTTTTCGTCTCCATATCACATCTATTGAGTCATCATCTTGCTTGTATGTAAGTAGTGACTACCAGGACTAGACTTGTGCCAAAGGCTAGTTCCATTTGCCAGGCTTTATATAACTTTTGCTTACGCATATCTTGTTGCTGTTTCTGAATTTTATATTAACATCATTTATGGGCATTTATCTGGCGCCGCCTCGTCTGTGGCATACATTTGCCCTCTGGCATTGAGTCTTAGGCATCACATAAAAGACTCGTCTGGCTGACAAAACATCTGAACATTTTTCACTTTCTTACCAACAGCTTGATTTGGAGCGTGAAATCAAGAAATACGCTCAGGAGGAGCAGGGGGTGAGGGTGAGTCTTGTCGCACACTTTTCTTGCCAGTTTCTCAGCTAGCCAAAGTAGTTTGCGCCTTAACCCCCTTTAGCTGAACACTAGCCAACAGCTCGTACACATTAGCCAAAGCCAGTGCTTTTAGGCCATCAAAACTACCTGAACCACCCAACCATTCATTTGGCATAGTTGCACGTTGGCCTGAACTGTCGATGAATGGCAGTTACATTCAAATATTCATGCTGTTTTGGCCCTGGCCAAGCAAATTACCAAGCTATGCAAAACGGCGCCAATGCCTGAATTTTAATTAGCATGTAAATGCAAACGGCCGCCGGAGTGGGTGAGGATGTGTGTAGGTGTGTGTGTGTGTGTGTGTGTGTGTGTGTGTGTGAAGAGCACAAGGATAGCCCATGCATACGCATAAATAATAATGGGCCTGGGTGTGTAGATGGGGTTTATATAGATGTGTATGTGTGGGATGTTGCTGCGACTGCTGCTCGTTATTATACATGAAATACTAGCCAGGCTCAACTCTTGATATATTGTGGCAGTGTCCTAGTGGGCGGGGTCGAAGGCGGCTGGTGTTCATTTTGTATTTGGCCGAGGGCATAAAATAATTACGCGGCTTGCCGCAAAATTCATGTTGCTGTCAAAAAACCACACTTGAACAAAAGTATGCCCTTGAATTTATAAAGTCGCTCTGAAACCAAATATGGTTGTAATAATAATCTCTAAATTTAAAAAAAATATGTTTCTGAAGAATCTTGTCAACAATTCTAAATAAAGCTTATTTATTTATAATTATGTAATACACTTTGTAAAATGCAGCCTTCTATTTCTCTTAGACTACAGAACAAGTGAGCAAGGTAATAAAATCGTGTTGCAAGCAAAATGCAATTAGAAAGTGCGCTTTTGAAAGCGTTTAATTAGCATGGAAATGAAATGAAAACAATTAAGCCGGAAAAGGAAATGCGCAGTAAGCAGTAAGCAGTGAACTCTGAACTCTGAACTGGAGCCCTATTTTAGAAATGCAGTAACATCGCTGGCACAGTGCCACACAAAATTACAGATAGAAAAAACTCAAAGCCAGAGAGAGGGATGCAGATAGACAAGGACAGCAGACAGACAGAGAGACAGAGAGAGAGAGTGGGCGAGAAGAACAATACCAAGAACAGGAAACAGCAGCCATAACCATCCTATCCTACATCCTGTATCCCTCTTCAATGGTCATTTTCTCTCTCTCTTGAAATGTCAGCCTGAATTGATTTATCGATTTAAATGCAATTTCATTTCAATTTTATATGAACAAACGCAAACATTCGCCCCCATTTAGCCCATAACTGCGCGGCTTTCTCTGCAGTTGTCCTGATGTTGTCCTACTGATTGCGGTTATGTTTTCTGTGCCATCGCTTTGCCTAACGCAAATACAAACACACTCACACACACACACACACACACACACACAGTTAGAGAAACAAACACATGTGCACAGTAAGCTAATAATCTAAACTGGAACGAAGGAGATAAAGTGAACGTTTGTTGAAGCACTTCACCGTTAGGATAGCTAATATCGAATAACAGCTGACTTTCTTGAATGTAAAAGTACACTTTAAATAACAAATAACTTTTAAAATCGATCTAAATAGTTTCCCAAATAAAAATCTTTAAATCTTTTCGCCATTTGCTACGATTGTTGCTAAATTTGCTGCTTCAAATTAAGAATATCTCAGGTGAAAGATTAACTTTGTAAGCCCCATATTAGTAAACAAAAAAGAGGGTATCTAATTGACAAACTTATGGAAAACAAAAAATATCTCGCCAACTGCAGTTTGCTGCAGTGCTAAATAGGAAATGTATAAATAGAGTTACCTACTTTAATTTTAATATGCTGCAAGAGCGATACAAGACCCCATAGAAACAGTCGGTGTGGTACGTGTTTGCAAGGACTAATGGCTATAAAGGAGGAAAGACAGCCTCACTTGCACTTTCATTTGCAGCGGCAACAGAAACTTTGAGGCGTCACTTGCACAAAAACAGCTGCTGCTGCTGATGCTGCTGCTTCGGCTGCTTCGGCTGCTGCAAAAGCTGCATTCATGTCAGCCGCAAGCGCTGCGCACATCAAATGCACAGCAGAGCAAATAAAAGCAGCAGCCACTCCGGGGACAACGAGTAAATCTCAAAAGTTTTCTTTTTTTTCGGTGTTTAGCTAATTCGTGGCACGAGACGCAATAGTCACGAAGGCAGCTCACGAGCAAAGGCGCCAATCAATAAACGCAAAAGCAAAACGCAAAACGAGTCGAAGCTTTTGAGCGTAAAACGTAAAAGCTTTTTGGGGCTGCGCTACTTAGAAACCGAGCCAAAGTTGTAAAGCTTTCGTGTGCAGCTGCCAAATGGCAAAGTGCCGAGTGCCGAATGCCGAATGCCGAATGATAAAATGCCGAGTGTGCCGATTGCTGAATGCACCGCCTGTCGGAAACCACATGACGCTTTTTGAGCTAAACCGAAGCTGAGCCGAGACTTTGCGCTCAAGCATAGCCTAGGCGGAGAGGGCCGAGTGGAGTGGAGTGTCGGCTGCTGCTGCCAAACTGTCTCAATGGTCTGGCCTCGTGGGCGCGAAAGCTTTGCTGGCGCGAACAGTTGTATACGCAACGTTTCAGCTAACGAGACAAGAGCCACGGACCGAGTGCCCCCAAAAAGCGCGACGCGTACGCAACGAAAACTCAATCTGTGGCAAAAAAAAAAAAACTGTCTCACCCCAAAAAAACAACAAAAAATACAAAAAAAATTTGCCAGTTAAATGAGCAAAATATACATCAAGTATTTCAAAGAAATATGTATTGTAAATAAATGCAAGAGATATAAGACAGTTAGTTAACGATCGAAGCTGCAGCTAATGCTAGCGGAACGTGGCGCGAACGCGTGTGTGCCACAAAATCATTGAGCAAAAAAAAAAAAAAGCAAAGAAAAAAAAAGCAAGAAAATCCTTCAAAAGGATGTAAAGCATTTCAATTTGTGCCTTTAGCCTGTATATTCAGTCGTTTGGTGTGAGTGTGAGTGAACTAAACAACCAATTAAAGCCAAAAGAAATATATTCTCAAATATATTTCAAAATAAGTTGAATAAAAGTGGTGCAAAAAAGTGCACTGCAGAATATATAAAAAGCTAAACCCTGCAGGAGCGCACCAGCAGCCGTCGTAGCAAAAATCAATAATTTTGTTTAAGCAGCAGCAGCAGCGGCAACCAAAAATCTGCGACAGCAGCAGGAGCAGCCTTAACTAGCAACAACAACAACAACAGCAGCAACAATAACAAAAACAACGAACGAGCAAATTAACAACAACAACAACAATAAGCAAGACAGCCGCAGAAACAGCAGAATTTTTTCAGCGTCTTGGGCTGTGTTTTTATATTATATATACACACATACATATACATACACAACACACAAAGCACTTGAGTGTGTGTGTGTGCGGGTGTTGGTATTCGCTAGCTGTATGTGCTTTTGTGTGTGTGCTTCACATTAAGCAGACGAGCGCTAAGAAGCAGGAAACAAAGTCGCTGCCAGCGGTTTATTATTGTATTACATTAAAAAGCGACAAACACACACACACAGAGAGACAGAAAGACAGACAGACAGGCAGACACACACACACACACACACACATACGCACGTGCAGCTAGACTCACACCTGCGCAGCACAACTTAGAGCCCAACTCAAATTACATAAATAGCAATAAGGCCCCACAGCCGCTGAAAGCGGAAAGGCCGACCTCAGTACAACGAACTGCAGCTGCAGCAAATTTGCATAGCAGCAGCAGCAGCAGCAGCAACAGCAGCAATCGCAGCAACGGCAGCAGCAACAAAAAAAACAACAGCAACTTCAGGCATTTAGCAGCGGCACAGAGCACAGTCACAAACCTATGGACAATGCCTATGTCTACTATAAGGTACTGTAAATGGCAGCAGCAAGAATAGCATCAACAACAACAACAACAATAACAACAACAAGCAAGCAACAACAAAGCCAACAGCAACAGAAGCAAGCTGGCAACAATCACTTCAGTCACTCAATCAGCCTTCAAATCCATCAAATCAACTCAAATCATCAACAAACAGCGACTAACAACAAAATGTCACACACACAATTTTACACACATCGAGCGCATCATCATCATCATCCAGTTGGATTGTCATTTCATCATTATAAAAAACTTCAAATCCAATCGCAAACGCAATCGCAATCGCTGCACACACATTTAATAGTCAATCAACAACTGGCAACTGCAAATGTCTCAGACAGACAAACAAACATAACAACAACAATAATAAGAACAACAACAACCACAGCCCAAGCTGCTGCCACATATACCCCATACACACATTTACATACCGCAACCCTAACTCTTTCGCCCTTACAAATTGCCCCTCAATCAAAGAAAGGAGCAGCGACGCCTGCATAATATATTCAAAAGAATGGGGTGGTGGGGGGGCGGAGAGACAGCGAGAGAGAGAGAAAGAAAGAGAAAACGGATGGTCTGGCAATTACCGTTATTTTGAAAAGTGTGCTTGACTAAATGATACCCTTTAAGCAATACTAAAGCGCTCAACACTCATTCACAAAACAAATTTATATGACATTTACATGCACTCCAACAAAATAAGACTGATTTTCAATATAAATTGGGCAATTTGAACAATTTATGTATAAAATAATCTATATAGTAATTAAGACAGATATTCACACAGATATTATAAAATTTACTTGGCTCAGTTTGAAAATAAAACTCTGAATTTTCTTGAACACGAACAATCGTAAATTACATATTTTATTAGTATTTTATAGGGCTTCCAGCGTGGTTGCAACTGAACTATTTCATTAAATCTTTTTGCAACCCTTTTCGTAGTGGAGTGTAGAAGCAGTATGCAGCAAATCAGTTGCAGCTGCAGCTGAAATATAGTTTTAAGGGTGCAGCTCAGCGCAGTTCGCACGTTGCATGTGCAATAAACTTAATGTCTTGGCCAGACAACACATAAAAAACACAAACACACCCAACACACACACACACACACACATAAAATGTGAGCATTAAATTAAGTTTTCTTTTGGAGGTAAATTGGATTTCAATTTGTGGGAAACACACAAAAAAAAAACATTGCATACTTTTATCCTAATCGAGTGGCAAATAGCTAGAGTTCCATTTCTGTGTGTGTGGGTGGTTGGGTGGGTGGGTGGGTGGGTGGGTTGTGTGGGTGTCGAAGTGTGTGCTTTTTAAAGGTCACCATGCGTAATTAGTGAAATTTGGCATCAGCGCTGAACGAATGAACGAATGAAGAACGTATAAGCGAATGAGCTCAAGTGCAAGCTCAGCAGGCACACACACACACACACACATACACAAACAAAACAAATTAATACACACACACACTCACACTCACACACTGGGGGACAGTCTATTCAAAATGAGAAACGTGCAGACATGCAAAGCACACAGTGCACAATGCAAGTTTGTTCGTGTTCGTGTTCGTGTTCGTGTCCGTGACGTATCCATCCGTCCACCCGTCCGCTCATTAGCAAAAAAGCCCCCAACGCGTGCCGCAATTGTTCTAAATGCAGACAGACACAAGCTGAAAGTATCACAGTGTGTGTGTGTGTGAGTGTGTGTGTGTGTGTATTTTAAATGAGCTCCAAATGAGAATGCCACACATTCAGATACTTCGTTTGCTTCTAATGAGGGATAATCTCTGTTCCCGGGATCATAAGAAGCTGTCGAATTTGTAAAGAATTTCTTAATTAAAAATAAAACTTGGTGCTTAAATTAAATCTTTAAGAAGTACACCTTTAAGGAATACAAGTTGCCAGTTACATATTATTAATTCTAGAAATTAAAGTGCAATTTCGCATATAGAATTTTACTTAAATTTTTCCCACTGTAAGTTATTATTTTTCTTTATCAAGGCTTAAGCCGTAGTCAAACTTATTCATAATTTTAGCCAAAGTAAATTACGGGGTATTTTAAAAGCGAAAAATGGGGGTGAATGCCAAAGCACCGAACTGCTCTGCACTTCATGAACGTCACTTGAAATACATTTTTGTCTAACCAGAAAGAGAGGGAGAGACAGAGTGAGAGAGATAGAGATAGCTGCAATTGCACGTGCGTGAAATGAGACTAGTGCGACAGAAATGCAATGATGACAAGTGAGGAGTGGCAAGTGTGAGATAGTGAAGGGCCAGATCTGTCAGTCTGGCCTTGCAGCCGCACACTCGAAACGTGATGATTTGTCATAATTCAAAAGAACGCAGAAATGCATCCATCCAGCAGGCCGACAAAGAAGGGGATGTGAGGGAGGGTGAATGGAAGGCCCACAACTCCAATCTAAAATCCACATTTCACTTGCCAAAATGATGTAGGCGTGGTAACGCCGCCCCCTTAGCAAAACGTGTTGATATGGGGAGGGAGGTGGGTAGGGGTAGGGCCTGCCAGTCAACGTTCTATTCAAGTCATAAAAGAAACAGCCTCATGAGCTTCAAGCTCTGCTTTTGTGCCTTGTTTGACTGCGTGTTTTACAATAGCTTTTTATTTGTTTATTTTTAATTTTATGATTTCAACGAAACACGCAGCCAACGAAAATAGCAAACGGAACACACACACAGATATATATATATATACACACATACACACACACTAATATATACACTGTGCTACATGTGTACTTTTGCACTTAACACACTTATTGTTGGGCACTTTTTTCTTATTCTGTTTACCACTGCCTTTGGCTCTGCTATTCGTGGTTTTTTTTTTTTCTTTAACTTTAGGATTTGCCTTTTCCTTTTCTTTTACGTTTTTTTCTCATTTCGTTTCTTTGTCTTTGTGTTTCATTTCATTTGTGTTCCGCAGCCGCCCCCTTGTCTCGCCGCAGAGTGTACCGCATCTCCTGCCTCCCCATCTAACATCCCCCAGCAAAAAGTCGTCGTATTGTGTTCTCACACACAAACACGCAAACACCCACAAGAAAACAGTAACAGTTAAGCACACACACACACACACACACACACACATTGGGGCACAAACAGACGCACACAAACACACATGACGTATACGTAATAACCTTGTAACCAAAATGTTGTTATTTCGGGCCACAATTCTCTTTGCGAGAGTGTGTGTGTGTGTGTGTGTGTGTGTGAGTTGTTTTTTATTTTGCTCTTTGTGTGTGTAAGTGTGAGTTTGTGTGTGGGCCAAAGTTCTTGGCATTATTTGAAGAGTGCTGCGAGTCACTTTACTTGCTCACCTACTCTCTTTCTCTCTCTCTCTCTCTCTCTCCTAGTTATCTGTATTTCTCTCTCCCTATAATTCTCCCTCTCTCTTACTCCATTGCTTTTGGTCTCTCTATCTCCCTTTCGCTGACTCTTTTGCTATATGTGGGTTGGCATAATTTCTAAATTTATACTTTAAACTCGCATACTGAACGTGCCTTTATTATACCTATATATATATATATATATATATATATATATATATGTATATCTTAACGAGATTTTTCTTAAATGTTGGTGTTTATTGTCGTGTGTTTTACATTAAATGTTTTTTATACCTTTTTCTTATGTTATATTCCTAAAATAATACCTGTTACATTTCACAAATAACTGAAAACAGCAGCCCTATATTTTCAACTGAAGCGATTTGATATTCAACTTTTTAAGCTAAAATTTTTAACTTTTATTGTAGTCTTCGTATTTCGATTTAAATTTAAAGTTAGTCCCAATATTTCAAACTCTTAATTACATTAATTTTGTATATTTATCGTTATCTTTTTCCAAATATAAATTTACAAAACTCATAATAATTAGCATACTTTTTTCTGAACTTTCGCCTTAATAGGAAACTAGTTAAGAACTATTCAAATTCTGTAATTAATAATTAATTGTTGTATCTCACAAGTTCTCCAATTTAATAACATTCAGAAAGTCTTAGCCAAATATATTTACATTTTTAACTTCAGTTCTTAAAATTAACATATTTAGAAGAGTTTTATCTATTAAAAGCATTTCTGACAACGATGATTATATTTCCAACTCATATTCTTTAAACATATTTGAATGAATTCAATTTCACATAAAAAGACAACAATTTGAATTTGCTAATTAGGTGAAAAGTTTACATAAATTAGTTTCTTTGACAATCGCTTAAAAGATTTGTTGCTGTTTTTAGTTTACTCCTAGCACTGTTTTTCACCTGAATTCAATTACTATTTCTTAGTGCTATATTTTTTTCTTACACTTTTTAAATCTTTTGAATTTTTTATTAGCATTGTACGGAACGCTGTTTGAATTTAACATTTTATTCTTACCGTTACATAATCAAAAAGTAATATATATATACTTATACTTAAAAACACAAACACAAATCAATCTAAACAATGACAACCAAAACAAAACAAGAACAATAAAAATATTAAAAAAAAAATAAATAAACTAAAACAAAAATTTTAAAATTATTTAAAGCAATTAATGAACTATTAGAGAACTGTGATTTATTTTAGCATACAAGAATAATTCTTTTGTCATTTTATTGCCAAAAGATGCAGATTTTTTCACGAAACTTATCGATTGTAATGGCTCCAATAATTGGCTTTTTTATATGCAAAAGTAAAATAAACCAAATACAAAAAAAATACTAAATACTTAAAAAAAAAACAATAAGAACACTTTAAACGTTTAAATGCAAACGATTTTAAAAGCGAGATACTTGTATTTGTTTACAGAATTGATCATTTTCAATTACATAACATCTATAAAACATATTTTGTTGTTGTTCTAAAAGCAAACACAAAACGAAGCAAAACAATAGAATATGCAAATGAACAAAAAGGTTATAAACCAAACAAATTTGAAAACCAACCAAAAAAATTTAAACCGTATGCAACTATTTACAATATGCTTTTGTAATATTTTCGCACCAATAAAAAAAAAAAACAAAAAACAAAATCTGAGTACTGCAAAAATATCAAAACAAAAAAGTCAAAAGCTAGACGGGCTCTAAAAAGAAAAAAGTTGAAAGTTAAATCAAAAACAGAAACAGCTAAAAAAAAAAACAAAATGTAGGCAAGGAAACTACTGACAAATCTCATTGACGATAAAATGATAAAACAATTATGACGTGTATATATACTTACAATACGTACCTATCTATCTATATATATATATACAAAATATATACATATATATATGAATATATACCATTCCTCTATCTCTCTGTCGCTCTATTACTATATATGTAATCAGCATATATATATTTAAATATATATATATATATGTATATATATTTATGTATAACATCTATCCAAAATATGTTGTTTTTATTGAGTTACTTTGCTTACCAAAACTGTGCCCCAACACGAGCACAACAACAACAACAACAACAACTACAACTACATCAACAACAACAACAAGAACAACAACAGACGAACCATCTAAATTTTTAAACTACCCCCAAAATAAACATTTGTTTATCCATTGTGATATTTACTACCACCACCCACCCAAGTACTGACTGGCCGCCTGTTGCAGCCACTTACGTTAAAATATATTACTTTTTGGTTTTGTAAATAACTGTTCAAAAACGCGAATATCAACTGCAATGCAATCCAAATTGAACTCCAAATTTAATTTTGAAATTTAAAACTAACGCAGACCAAGCAAACAACAAGTCACACACACAAACACATATACCCACAAAAATACACCACTCGTTGGGTTTTAGCACACTCACACAACCACACACACACACACACACACATACATAGCCAACTACACCAACAAATTCAAGTTCCGGCATTCCATTTGAAAGTCAGCCGCAATCAACAAAATTGCGCTCAAATTCAATCAAAATATGAAACTCTCTCTATCTGCCACTCTTTCACACACTCTCTACCTGTCACTATCTATTGATGTCTATCTTCTATATATACATATATCTCTAACTCTCTCTCTCTCTATTTCTATCTGTCTAACTCTAACTCTGTCTGTCTTTGTTACACTCACTGTCTGTCTAAAACAAAACTCTACTCAATTACTCAATTATATATGATATATATAATATATATAACAACATATATATATATATTTTGTTTGTTTTCACATAAAAAAACATAAGACACAAAAATACCAAAAATATACAGAAACAATTGTTTACAATATACTTTTGCACGTTATTTCTGTAATGCATCTGAACTATATATTGTTATAAGTAATTTATGTTTCTTTCCTGCGTACAAGCAAATACCAAATACAACAATATACCAAAAATACATAAGTACCAAGTACCAAAATACCAAAATACAAAACGAAATCAGAATCCAAGTGCATTTGTATGCCTCGCCACACATGTCGTATACGCAATAATCACTAACTAACTAACTAACTAACCCAAAATCAAATCAACAGCGGCCACAACACTCACACACACACACACACACACACATTAAGGTATTCACACACACCCAAACAAACACATCAACACACACACACACACGTCAACTAGCCCTAAGTAATGGGCGTACTGCACGTGAGCGTGCTACACACACCCGCACACACACCGAAACACACACACGCATACTGAAGTGACCCCAGCCGCATGGCTCTCTCAAAGTGACACACATTTCATGTTGCAAAAACCGCCCGTCTACCGCCTGCCCAACCACACTGCCCACCCCACCACACGCTCTCTCTCTCTCTCTTTCTCTCTCTCTCTCTGTCTGTCTCTCCCTCTCTTTCAATACACCCCTTGTTGAACTTTTAGGTGCAGCTTGCAAAAAAAAAAAAAAAGAAAAAACTAATAATAAATATTAACTAAAAATAAAAGAAAAAAATTCTTAAAAAATTAAGCAAAGCTCAACTACAATTAAAGAGAGTTCACAATTTATTAAAAAAAAAGACTGGAAAAAGAAAAATTAATTTTATTACAAAACCTTATTGTAAATTAAGCGCAAAGAAAGAAAAGTGTTGAACATTTTTTGAATTAAGTAACAAAAATTGAGCAAAAACGAAACTTGTAGAAAAACAACAAAAGTCAGAAAAATGAAATGAAAAACAAATTTTACGTACAAATATGGGGCCAAAATAGTCCGTAAGTGTTCGGGCAAAAATCGCTTTGGTTAATTGTTGAAAAATGTACAAAATGTGCAGAAGAATAACTTGTTGTTAACATAATATACAAAAAAAAAAAAAAAAAAAAAAAAACAATCATATAAGTATAATAAACTTAGACATACTATATATATAAATCGTGCCTGAATTGTAGCCAACTTATGATTTAAAACAACTTGTGTGTAAGGACAACGCAAAAACAAATCCACGTAACAAATTTACAAAAACAATACCCAAAAATTCACACAAAAACAAAAAACGAAAAGAAAAAAAACATCAACAACAATGAATAAAATTCTAAATAATAATACATAATAAATATAAAAATATAAATATAAACAACAACAACAACAACAACTACAACAGCAAAAACATATCTAAATAACTCGAACAACAACATAAAAAAAGAAAACACAAAAAAAGTTACAGTTACAGTTAGAAACAAACCACAACAACAAACAACAACCAATTTGAAATCGCCCATTTCAGATGTACAATAACTTCACGGGTGCCAGCGGAAGCCCACCACTGCCAGATATCATTGGACAATATTACGGCCCCGGAATCGGAGGTGGGATCGGTGGAGGAATTGGCGGTTACGGTGCACCACTTAACTGCACCGGTTTGGGCTATGGCCAGGCCTATGAGCTATACGGCCCCTCAAGTTCCACGGGGTATTTATACGATCCGACGTCGAGTGCCGCTGCCGCCGCCGCTGCGGCTGCACAGATCTACGGCCAGACATCGCCCATACGGCGTAGGCGATACAGCATTGCCGGACTGCCATCGGCGACAATGTACAATGATGTATACGGTTATCCGGCGCCGCCGCTGCAGCAGACGAGCTCCACAAACATTGTGAATCTGTTGAACGAGGCGCACAAATCGATATCGCGCTCATCGCAGATACTCAATCTGAGTCACCAGGCCAGGCAGCTGGGCCAGCCGCTGATGCAGACGCAGACAGTGACGACACCGCTGTCCGGCCGCGTGGTCTCCAGTTATCCGACGCTGCACGGTGGCGATGTATCGCCACCATATTTGAACGATAACCTGCTGCAAATGTCGACGAGCTTCTCATCCCAGCCCAATATGTACTTCCAGCCGCAGCCGACGCAGCTGACGGCCGCCCAAAGTGCCGCTGCGGCGGCTGCGCGTCTGCGCCCCGCCTACTCCGTAACGAACCTCGCTGCCGGCTATCCAGCCAGCTGCAAGTACGGCGCGACGGGCTACGCGAATCCCTATCAAAGCGATCTAAACACTGCCAACGTCGCCGGCTATGGCCTGGGCCTCGGCATGGGCATCGGTCCCAGTTTGGGGTCCGGTCTGGGCTTGGGCTTGGGTCTGCCGGCGGCGCAGCAGCGTCAGCTCATGTCACACTCACTGCATGCCTCCAATCCCGCCATTTCGCAGTACTATCAGCAGCATTCGATTCCACCGCCGGCCAGCTCGGCGCTGGCGTATAATCTGCATCAACAGTTCGCCGGTACGCAACAGCAACAGCAGCAGCAACAGCATCCCCATTCGCAAATCCAGGCCTCGGTGCAGCAGCAGATGAACCCGCAGTATCAATATCATGTGCATCAGCACCAGAACCATCTGCAAACCCATCCGCTTGCATCGTTGGCAAATACGAGCGGACCATTTGGGGGGACGCTGGCGAGCAGCGCTCGTGATGTCGGCGTTGGTTACGATCCGCTGCATCATCATCATCATCATCACTCAACGCATCCAGCGTTGCATCATTCGCATTCGCATTCAAATACGCATCATCATCATCTGCCGGGCGGCCTGCATGCCTCATCATATCCGCACACGCACTCGCTGACGCATCATCAGCAGCAGCAGCAACAACAACAACAACAACAACTACAACAACAACTACAACAACACCATCACCACCATTTGCCATACTCGAAACTAGACTTAGATTATCCGAAACTGCCGCAAGAGCATAAGCGACAAGTAAGTTTTAAATTTGACGTAGACACGCTATCCCTAGATTCCTAGATACTACTACTACTACTACTACTCGATACTACTACTCGATACTACTACTCGAAACTAATACTCGATACTACTCGATACAACAGCCACATTCAGCAAAACAACCAACTATAAACTATAAACATGCCCATCAAATTCGAATCTGAAACTTTTCAATTAAATCATTTACGCATCCTAGCGGATTGCCAAATGATTCAAATGATCAATTATATACGCAAATGTATCCAAAAATCGCCTAGCCCTAATTGATGCATTTTACGCTTTTAACCCTCTCCCAATATCCCTAATCATACCAAAACTTTGTCTAGGTCAAATCAAATAAGCCAACGACATTTGCAGTGTGCGGTTCTCGAAACAGAAATAATGAAAACAAAAAACACCAAGTATTACACTTACAATATACCATATAATATATAGTTTTAAATTTATATATATATATGGGATATATTCATTAGACGTAGCTTAAGGAAAAATCAAGAATGAATAAGATGAAGAACTATTGTTTAATGTGCCATTTTAAAGTAGCGAGAACAAGGATTTAAAATAATACATACAAATTTCAAGAGCTGTACAAGTTTTGTATTTAGTTATCATTTTTGCTTGTTGGTATTTTCTTTCTATTCTAAGTATATATTTTGTGGTTATTTTGCATACCACTCAGGGCAACTTTTCAGAGAAAGAAATTGTAAAAGAACTGTATAGAAATGACAAAAGTATTCGTTTGAAATTTGAACCACTTTGCTCTTGACTCTCAAAAGTAAAAGACTGTAAATAACAACAAGAAAACAAGTGAAACTAAATGATATTTACTCATAAATGTAAACCATTTATACAATATAGTTATACATATAAAAAAAAAAAATAACAAAAACAAAACAACAAGATGAGTAGATAAAAATGTAATGAAAATGAGAAAATTTACTTTACTTTATTTGTTACACCCAAGACTCGTAAATGTTAAGTTATGCGAGAGGTACAACAATGATAAAAGAAATTGAGAATGAAGCTTAAAGTTATTATTAAATCAAAACCTATAAAGTACTCGTACTCGTATTCATACTTAGTCTTATACATACATATATAGAGAACAACAAGAAAACAAAAAAAATTAAAAAAACAAAAAATTGTTAGTGCAACTCTCTATTTGAAGAACAGCAAATACTTAAACTACCTAAATACATGTACTATATAATGCATTACCTACCTATAACTAAAGTATGTATAAGTGAATACTTTACATAGTGAGACCCTAACAAAACCCTCGTCCCCTAATTCCAATTTAGCCAAGCCTAAGCAAGGACCTCTATACCCAACCTACTAACTACCTAACTAGCAAATTACCTAACTAACCTAGACTCCAAACTACTTACTAACCATCTAAGCATTTGCATATTAGATTGTGTTTCAATTACTTTAATCACAGAGAGCAGTCGCCATCTTGATTCAGTTGAATTTTGTACTTGGTTTGGCGGTCTACGGACTCTTCCAGCTAAATATATATGTACTCGTATAGCCCACTAAGTAATAGCGTGTGATTAGCAATGAAGGTCAATTATTAAAAAAAGATGAAAATTATATATGCTAAATCCAGAGACGGGTAGCAAAAGGAAAACGAAAACGAAAACGAAACAGTAGCGGAAATTGAAAGTGTAAAATGAAAATGTCGTGAAAACTGGATATATATATATATATATAACATCTGGCAATGTGTCTAACACAACAGTTTGGTTGCAGTTTTAAATTGAATTTGGAATCGAAAAGCAAAGAAATCGAAACAGAAACAGAAACGAAGAAGCATTCAAAATGTGTCTATGCGAATATTATACAAAAATGTATTATGTATTGTACCATGTACTAAAGTTCTTATATTCATACCTACTACTTATATTTACTTATACATCTATATACTGAATTTAAATATATATATATATACATATATATTTACCAATACATACATACATGTATCTAGGTGCTTTTTATTGCAAACTTGATTCGTCTTCAACCAAAAATGGTTACTTTTTATTGTAGTGTGCAAATTGTTCGGCTTAAAATTGCGTTACAACAAAACAACAAAACAACAAAAAAAAAAACAAAAAAACCAAAACAAATCAACTACTTTTTCGACATTTTTCGAATACATCTTTTTTCTTAAAGAAAGTAAAACAAAACCAAATAAAACCCCCAGTTTGTTATAGCTTAGTACGTAGTGAAATCAAAAATGTGGAGTTACTCTAATTTGTCATATATAGTAAACTATTTAGTATAGCATACCAATTGTAGTTGTGCACACACACAAACACACACACCGGAACTAGTTCGGTGTGAGTGTGTGTGTGTGCTTTGGTGAGGGGCAATCGTATACAATACGTTTTTAATGGCCCCGTATGAGCAATAAAACTTGCGTTGTGTTCAGTAGGAAACCTTAAATAATCCTAACTTGATTTTTCGATAAAATATTTTTGTGCTTTGGTTTCGTATAATCGATCTCTCTAGTCATAAGAAAGGATAATAAGCTTAACACTAGCCAATTGAAAGCATTTATGTCAGCAGTTGTTGTCTGTGTAAAGGACATACTTACATACATACATACATACGTACATACATAGAACAACATCCAAACAAACATTCGCATATACGGAGAGAATCATGTTACAACAGATACTTAGCTATACTCATCTAGTCTAGATAGTTAACCCTACTTTCACTGACTTCGACTTTCGGTTTGGGTTCTTGTTTCTTCTTTATGAACAGTGAGTACATCAATAAGAAGGCATTTACTTATATACTTATACTTATACTTATATTATACTTGTTATTATATAAAAATGATGAGTCATGATGATCTTGAATACTTGAAATATTTATACTTATTATACGTATACATGCATAAACAATATAATTATATTGTACTTATATTATGATATACCTAATTAATTACTACTCCAGCGATATACTATATACATACATACATATATATATATATAAAAATTAAAATATATATATATATATTTATACACTGATTTGTATTTGTAAACTTAATTAAGATTACTTCTCAGACTTAATTCAAAACTAATTCTTGAGATCGAACTCGAATCGAATTCTGTTAAACTTAACCTAACTCTTAAGCATTATAAATGAAATTTTCGAAAGCAAACAATAAAAACTTTAACATGCGACAACCGAATGGATAAGCTATGCCCAACATCTGCCATCAGGTTAACAGTGTTAACAGCTCATAAGCGCCCCTCCACCCTCTCTAACCCTCTAAGAAACACTAACACACTCACACACGCACACACACACACACGCACACACACACACACACACGTACACACAGCCAACACTACTTTTGACACACAGTTGACCCTCAGTTCTGCAAAGGGGGCAACGACTTTTGCAGTTACATACTACTATATATACTCTCTATCTCTCATATTTGCTCGCCACGCCCACATGCCCACAACGCCCCCACTCTCGCCCATACATACATACATATACGACATGTAAGCCACCCACAACCACCCACATTTGTACACAATGACGCCGCAATTTTGCACCAAGAGAAACTATTACACTAAAAAATACTAAAAAAAATACAAAAAAAAAAAAAAATACTCGAAAAGAAAGAATGAAATTAATTGTAGGCAAGGCAGCTGTATTTGCTTTGCAGTTGTGATGCAATTTTAAAATCATGGTATGTCTTGTATCTTATCCTTTTCCCCACAAAAAAAAAAAAAAAAAAAAAAAACAAATAAATACTTCACCAACGAACCAACCAAATCCAGTTGGACGAGTTCCGTCTTGAAATACAAAGAAGGGATCAAGAGATATTGGCGATGGCGGCCAAAATGAAAACGCTAGAGGAGCAGCATCAGGTAATTGGCGCAGTTGCGAATCCAAATTGTTCAATTGTCCCCATGCACAGTAAAATATAACTTTCGTTAGGACTATCAGCGGCACATAGCGGTGCTCAAGGAGTCGCTATGTGCCAAAGAGGAGCACTACAATATGCTGCAGACGGATGTCGAGGAGATGCGCGCCCGCCTCGAGGAGAAGAATCGCCTCATCGAGAAGAAGACCCAGGGCACACTACACACGGTGCAGGAGCGCAATCGGCTGACCAGCGAACTCACCGAGCTCAAGGATCACATGGACATCAAGGATCGCAAAATTAGTGTGCTGCAGCGCAAGGTCAGAGAGCAGATGAGCGATGAAAGATTGAAATCAAACTGATAACATATACAAATACAAACACACACATACATACAAACAAACAACTTCACAGATTGAGAACCTCGAGGACCTGCTGAAGGAGAAGGACAACCAGGTGGATATGGCCAGGGCCAGACTCTCAGCCATGCAGGCCCATCACAGCAGCTCAGAGGGTGCTCTCACCAGCCTGGAGGAGGCCATCGGCGACAAGGAGAAGCAAATGGCGCAGCTGCGCGAGCAACGCGATCGCGCCGAGCACGAGAAACAGGAGGAGCGCGATCTGCACGAGCGGGAGGTGGCCGACTATAAAATGAAATTGCGCGCCGCCGAGAGCGATATTGAGAAGCTGCAGACGCGCCTGGAGCGGGCGGTGAATGAGCGCGAGCGACTCGAAATCAAGCTGGAGGCATCGCAGAGCGAACTGGGCAAATCGAAGGCGGAGCTAGAGAAGGCCACATGCGAGATGGGCCGCAGCAGCGCCGACTGGGAGTCCACGAAGCAGCGCATCGCACGCCTCGAGCTGGAGAATGAGCGGCTGAAACACGATTTGGAACGTTCGCAGGTACTCGTGCATTAGAACCGGTTCCCCGGATCAGCCTAGCGCTATTATCCACAAACCATAAACCATTATCATATATGTTAAATCGTGTTCCTCTGTGTGCAGTGTACATATATATATATATATTTATGAAACCATACTATTATTCAAACATATCGGTTATCGATAACGACAGCGACAATTTAACCCAATATTATTACTATTACTACATATATGCCTCTATGTGTGCTATATATATTTACATGTACACTTACAACTACAACAACAACTACTACTACTACTATGTAACAACAACATCTCGCATCCCAACAACAACAACAACTTTATCACTCTACTATATATAAATAATCGATACATTAACCAACAACTAGATGCAGCTAGAAGAACAGACCACACTACACAAAGTAAGCCTACCGCCAAAACCTACCTACTACCTAAATACCTAACCTCTAAGTACCTCTAAGTACCTACTCGTAGTGCCTAAGTTGTGCTCGTTTCTCGTAGTACCCATTTGTAAACACACATCCCGTAGCCAAAGCACACTTTAGTTACTCGTAAGCATCTTGCATCTAGAGCCAGCAGGTTTTACTTTAAGTTTCAATTGACAGATCAAATTTATGCAATGGGCTAACCTAAGAGTTTCAAAAAATTCTAAATAATATTATTTATTAATTTTGAGTTAAGTGAATTTGAAGAAACCACACATTAAATATGAGAAATTTCAAAATCATTTTAGAAATCATTTTCTTGCTCCTCAGAGTTGTTCAATGCCACTCTTGAAATTAAACAAGTGCTCTCAAGTTATTTATGGAGCAATTGGAAAAGTGAAAAGCTACTCAACACTTGTTAAATATTTATTTATATTGTTTGCATGTTAATACTTAAATTGTTTAATAACGTAAGCAACAGAAACTTTTGGGTTTCGCCCATTTGCATAACACATTAGTTAGCCACCAACACACCAGCTCCCCGCTAGCACTGTGCACACACACACACACACACACACACATTCTTAGTCTGGTCAGCACACACATCCACACACACACACACACATTGTCACAACTCCTGCATAAACACACACTTTGTGAAATTAGCAAGTAGTCGAGGTTTTGATTTAATCTTGTCCACTTACAACGTTTACAAATTGATACGCATAATAATGGAAGCGGTTACAATTATCATCGCCTTTAATTAAGTATGCCTCATGCAATGTCTATGTCTGAATTGTTTAATTGTTGCTGAACATGCATATCGTATCGTACTTTACAGAATGTACAAAAGTTAATGTTCGAAACGGGCAAAATATCGGTAAGTTGGCCACAAGCCAGCCAAACAAGGCCATAACGTAGAACTAGTGCTCAAACCAAAAGATAATCGATAGCACACCAATAGTCCAATATTAATCGAAACGTTAAAGCTAATGCTCGATTTAAAAAGTCTATAAATTCACTTATATAAAACGCTTGGTTAGGCTTTAAATCAGGCTCATAATATTAATAATAATAATAACAATAATAATATTATTAAAAATTGCGTTAATTTTGCAACACATGAATAATGCACAGTTTGTAAGTGCTGCGTTTAGTAGAAGAATGTAATTTTTTAAGGCCTTGAATTATAAGAATTGAGTTTGTTAGTTTTGCTTAATACACACTTACACACACAGACACACACACACACACACACAGTTTATAGAGCAGATATACTATGGTGTACACAAAACAAATGTTTAAAGCGTTAAATGCACCGACTATCAATTCCTACATAAACTTGAAGCTTGATACAAAATCCCAAATCAAATCACTCATGTTCATTATCTAAACACACAATATATATTGAATATACATTCTATATTCTATATAACATATATAAACATAATACTTATACGCATCGTATGCCATTCGATTGCTTTCCTGCTGGACCATAATTAATGCTAATGTTTTGAAATTGATGTTTTTGCTAAGCTTAACTGTTTCTAACTCTGTAGCTCTGTACCGTTGCTAACATAATTATTATTATATGCTATTATAACTAAATACTAATTGAAACGTTTTGCGTCTCGCACCCACCAAAGACAACGTTTGGACGCACCACAATGACCACGTCCCAGGAGCTGGATCGGGCCCAGGAGCGAGCCGATAAGGCCGCTGCCGAGTTGAGGCGCACCCAGGCCGAGCTGCGAGTGACACAGGTACAGTTACTACCATCATCATTAAGCCCATATTCGATGCATACATATATTTATATATATCTATAAAATATACAATACTATATATTATATATTACATATTCGTATTCTGTGCATACATATAACCTATACATTATTATGTATCTATATGCATACGAGCATCGAGCATCTCTCTCTCGTAACTCGTCTATCTGTGTGCTCTATTATATAGTAATCTGTGCGTAAATCAAATCTCAAATCTCAAATCTCTCGCAAAATATGCAAGTCCAATTTTCATATCTCTGTGTGCGTGTGCTACAACAACAACAACAACAATTACTACGCATTGGTTTCAATCCATGAATGAATACTCTTTCTGTACTCTCAAATACTATCCACAACAACAAAACACACATTTCTAATCTATACATTTCTGTATGAAACACATTCAGCTGTCTTCTTAATGACACCTCAACATCAAGAGCCAGGACCAACACACACACACACACACAAGAAACAGCCACACACACACACACACAGCCAAACATTTTGCACCTGCAAATCAAATCACTTTTTAACGAGTATTCGCGAAAGTTAAAAACGTTTTTAAGATCTTACTTTAAGCAACTTCTTTTGAATATTTAATATTAGAGCTCAACTAATTACCTTATTTAAAAATTAAAACTAATTTATAATAAAAAGAAGTAGTAAAATTAATGTAAAGTTCAGAAATTCAAATTCAAAACTACTCTTAACAAATTGGTGAAAAAGCTAGAACAACTTCTTATCGCCTGTTGTAAAATTATCAAAATTGTTGACTTGCGCTAAAAGGTATTACTGCTTTTTTCACATAGCTCTTAGCTGTAACGTAAAAGTAAAAAAAAAAAAATAAAAACAATTACTAAACTACCTATAAATATTTTGTGTATACTAAAACCTAAACTCTATCTAAATCGTTGTGCTTACATTCATTTTCTATAGGGCGAAACTAAAGAACGTTTTGTGAGTAAATGCTTATAAACAAAAACAAAAATAAAAATACAAATGATACTCGTACAAGTTTTTAGTAACAAAATACAGCAACTAAAACATAAATAAAAAAAAAAATAGAAAAAAAACAATATTGGAAACAATCCATACAAAAGAAAAACTAAACAAATTAGCTGCCATCTACTACATAAATGTCATGTGTTTTACTTACTGTACAATAATACTATTCGTAACTTGCATTGCCTAACATACTAACCTACATATACTTATATACATAATACATATACATATACATTTACATATACATATATATATATTTAAACATTTGTTCAACCATTGTCCTTGTACAAAATTGCTTTGAGTCCATCTAAATCCATCAATCATCGTGTGGATTCCGACCATCTATTTGTGACTCCTGCATGAGTTTTGTGTGTGTTTTGTCGAGGCCCAAAAATGAACCAAATTACCATCCGAAAGCCACACATGACCAAACAAATTAACTTTGACGAAGAGCAGCATTTAATAAGACATTTTAGGATTAGGTTTTATTGTATATAATTGAACAATAATTGATGGGCTGTTCCTTAAAGGGAGATTTAAATTAAGTGTGATTCTCGCAGTATTCCAAGGACAACAAATGCTTCTCTTCATAAGGAAGTGACAAACTCAAGACATATACTAGTCTAGTAGATGATTTCAACAGCTTTGAAGCAGCTCTTTCCTTACAGCCAATCGAAACTTGATATTTACTTTATACATAAATGTGTTAAAGGGAATTGGGTTGACAAAAAACATTGCCTTATCATCATGTAAGCCCTTTACGGGCTCTAGACTTTACATATACAATTCCAGTGTGAATAAAAGACAGTTTTAAGTACAAAGTACACAAAGAATTACTCAAAAACTTTTTCCTAGGGGACCAAACACAGCCACACACACATACACACAAACATACACACAAACACACACACACACACATATACACAACATCTCCGGCAGAACGTGAAGCCAATTTTGCAACGTGACTTTGGCAACTGTTCTCAGAGTGCTCTGCTGGAAAGTTGCAAAACTTGTGCTTGATTTACTTAAGCTGTTAATTTCTTCGACTCATACACTCACACATCCATACACACACTCGCTCGCACACACTTACGCACACACACACACACACGTTTGCCTTAAAGTTTGCCTTAAAACTCGCAGCCTTATTCCTTCACACATACTTTGTCTTTGTCTCATTTTGCACCCGAGCGCCACCTATCGCTGTCAGTTTGCTCAGCCTCATTGCCTGCTCTCGCTCTCTCTCTCTCTCTCTGTCTTTGTCTTTGTCTCTTTGTCCTTGTCGTTTATCAAGTGTCACCCACAAGTCCATTGTCAAATCGCTTTGTGCTCAGCATTCGCAGAATAAATATCGCTCGCTCTAGAAGTTGTTAATCGTAATCGTAATCGCAATCGTTATCGTTATCGTAATTATTATTATAAGTACTCGTACTTGTTGTTTTACCTATTTATTATGTATTGTGTCTGACAATCAGTCAGTCAGTCAATCAATCAGTCAGTCAGTCAGCCAACCATTCAGTCAGTCATTCATTTAAGAGACCATCCACATCATGCGTGCCTGTAAATAATATCCGTATCCACATCCAATTTACCCCCCCTAACAACAACAACAACAACAATTTACAACTCGATAACGATAACGCCAAAACCAAAAACCGCAGTCGGACGCGGAAAGAGCACGCGAAGAGGGCGCCGCCCTGCAGGAGAAACTGGAAAAGAGCCAGGGCGAAGTGTATCGACTGAAGGCGAAGCTGGAGAATGCCCAGGGTGAGCAGGAGAGTCTGCGCCAGGAGCTGGAGAAGGCCCAGAGCGGCGTCTCGCGTATACACGCCGATCGCGATCGGGTAGGCACAAAAAAATCTGTTATTCCTCCCAAATCCCTACGCACTATCCATTAGCACCACTCTCCCCCTCTACCCTAAAACCATCCTTCCAATTCACTTACACCCGGTTGGTATCTGTGCCGCAGGCATTCTCCGAGGTGGAGAAGATCAAGGAGGAGATGGAGCGCACTCAGGCAACGTTGGGCAAGTCGCAGCTGCAGCACGAGAAATTGCAAAATTCGCTGGACAAGGCGCAGAACGATGTCGATCATCTGCAGGATAAACTAGACAAGGCCGGCACCGAGAACCGACGACTCGTCCTCGAAAAGGAAAAGCTCACCTATGACTACGATAATCTGCAATCGCAGCTGGACAAGGCGCTCGGCCAGGCGGCGCGCATGCAAAAGGAGCGTGAAACTCTCACCCTGGATACGGATCGCATACGCGAGAAGCTTGAGAAGACGCAGGTATGCGGTAATCGTTGCCACTCAACACATTCAAGGTGCCATCACACACACAGACAAATACAAACACACACACACATGCATAGAAACACACGCCGAGCCATGCAACACGCGTAGAGCCTTGTGCAACCTGAACCCCAATCGATGTCTGTGCAATGTAACTGTAATTTCTGTTGTGATTAACCCTTAACCCCAAACACTAACCTAACACACAAAGCCCGTCTCAACTGTACATAACGACACACACACACACACCCATGTGCTACTTACTATCAGTGGTTGCTCTGAAATTGGAAACGTCCCAAAAGTCAAATCTTGATTTTCTATCTACAATTTTTGTCCTGTAAAAGCTTTTCAAACTTCGTTCGATTTTATATATTTAGTATTCATTATTTTTTTAAAATAAATTATAGCTTAATTTTATGATTTTATTATTTTTTTTGTCGTCGAATACTTTAAAATATTGAATTTAAAAAAAAAACTAGTTACAAATCAGAAACAATTTTGGAATTCTTGTGCAACATTTTAACATAATTCTATAATTCATTTCAAAAACATTAAATACAAATAAGTCAATTTATTTATATTTTTGTGCAACAGTTTTGATTTCTTTTCGTTTCCCTTTTCGCTAACTTATTAATTCCAATCACCTTCAGAGCGACCACAGAACTCAAAACTATTCTCTATACTTAAGCCAACTGCTGTGTATCATATCATAAATAAACATGCATAAACCAATATATATACATATATATATATTTATAAATATCGTACACATACTTCCTATGCATACCCCATATATGCATCTATACGTATCTATCTTTCAACTATGTGCTATATGTGATATATATGAATACACTCGCGAATACATTCACAACAAACAGACGCAGCTAGCGCGCATACAGAAGGAGAGGGATCAGTTCTCCGATGAGCTGGAAACGCTCAAGGAGCGATCGGAATCCTCACAGACGCTCCTAATGAAGGCCGCACGCGATCGGGAGGCGATGCAAACCGATCTGGAAGTGCTCAAGGAGCGTTACGAGAAATCGCATGCCATACAGCAGAAACTGCAGGTAATTTCCCAACCCAACTGAGAACCACTAAAAGAGAGGTATTTTAACGCACACATACTGAATTGGCAATAAACTATATACTTCTATTATAAGGCATACATATACTAATCGTATAACCCAAAAAGTACAAAATAAAGCATGTGAAACTGAAAACTACCAGTGAAATTGGCTGTTTGTAAATTTGTAGCTTCCTTTAAAAACAAAAAAAAAAGAATTTATTAACACTGCTTGGCCCTTATTAAGACTCCCATTTAATCCGATTAGAACCCACTGCTATACTTAGTCCCTTGCTTGTGCTCTACTTGCAGATGGAGCGCGATGATGCTGTCACCGAGGTGGAGATACTCAAGGAGAAGCTCGACAAGGCGCTATACGCCAGTCAGAAGCTGATTGATGAGAAAGACACCTCCAACAAGGAGTTCGAGAAGATGCTGGAGAAGTACGATCGTGCCCAAAACGAGATCTATCGCTTGCAGAGCCGTTGCGATACTGCTGAGGCGGATCGGGCCCGTCTCGAGGTGGAGGCGGAACGTTCCGGCTTGGCCGCCTCGAAGGCGCGTGAGGATCTGCGCAAGCTGCAGGATGAGAGCACACGGCTGCAGGAGGCGTGCGATCGCGCTGCCCTGCAGCTCAGTCGGGCCAAGGAGTGCGAGGATAATGCGCGCAGTGAACTGGAGCATAATCGGGATCGCTTCGATAAGATCCAGACGGACATTCGTCGCTCCCAAAGTGAGAAAGAGCACCTTCAGTCGGAGCTGGAGCGCGTCACCTACGAACTGGAGCGTGCACATGCGGCACAAACGAAGGCAGCCGCCAGTGTGGAGGCTGCGAAGGATGAGGCCGCCCACTATGCCGTCGAGCTGGAGAAGATGCGCGAACGCTACGAAAAGAACCAAGTGGAGCTGCGCAAGCTGCAGGATACGGATACGTTCGGACGTGAGACGCGCCGATTGAAGGAGGAGAATGAACGGCTGCGTGAGAAGCTGGACAAGACACTGATGGAGCTGGAGACGATACGCGGCAAGTCGCAGTACGAGTCGGAATCGTTTGAGAAGTACAAGGATAAATACGAGAAGATCGAAAACGAGATACAGAACATGGAGTCGAAGCTGCACGAGACGAGCCTACAGCTGGAGCTGTCGAAGGGCGAGGTGGCCAAACTGCTGGCCAATCAGGACAAGCAACGGAGCGAACTGGAGCGTGCCCACATCGAGCGGGAGAAGGCGCGCGACAAGCACGAGAAACTGCTGAAGGAGGTCGATCGTTTGCGCCTGCAACAGTCCTCGGTGAGCCCCGGCGAACCGGTGCGCTCGTCCGCCTCGATGTCGATCTCGGCGGGCGAGCGACAGGAGATCGATCGGCTGCGTGATCGCCTCGAGAAGGCGCTGCAGTCGCGCGATGCTACCGAACTGGAGGCCGGTCGCTTGGCCAAGGAACTGGAGAAGGCACAAATGCATTTGGCCAAACAGCAGGAGAACACCGAGTCTGCGCGGATCGAATTCGAGCGCATGGGCGCCGAGCTGGGCCGTCTGCACGATCGTCTGGAGAAGTCCGAGTCGGAGAAGGAATCGCTGCGAACGCAAGCCGGACGCAGTGGCGCCGCGGGCGGCGCCCATCCGCAGCTGGAGAAGCACGTCCAAAAACTGGAGAGCGATGTCAAACAGCTGGCCATGGAGCGCGAGCAGCTGGTGCTTCAACTGGAGAAGAGTCAGGAGATACTCATGAATTTCCAAAAGGAGCTGCAGAATGCCGAACAGGAATTGCAAAAGACACGCGAGGAGAATCGCAAGCTGCGCAACGGACAGCCCGTTACGCCCGCCGCACCCGCCGAACTGCAGGCCATGCAGAAGGAGATCCAGGTGCTGCAACAGAAGCTGCAGGAGTCGGAGCGAGCTCTGGCGGCAGCAGGACCACAGCAACAGCAGGCGGCCGCTGCAGCAGGGGCTGCGGGTGCCACGCGCGAGGAGATCGAACAGTGGCGCAAGGTCATCGAGCAGGAGAAGAATCGCGCCGACATGGCCGACAAGGCCGCCCAGGAGATGCACAAGCGCATACAGGTTAGTCCAGCAAAACAAAAACCCAAATCTAACTGCGAACATCAATTTAAATCTAATTTTCTCTCTGATTTCTTCAGCTGATGGACCAACACATCAAGGATCAGCATGCCCAGATGCAAAAGATGCAGCAGCAGATGACGCAGCAGCAGCAGCAGGCGGCGCAACAACAGCAACAAACGGCAGCTGCCAGCGCCACCAGCGGCGTCGATGCCAAGGAGCTTGAGAAGGTTAAGGTTGAGCTGCAAGCGGCCTGCACGGAACGTGATCGCTTCCAGCAGCAACTAGAGCTTCTTGTCCAGGAGCTGGAGAAGAGTCAGGTAAGCAAATGCAAAACACTGTCAGACAAACTGATGGGGTTATAAAGTATAATGAACTTAGGTAAAAGTATATACCAGGCAGAAGAAAGCATTTCCGACTACATAAAATATATATATTCTTGATCAGCATTAATAAACGAGTCGATCTCAGAGACAATATGAGCGAGAGTCTTCAAACTATGCTGTCACCATTTTTTATTTTTAAGTTACTGCTAGCCGGAATCCAGGATATATTCCAGTTGCTCTGGCTCCACTAGCAGAACCCTGAACAAAACTAATATAAATATACATATTATTGTTTTATTGGAAAGGGAAAGCCCTTTAAAAGTTTGGCTTTATTGCTGACATATATTTTATAATATCCTTTTACCCATTTTCAATCATCGTCGCTTAAGATATGTACATATGTCAAAGTTATCTTAAATTGTCAATCTTAACACTTATATTCATTAATGTCAAAATTTTGCAGATGTCCAATCAGGAACAGGCGAAGCAATTGCAGACAGCGCAACAGCAGGTACAACAACTGCAACAGCAAATCCAAACGTTGCAGCAGCAAATGCAACAGCTGCAGCAGGCGGGCAGTGCGGGGGCGGCGGCAACAGATGTGCAGCGCCAGCAGCTGGAGCAGCAGCAAAAGCAGCTGGAGGAGGTGCGCAAGCAGATCGATAACCAGGCGAAGGCCACCGAAAGCGAGCGCAAGATCATCGACGAGCAGCGCAAGCAAATCGAGGCGAAGCGCAAGGACATCGAGGATAAGGAGAAGAAAATGTCCGAGTTCGATGTGCAGCTGCGCAAGCGCAAGGAGCAAATGGATCAATTGGAAAAGTCATTGCAAACACAAGGGGGCGGTGCGGCGGCCGCCGGCGAGCTAAACAAGAAGCTAATGGACACGCAGCGGCAGCTCGAAGCGTAAGTTGACCAGATTTTTAAAAAATAAACAGCTCTTTAAATTTAACAAGAACACAACAGCTGTTATTATAACAGTGTCTAATGAGTATAATATATCGATCAACGATATCACATGTTTACATAACACAATCTGTTAGTGTAATGTAAATAACAGCTCTCATTCTCTCTGTTTGTAACTTTCTGTTAATACGGCTCAATTGTACTTGCAGCTGTGTGAAGGAACTGCAAAACACAAAAGAGGAGCACAAGAAGGCGGCAACAGAAACAGAGCGACTGCTGCAATTGGTACAAATGTCACAGGAGGAGCAGAACGCCAAAGAAAAGACAATTATGGATTTGCAACAGTGAGTGACAACAGCTTAACTAATTAACTAATACAATTACTAATTGCCTTTTGTTTGATTCGCAGAGCCTTAAAGATCGCTCAAGCCAAAGTCAAACAAGCACAAACACAACAACAGCAGCAGCAGGACGTAAGTGCACTTCTTAACAGTCTCAACACTGTGTTATCGATGCAAATTAATCGGAATTTTATTTTGCAGGCTGGACCCGCTGGCTTCTTGAAGAGCTTTTTCTAAACAGAGAGCCACTGAATTGTGTATACAAATACTTGCTCGTACAACAAGTATCCACAAACCTAACACAACAAATAACAACAAAGAACAGCACTGTCTACTATTTTGTATACTACCGATTACCGATACCGATACCGACTATACAGTATTTCTTCTACTACTATGTACCACACAGACACACACTCACACATACACACACACACACACACACATTTGTAAATGACATACATATGTAAAATGCAAGCAAATTATTTGATATTTATTGTATTGTAATTAGGTTGCCGCTATACTCAAATTATGGATGCATTTATGTAAATGTCAGTCAGATCGTAACGCGTACTTTGTAACTCTCTCTCTCTCTCTTTCAAACTCAAGCTCGAACATAAAATTAAACTTAACTTAATGTAGTCCTTTAACCGCCCACGTATAATCTCTGTCTCTGTCTCTGTCCCGATTTCTAACCCTCTCTCTGCCTTTCTCTCTATCTATCTATTTGCTGTCTCGCTGTCTGTTGAACTTGATCTTTTTGTCAATTTTTGACCTGAAAGTAGACTAAACTTTCTACCCACGAAGCCCTCTGATTTGTACTCAAACTGAGTTCACACACACACACACTTATACACAACACCACACACACAAATATTGTCAAGTATCAGATGTAATTAAATACTTTTATAATTATTCAAATTCTTTAAAGTTGAGAGTCAGGCATTTGTGTGTGTGAACCCAGATTGAGTTGAAGTTTCTCTCGGCACAGATGTCTGAAAAGATAAACCCAAATCATTAGTTTTGCATACGGCGCGAATGTGATTCACAAAACCAAAACAAAACGAAAAATAAGAAACAAAAGCAAAATGAACAAATAAATAAATAATAATAATTATTATTAAATATACATAAATACGACATATAAATTGTTAGGCGCAACGTATATATATATACATATATATATATATTTAGTACTTATATATATACATTTGTATATGTAGTTATCGATATGCTAGCCTCTGTTATAGTTAGTTAAAACTGAACAAATGCAAAAACATGCAAAAATTGAATCAAATAATTCACACACACACACACCAACACACACCCACACACACACACACACTGTACATAGGGCATTGAAGCATCTATTTATCGTAGTCGTACGATATTAATACGAAAAACAAATAACAAGTAGAGCAATAATTTATATATCCCATTGACATACGACAGACATAAGTATAAAGCTAAATATATATATATATATAGTATATATATGTATATTTTAGCTATATTGAGCATTACGAGTAAATTCAATATTGCGTAGCCTTTAGCCGTGTACCAAAGAATAAACACAACAACAAATAACTATAAATGAACAAAATATACCTACTACAAAAATATAATTCGAATTCAAATTCAAATAAATACGCAAATTGGAAATCTATTTTAATTAGTTAAATATACATATATATATTGCATCTATCAAGCATATTCCCTAAACACAAAAAACAACAACAACAAATCTAGATAAATTTATACTGAAAAACACTAAAATCTTCATTTGCTTTACTCTCTTGCTGTGAATGAGCTTTGAGGTGAGACTCGAGATCGTACTTTAGCCCCTTTATATATATACATATATACATATATATATATATAGTGTTCACTGTCAACAATTTTGCTTTGGTTACAAATGGTGTTATTGTTATCACACACATATACATAAATACATACAAAACATACTTACATATTAGCATATACATATATATACATATATTTACATAAATATTAATAGCATATATATAGCATACATAGAACGTCTAGCGAATTAAATTATTTAGCTTTGTTTAAACAAATTCAAATTGTTTTTCACAACCTTCGTTGATCAACTAAAACAATTAACAAATTATCATCACTGCCAATGTTTCCAAGAATAGTGAAAGTTGCAAACTAACTAACTATGTTCATTTATTATTATGCGAGAAAACCAATAAAAATAATTACAAGTAATTAAATTATGTTTAAATATATATATATATATATATATATATATTGGCTTTAATTGGAATTAATTCGATAACATTTGAGATAGTTCCGCTTTGTTAACAGCGCTCCAATTAGCGATTTAGCTTTGATCCATAATGGAATACCCCTGTTGTTCTGTTCCATAAGCTCATGACATTCAGAATTAACAAACAATCATATCATACAACTAAAAATATATCACTGACGTGACTCGAATTTGTATTGATATTCGATTCAAAAATACACTTTCGGCAAGTCGATAAAAACAAGAATAATAGTTTTTTATGAGATAACGCATACAACAACAAAAACCCGATATCGATAAGTCGATAACATATTTTTAACGTCTTAGTTTTTAAAGCAAAGCTAACATAATTGATTTATTCCATTAACCAGCAATCGTTTTCGTCGTTATCGTTATCGATAAATTTACCTAACGAAATACTCAAATAATGTCAGCCAGTCAGTCAAGTTAGATAACGAGCAGAAGTACTTACATGATCATAATACTCACGTTACGTTACTTATATATACTTACAAACATAAATATATCGATAGATTGGCAGCGCTATCGAATCGACGCATTCGATAAGCGCTCGCCATGTGTACATAACTAAGGGCCCCCAAAAAGTTCCTAAACCAGGAACGACGGGTAAAAAGCGCAGAAAATATAAGTTGCAAGTCAAGTGTATAAATTGGAAAACGGCCACAGGTTGGCAGCCCCCAAGCTGCCTCAAGCCAGCAATGTGTACATACACACACACACACACACACGTATATAATAGATATTACGTTAAAAGTATTTGAGTTCAAAAGTAAAGTAAATACATTTTTCAACATTGCAACAAGTTGGCAGCCCCAAAACTCCAAAGCTCTGGACTGCAATGCATTCATTGGCAAGCACGTACATACATAATTATAAGAGCCTTGAAAGGCTACTTAAATGTATAAGTACTTTAAATATATATATATATATACATATATATATATATGAGTTACAAGTCAAGTAAATACATTTTTCAACATTGCAACAGGCTGGCAGCCCCAAAACAGCTCCAGTGGCAGTGTAAGTAGTTAAAAGTCTAAAATTACATCTAAAGTTAAACGTAAGCAAATAACAGAAGCTGTATTATATATGACACATTAATATACTCTATATATATATATATATATATATATATCATCGATACTTGCATTACTATTTATACACAAACAACAAGAGCAACAATGTTTAAAATCAAGCAATTAACGACAAATCAAGAACAAACAAAATCATTTTCGACGCATCACAGTCGCTCTCAAACTGCGTATACACAACGTTGACAATATTTGACAGACACCCACACAACAACAGCACTAACACAAGCTACACTGAGAAAAACACCACACCCACATTCAAGAATATATCAAAATAGTTAACTTAACAATAAGATTTGTTAAAAGCCAACATATCGGGTCTAGCAAATGATATAGCACCAAACTAAATGATGTATATATATATATATATATATACACACTATGTAAATGAAAGATAACAGATTACATCTATTCTCTATACCTATATATAAATATATATATATCTATAACTATATCTATATCTATATATCTGCAACTGTATCCTTCTCTTTCTGTGGACAGGTATTCAAGATTCGATTCACTCTCTCCGAGTTATAGATATGAAAAACATAAACATAAACAAAAACACTTGCCTTTAAAGTATGATCAACTTATTATTAGACTAGATAGTTTGAACAAAACAACAACAACAAGAACAACCAAACCTAACGGTACATTGTCTATATATACATACATATACATATATATAATGTAAACTTAACTTAAAAGTAAATATTTATAATAAATAATAATACAAAAAAAAACACACTTTAATCATATTATCCCCGCCGTCGTGTACCCAAATTACAAACTAAAAAGTAAAACTCGTACAATTAATACAAAATAATAACAAAAAGCTGCTTCAAATTTTTCTATACAACAAAAAACAGAAAAAAAAAACATAAAAAGAAAAAAAACTAGCAATTCTAATATGTAATTAGCAAATTGTAAACTCAATATTATAGGCACACACACACACTAACAAAATTATTTAATGTAGTTTTTACATTAAGATCCGTAATGAATTTAATATAGAAAAACAAATCGTATGATTTAATTTCAATTATTTTTTTTGTTTTTGTTTTTGTTTTTTATTGGTGCCGAGAACGGAAAAATAAATCATAATAACCGCATCGTGTGTACTTTAATGTACATATGTAGACTATACGTAGCAAATACATACATATACCTAAACATATACATACGATAGACAAATATATACATACATACATCATATACATCCAAGCCTAGATATGTATTCAAAAATAAAACACGTATAGAAAAAAGCGCAAATTAACAACAACAAAAATATTTGAAAATCGAGTCAGAATCAGAAAAACGTAGGCCGAGAAAACACGAAAATGCGATCTTAAAGAACTAACGATTAAACAGCAGCAAAAACAACAACAACAACAACAACAAAAACAACAAGAACAGCATTCAAACTTATTTAGAGAGAAGCGTTAAGAGAAAGCAGCAAAAAATAACATGAAAAAAATACAAAAATTACAAAAAAAAACGAGAGGCAAAAATAAAAAATTCGTGTAAACATTTTTTTAACAAGTTTGGTGATCTACGATATTGATTATTGATAAATAAAGTATAAAATAAATACTTATACATATATATATAGTTAAGCCATTATATATATACACGCATACGTACATATATAGATATATATATGTATATGCAATATATATACACATATATAATATACATACATGAACTAAATAAGTTTACAAGGTATATGCATTAAACAAACAAACAAACAAAAACAACAACAACAAGAGCAACAAGAACGCAACCGCAGCAAACTAAAAACAAAAACAAAGACAAAAAATATTAAAAATTAAAATAAAAAATGAAAAAAAAAAACAAACAAGATAAAAGAATAACAAAATAAATAAATTTATTATATACATACATAGAAGAATATTAAAATCGAGAAATGAAATGGTATGAAATGAAACGATTATTTGAAACATGTTCATTATATATAAATGTCATTACAAATGTTCTTCAAAACTGCCTACCAATAAAATATATTTCAAATAATATGCAATTGCGTGTTTTTACAATTGGGGGAACTTACCAGAAAAACTTAAAATTTAACAGAAACTTTTAAGATGTTAATGGAAAGCGCAGCCAACTTCACGCAACGCAAAAGGTACTACTAATGTAAATGACAGTGCGCTAACAGAATGCGATGTGTAGAGCAACTGCTTGCTGCTCACAAGCAGTGTGTATTGTAACAGTAACAAGCAGTGCCTCTTTAATTTCCAATCAGAAATTCAAGCGCCAGAATAAACAAAATATTTTAGCAAAAAATAACAAAAACACTACTAAACATGAACTTGCACAAATGCCTAAATTAAATTTAAATGCAATCAGCTTAACTCGAATCAGATATATGAAGCAAACATTCATTACGCGTCTGGCATATTCTTTTAGCTGAATACCATATTAGAATCCAATCTTTAATGAGCCAAGAAATTGGACGAAGAACGAAGAAGAGCAAGCAGAAGCGGTAGTCATGGCAAATGGAAATGGAATCGCAGTGCCATCTGCCCTATAAAATATTAAAAGTCATCCACCCACACGCACATACATATATTGTATACAGAATGATGTAATCATACATATACATACATATGTATGTATTGGCAGGGGTCACATTTAGCATTTACTGTTAACACATATGTATGTATATAACAAGCTGCTGAGTACATACATACATACATATGTAGATGTACATATATACAGTTAGTTATTACTTGGCAGCTACAATTGGATTACCGCCCCAGCTTTGCAGCAAGCTTCAGCAGCAAAAGCTCCTCTTTGCTAGGCGCATGTGCTGCTGTCGTCGTCGTCGTCGCCGTTGGCGTCGCTGCTGCTGTTTATCGATTGACCTAATTTTTTGGGTACATACTTCTAGTTGGATTCTTATCGCTGCTTTTTCACCGTTTTTGTTTGCTTCCCGCTGCGTAGCTTTTTATTTCTATTGCGGTTCGTTTTGTTGTTTTTGGCTGGGACCGAATTCCAATGGCTTCGTCCTTTCAACGTCCTTTCCACAATTGGGAAGCTTTTTCTGCAATTTAATGGCCAAATTTGCTGGGCAAATGAAAAGCCTTGAAGCGTGTGCCCTCTTTTCCTACATATCACATACATACATATGTACATATATATTTCGCTTGCGGGGGTGTGGCAATCCCTAACACCCACGGCAGCCCCCTTTCGCATGGGTGTGTGTATCCAGGGTATTTTTGGGGCGTGGGTTTTCTGGGTGTGGACCTTCTGGGATGCATGGGGATTATTAACAGTTTCCATTTGCTGCTGCTTGTTATAAATATGCTCATTATGTCATCATCGAAAGCTGCAGCTAAGAGCTAGTTGCCCCACCCTCTTTCCATTCTCTTTCTCCTACTCGCTATGTGCTTATATAGAAGAAGTAACGAGCCATTAAGTAAGCCATGAATTCCAATTGGAGGCAAATTGCACAAATGTTATTAAGTCAATCCTGTAAAAAATGCAAGTTTTGTATTTGGTAAACGCACATCTAAAGTTGTTCTTAAAGTAATGTTTAATAATTTAAAAACAGAATTTGTTCAATATTGAGGTTAAGTAAGGCTTGGCTTGATTAGATTTAATATTGAAGAATATTTATCTTAACTTGAACAATACGAATTTTAATTTGGGAATGATTTCAATTTCAGGAAATAAAACTTACGACTACTTTAATAATTATTATTTTAAATGGTTTTTAAAAAATATGACAATCTTTCTAATAAGTATAATATAAATATAAAAACGAAATTTAGTAAATTTTCAACATAATACTACATACTTTCTTATTTCTTCATATATGGTGTTTTCAAGGCAAAAGTTGGCCTATTTATTAAGGCACTTAAAACAATCAAAAGAAGTACTTATTTAAATGCGTATCTAAATATTCATAGATCTGTATGTATGAATGTATGTATGTGAATTTATGTAAATAGATGTGTATGTTTGTTTGTGTGTTATATAAACAAACGATTATCCGGCCGACCCAGAAACATATTTGTGAAGCAATTACGAGCGTAAAAGTTCCCAAAAATAGTGCAACAAGAAAACTCAGCGAACGAAAACTAACGAACTAAACGAAATGAACAACAAGCTGTAAAATAAGTTTTTGCTTAAGCAATGGAGCCGAAACAACAATGAGCATAAAGTACTGTTATGTAGTACAATGCGAACCCATATGCATGGAACATATTTATGCATATCTGTATAAAAATATAGATAAAAACATACATAGATGCATAGTACGCGTATATGACACGTGTAATTGACCTACTTTCCCTATTCGTAGCAAGCAGCGCCGCAAGCGCACAGACATACATACACATGTACAAACATAAATACACATACATACATATGTATGTATGTAGATAATTCCGTAGCTATGCGTAGAAAAAAAAACACGATACAGAAAATGTGGCAGAGAGTGGGAGAGAGAGCGACTCTATGTGAGTATAACAGCTGTGCGACATTGCAATACACTTGTGTGTGCAAGAGAGAATAGAGGAAGAAGCGCATTGATCAATGTTCTCCTCTATTGACATGTTAATAGCCGCAATTTGTTTTCATTTACCGATCTAAATTATGCTGCTGCTGCGCTCATATAAACACACACATATATATATATATATATATATATACATATAAAGAAGATAAATGGGTACATCAAATGAAAAGAAACAAAAGTGAACCAAGAAGAGAGAGAGAGTGCTTTGAAAGCTCGCTCTCTGCTGCTTTCATGCATGAGCGACAAATAGTTTTGTAGCCGACGACCTATTTATTGTGGCCAGCTGACCAGCGTTGCCATACACTCAGCAGATACACAATGCGCATAGCATCAAAACACACACGCCCCTTTAATATTAACAGAAAACAATATTGGATTTTTATTTTAATTAACTAAATATTGAAAAATATAATACCCAGCTGCTATATGTGTATATACATCCATATACTACTTATCGGACAAACACATGTATGTTGGTATTGTACGGTATCTGGCTGATAGTTTTGTTTGTTCTTTGTCGGGACAGATGATAAAGTCAATTAGCAGAAAACAAGCGCTCAAGTGCAAAACGTTGGCAACACTCAAAGAAGCAAGTAATTAATTAACTTGCAGAGGCAAACACACACACACACACATACTTATATATACACACATGTAAGTAGTCCTCCTTCTTGGTTTTTGTCTTGAACTGGAAAGCACTTTTGCGCCGCTTTGGCTGATTTAATTGGCTCGCGACATTTGCGGTTTGCACTATTGACTGCATTTAGATGCCCTTGCAAAACGGTTTGTCAGCGGCTGATATATAGCTGTATAATTGATGGCTATTAGCTTTATGTATAACTTGCCTGCTAACCATGAGAAATATCGATTTCTTACTTATTTTTGTATGTACTTTATATTGTTATAAACTGTTAAGTTTATTATAGGGTATGTCATCGTCGGCCTTGCAACGAGAGCTATTGTAGCGCACTTTTAATTAAGTTTACATAGCATGCCAAAGTAGTAGCTGACAGATACCTATTCGAGCACAGTCAGCAGGCCAATCGATGTGGCATTGTCAGGACTATTTTGCGCTGCTGATGTAATCATTTATTGCCTGCCAAATTGTCTGGCAACAGCGGTCAGCTGTAAGTATATGTATCTGCAAGATACTTAGCCACTTAGTCACTGCCAAGTTGCTGTTGATTTTAGTACCGAAAATTTTGAAAAGCAAACACTCGTGAATATGTTTTCTCCTTTTCTCATTATTTATGTGTGTATGTGTGTTTTGGGAATGAGACACCTTTTACTTGCTTTACTTGCTACGTGACCGCAAATTGTTCTGTGCGACTGTCAGTCGTGTCTCTGATTTATTTCAGTACGTGCTCAAAGTCGCCCCAAACCGAATAACAAACACACTACTGCATCAGGTACATATGACAGGCTAATGCTCAACCAGCTATGGATTATCAGACACTCGCAACTATTTATTTAACATGAGAGAACCGACTGCAAAATACTCTGCTACCAATAAGTCATACCTCCTCATAACAGGTGCCACAGATCCAAAAAATACCGATAGATCTTTAATTGCGGGAGTCAGCGGGATCCAAAATGTATCCCTGAGTATTTTGAAGGGTAAGATACATTTAAAATTTGGTGAGATATAAGATTATATTGATTTACACTTTACGAAAACATTTCAAAAGTTAAGGGGCCTGGGGGCGTCGTAGGTGGGCGTGGTATAATCCGATCTTTGAAGGACTTCGCCAAAAGGGTATAATCAAAGTTTGATGACTGTAACTTTAAAATTGTCGAAAATACGTGGCTTTATCGATTTGCGCTTATCGATTTATAGACGTAGCAACCCAATTTTAACTCTTTGTCTGACTAAGGCCCAGAAAAAAGTAAGAAATTCTAGATTGTTAGCTGGAAAAGTCTCTGAAATTGATGAGACCGAATGGATTTAAGAAATTTATACTTTTTAAGAATATTTGTACCAGTAAAAATTAATATAGAAATATAAATGGATTTTTTTTTTAGGATTTTTCTGCATTTTATTTTTATATATTTGCTACAGAATATTTAACGGCTTAATTAAAAAGGCTAAGAACTACTAACTAAAGAATGTATATGTTCAGAGAACATATATATCTTATATATATAGCTTCTAAGCATCATTTCTAATAACAGAAATGATATTCTAATTAAAGAGACACTTATAAAATCAATACAAGTAAGATGTATATGGAATACGGTCAAAAGTTAGGATCTCTAGAGGAATATGGATGAAATCAGTTAACTTATTGTGCGCATTAACTAAAGATCTGGACATGATAGATAGTTACTCAACTCCGTACAAATGGATGCTTATAAATAAAATGAGCAGGTCTAAGGCAAAGATAAACCACTTAAGTGCTATGCTTAATGTATCAATCTGATCTCTCGGGACTGGACATGGGATCGCCGCCAAAGGTGACCTCCTTGGACACGTAGGAGTTTGGAGCCGCCATAGATTCCTCGCGGCGTCGCTTCTGCTCCCGCTGGCTGCCAAAGCGCTTGTTGCGCTTCATGTTCGTGAATCTCACATAGATCTTCCCACGTCGCTCAGTGCGATAGAAGCACAGCTGCTCCTTGGGGAACAGCTGGAGAATCTCGCGCTCCAACAAATGACTCCGCTGCAGCGTCAAATGCAATCGATTGTCCTCGTAATAGCTGCAGATGAGCTGAATGAGCAGCAGCCGCTGCACTGCATCCAGCTGCTCACTCTGCCCGAGACGCTCCAGCAGTGATTGCGCCTTTGCTGGTGAGGCATGCAGTATTGACAGCACTGTGACGGCGCTCTCCTCATTGCCCGCCTCCGGCTCGGCCAGCTCCGGCTTGATTAGATCCGCCGTAACGAGCTCCGTGTGCACCAGTTCACTATGATCGCTCAGGGGCAGGGGTACATTGAATGACGACCCATCCCCGATCTCATTAAGCGAGACAAATGGCTCGGAGGGCAGGTGCTTGGAGGCATCGTCCAGCAAATCAGGCTTGGAGAGGCTCTTCGTGTGCTGCAATTCCATGGCGGAGCAGTGGCAGCCATTGCAATGCACATTGTTGCTGTTGCCGCTGCACGAACGCTCCTCCCTCAGAGGATCATGCAGCGGCACATTCAACCAGCGGCGCCACCGCTCCAAATGATGCTCGAACCGTATCCGTGTACCATATCGAAAATTGCGCAGCAGATCGTTCAGATGATGACGCTTTAGCATCTGCAGCTCCTGCGTGTTGATTGCCTCCTCTAAAAAGAGATAAAAGAGACAAGTTTAAAACAAACTCAGAAGTTCAACACAGAGTGAGAAAGAGACAGTCAGAGAGGGAGAGAGAGATAGATGGAGAGAGAGAGATAGATATAGAGAGAGAGCGAGCGAGAGAGAGCGAAAGACAGTCAGCTGAGCTTCTCAAAGGTTTCTTCGCTCCGGATTTATTAAAATATCGATTTTAATTCAAAATAATAATTTAAATAAGTACATCCTCGACACCATAAAGCTTATATATTCCTGATCAGCATCACTAGCAGAATCTATGTGGGCATTTCCTTTTATCCATCTATCTATCTGTTTATATGCACTTGTGTTTTTATTACAGGCAACACATACCACCTGGATCGAATCATTATACCCGATATTGGAACAATCTGTCGAAAACAGAGTTCTTCTATAAAACAATTTTGTGTTTGCCAAGATATGAAACCTAAACTTACCTATTATTATTATTATAATCCTCAGATTTGAATGAAAAATCATTAAGATGTCCGATTGCTATGTATTATAGCACCCATCGAAACAGTCAGTCGAATTCTTGTACGAAAAACTTTTTTGTTTACCAAGTTATCCGAACCAAAGTCCTCAGTTCTGCTCGTTGTAATGCTCGTAACTAAATAAATAAAACCCGATCAGCATTGGACTACTATATCATATAGCTATCATAGGTACAATCGGTTGGTCTCTTAAATTGTTTTTACAATTTAGTAGATCGCAGTTTGAGTCCTTTCTACAGACGATGTAATCATCAGCATACCTCAGATCGCTGTTCTCTCTTGTTTTAATATTAAAATTTAACTAACACTTAGTCAGGCTCAAGTTCAGGTGTTCAGCTCGATATTGATTGGGTGTAAAGAATCCTTGAGATGAGCACCTTGAGCACTTTATCTTTATGTTTAGCTCAGCCCCAGAATCAAACATCAACAACAACAAACCGTTGATTGTTCTACGTGATGAATGCTCTTGATTATATTGATTCATTGAAGTGACCTACTCAAGAATCAATATCTATATACACATATACATATATATTTGTATACGTATGCATATTTATATTGTTAACAGTTGTTTCACACAACTTTTTTAGGCTAACAAAAGTTGCATCCATCAGAATAAAATGTGATGATTCTGTTTTGTTTTGTTTTTGTTTTTGTTTTTGTTTTTGTTTACCTTGCAAATATGGCAACAACTCGCTGACATTCCAAGACTTGAGCAGCTGAGCCAGCTCCTCGTATTCGCCGCTTTTTGGCAAATTGTCTATATACATCATTTTGTGTGTGTGTGTGCGTGTTGGTTGGTTTGTTATGTATGTACGTTTCATACGGGGCCTACAACCGGGCGTACATCCTTTCGTCACGAACGAAACAGCGGCACTGAATTTTGCAACAGGCGCGAAGCGCGTACATAGCCTCTACATGCTCTATACCTGGGCTGGCACAAAACGCAACCAACACACACACATACACATACATAGCTAGTCTATGTATGTATTTCGTCGTTGTTTGTATTCGACTGTTTACATAAATACATACAAATGTGCATACATACATAGTACAGTCATGCCATCGTTGTTTCATCGTTTCGTCTTTTCGTCGTTTCGTTGCTTGTTTCGTCGAACGCTGTTCGCGTTTTCGTAGTCGTTGCTCGTTGTCGTCTTCATCGCTTTTATGCCTCGACGTACTTACATACATACATACATACATGTATGCATACCAGTGACGTAGTTCAACAGGGTGCCCTGTTATGATTTACTGTTGTTCAGCTGGGGTTTTTTCATATAGTCATCATTCATAGCAATTTAAAGTTTCGACAGTTATCTTGGGAAAGTTGAAGCATAAGTCTTATCAGTTAAATGATAATTTTCAATTTTTACAAATACTATCTTTACTTAACACGTAAAAACATATTAATTCCCAAGAAATCGCAATAAACAATTATTAAAATTTTAAAGAGCAGCTCTTTGTATATTTATTTTCCATTACCTTTTTTCATGTTTGTATCAGCATTTTAATTATACTTATTACGTAATTAATTCTAGAAATTCGGGCAACTCAGCTCGTTTACTTGTACTACAAGCAGATCCCCTCGGAAAGAAATCGCTGACTACGCAACTGGTTGCACTAATGTATGTAAGTATGTTTACATAAAACTTCAACATGTGTTATGTATGTACATAGTACGTACGTGCCTACATACATATACAATTACTGGCGACATGTATCCAAGTCCTGTTGTTGTTGTTATGTAAATATACATATGTATACGTATAAGTGCATAAATACGCTATGTATTTATGTATGTATTATGTTGATAAAAGCTGTTTAAATATTCGCACTAACCATTTGAAATGGTAAAAGAAAAATTAACTAAGCACTGAAAGTTTTGCTCGAGAGCACCAAAAACTCCGGCAACGCTTGCCTTGTGCTGAGAGTTGTAAATTGGAAATTGATTGTAGTCCGATCGTCGCCGCTCAAATGTGAGAAAGGTGTGTGAAACTATTCGAACTAGCGGCGAGGCCAACAGCTAAAACTATTATGCGCGTGTGCATTGTTTTTTTTTGTGGTGGGCGGGGGGAGGGTGCGACCACCTTTCAGCGCTGACTGCCCCCGCAGTGTCTAATGCACAATGCTGAATGCTGGCAACGCCTGCAGTTGTGCAGCTGGCCAAGCGTGGAGTGGGGGCTAGTTCTTTCCCGCTCTCTCTCCCTCTCTCCCACTTCCAACTTCATTGACGCAACTCAAAAATCAACTTGAAGACGTTGCTGGAGTTGGAGTTGGACTCGGAGTCGGAGTCGGAGCCGGTTGCTGTTATAAAGTAGCCAAGCGCTACGCAGGTTCAATGAACTTCTTTTGTAAATGTTTTGCTTGCTGCTTCTTTTCTTTTTCTTTTTCGTTTTTTTTTTCTTTCTTTTTTTTTTTTTGTTTACTTAACCCGCTTTATTGTTGCTGTCGTTTTCTTTTCTGTTCTTTTTTGGGCTACGATGACGTTTCTCAGTTTCTTCACCCATGTCTTGTAAAATACCCTGTATCCATTTCAAATGAATGGAATAAGTGTATCCTGACGTTGTCTTGAAAACTATCAATACCCAAAAATAATAAACAGCAAATTAATTAAATTCCATAATCTTCGGATAGTAATACTAATAGTAACAGAATTGAATAACAAGGTTCAAAAATACAATACATGTGTAAAGTCTTGATTACAGAGTATTTCCTAGTCAGGCTCTTAATCAATCTCAATCTTACTAGTATTTTGAGCACTGTTCTTATGACAAAACCACGAACTATTCGTGTTGTGTTGTTGTTCAGTTGAAATGCTTTCATTATCTCACGCTAACGTACTGCATATAGGAAATAGGGTGGAGGGAGAAGGGGGGCAAACCTTCAAAGCTAAATGGAAAACCAAAGTGAGTCAGTCTAAAAATACGGATACGGATGCACGACCTTCTTACGTTTTTCCCCCTGTTGCCGTTTCAATTAACTGCTGGGTTTTTTGCTATTGAAAAACCTTTTAAGTGGCGACTACCTGACGCGACTACCCTAATAGCGAGTACCGACATTTTCTTCTTCTTCTGCTTCAACTTCTTGTGCTACTTTTACTTCTTTTCCCCTAACGCTAATGAGGTTCAGCGCTTTTGAAATCGCATACTCGATTTGATTATTTTATTAATACAATTTTTATTTTTAGCAGGCACTGTCTTTGGTTACCAATTAAGTGCACATTTACTAATGGGTATCTAGTATATAACTATGTAGTATCTGTATCTACTTATATCCGTTAATTAAAAAAGACAGTGTCAGCGGTCAACCCTACAATGAAATTATTAAAGACGCTCGTTGATGAGTCTTTGTAATAATTAAATAAAATAACCGCAGGGCTTATAAAATGCAATCATTCGAAGTAGCAAACTTGTCACGTCATTTCGACAACTGGAATATTCAACATTATCTACTTTGAAGCGTTTATTTTTGTCACCAAAAAAAATATATATACACATATATATTAATTATATATGCATTTGTATATAAAAACTACTCGGGTAGACTGAATGGCGTTTAGTTTTATTTTGAATTGCTCATGCGGACATTTTTTTATTATAAATATTTAAGCTCTGAGTGAAAATTTAAAAGTTAAAAAAACTGTCATGTACATTTTATTATAAATTAAAAAATCTATAAGGCAGTTATATGAATAAAAAAAAGCAGGATAACACGCACGATGAGTTTGGCTAAAATAAATTGATAACAAAAAAGTTGTTCATAAAATAACAGAGCATTCGACTGATAATTAGGATAAAGGATATAGCGGTAAGTACTATAATAATATATATAAATAATGCCGTCATTTTATTTGAAACTCTTTGAAAAATTTATAAAATCCGCAGCAAGCTTGTCACGGAAATACCAGGTAAGATAAGACTCACATATATTTAATGTATGTACATACATATATGTGTATGTTTGTGTTTCTAAACTGAATAAAAATTCACTAGAAATCCGTTGAGCATATCAGCTTATCTGTAATTGGGGTATTTGCTAAAAAAAAACGATTTAAAAAAACATACAATCCAAAGATTGTAGTTTACTCTATAAAATTGAAATATTTTTTTTGGATATTTATTTTTTTGTAGCAAACTCAATTTGATTTTTACTACACATACTAGTACAAATAATTTTACGTAAATGTGATATATTATCCTCATACGATATGATACCTTACTCCTTTCCCAAAATCTGTTAATGAATTTCTGTTCTAGATTCACGCTAATCAAATGCAACAATGCAGCATGACTTTATAGGCTTGAATGACTCAACTGATTCTAAAAAGAAATGGTCATGAGTAGTATGAAGTTTCAACCCCAGCTAGCGGAAAACGAGCGTTGCCAACTGGTTTCACCATCCACACAAGGATGCAAAGATTTTCGTAGATACTTTCCACCCCGTGGATACTTTAATGTTTCTGTTGCAATTGCATTCCCGGGCTGATAAGACGCAATAGTTACAATATGGGCAAAGTTGTCGTGTCGCATGGAAATTCCTTCAGGTAGAAATATGGAAAACAAAGAAACTGCATACACACTGAAAATGCGACACACAAAAAAAAGAAATGAAGAAAAAAAAAAGAATGTAAAAAGAACATGCGCAGTAGCAAGGCAAAATTGCCAGGGGTTCGCCGCGGTCGAGGGTTGCAGCGGACCCCGAGTAGGGTGCTCAATGGGTAGGCTGAGGTTGCGGCAAAAAGTAAACCAAATCAAAAAGCAAAGAGAATGAAGTCAAGAACTTTGGCGAGAAACGGTATCACAAACCAACACTCCGGCCTGGCAACATGAAATGAAATTCCGCAGAACTGATAAGCGTTCGGCTCCTAATCAAATTCATTGCGGAAACAAGCCGCAGTTTTGCTACATATGAAATAAATGTATGCTTGCTTGGTGCTTGTCGGGTGCCCCCTTGAGTAGAATATTCGTTACATTATCAAAAAGACGCTAACTGCGCAGCTTTGTGTGTTTTTGCTTTTCCGCAGCAGCAGCAGCTGCGCAATTTTCAGCACCAGCAGCAGCAGCTACGCAACTTTTGACACCAAAGCTGGCATTTGTTTGATAAAAACGGCAAATGTCCAGTGGATGAGCCTGAAACGCTTTCGGCGACTTTGTCCAATAAGCAAGAAATGCCAATGCAGACATTTTTGGGTGGCTCAGCGAGCTTAAAAGCTGCGTGACGACGACGGCGACGGCGAAGGCGACGACAGCGACAGCGACATCGACGACGACACGAAGCATTGTGTGGAGCTCTGTTTGTCTCTCGTTGACCTACACTGGCTTCCCCTACAGCAAGCATACACATAAAAGCTACACATACATGTATGTAAGACAACTGCATATAAAAGCACAAACCAATACATATAGATACGCCATATGTATATACATACGTACATATATACACCTATATGGAACGCATTTTTGGTTGTGCGCTGGATGGTCGCAGGCGAAAGCCAACAAAGTCAGCGCCACATTCGCCAATGATAATTCGCTGGCATTAGACGACGCGCATATTCCAACAGCTGGAAAACGGTCTGTGCTGGTGTTGGTGCTGGTGCTGCTGCTGGTGCTGGTGTTGGCAAACAGCAACAGCAATCAGCCATTGGCTTTGCCTCAACTCTTTGGGGTCAGTCATCAAGTTTCTAGCAAGGCAAACGGTAAATGCTCAGCGCAAAAGTGTCAATGATTCCCAAACCTTTATGCGAAGATTCCTAATCGTGATAAATATTAAAAAAAAAATAAAAAAATAGTTATACAAATAAAGCAAATGAAGCGCATACAAAACTGGACTGTTCAATTGTTGCAATTGTTGGACATAAATTAATAATATTTTGACTGCAATTTACAATATCACGATTATGGAATTTCACATAAAAGTCGTAACAGCTAAAATGAAGGAAAAACTGTAAGTATTTTGCAAGCAATGTAGACGCTCAGAAACTAGAACGAGCAGTTGTTAAAAAAAATATCGAAATAATTTTATTGACACATCAAATATATTTTTGAACACCAAACATTTGCCAAGGGTCACCAGTTGTCTAGCGACTGCTGTTGTTGTGGATATGAAACCAAGGACACCCACGCGCACAATTCCCATATAAATATTTAAACAACAAAAAAAATCAATCAAGGAATTGTTAAGTTATGTGCAAACATACACTGTTATATTGCATGCAAGCGAGTATATATAGACTCGAAGTGGCTCTATCAACTGTTTGAGCAATAATTGGAATTTGCACCTGAACCGAGCTTTCAGCGTTGCCAGCCAGTTGCCCCCTCTAATTAGTCACTCGTGCGCATTTCAAGGTTTTCCAGTTGTTAACTATATATACACACATATGTATGTATATAATGTGTATAGTATAGTCGGTCTCTCTCACTACTTAAACACAACAGCAAAATTAGAATTATAAAGTTCAAAAGCGCAATGTGCAAAGCTGAGATCACTAAAAAAAAAAACAAAAAAAAGCCCGTTTCTAACTTCCCAAAGTATTACAAATATCTACATACATATATTTGTATATATATATATATGTGTGTGTGTGTGTATGGGTGTGTGTTTTGTGTTTGTGTGTATGTTCTCCACTCATTCGACTAGAACTAGAGAAGCTCAATTAAAACGAACGGACGTGCACAAAAACATGTTTTCAGTTTTATTATTTGTGCCTTTGTTGTTGTTGATGACAGTTATCATTGGGGAAAACTGAACATAAAAGCAGCTCAGCTCAGCTATTGACAAACTGTGTGTCATCCTATATACATATGTATTTAGTATGTACATACATATACATTTGTATGTCTAAATCTCGTACATCTCGTATGAATGACATTAATTTGAATGCGCTGACATCTGATGTGACAGCAACCTGAATTAACAAACAAAACAACAAAAAACTTGGGTTTTTATGTGCTAAAAAACGAAAAAAATAACTTTCTAAAATTGCAGTAACTTTGGGAAACAGGAAAAAATAGGTCAATGTAAAGATGTTAGTTTTCCGTTTTTATTGAACAGAGATAGAAGAGTTATACCTATTTTAAAAGTATATCAGATTATATTGAATATAGGTCAAGTTTGCCCTTGAATTATATATTGTATAAGAATTACTTCCAATTCAATAAAGATAAGCAAATTATTAGGTTTATTTCTTTGTTAGTTTTCAAGATGTAAGGATAAATATGAAAATATAGAAAATTATAGCGGGACACTTGAATTATGCATGTTAAAAAATGATCTCCAAAACAAATAAATATTCATTGTTTGATTTGTTTTATTTCTATAAATTATGAAAGTTGAAAAGGGATATTAGAATATATGTAAATATATATAAAGTAAATCAGTGAAAGAAGAATATGATATTTATAGTCCACATCAAACGTAAAATTTTCTTTACAGTGTATATTTCCAATTAGATTCATACATTAAAATCCTCTTCTCTTCAAAATATCCAATTCGACATTTCGGTTTCCGTTAGCAGCAGCAGCAGCAGCAGCTTTATGCGGAGAGCTTTTCATCTAAGCAGTGCATTCCATAATGTGCGTTGCTTAAACAAATTGTAGTTGTATAGATGTGTGTGTGTGTGTGGTTGTTTGGAAATAGTATTGTGGGCGTGGCAGGGACAGCGTGTAGATTGTAATTGAAAGATTACTTTAGCTGCGGATCCAAATGCGATCGTGCTTGTGGCGCATTAACTTTTGGCCCACAAAATGATTTCTTTGTCTTTTGGATGTGGCCAGATTTATGTGGTCAACAGAAAAGAAGAGAAGAGCAGAGAAGAGAGGCGAAGAGGGAATGCGGCAAACTTAATGAAATCACATGCAACACACGTTTCGCTCGTAAAGGCGGCAAAATACGAAAGACGAAAGACCAACGAGGAAAGAAGACAAAAGCAAAGAAAGGCATAAAAACATGCACAAAGCAAAGAGTCGTAGATAGGGGCAAAGGGAAGTGCGGCAATGGTCTGCGGAGCGGAGGGGTGGCGGGAGAAATGCTTTGGCAGCTTTCTTTCTTTCGTTTAACGAGTGTGCGTGGCTCTTAAAAATTTAACAACATAAAAACATAAAACGCAATAAAACCGACAACAAAACAACAACAATAACAACAGCAGCTGTGGCGTCATCGCCAAAAATTTTTGTTTCGCTTTTTGGAACTGGTTTGATTTCGTTTCTCTTGATGTTGATGTCGTCATCAATGCACAGTATATACACAGAGAAGCGTAATGGGCAATAGGCGATAGGCAACATCAACAATAACAACAACAGCGAGAACAATGCAAATTAGTCATTTGATGCAATTTCCGCCCACTTGACGTTTGCAGCTGTAGCTGCAGCTGCAGCTTTTCGCATGACAAGTGCACACAAGCAACACTAGCTAAACTCAACGAAGGCTGCATTAACAGCGCGCGAGGGTACAACAGAAGGCAAGAAGCAGCAAGCAGGCAGGCAGGTTACAAAAAAAAAAATGCGCGCCGCGCGCTTTTGCACCAATAACCCAGTTTCTGTTTCTAGTTTGCACTTAGCGCGCATACAAATTCTTTGTGTGTGTGTGTGTGTGTGTGTGTAAACATGTGCAATGTGGTAGGCACAAGAAGTGAACACAGAGAAAAATAGCAGAGTAGAATTGCAATAAGCGAAGCTGTTATTGCTGCCTTTCGTTCAGTTGTTCGCTGTTGTAAATAACAAGTTTTCTAGTTGTGCAAAATGATGACACACTTTTTACACACACAGACACACTACTACACTTACGTACATATATGCATGTACATATTTGTTATATTATTATATTAGATTTGTGTGCGTGTTTATTTCCTACGGCCAGCAAACTAATCAGTCTCTTTGCTTACATTTTCTAATTAAATTTTGTGGCTTTTATCAAGCATTTTGCATACGCCCACTCCTCGAAGTTATCTTTGCAATTTATCTAAGTATAATGTCAGCCTATATTTGTTTTTGTTTTTGTTTTTTTTTCTTCTCTCTGCTGTGATACGAATCTTTTCATTGCGTTTCAATAGAAAACGTCAAAGACGGAAAATTTCATCGGCGCGTCAGCAGAGACAAAAGCTACAGAACTACAAAGCTGCAAACTAACACATGTACATGTATGTATTTACATTGACAAAAAAAAAAAGAAAAAAAACGTAAAGAAACAACACAAAAAAGAGCATCGCAGCAGCACAACCACAAATTGAATGTGTGTCAACGACAAACTACACCAACACATTCACACACGCACACAAACAGATATTCTCGCTTATATACAATGGCAAAGAGCTTTCACGAGGCTCGAAGTGCTACTCTCCTACACTCTAGCATACACACACACACGGACGAAATATAGATACGTATATTTTTGTATATGTAGCTTATATTTACTGTACTTGCGCGCGGGCTTATATAAAACTGGTTTGTCGCCGTGTTGCTCTCGCTGGCTTCATTGTCGATTCATTCGTGCGTCGAACGTTGGACCGTGCGGTTCGTAGCGCGCTTGTGGCGCCTTAACAAAAAAAAAATAAAAATACAATCAAGTGAAAAAGAATAAAAACCAAAGGAGAGCACAGAGAACAAAAAAAGTCGTTGTTGCTAACGTCGAAAATAGTCAAATAGTGTGTAGCGCGACGGTTGGTGGTGGTTCAGCGGCGCAGCGCGCGGCGCTTTCTTGGTGGTGGTTTTTTTCTAATGAACTTTGCCAGAAGAATACGAAGACTATACATGTGTATGCACATGTATTTGTGTGTACGATTTACACCATGATGTGTATCATGTGAGCAACATAAAAACTGAGGGGGAAAACGTGTATAAAACAAAATTTGCAAAAAGACAAAAAATAAAATAAAGCCCGCGCATTACGTAAAATTCGCGCCACATTTTCTTTGATACAAGAGAAAACAAGAAAAATAAAATAAAATAGATGTCAAAAGGGAGGCAATTTTTTTTCTGCGGAAAAAAAGCTGCTGCTGCTGCTGCTGCTAAGAACCAGGAACTTGAATGACACATTTTCTGAATCGACCGACAATTACGCAACTTGCAAATGGCGTTGAGAAGAGAGTAAAGGGGAAAAAGAAGAGTTGCCATCTCGCTTGCTCCTTTGATTAAACACATTTATTCCGACATGTTTGAATGGCCTTTGCAATGTGCTTTTTATATTATCGGATGACGGCAAGTCTGGAAAATATGTGTACATGTGTGTGTGCCTGTGTGTGTGTATATGTACTTGATTTCATATTTCTTCACCTAAATTCGAAAGAGAGAAAAAAGCTCCGGGCAAACGTCAAAATTTATGAAACACCAACACACAGACATGCACGCACACTTACACATACATACATACATACGCGAATTCTAACGAAGTGCTTTCGTACGCTCGTTCGTTAAGTTGTCTTTCGTCTAGTTTCGCTCGTGAGTTGCTTTCGGCAGTTGCTTTGTGTTTGCTCGCGCCATTTGCAGCTGCACAGCGAACAAAGTTGGCCGCGTTTCTGGCGTCGCAAGCTCCGTCTCCGTACATATGGGAACCGTTACAGAAATCTAATGGAATTTTTTCCGCTCGCGGGCCACTTGTGCTTTTTTCCGTGTATTTGTTTTACAAGTTTTTCAACACAATTTGCTGCTGAGCGATTTTTTAATCAACGTACTGCAACCTATGTGGGAGCGAGACGGGGACTCACTGTGCTTTTTATATAGTCAGTCTTTTTCTCTCTCCTATACAAATTGCGGGCGTATCAACATGTTCGATCGCCGATTATGCTTTCCCCATCCTGGAATTGGAATTGTGTCTGCATTGGAAAGTGTGATCCTAGCTATTAAATAGTGCCTACTCTTAAGATTGGAATATTTGTACATTGTTCTGTAATTCTATTTCCCCCACATGAAATTCAAATAAAAATAAAAAAAATTCTCTCTTTCAAAGAAGAACAGCCTCTGCAAACGTTTTCTTTTATTACACATTTTATCATTCCCCCCACCAAAACACACGCATGCATATTTCTAGCTCTGTCGCACTCGCACGCATACGCTTTATCAAATGGTGTACGCTTTTCCACGAACGAGAACTGGCGACGCAAGCGAATGAAACCGTTACGACTACTCACTATGAACAGAATAAACAGCCGCGCAGTCTGTTTCAGTTTCTGTTTTTTTTTTTTGTTCCGTCTTGTTGCTAAGTCAGTCAATGAGACATGTATGTGTGTTTTTGTTGTTGTTTGCATGAATAAATAAAACTGTACAGTGAGTAGGGCAGAACTGTGAAATGATAATTTCTTTTTCTAGTTTCTGAAGAGAACAAAAATATGGCCACTTTAGATGCATGTGTGTGAGTGTGCATTTTATCGACCACGAAAGCTGATTAAGAAATCAACTGGATATGAAAAGCTTTTTGGAACGAGTTGCTGTTAACACAAACAAACACCTGGCTCAATGTCCAATTAGCGAAATGATGCTAAAAGTGCCAGCAGCAGTAGCCGTATCAAAGTCGAAATTGAGGCAATCTTTCAATATACATTTGAATATAAACAAGCCTTTTACTCCCCCCATGTCAAATACGATGCTCTCACCCTGATGACAGGTAAGAACACTGAGCATGGGAAATTTGTGTTTTTTTTTTCCGGGGTGCTTTAGAGAATATATGCATGTAAATATGTGTGTGTGTATTATGAGGATGAGTGTGTAAATGGTGGATGATGATTCGCCCAACGGATCGTTGATCATGTGGCCGGCAGCACTATAATAGAGGCCGAGACTATTTTCTGTACACATAGATATGCACACATTTATACCGCACTCAAAAAAAAGGTTATTCCCAGCAATTTGTGTACAATGACTGAAGAAAATGAGGTTTTTATAGAAAATGCATTTGTTTGAGTTAGTTTTTATTGTTTTGATTGCTGCTGCTGCTGTCATTTGGCTGGCTGGTGATGCAATTTTCCTGTCTAAGTTATTTAGAAATTATATAAAGTGCTTTGTTCAGGGTTTTGTACCAGGTAGTCATGGGGACAAATGTGCTCAGCTCATTAAATGCCGCATTCATATGGAACAAATTTTGCATATTTGAGGTGAGATGGAAAATTTTGGGATTAGAATACAGCTAACAAGCATTATAATCAATATAATTGTTTTATTTTGGGTCTGACCTTTTGAGATAAAAAATATAACGTTACAGAATCATTTAAATAAGTTCTTAAATTTAAATCTTTTACAATCTTGAGAATAGGGGCCAGGAAAGTCCAATAATTGAAAACTAGAAAAGCTCTTAAGCAAAATTAGTAAATGTTGAAGAAAGGCAATAGTTAAATACATATATTAGTTATACAATTAATACGTTTTATTATAAGTTAATTCTAAGTTTTTATATGTAATATTAATCAGTGTAAAGCTACCATATAAATATATACAGAAAATATCTAATACTATCCTTTATATATTTCCGTAATCTTAATAATATAAAATAGTACAATAAATTCAATGTTTTGCTCTTTGGAATAACTATTGAAAAAAAACGTAACTTCAATTTCTAGATAAATAATACGCTATGCAGTATAGCAAAGATGTACATCGGATATAATATATACTAAATTGTACTGATAATATCAAATTGCATTCAACAATGGCGAGAAATAAATATATTTTAATTGTCTTGTGCATTTAATTGCTGCAAACACATAGCTATACAATATATCCATATCGGCAACGCGATCCATTGCCATCATATATATATTTATATATACATATTTAGCGACTTGAATGTGCTTAGCAGTTATTAGCAGTTCCCATTGTGAGAGATGAGGAGGGAGGGGGGGAGGGGGGTACAGCAGCAAACAAGTTGCCATGAAATCACGTACATATATCGTTTATTTCTATTGCTATATGGACTACAGTCATGTTTAATTAATTATAGCACAATAGGTGCATATATTTTTGTTTAAATGTACATTTTGCATTCAAAGCTTGGAGTTCGCCGACAAAGTTTGCGGTGGGATCGTTCACAGATTACGGGGTCATGGAGTCTAAGGCCTCGCAACTGGGTGTGAAGGGGTTGGTGGAGGGGCTCTGGGGGGGGGGGTGTTGCCCTCCGCACACCAGCAAAGTTGCACAGTGGCAGGCCCCGCTGACCTTGGGCGCAGCAACTTTAGTTAATAAAATAAAATACAAACAGACAAATGAGCAAGCAGCTAGAAAGACAGACAGACAGATCTGTCTATATGCAGAGAGGTGTGTGTGTGTTAAGTATGTGTATACTAACACATATATTGATGTATATATATATATATATATATATATATATATATATATATGCTTGTACAGACAGTTAGTCATTGGCAAAGCGCAGCTTTCGACTCCATGTTTCACATTTCGTATTCTACAGCAAATAAACTTATTGGCCAGAGAGCGAGAGAGACAGAGAGAAAAAGAGAGAGCGAGAGATGACGCCATTTTGTAGCTGTATCTGTATCTGTATCTAAATCTGTATACATCTATCTGTGAACATACTAATATACATATGTTTGTAGCCAGAGATTTACATATCTGGCTCTCAATGACGACAGCTCCAATGAGCCATGAAGGCCTCTCACACAGTTCACAAGCGTACCACAATTTTGATCTTCTGTAATTATAATCCTGCTTTGCGCTCTCTGATTTCAAATATTTCATAAATCTCAACTGCTCTTCGGCTGTTAGCTGTTTGTTAGCTGTATCTTGTATCTTGCAACTTGTACGTTTCTATTCTAACGCAAAACGCTCACATTTTGGCATTTAATAAGAAGTTGGCCTTGAAGCGACGAGTTGTGACTGTATGTGTGTGTGTGTGTGTGTGTGTGTGAGCGGTTTCGAGTGCCTCTTTGTGTGTGTGGCTGACTGTGGGATCAAATATACCTACGTGTAGAATAAACATAAAAATGCGACTATAGCCAAGCGTCTAGACTTTGATAAATGGGATTAGATGGCCAGCAACTGTAGATTCTAGCAACCAGTTATCCAAGAAAACATGATCTAAACTCGACTCTTGGGAGATACGCAATTATGTGGAACCCATTTGGATGTCGTTACTCAACTTGAGACATTACACACGGAGAAAAAACATAATGTTCTCGGTTCAAGTACAACATGTTGCAAAAGTGACCAATCGCTGCAAATCTTAAATCAAAAAGTTTCATTTATTTTTAATTTTAGTAAAAGTTAAATAAATTTCTTAATTTAAAATTGTACAAAATATACTCTTTGGTCCTGGGAAATCAAAAACCGTATCTCAGATTGAGAAAGTTTTTTATTCTGGATCGCACAACGTTTAAATGAGTTATTTGAATTCTTTCAGTTTGTAGACTGATAAAAATTAAATTTAAATTGTCAATTTTAAATGTTGTAAGGAATTGTTGTTCAAAGGAATTACATCAAAGTTGTCTATTTTTGTTTATAGCACGCATATTTTTGATATAACTTTATTTATTTGGTTATTGTATACTTTTAGGCTTCCTAGATAGCCCAGAATGTATATATATAGGATATTTATATGCATATTTATCGTCCCCATATTTCGACAACATCCTTGATGCCATAGCCACGTTCCGAGGTGAACTTTATGGTGGCACCTTTGGATCCAGGTCCGCCGGAGACCAACACGGCTGTGGCACCATTGCTCTTCTTCTTATCGGTAACTTTGATGGCCGTAATTGTCAAAGCATTTAGGTCATTCTAGGATTTGAAGAAATGTCGTAAATATAAAGAGAGACAACTGAGATTAATGGCCAATACACGCACCTTCTGCTTGAAGACATATTTCTTTGTCTGAACCATGCCGACAAAGAAGGCCTTCGAAACGGTGTCCTTGGCCAGATGATAGTCGTTGGGTCCAATCTCACCCCACAGATAATCGTTGCCACCATAAACGGACGTAACCAGGGCACAGCACACGAGTAAGCCTAGCAGCGTAACGGTATTTATGGTCTTGGCCATATTGCAATCAATAACAAACCACTTGAAATCAAAATATGCCTCAGCGCAATTTCGCGTTTGCCCTTTTATTGCAAAAATAAAGAATGTAGCTCCTATCTGACTGATAAAGTCTCCCCCAAATACCAAATAAATAACACCTATTTTGTTGATACAATTATTACTTTAGCGCTTTCTTGCACTATTTTTAATTATTTGAGCCAAGCTATCTAGCTCGTAATATCACTCCAAAATGCCATATGCTCGTGTGATATCGGTAAGTCCAAAATAAATGTGGTGTTGATTTCTACCCCAATTGGCGTTAGATACACAACTTTGTAAGAACTTAATTAAGTATACCCCACTGCTTACGTCACCAGACCAATATTATCTAAAATTTCTTGTTGTTCCTGAGTATATTAAATTAAGTCTAAATTTAGCTGTAGAAACACATGTTAAGCATTCGAATCTCGCAGTAACAAGAATACTAATTATAATTGCGAATAAAATGACAATGAAGGATACATTTTTATATTTAAAAGTGAGCCCAGGTGCTCATAAGATAAGTGAAAGATTAAAGACTTAAGATGGGTATTTTTGTTTTTGTATATTTATATAAACACTTCCAGATAGTAACTTGTCTATCTCTAAACTAAACTCGGAATATGTGTACATAAAACTCAACACATTAAAAATTAGTATTTTATTCAATACCATTTTCGCAATTGCATCGGGGATTTTTTCTATAATTCAGAGTTTGTATATATTATTTTTAAGAATATTTTTTAATATTTAACAATATATATTACAGACAAATAAAGAAAAGCATTCCTAATTTTAAGAAATTAGTTCTACGCATATTCAGTATCTATTTTTAAAGATTGCAATAATTTTCTATTTTCCGGCCAATTTTCTAGAATTTCAAGTGATTTTTTTGTATAGTAGAATTCTTAAATTTTCCATAATAAAATGTTAATTTGATTAAATGGAATCTAATGGAAGAATTTTCACATTTTTTTGCACAAATTCGATTTGAATAGAAATTAATATTACTTTTAAGTTTCGAAAATCCAGATTTTGTCAAATTTATTGTTAAGCTGTGATCATTATTGTTATCATTAAACATTAAATCAGGTTTTGTATTATTAAATAAATATGAATAAAGAAAAGAAAGTGGCTGCAGATTTTAAAACCTGTTTTCAGCAAAATATGCGGGGATATAATTATAAAGTAAAGACAAATAAATTAAATATGTGATTTATGCGATTGCTTGAACATTTCAACATTTTCCAAATATACATATTTTAAGCTTATTTAATTACAGTATGGTCACTTTAATTGCCACATTTAATAGATAAACATAAAAACATGAATTAGCCACTTTTGCAATTAGTTATGAACAAGAAGAGTGTATGTAAAAGGTAAGCCAAGATAATCTCACAAAACTGGACACCAGTCTCGCCACACAAAGGGGCAACAAGTTACGGCCAATCATTTTGGGGCAGCTGACCAACTAACTAACTAACTAAATAACTAACTCTGTTGCACACAATAAAATGTTGCCATTGTTTGACACGCGAAAAAATACTCGCAGTAAAGTTTTATGCGATTGTTGCGCCAGTTTTGAAGCCATTTGTCGAACTGCGAGCGACATGCGAGGGTCGCAGATTTGTGGCGCCACCGAACAGGAGTCCCACTTCCTAGCATGTCTGAGAACTATATATATATGTATGTATGTATGTATGTATATCTGTGCCATATACTAGATGAATTGCTGGCGTGACTTGTCGCCTGTTTGCGAACTATCGTTTTGCGACTGCATTGTTACAATATGTATTCGCGCATTTACACATTACATTGTACATACACTGAGCGAAAATTGGAGTACTTGGAATAACAAAAATTTTACAAATTACAAATATTTGTAAGAATAAAAATGCAAACTTTTATTTTTAATAAAAACCCTTTCTGACATTCACCAAAATGTAATATTATTAACTATCTAAAATTATATGTTAAATCTAAAAATACTAATGTTTATTAATAACATGAGTAACTGAAAGCTATTATTAGACTTTGCTGTAAGCTAATAAAATAATAATCTGAATTTTAGAAAAATGATCACTGGAATTGAGAAAATAAAAGCTTTTAAACATATTCCGTTGTCGCCCAAAAGTAGCGTTAGTCCAAAATGAAGGGTGATTTTTATACCCTTAACCCATTAGAAATGGGTAGAAAGGGTATAATGGTTTTGTACAAATGTATGTAACAGGCAGAAGGAAGCATCTCCGACCCCATGAAGTATATATATTCTTGATCAGGATCAACAGCCGAGTCGATATAGCCCTGTCCGTCTGTCTGTCCGTCTGTCCGTCTGTATGAACACGCGGATCTCAGAGACTATAAGAGCTAGCGATTTCAAATTTGGAATATAAGTTCTCGTGTACCAGGCGCTGATCAAGTTTTCTTTATTTTTATCGATAACTGCCTCAGTTTCTCAATTATCGATACATTTAGATTTCCGATTGCAAAAAATTCCACAATTTAAGAGGCAGAGGCTTCTGTATTATACATAAAATGCATATACATATTATTGATCAATTGCCAACATTTCATTGAGATCGAATAAAAAACACAAAAGTTATAGTCAAAAATATATTGTCATATTGATCTTATTTTTGTCAGCAGGCGAGCGCATGTATGAGAAAGAAATGGCATGCATTCCCGATAACTACTGTTTCGTGTATGTATGTATGTCTGTATGTATATATTCATACGCACGTATTTGTAGCCAACCAGTTCGGGTCAGAAAATTGGCCAATAAAACTAAAATATATTTAACAACTTGGTTAAGGCTACATCGTAGACGAGCCAACTCGACTACAGCATCATAGTTGTTTTCTGATATATATTCTCTTTTAAAATAAGAAAAATCTTCTCAAGAAAAATCTGCTTCAAATGTTCCATTTAGAATTTATTTTAAGTGTATATATAAAACATATGCTAGAAATAGCCTTTAAGTGTGGAATGTACTCCAAAGCCAGCCAGTGTACAGCTATGTCTGTATGTGTATTAGTGTGGTTTCATGTGGCTTACACTCGTATATATATATATATATATATATGGTCTCGCTAATTGCTATTAATCAGTTGGGGGCTGACGTCAGTTGACAGCCTCATTCAATCAGCAATTATGTCGTGCACTATTGACCGCAACAGCAGCAGCAGTAACAGCTACGGGGAGCTATAGCCGGGTCTGGCAAGTTGTTCGATTTCGCTAAAGATCTCGGAACATTACTTGGCTGTCAAACGGGCAAAAGCCACCAACACCAACACCAACCACATGACAACTGCTCCAAACGCAGCGACTTCAATTAGAAGCCACATCAGCAATTATTAATTGTAGCTGGGCGACTGCAGAATACACTGCTCAAACTTAGGTGATTAAAGCTGTGAAACTAAACGAAACATATTTTTGGAATTTTCGAGATGTTTACAAAACGCTACAACTAAAAAATTGTAATGAATTTTAAAACTGTATAATTAATTTGATTACACTGCTCAAAATTTGAACAGGCGCTGAAAGTAATCAGAGACTGAGAAAGTGATTGATTCTTAAACTGTGACCACTAATCAGTCACTTTAAAACTGTATAAGAAATTGGCTTGCTTGATTTGTTGGGTGCCAAAATTGGCATAAAGAAATCATTTTGAGCATATTTTTGTAAATTAAACTATTTCCTATTAATTTAAGCTGTGACTGCAATTTTTGGCTAGTTATATACATATGTATGTAAGTATATCAAATTTTGCAACTCTTTTTAACGGTAAGTAACAAGATTTTAAGATCTAAAAAAATAGAATAATAAATTGAATGTACCCGTTTCGGCATCGGAAACAGCAAATAAAAACTAGAAATAATGCTGGGGCTCAATGCTATGCAGTCATTTGAAAAACGATTCAACAAAAATTGAAAACAATTTAGCTTATGTCATGTCATATGTGTGGGAGTGTGAGAGAGATAGAAAGAGAGAGAGAGATAGCGAGAGAGAGAGAGATGGATCGAGAGAGGGGAAAACTTGAAGAGTAAAAAGTGCCGCAAAATGCACACAAATTTGTATTGTGTCATGTTTGATCCATGTACGTACATTTATATATCTATATATCTGTAGATATATATTTATACATATATATGTATATATGTATATGTATATGTATATAGACAGATGGCCATGTGGTGCTTATACATGCACATTCTTTTTGTTTAGGTCGGTAGTTTTAATTATATTTAACGCCGCATTGCAAATTAAAACTGCGCTTGACTCAACTTTTTTACAACAACAACAACAATAACAACAACAACAACAACAATTGCAATTTAATTGCCACAACTGGGCAAATGGAACTGTAAAGCTAACGAGGACACACAACACTTGAGCAGTTTTAATATGACCCATAAACATATTGTTATTGTGATTATGTTTGTGGTTTGCCCATAAAACCTTATGAAATTATTACTTTACAATAAACGTAGCCTAGTCTGAATACCATATTTTTGTGTCAATTTACTTTTGGCTTAAATCTTTATGACCTAATGTCGCAAATACAAGTTTTTGACAGAACTATTGAATTAATGCGGCAATTAAAAAAAACCCCATAAATTTGTGTGCATTTATTCATATCTTTTTAACGTTTCACTTTTGTTTTAATTTAAATATAATTTTATTTATTTTTATATTTTGTATTTTTTTGTGTTAGCTGACATCAGTTTAAAAAAAATAAATAAAACTAAAAAAATTTAATTATTGAGTTCTTCTAAGCGATATGTTTTATTATTATGTTTTTTTTTGTTTACTGATTTTTATTATTTTTTATTTAGTTAACAACACAATTTTTTTTTATAAGCAAGTTAACATTATTTTTAAACTTTAGTTTCTGAGCCTTCAGAAGAAGACAATTTTTTAAGTAGGAAATCAACCTACAGATTTGGAATCAATATTTATTTATGTATAAAAATGTACACTCATATAAATACATATATATTAATTTATCTATAAAAATTTATATATTTATATATATACATATGTTTTTGATCTGATTTTATAATTGAAAGTAATTAAGTTATCCTCCCAAAAAGTATAACCACTATAATGAATTATTAGTGGTTTGGGTTGTACATGTGTACAGACTGAAAAACATTAAATAATTAAATAATTATTTTTTTTTTGTGATGATCTACAAATGAGTTAATAGTGGGCTGGGTTGTATAAAGTCTAATTTAATAATGCAAATGTTAATTATAATATATTTAACACCAATATACACCTCCAACGCGATAAAAACTGGAATAAAAATGTAAATGTGACAAAATTGAAAAGTGCTAGATAAAAACACATATTAGTTGTTATTCTAGTCACTGTCGCTTATCGGATAATGGACATTAGCATGAGGCCTGTCCACATTAGTTTAAAGACCCCCCCCCCCATTTCGTCGGCGTCCACCCTCAACTAGTGTGCTGGCGACATATGTGGGTCACGTGGAAAGGGGATTGTCAGTAGTGATGATGTTGCGACTGACTGATACATAAAGATAAAACCAACTAGAGGGACAAGGCACGGCAAAAAGGGGGAGGAGGAGAGCAGAGTCATCACAAGTGGATTTATGACACCAGGGCGCAGCATATATCAATTAAATATTAAATATATATACGTATGTATGTGTTGCCTCGCATGCAAGTTAAATTGGCCAAAAATCAAGCAAATCTGAGTGAGTTTTAATAATTGATCGGGCTGGGGCGCAGCTGCAGATAAGCCCGACAAGTGGGGCAAGCTTGTTAGGCGTGGAAAATGCAAATAAAAAAAATAAAAAAAAAAAACTAAAAAGGAAGCGTGTGAAATCCCATTTGGCTAATGGCCAACGGCGTTGAGAGAATCGTCGCAAAACAGGAAATCAACCTGTTTACCCCAATCTCGAAACACGAAACCCGATACCCCCAAAATCTGCTGCTCCTGCTGCTGCTGGTCGTGACTCAACTACAACTTCAACTGACTGCGGAGAGCGGGTCAGGAAAACTCGATTCACGTTGCGCGTTTCGCGTTCCGCGTTTTCCGCGTTTTCCGCGGAAAACAAAAGTAGGGCACAAGTACGAGCACATTTGACAAACGTCTCTGCAATAACAAAACAAAAAGAGAATCAAGCCAAAATGGCCAATTGAGTTTGAAAGACTAAGAGATACCCTGTTCCCATTTTTAATCTGCTGTAAGAATACTATGTATTATTTTATTTATTTAAGAGAAGCTAAATAAGTATTTTCTGAACAAGGTACCAAATTATAAGAACTCTAGCTGCCACGACATTTAATAAAAATATAAATCTACCCATCTTTTTTTTAAATAAAAATTTCAAATATTTGTTAAACTGATGTTTTTCTTAGCTTAAAAATAACATTTTAATAGCATTTCACATAATTTAGTGTATATCAAGCTTCTGGGCAGGAATTTAAATAAGTGTGAGTAAAAAATGAAAAAATAGCCAAATTTCTAGCTTTTAATTTAAGATTTGTCCTGAATTTGAGTTATTAAAAGATCAAAGTATACTTAATGTTTTTGTACTAATTAACATCTCACATACATTAATGTTTCTACACTGTGAACAAAAATAGTCTTGAATTTTAGAAAATCTTCGCAAAATAAAAATCGTTCTGAAAACTTGAAAGCTTTTTTGGTCTTCCAAATAATTTCTAAATGTACGAAAAACAATTCTTAAAATAAGTAAGGAATATTTTCTACAATTTTTACTTATAGAAAATATTTAGAATATAAATGTAATTCCTTCTAAAATGTTAAAAATAGTAATTAATAGTAATAGAAATTTATTGTCCCGACTGCGATTTATCAATCTAAAATGATTACACATGTGAATGCATAAAATACTAATGTTCTATCTATAACGGTATATATATATCTATATCGGTAACTAAAATGCTATTGATACAAATAAGACATAATTTCCAAGTTTTGGAAAAATATACAATCGAATTATGCAAAGCAATTCTTTAGTTTTGGCACTGAAAATATAAATTTACATTTACAAACTTTATTTTACAGACAATCAGACTAGATCAAGAATATATAAATATATCAATATTTCGAAAATGTATTTATAATAATCCCTTTGTATACTTGAAAAGGTTACAGGGTATGCCAAGTAGAAAACTGGTTTATTAATTCTGGCTGTTGTTGATTGTGCCATATGACACGTTGGCCTGATTGCTAGCTTTTGCGCGATGCGTCGCGCCTATTTCCACTTGCCACATGCCACATGCCACATGCCACTTGCCACCTGCCTTCAGCGGCAGGATCATCATCGTCAACAGCAGCAGCAGCAGCAGCAGGAGATTATACAATACAGTCATTTCCAGGCAGTGCTTGCTATTCCAGTTGCGGGGGTTGTTGCTGCGGCGTGTGCACACAGGGTGTGTCATGTTTTTTGGGCACCCCCCCCCGCCAAAAAGCATGTAAAAGCATTCAGAAACATGCGAGGACGTTTTGAGGGTTGTCGCTGCGATTGCCTATGTGTGTGCATGTGTGTGTGTGTGTGTGTGTGTGTGTGCCTGTGTGTAAGTTTGCTTATTTGTTTGTTGCCATAAAAGTCAAACAGGATGGCGACTCACAGTTTGGATGGCTTGGGTGGTGCTGTAAGCTCAAGCCTGGCCATTTGGGGGTAGCTTCTAGCCACAAGCTAATGCCACATTGCCAAGCGATGATATCAGCAGAAAGTTGTCGGTGATACGCTAAAATCGATAGGCAGCCTCTTTACACAGCTGGCTGCCAAAATAATGAAGTCACATTTCACAATATGCACCCAGCACCAAATCAATAAGCTGTCTTTTGATTGCGTATCCGCAGTGTGGGCAAATTAATTAATTAATTAATTAAAAAAGATTTGTTAATGAAAAAAAGCAGCATTTTAAAACTCATTTAAAATGTGAGCAAATTAATGCATAAAGATTAAACAAACAATAGCCAAGGGGAGGGACAGACTTAGAATACTCGTCATTCCCTTGACAGGACACTGTAGACCAAGAAGTCACCTAACTAAACTAGATGTCGTCAGCAGCGAAATCTGGCTATTTTATGAGTAAAAAAAGGAATTGCGGATTGCTTATCCTTAGCCACAAAATGATGAGTAGCAAAGTGAAAACTCGAAAGGCAAAGAAACCCTCAGAGAGAAAATGAATCTCATATCCTTGCGGGTTTTCTAAGGTCTGCATGCCCAGAAGGGCACAATATATCTTATAATATTATTAAATTTAATTAAAATAATTTTAATTTTATTAAAATATTATCAATGCATACAGTATTTAGAATCTGATTGGGTTGCATCGGCACGAAATAACTTAAACAGTTTATTAATATATAAAATTAAATTGAATTTTATTTTAAGAACTAACCTTATTAAAAACAAGATAGAACGTTGCAGTCGGACGTAACCGACAGCGAAATACTATTATACCTTCATTTGTGTACAGTTAAGAAATACTTGAATTCCTGGGGATATGGGCGTTTATCGGTTTTGGGGGCGGGAGTGGGCGTGGCCCAAAAAATTTTTCGATCTTAGTAATATACCTTCTAAATTTGGTAACTGTAGCTCTTAAATTGCGGGAGGTACAGGCATTTATCGTTTTTTGTGGGCGGGAGTGGGCGTGGTCCAAAATTTTTTTTCTACACTTATGAAGGGTGTTACTAGCAATATACCTTTAAAATTTGTTGACTTAAGTTTTCAAATTGCGTGAGATATATGGGTTTATCGATTTACACCAACAGGTGTATCGGTTCAGGTAGGTGGAGTGGGCGTGGCCATCCAATTTTTTTATCCATCTTTGGGGGAGTTACCTGCAAAATTTTGCGACTCTAGCTTGCAAATTACGGCAGATGTGCGCATTTTAAATTTCTAGGGACGAAGTTCCTGGGGGCGGCGGATGTGGGCGTGGTCCAAAAATTGGTATGCCAATCTTTGGAGGAGGTTACTAGCAAATTACCTCCCACGTTTGGTTACTCTATCTTAAAAATGTTCGGAGATATACGGAGTTATCGATTTACAATCAGAATTGTCGATTATAGGCGCAGGTGTGGGCGTAGCACCACAAATTTGTTATCGGTTCTTAAAGGCGACTACCAATAATATACCTACCAAATTTGACGTTCCCTACTCAAAAACTGCGGAAGATATAGCCATTTGAAAATTTTAGGGCGCGTCGGAGGTGGGCGTGGCACATGCCAATCTTTCAAGGACCTCGCCAACAACCTACCAACCAAAATTGGTGACTGTATTCATTAAATTGTAAGAAATATGGGGACTTATCGATTTGATGAAATCGATTTTCTAGCTCCCTAGTGGACGTAGGTCCAAACCCAAGACACTTTAACTTTTGAGGGTACTATTCAGTATACGTTCCAAGTTTCAAGTCTCTATCTCTAAGGGTGTCGGAGGAACGCGCGTTCATACGGACGGACAGACGGACAGACAGCATGACGGACATTGCACAAAACCAATATACTATTATACCATTTTGGAATAATAGTATAATAATCCGAGTATTTTTTTACTTAATTCCATGGTAGATTTCTCCAAGATATTAATTTTTTAAGCATTTTAGTTAGTTTATAAATATCAATTTTATTAGAAATTTAGAAAGGAAATTTAATAGGTATTTACATTTCTAGCTATTACAAATATTTTCTATTATTTAGAAAATTCTTAGAAATATTTTTTGAAGAAGAAAAAAATTTTAATTTCAAGTTGGAAATTATTTCTATAAAAACGAAAAAGTTTCTAGTTTTCAGAGTGATTTTACAGTTGCCTGTTAGTGGAACATACTCTGTATTATCATCAATCAAATTATTCGTTTTAAAATTACTGATTATACCCTTAACCCATTAAAAATGGTTAAACAGGCAGAAGGAAGCATCTACGACCCCATAAAGTATATATATTCTTGATCAGGATCAACAGCCGAGTCGATATAGCCCTGTCCGTCTGTACGTCCGTCCGTCCGTCCGTCTGCCCGTCTGTAGGAGCTCAGAGACTATAAGAGCTAGAGACTTCATATTTGGAAAATAAGTTCTCGTGTATCAGGCGCAGATCAAGTTTGCTTTATTTTACCGATAACTGCCTCAGTTTTTGAATTATCGATACATTTCGATTTTCGATTGCAATAAATTCCAGAATTTAAGAGGTAGACGCTTCTAATTTATACATAATATGCATATTCATATTATTGATTAATTGCCATCGAATAATAAACACCTAAGTTATAGTCGAAAATATATTTTCATATTGATCTTCTTGCTGTCAGAAGCCGCAAGCATTTTCCGTATACATATAAATAGGCGAGCGCATGTGTGAGAAAGAGATGGCGTGATAGTCAACGCTAGCGTCAATATATTTGCGTGTATTCTGCACTTGCAGAACTAAACACTTGAGTGCAAATCATCTTAAAGGGAAATTTGCCAATAAAACTAGTATTTATTTAACTGGGTTAAGGGTATATCGTAGTCGAGCCAACTCGACTACAGCATCTTACTTGTTTTTGTCATCGCTTTCGGCACATCTTATTGAAATCGATTTGTTTCTTTGCCATAAATAAATCCTTTTGATTGGCCATGGCTAATTGACTAGCGCTCATTCTGTCAAATTGAAATGCACAGAAATCAGCATATGTATTTGTGTGAAACTGAAATGTGTGTAAGCAAATCAAAGAACTCAGACAGAACGGCAACAAAAAACATAGTGACCCATATAGGAGTAGGAAATCGGCGATTCGTATTATTATTTGTGATTCCGCTCGATCGTGTGGCATCATTTGAAATTCAAATTGCCACACAGACGTCACAAATGCGAAGAACCGATTTAAAATATATATGTATTTATGTGCTTTAAATTCTTCTTGCATTTTTTTATTTTTCTTTTATTTTTTGCAATTTTTGGGTAATTTTTTGTTGAGGGTTCGTTTGGTTCAAAAACCAGCAAATTTATGCAGCAACATTGTGGGAAAAAAAAATGCGAGAATCCGAGCGGAAATCAAAATTATGTGTTGCACACTTTTGTGGCACGATGCGAATTCAAAATCACTGTTCAAAATTACATTTACTTATTCTACACAATTAATTTAATTGAATGCAGTTTAATTTACAATTATTAGCTCATTTATTTTGCTTCATTTTCAATTTGAATAGTTATTGCTGACTCATTGTCTGGCCGATTGGTGGCTGTTGGCCGAAACACAATTATTTTGTTAATTTAATCAAATAATTTACTAAATACAGCAACAGCTAATTTTGCGAACTCTGGTGTGAATTTAAATTTTATTCTAAAAATTACATTTAGGATTAGATATTCATAACTGAATGGCCTTTTGATTAGAGCTTACTATTTAAACACTTAACTCACTTTAGTATATCCACACTCTAAACTCTAATCACATTAGTATATTTAATTTAAATTTAATTCTAATTTACATTCAAATGAGTTTGACATAAATAACAAAATGCAAAGCTAATCTTTTCGCTCAATTACCCATTCTCGTTTTTTACTGACATTGTTAAAAAAGGATTTTCTGTAAAATTGATTTTGGTTTCCGCTTTTCGTTTTTGCGAACAATGAATAACACTTTTACGCTTCAAGAGTTTTCCTAATGGATTTCCTCGCAAATTGAAACCTGTTTCCCTTTATGATAACAATAGCAACTGAATCTTGTTACAAGATATCTTTTACCCACTTTTTTTTAACAGTTTTTTAAAGGGATTTGTTTAGGTTTTCTCTAGGGACATTTTTTCCTTTCTTTTCAGCTGTCGATAATTATTTTTATTTGTTTACGAAATGTAGAGTTTCAATTAAGCTGTGGGTGTTCAATCCCTTCAAGCCATTAATTAAGTGATTTGATATGCCGCACAGGCATCAAAACACGCTTCTAATTATGCAACCAATCATATTATTAACCCTCCCGATTTGAATGTCTCAATTAGACATTAATTGCTGTGTTGAGTGGACCGTATAAATAGTGGAATCCTTTGGAGCAATTTCAGTTAGTTGGTCGCAATGTATCCGCAGTATCTGAGCCGCAATTATCCGCTGGAGAAGCATCTGTTCTTTGTGACCAGGTATCCCTTTAGTCTGCTCGGATTGCGCTTCGAGCAAGCACCAACTTTTTGGAGCATGACTTGGCTGGTGTTCAACTTTGTGAATCTGGCACATTGCTGCCAGGCGGAGTTCAGCTTTGGCTGGCACTACATTCGCAGCAGTGCGGTGGATGCCATGGATGCATTCTGTCCGCTCGCCTGCAGCCTGACGACCCTTTTCAAGATGGCCTGCATGTGGCGGAATCGCTCCGAGGTGGCCTCAATCATGCAACGCATTCGCCAGCTGACGGAGCAGCAGCGATATGGGGATCGGGTGCCGCTAATGAGAAGCTATTATCGCATTGCCACATTGGTGTGCATGCTAATCTTTACCCTCGGCTCCATCAATACGGCTGCCTTTGTGTTGCGCTCCCTCTGGGAGATGTGGATGCGTCGCGATCTACCTTTTAAATACGATATGCCCTTCAGAATGTTGTAAGTTTACAAAGATGAGCTGACTTGAGTATATATGCGACATCCTATATTCTCTATGATATATTTCATCTTTACTTTATACTGTCTGCTTTGGCAGCTTTCCGTCCATAGCACATCGCTTTCCTCTTTATCCTTTGGCCTACATCTACTCCACCTGGAGTGGTCAGATTACTGTCTATGCCTTTGTTGCCACCGATGGTTTCTTCTTCAGTTTCACGCTCTACATTACGTTCCTACTCAAAGCACTGCAAATGGATATACAGAGTGCCCTAAAACCAGTCAAAGGTGAACTCAAATTCATTTTCTTAGCTCCATTGATTGCTTCAGGTGATTTCCAGTACAGATCCAAGTCCACAGGAGTGCGAGAAGTGCAGCCAGCAGCTAAGGAACATCATCGATCGCCACAACGATATTGTGGGCATTGTGCAACGCTTCTCCGTAATCATGGGCACGCCCACTTTTGCCCAATTCGTATCGGCCAGCTTGGTGATAGCCACCGGTGTTATCGATATACTTTTGGTGAGCATTTTTCGATTACCCTTTTCAGATATTGTAATTATTTAGTGAAGTTGTCAACGCATTGAAGGCGGCAACCCTATTAAGTATATGTATTTTTGATCAGTCGATATAGTCATGGTCATCTGGCTGTCTGTTGTCCTATGTCCTTCAGCTTTGAGTGAAGAGTTCTGGTACGAAAAACTTTGTACCTCAAGCGGATATCCAAAACAAAATAACCCAATCTGCGTTTATTATATTTTTTAAGAAATCATATGATATCATATGTCATATAGCTGACATGTACAAAAATTGTCAAAAGATATTAAAGGCTTTTTTCTGTCAAAATGTATACTAACTAAATTCAAATTTAACTAACTTAATTCAAATTATGCTACCAACACTTTGGTAACTATTAACATTGGCAAAAGTCGATTGTTTTTGTTAGATTTGTAATAAAATTGAGATGTGGGCAAACCCGACTCCGGTCTACTGGGGTAAGTGTAATCTAGGACGTGTCTAAGTAAGAAGTTTTCTGCTTTCCTTTTTCTTAGTTTTCCGGCTACAACATCATACGGTATGTGGTCTATGTGGGCACAGTTAGCGCCAGTCTGCTGCAGTACTGCTATGGCGGCACTGAAATGTCAATAGCGGTAAGTTGAACTCGCATGTCAGCCAGATAACATACATATATATATATATATATATATTGGATATTATTATACTTTGCAGAGCCTGGAACTGGGCGAGGCAGCGTACAATAGCCATTGGTATCTGTGGAATCGTGAAGTGCGTCAGCGGGTCTACCTGCTCATATTGCGGGCCCAGCGACCCGTCATCGTTCAGGTGCCCTTCTTTGTGCCCAGCCTGCCTACTTTCACCGCGGTACACAGGATATCCTATTTACAGAGACGGAGTTTTTACAGTTTTGTTTTCTTTTTTCCATTTATTGTCCGCAGGTCATCAAGTTTACGGGCTCCATTGTGGCGCTGGCCAAGACAATACTTTAGCGGACAAGAGCAACAAAAACAGTTGTGTTCACTCGGAATGGCAGCTCGCGCAACTGAGTGGCGCCACAAGATTGACTTGGATTTACTTAAGGCACTTTACACTTTGTCCTGAAAGTATGCATCACTCTTTTCAGCACTCGAATTGCTTATCAGGCGAAATGAAATACGCCAGCCCAAGTTGCACCTCCCCCTCCCACAGACTTGGGCACATAATCACATAAATATAATCGTATAACAAAAAGTTAGCGAGGAACATGTTTTGAGCACAATCTTGGCAAGACAAGAATACATTAAAATGGGCATAGCTATTTTAAGCAACTCTTAATTTTATCATAACAACAATTAAAAGGCATTTCACTGAAAGTCTGAAATATTTGTGGCCTAAACGTATTTAACGTATGCCAGGCATTTCTGGCTTTAAGTCTCCAAGGATGCAGGACAAAGAAGCTGGAATGCAATTGAACAGAGCAACACAGCAGTTGGGCAGAAGTTGGAAATTTGCATTTGCCCAGTTTTAAATAAGAAAATTTGCATTTCATTTTGGTCAGTTTCGATAACAACAACAATGAGCTGAACTGAAAGTGACGTCAAAGGGCGTCCAGTAACGAGGACGACAGCAACAAAAAAGGACTCTTATGCGAGCTGGTTGATTAGAAGCCCCATCAGGCTGATGACGTAACCAAAATGGTATCCAGCATGCAGCAGGCAGTAAACTGCAAGCTGGCCAACAGCCAGCAATTGGCCAACAGGGCACATGGCTCGTATACGTAACGAGCTTAAAACGAAAGCAACTTGTTGTTGCTGTTGTTGTTGTTGTTGTTGCTGTTGCTGTTGTTGGCAGCTGCTTTGATCTAGCCAACTTTAAATTGTAAACACGTGAATTCGCCCTCAAAAACATTGTAAATTTAAGAGTTTGGCGATTTGGTTTTGCCATTTTTTGATTAGACTTAATTGCTGATTAGATTTGTTGTTCGAGTGCAGTTCAACTAGGAGCTGGTGACCAGTCTTTGCTTGGACATATCAGTCCACTAACGATTGCTGATCTTGCCACACACAGCAATGGAAATGCGCCACAATTCTCTGCAACTGCGATTGCTGCTTGTCAGCGTTTTACTCCTGGCCATTGGCCATGTCCAGGGAGGTGAGTGGATGGTGTCGATTCCAAGAATATAGATACGACTTTAAGTGGAATACGAATTATATATTATATTTAATATAATCTACAGCAAGTGCTTTGATTTTATCTGCATTTCGATTTCTTATGAAATCTTTTATTTATATTTGTATTCAATGTGCACTAAAACAAGACTACAATTTTTAAATTTAATTTTAGTAAATACAATTTCAAAATTTAATTTATTCAATATTTACAGTGCGAAATAATAATAAATTACATTTATAAAAAAAAAAAAATTTGACTTCTTATAATCTCCAGAAAGTTGTAGACTTTTGTTTAAACTCATTTATTTTTGTTTTATATTTTTACTTAATGTGGACTAAAACAAAAAGACAATTTCGTAAAACATAATGAAATATAAAAGTTTAAGGAATTACAAATTAAATGATATACAATTAACAGTGAGAAATAATATTAAATTAAAATCAGGCATATTTTTGTTATTTGTTTTGAAATATTAGAATAATTTACCATAAATAAAAATTTTAAGAGTTACAAATTAATTAATATAAAATTAATAGTAATATACAACATTAAATCCAAATCTTATTAAAATAAAATATCCTGCAATTCGTACATATATTTTTTTTGTCAAATATTAGAGAGACACAAACTGAAGGCAACGTGATTTCTTGTCCGAGTATTTAAGAAATTTAATAAGTTTGCTAACAGCTTATCTTGGCCATAAACTATAACTGTCAAGCTGATAGCACATGACCAGAGCCGATTAGGCCAATCAACATTTAATTTAAGTCCATTGTTGTGCAGTAAATACTATACTTAAAATACTAATCTCTGTATTTCCTGAAAAGTTTAATCGTAATTAATATTGATTTCTATTTTATGATTTATATACAAATTGAAGATTAAATCTTTAATCTTTAAATTGCAGACCATCAACATGCCCGAGCCGCTTTGCGGGATTCGCACGCTGTGAAGCATCCTGAGGAGATGGAGGCCAGCTACTGGCGTAAGAATGCTCAGAGTACTCTGGCGGCAAAGTTGGCTGCTCTGGAATTGGCACACACGAAGAAGGCGAAGAATGTGATACTCTTTCTGGGAGATGGCATGTCGATCCATACAGTGACGGCGACCCGCAATCTGCTGGGCGATAGCTCCGAAAAGGTCTACTTTGAGCAGTTCCCCTACACGGGTCTGTCCAAGACGTACTGCATCAATCGCCAGGTGGCGGATTCCGCATGCACCTCGACAGCCTATTTGGGCGGAGTGAAAGGCAACTACGGCACAATTGGCGTGAATGCGAATGTGACGCGTTACGATTGCAAAGCCGCCAATGAGGCGGCAAATCAGGTGGATGGCATTGCCAAGTGGGCACAGGATGTGGGCAAGGATGTGGGCATTGTGACCAGTGCACGCGTGACGCACGCCTCGCCAGCTGGCGTATATGCGCACACCTCCAATCGCAATTGGGAGAACGATGCCGAGGTGATTGATTCCAATTGCGATCCCGAGGAGAGCATTGATATAGCACGTCAGCTGGTCGAGTGGGATGTGGGTAAGCGTATCAAGGTCATCTTGGGAGGCGGTAGGCAGAATTTCCTCAACAACACAGAGCGTGATGAGGTTGGATTTAAGGGTTACCGCACGGACGGACGGAATCTAATCAATAGCTGGCTGGCGGACAAGCAGGGCCAGAACGCCAGCTATGTGTGGAGTCGCACAGGACTTTACAAGCTCGATCTAGACAACACGGACTATCTGCTTGGGCTGTTCGCCAGTGGACATCTACCCTACGATGGTGATCGGGAGCGCAGTCCCAGGAACAGCCATTTGGCCGATCCCTCGCTGACCGAACTGACGGAGGCGGCAATTCGCGTCCTCAGCCGCAATGATGAGGGCTTCTTTCTATTTGTCGAGGGTGCTCGCATCGATATGGCTCACCATTCCAACTATGCACGTCGCTCACTAGAGGACACGGCCGAGTTCGCCAGGGCTGTGCAGAAGGCACGCGAAATGACCTCCGACCAGGATACGCTCGTTGTCGTCACTTCCGATCATGCGCATGTGCTCACCGTTAACGGCTATCCGGTAAGTAAATGACAAGCATTCAAATGCGGATAATACTCTGGGCAACCTCAAAGTGATAGCCTTGTAAAACTCCTTAGTACTCATGCAGCAAAGTAATCGACTCAAGCTATAAACCCTAAAAGATTTGATTAATTTAAAATACATCTTATAGAATCATTATCTGATCATATTTGTACAGAACCAACCAACCAGCTTGTGCATATCTTCCATTTCCATTCATTTGCAGAGACGAGAGCAGGATATAACAGGACTAGCAGACAAGAACGCGGATGACAATTTGCCGTATAACATACTCTCCTATGCAAATGGACCGGGCTATGCGGGCACCTATACCAAGAAGGATGGTCGCAAGCGGATCACCCAGGAGCAGACTGAATACCCGCTATATGTTAGCCCCTCGATGGTGCCCCTCAACGCGGACACGCATGGAGGTGACGATGTTGCCGTCTTTGCCTCCGGCCCCTATGCACAGTACTTCAGTGGCAACTACGAGCAGACCAATATACCAGCCATGATGGCCAGGGCCGCCGGCATTGGACCCTATGCCAATGTCCAGGCCTAGAGTACAATCTGTTCCTTGCTGTCTGTGTGGGTGTGTGTGTGTGTGTGTGTGTGTGCGTGTTCGAGTTACAAAATGCAATTAAAACTTAAACGAAACAGATAAATGCACTTCTCATGACTATCTTTTATTTGTACCCAAAAAAAAAAGTGGGTCCAATGAAGTGGAGGAAATATTTGAAAGAAATAGGCGCAAACTTAAAGATTAATCTAAACTAGCAGTGACAAAACGAATATCTTACATACTAATGCCTTATTGAAGTAGAGCAATTTGATAGGATATCTTGTAGTCGATCTGTCTTGAAAATTGCACAGTTGCTTTGAATTGAAATTGGATTTAATTGAATGCCAATTGGCAGCAAGAGCAGCGCAATTTCCTGTCAATTCGTTCATAAAAGAGTCAGAAACCGGTGAGCTGCTGTTGCAGGTGCACAATCGAATTCAATTAACAGTCCACAACAGGCCACACTGCAACTAAAACTCAATCAATCAGTCAATCAACAGGCGTGATTGATAACTTCAAGTTCCAAGTATTCTTGAAGTCTTTTGCAATCCAAAATCATATTTTTATGAATATAGAGTGGATTGCTGACAATATGACTTTAACATCATATACTCTGCGCTCCAGTTACAACCGATTGTTGCCAGCACTTTGCTTTTGCACCCCAGGTGTATTGCGGAGCAGGTGCATGCAACAAAAACCAAAACCGCAACTCGCAGTTTGCAGCAGTTCAGCACTTGTAATTGTGCAAAATCTCGTGTGTGTGGTTTGAACATTCCAATGAAGTGCTGCCGTGTTGCCAGCAGATACTTTTGGTCATTGTCAACCTTTCGGTTGAGGGGCAGTTGCAGTCATGGTTGACAACACACTCACACATACACATATACAAATGTTTGAGGCACACACATACGTTGACAATTTAATTAAAAGTTGCAGCTTGTTAACTCAACCGGCAAATTTAGCAGCTGATGCTGGTCCAATTTGGCTACTATTTTATATATATGTATATATTGTTGATCTTGAATTGAATAACACAATATACAATTGGACAAGAATGTCACGAATGTTTGGGAATATATAAAAAAATAAATACTCAACTCATTATCAGCTAACTGCGAGAGAAGTAAAACATTTTATGCTCTGGAAGCACTGGAATTTCGGTGTAAATTGATTTTCTTGGAATGGTATTATTTATGCCAACAGTGCAAATACTTATCATTCTTATTGTAGAATGCGATATCGTTGCACTTGAGTTGCCAGATTCACATATTTTCCATAGCTATCATTAATCTCTGTCTGCTTCCCAATGTGTTGAAACACAACATTTATAAATCTGTCATGTAAATGCAGTTCTGCCACTTCTTTTGTATTGTTTTTTATGGTTTGTGACACGAGAACTAGTTTGATTTATTGTAGTGAAAGTTTTTTCAGCTAAGATTTGACAGATGTAAAGTAAAAGAGGTTAACACTCCTGTTTTTGGTCCAGGTACAAACAAAACTTTGAAAATATGTCAAAATAAAAGGCAAGAAAAGTTTGAAAAAAGTTTTCATTTGAAAAAGGTCTGGTATAACTTTATTGAGTGAACTTTGAGTATCATACTTATAATATATATTTAATTTATAAACTTTTCATGCATTTAAATAATTGCACAATTTGTATTGTGCGAGTAACATTTTAAAGATATTTTCATGTTGCAGAGGAAAAGTAACCACTGTGCCTATTTAAATTGAAGATACATATTGAGGGTTTCAATCCTTTCAGAAAGGACACGTCGCACATTTGAAATATGCAATTTATTTTTGGTTTTGCGTTTGCTTTCCAGCTTTTTGATTATTTCCGTTTGCCATTCCAATTTAATAAGATTATGTTTTTAATTTGCGAGCAGAGGAGAGCAACCAAAGGACATTCCAACTGGACGCCAAGTTTTCGGGCATGTTTGGGTACTGAAAAGTGGTTGGGGGAGTAAAGGGCAAAGGGCGCGGCTTGGTTGTGTATGGGTGGTGGGGATGGGTTATGGGGGGTGGGGGAGGGGGAGGGGCAGCCACAAGAAAGTTAGCTTTACTGTGTGTGAAAGCCAAAGCGAACTCAAACCCAAAGACCCAAAACCCACTTGGCCAGTGCAGTGGTGCCTAGGAAACTGGGTCAGCAGCGACATGAGTGCAGAGTGAGCTAGAGCGCGAAAGTGTATGAGTGAGTGTGTGTGTGTGTGCTTCTCCATCTCTTGCCCAGTCACACACACACAAGTCCATAGAGAGAGAAACAGAGAAAAACAGGTAGAGAGCTAGAGAGCGTGTCAGCTGAAAAGAAATCCAGTTGTTGGTTTTTGTGTGGTTTCGTGGGATCCACCGACCAGCAAATGTGGTTTAAGCTCTGCCAACTTGTCCATTTCTATTGCTTTTAAATGAAGACGGAGGGGGAAAATCGACAACAATTATGCGCAATGCGCATACACAAAATGCTGTCGTTGCCAAGTTGAGAAAAAATACAACAACAACGACGACGACGACGCGCTAGAAAGAAGAGAGAAAAGAAATAATGATTGCCCTCGCAGCCAGCATACAGAAAATATGTGTGTCCAAACTAATGGCGCTGACTCAGCCGCAGTCGCAGTCGCAGTCGCTGACGCTAACGCTGACGCCGAGACTGCCAGCGAGCGCGAGCTTAACGTGAGCCACAAAAAGCTTCGCTGTCGCTACGCAAAACTACACAAAAACAAATACAGATACATACACAGTGGGTAGCACACGAACACGTGACGCTAGCGTGTGATGTGTGTGTGTGTGTGGAAGCTGTCGCTTTTGCTGCCGCAGTCGCAGCTTTTTAACGAAACTTTCTCGCTCACCCTCTCTCGCTCTCTCTCTCTACTCGTGTAGCGCGCGCGCACTTCTAAGCACATTCAAATTGAACGCGCTTTTTGTATCTTTCGGATACACATTATGTACAACAAATGGTGTGTGTATGTAGGGAACAGACGCAGGGGATTTTTTTTCTGCGCAGCGACAGCGACGTCGACGCCGTACTTAAGTGTGCCACATTTTTTTATGCTTTTTTGCTGCCGTCTTCGCCCGGTTGCCAAGCGCGCACACAATTACAGCTACAGCTACAGATACAGATAGTGTAGATACATACAAGCATTTGTAATATTTTTTTTTCCAGCCTTATGTCAAAATTCATGTGAATTAACTGGCAACGATAGCGATGACTGCAGCATTTCAATTAATGCTGAGTTCGTGTCAATGTATTTACACGTACATGCAATATAGATTCACTTATTTATTTATTGCTATGTATCTTGACAAGCTGCAAAACTCTTTTTCGCCCCTCTATACGTATACATATATAAATATATACATATATTTTTTTTATCGACATTTCGCTGTTGCCGTCTGTTTACTTAACCTAAATGCGTAACGCGGGCCACCCACCTACCCACTCTTTGTGTGTGTGGAGGGGTGGGGGTGGGGGCTTATGTAAGTCTGGGTGCGGAAATGGGCTACATATGTATCCAGAGAGAAAGAGAAGGCGTTAGAGAGGGGACCGCCCTTTGCCCTAATAAATAAAGCTTTTTTAAGTGTACGCCTACACCCGAAAAAGAAAACCAAGTTGAAAACAATACCAAAAAGCAAACAAAAAGAGGGTTGGGTTGAAGAGAAACACAATAGTTTTAAAATTTTGCCATTTATACATATATTTTATATTATTTCTCTTAATATAATGTTACTTATTTCGATTGTAATGATTATATATATATATATATATATACATATATATATATATATATATACATATATATATATATATTTATAATTATATATTTCATTTGTTTTTTATTACTTTTTTGAACGCATGTACATAAGAATCAGAAATCGTTAACACTTTCTAATCAAAATCTCATTGATATTTGCTGTTAACGCCCTTTTAACTGCAAATATAATTGAAATCGGATGTTTATATATATTGGTATTGTGTTTGTATGCTTGTATGTATGTGTATATATATATGCGTGTGTATGTATATGTGACCCGCCTTGGCCTAATTGCTTATTATTGTACACATTTCAATTCACATGATTTCTCAAAATACAATCAAATGTACATTAATGTATGTGAGGCGGTTTTGTTGCTTGCTATTAAACATTTAATTAACTAAACATAGGAATTCAAAGGTTTTTAAAGTAAATTCACTACACACATTTCAAAACTTCAATCTTTGCGCAACTGTCAATCATACATATATCTATACATCATCCGACTCTGATCTTTACAATTGAATACGCAAGTAACAAGGTATGGGTTCCAATGTAATAGTTTGTATATGTTCGTGTTGTTCTTTTTCAGGTTAATAATAGTAAAAATTAAGGACTGACATTGTGTGTGTGCATTTATATTTATATATAATATTTAGTAATACCTATTTATATAAATTTAAACGCGCACACGTTGATGTATGTTTAAGAGAGCATCATCAAGCACTTGAAACAGTTTAAAAATTCAAAAAACTAAATGAAAAGTACTTTTTGATTGAACAAATGTAACAGCTTTACTCGAGCGAGTTGGTGACTTGATTTAAATTTGATTTACAATATATTATCTGCTTTCGTATTTATAAATATATCTGACGAGTGGATATTTTTTTATTAGCTTTTTTATGTTTCATGAACATGTCTATATATATATATAAGAGTATACATATATATATATAAATTTATATGTGCCTGTTGTTGCTGCTATGTCCTTTTTCAGATCGTTGCTGTTATGGTAATTATTATAATTATTATTGTTGTTGTTTTGTTTTGATTGTTGTTTTATCGATAGCAACAACAACTACATATTTACATCGCATTTGTTAGTTTTTTTGCATTTTCAATTACATTTTGCAATTTTTTTTTTGTTTTATGTTTTTCTTTCTTTATATTTATTAGAGATAGTTTTTGTGATTTTTTGTTTTTCGGTTTTCATTTGATTTACTTCGTTCTAGCATTATGTTGGGGATACGGGTCGACAGCTAATTGCTACCTGAGCCCAGGTATAAAACCACAGGTAAATACAGGAATTTCATTTATAATTATAATACAACTGAATTAAAATTTCCTTAAAATGTTCTCTCATATGGTGTACACATCTCTCAACACAATTACTACTAAATACACTTCGCGAATTCGCGGACGACTGTTCTCTGTTTTCTATTCTCGTTATGTTTTTTTTCTTTCTTCCATTTCTTTTTTTCTTTTTTTTTTAGTTATTTTTTTTTTTGCGTTCGTAATTCCACTTGTTTCATAAGTTGCTTAAAACGATTTACCTAAAAACTAAACACATCTCGTTAGTATATATATATAATTGATTTTAAGGTTTCGGCTACTGCTGCTGCTGCTGCTGCTCCTTTCTCTCGCGGTCATTAATCTCAGTTGATGTTGACCTCCTGGTTATCGGCTCCATCAACGGCCATGTTCAGCGGTTGGGTGACATTTGACTTGGCCAGGCAGGAGCGTGCGACGGATTCAAAGAGCCTGCAAATATCGTGAGAAGGTTGTAAGTGAAATCAATCAACTAGCTGCTTAGTATATCACTTAAAATTACTTACTCTCTATATTTAACTTGTATATTTACATATTTCATTATTAATTTTGTTTGTTTTTTATTTGTAATATTGTAATTTCTTTTTCAGTTGGTTTTAACTTTACATAATATAATTATTGATCAGATTCGGATTATTCTTTAAAATGGGTGGCAGGAAAATAGCTGAGGGGGTGGAGGTGTTGGGCGGTTTGTTGGCACATGCAAAGACAATACTTAAAACTAAAACTCTTGGTCTATATTTAATATATTATGCTGCACACTGAATGCTGTTCAAAGGCTCAAATCGCTTAAATACAATCAGACATTCACCAAAATATCTGAAAACAAAACGAACGAATGAAATAATAAATAACCACGCAACTGGTGTAAAACAACAACAGAGTGTGTGTGCGTGTGTCCGGGTGTGTGCTAGAGTGTGTGGGTGTATACTATCAAACTACGACTGGAATAACCAAACTACATATAAATATATACATATATATATCTATATATGTGTATGTATAGAAAAGAAAAACAATTTAATAATGTATACATATATGTATATATATATACAAAAACTTACTTGGTAATCTCTGGTGCGCAATGAACGAAGTCATGATCCCAGAACTTGTAAATGGGATTCTTGATCAGCTCAATGAATGTGATGAGGAGGCCCCATGGATGCGGGCGATTCACGATCAGTCGCTCGAGCAGCACACGTGTGATTTGCTCTTGGATAGCCTCCGAATTTGCCTCGGCAAACAGATGCAACACCGCACAGCTGAAGTAGTGCGTGTGACTGTTCGGATAGCGCAACTGATTGGCGATGGCATTGAGGAACAGATAGCGACCCTCGGTATCCAGATCCACAGCCAAGTTTTGGAATATATCCATGTGAGCGCTGTGCGCAATGTTCGATGTGTTCGGCACAAAGTTCTTGTTTCTGTTGCAAAATTTTTAGATTAATTAACAAAATACATACATATATCCGTTGCGTGAAAGAAGGAGACTCACCTGATCAGGGCTATGGCCTGGGTGCCCACGTACATGACCAGGGCGTTCATGAGGGTCATGTTGTAGCGTGTGCCCGGCTCACTGGTCACTTGCAGATGGCCGCGCAGCTCCGACAGGAATGTGACGGGTGCGCGGGCCTTCAAGTACGAGTCGAGATCCTTCTTGAAGTTGGGCGGCTGGATGTTCATGATGTAGCTGCTGCACACCTTGGGCGCATTGCTGCTATCGGAGAGCATGTCCACCTTCAGATTGGGCGTAAACGGATCGGGCAGACGCATATTACGTGGAAACGCCGACAGTATAATGTTTCGCATCTGGACGCAATTGGGCGGTATGGTGTCACAGAAACCGAAATGATAATCGCACAGGAATTCAGGGAAATCGTGCAGAAGGACGAGGAGAACGCGCAGCGTGCCCTTGTAGAGCAGCTGGACAGGCTTTCCCAGTTCGGTGTTGCGCAAGAATGGTGCGAGATATTTGAATAGGTCCTGCAAAAGCTGGGCGTAGAGGGGCCAGCCCTTCTGGCCGGGTATCAGTACCAGAATGCGGCCAAGGAAGACGCGATGTGAGATTAATTCCAGCCAGGCGAAACAGAAACCGGGCGCCACAGTCGGGCTGAGCAGGTGATATGTGTAGGCAAACGCCGACACGATGCTGTGCATCAGCGGCTCGGGCAGGCCGTCGGCGGAGCACAGCTCCATGAAGAGCATCATGAAGAAGCGATGATAGCCAACCTGTTGAAAGGCAACGCCACGTATCTCGTGATCCTTGAGCAGCGTGCCCAGCACAATGCCCAGCACCTTGTTGAGCAGATTAATCTTGGTTGTCGGATTGCCACCCTCGCCCGAATGCCGGACCAGCATCGCAATCAAATGAACAAACGCATCGATCCATTGGAATATCTTGTTTTTCACCTGATTAATTGGCATGCTCAGCTCGGCAAACATGCGATAGACGACATCCGTGCAGATGTGCGTCGCCTGCCGGAAGAAGCGTGTAATCAAATCGTCCGTCTTCAAAATGCCGTAGGTGTTCATCTTTTGCACAAAGGTACCGAAATTGCGGGCATCGCGTGTCGTCTGCTGATTCTGCTGTGTGTAGAGTGCGACCCAGTCCTTCAGCAGGAATTCTGTCTTCTCTTGCAGACCAGGCGGATCATCCGTGTCGCATGACTATTCGAATAAATAAGTATAATCAACATATATAGCTGTATAAATCGAGGATAACTCTTCACTTACCCTCACATGATGCATGCCGGAGTGAATGTAGTGGGATGCGCCTGGCAGATATCGCTCGCCCGGATTGAATGAGCCATAGTCGCTGGTGTTCAGATTACCCGACCAGAGAGTTTCAATTGCATTGACAATGCACTCGGGATAACGCTGACGATGCTGTGTGAGCCGCCCGAGCAACTCAACGGTGGCCATAAACTCATTGTCGGAGACAATGTTAATCGCCCGATCCTCCATGATCAGACGCTCGAGCAGCGCAATGCCAAACGAAATGGCCACATAGTTGTTGCCATTGTCCATGCAGTCGCGCAGCATGCCATCGAATTGATTGAGATTGACAAAGTGCGATGTGATCAGGGCGCGTGCCGCTTCCACATTGTAGCGCACCTCCTCGCGCAGTTCGAAGAAGCATTTGGTTACCGCACGCTCCGTGTTCGGTGCACCGAAGCTGTTGTGCAGCAGACTGAGGATGCGCAAGTGAATGTCACGATAGAGTTTCATCTGTTCCATGTGATCCTGGACATTGATGAGGCCCTCGGTTAGACCCTCAACGGCCCGTGTTAACATTATAAATGCCGATTCTTGATCGCGTAGACGCCGTGTGGCCATCAGTGCGTTGAGGAGCACGTGCATCTTGTTGGCCTGCAGCTGCAGTGTCGGCACATTGATGGCGGTATTCATGAACGCCTCCATTTTGTTGGCCACCTCGGCATAGACCATGGCGGTGTCATCGTTGGCAAAGACATTCGGCACCTGTATATCCTGCGGCTTCGGCACAAACAATGCAATATCGCGATCGCTCATCTGCTGGAAGCCGGGAATGCTGCGCGCAAACTCTGAATAGACGGCATACAGTGTGGGCGGTACTGGGCCCACTTTGAGACGCACTGGCTCCGGCAAACGCTCCTGCTGATAGCTCAGAATTTGGGCATCCACAAAACGGCTTCCCTCCTCGCGTGCAATTTTCCTCGTCTCAAAATCGGTCGATAGCCGACGATCGATCTCGAGCGCCGACTTCTCGGCGGATGTCTTCTGGATGAAGGCACAGACGAGCTCCACATTCTCATTGGCCAGCTGTATGGAGGCGGCCTGTATTTCGGACATGCTTGGCACACCAGTCAGCGCGGCCATGAATGCCTTGTGCAGATTCTGACTGATTGCGCGAGCAATCTCATCCTTGCCAGTTATCATGGCCATGCCAGCGGCCAGATTACGCACCATTTGATGGGCGGCGGTGCGCATGCGATTCTCATCTGCATCCAGGGCGAAATCTTTGCGTATGATTTGCTCGGTGGTGGCGCACGCGATGCGTATGCTCCGATCAACAACCGGCTGCAGCCAATCGGTGATTGTGCGCTCGATGGCATTAACGACGATGTGCTTGATGCCCGGATTGGCGTGCAGGAAAGGTATGTTGGCCGGCAGCACCAGCTGCTGGGCAATCAATTGGAAATTGTTCACATTCACATCGACGTAAGAATAACGTGGCTCCGGCGGTGGCAAAACCACCTGGCTGGGATCGGTTGGCAAATTGGGCGAGGAGACGGAACCACCGGGCGCATTCGCATTGTTGTTCATCATTATAGCCTGTGGATCCACGTCAGCGGATGGTGGCGGCGGTGGTGCCTGTTGCTGCTGTTGTTGTTGCTGCTGCTGCTGTTGTTGTACTTGCTGCTGCTGCTGTTGTTGTTGCTGCTGCTGTTGTTGCTGTTGCTGCTGTTGTTGTTGTTGCTGCTGATGTTGTTGCTGCTGCTGCTGCTGTTGTTGTGGTGGTGGCTCCGTCGCCTTGGGCTTTGGCTGCGACATTTGCTGTTCGATGAGCAAAGCACGCGTCGGACACTTCAGATAGATGACCGGCCGAAGTTTCTCAAGCTCCAGATTGAGCGTTTTGCACAACACTTCAATTTCGAACTTGAGATTGAGCTTGAGATCCGGCTCCTGATGCAGTTCACCCAGCACAAGCATAATGGCCATTGTCCAGGGATTTGGTGATTTGAAAACGCGCGATTTGGCCGATGATTCCAGAATTTTGGCCACAAATGGCACCACAAACAACAGCTCCTGCTGACCCTTGTGATAGGCCTCGGCCAGCAGTGATTTGAGGTCCAGATCCATCTGTAAAATGGGTCGATTGCGACCCAGTGTCATCATGCCCAGCCAATGGCCGAGATTCTTGAGCAAGCTGCGATCTGAGAAATTGATGACGCCCTTGTCGGAGCGCAGAAGCACTTTAATATTGCGCAACGTCTCCTTGGTCACATATCGATTGATCTCGATGTTCTTGAGTGCGTCGAGAAAGTTGTAGTAGAGCGTATGAAAGTTAAACTCCATGGAGGCGCGCTTGAGTACCAAATACTGCGCCAGCCAGGGCCAATACTCTTTGGTCATGATCTCCTTGATCTCCTCGCATTTCTGTGGTATATTCAGCTGGCTGAGATTGTTGAATATGAATGCGGTCTTGTCCTGCACGGGTTCCGGCGGCACAGTGACCTTCTCCTCCTGATTGGCCACCAGCAACGTATCAATATTGGTCGCATTCGCAATTGATTTCATGCGCGTGGCATGCGACACGGCAACCGGCGGCTTCTGTACATTCTGTGCTGCAGCCATGTTGCCTGCAAATCAATTAAGAATATGGATTTAATACAAATTGCATAAGAGTTGAGGGGAATCACTTACCAGGCATTGAATTGGGACGGTAGAGCGGTTCCGCTCCGCCTTGGGCGATTACCGACGAGGGTATGGTGTTGCTCAGCCCAATTAGTTTCTGTGGCGGCGGCTCCTGTCCGTGCATGCCGAACTCCACGTATTGGATCAGATGCTGCGGAAACTCGGTGAAGTGCGGTATGGAGCGTATGTGCTCGCAGTATTTGTTGTAGGTGTGCAGACGAGTCTTGAACCGATCCAGGGCCGTCACACCGAAATAGTAGAGCTTGGACCCCTCCGGTTTGCGCAGTGCATCCAGCACGCAGCGCAGCGACAATCCCAATGCAACAAATGTCGGCACCAGATTTCGATCAATGATGCCGCCAAAGAGTTGTGCGGTTATTTGCAGCTCCTTCTCGGGATAATGGGCAAAAAAGCGATACTCCTCGAACAGATTGCGCAGCATGCACAGGAATACCTCCTGTTCACGGCGATTGGCCGACTCCTTGAAGCGTTGCAGTATATCGAGCACCTCATCGATCGAGAGCGTTGGATTCGGTTGGTGATTGTAGATGCGCTGAAAGTATGAGTTCGCCTCATCCTCCACCTCCTTGGAAACGGGCATCTGTAGATCGGTCATCACAGGATTGTTCGGATTTGGCGGCGTTGGCGTCGGCTGCGGCCCAGCTGGCAACATACGGCCGAGATTACCCACATTTGGTGGCGGTGGCGCTGGGATTTGTATTGGAATGGGCGGATAAGGGTTGGCGCCGGGATTCATTAAACGCGACGGAGATGCTGGAGTAGAAACCAAGTTGTCTGTAGCCGTTCATAAAGATAGGTAGTATAAATGTAAAGCCAAATTACAAACATGCAGCACCACACACAAACCATCCATCCACCAAGCCAAACAAAATATAAAAAAATACCACAAGAAAGAATGATCTAGTCGAGAGTGCTCGACCAGGAGGAAATACCCTGAATCCAAGGGTTTACCTGCTGATAAATATAAATGCACGATTTTATACCGTGTTGTTGAAGTGATCTTAATAAAATTTGTAGATGATACATTTTTAATCGAAGTAAATTCACAGAAACAAAAAGACAGACAGACAAATAGCAATAAATATATTGAAAGATTAGGTTTATGTTTAAAAGCAGAAAACAGCAAGGAAACACAAAGAGTCGGTGTGGCCAGATTATCCCTTGGAGATGATTAAGAATGAATGAGAATGAAGATATCCCGCCCGCTGCTCATATCTAGTGGTTCCCATACTTATATACTTACTCAGCATGTTGCCAAAGTTGAAGGCGCCATTGGGGCCGCCTAGATTGAGTCCGGCAAGATTGTTGGACATGTTGGTCAGCGGATCCATGCCACCCGGTCCAAACATTTGCTGTGCGTTCAGGTTGCCCGAGAACGGTTGCTGAGGTTGCGGCGGTGGTGGCACCGAGCCGGGCACAATGCCTGGCCCCGGCAAATCCATGCCGCGATGTCGCAAAATGCTCGGCGGTGGTGGCACAAGTCCCTGCGGACCGCCCGCCTGCTGCTGCTGTTGTTGTTGCTGCTGCTGCTGCTGTTGTTGTTGGGCGGCGCGTGCCTTGTTCGCCATGATGGTCACATTAGCAGCCATTTGCATAATCATTTCGACAATATCGGTCTGCATGCAGTTATTTATGCACGCCTGCAGGCAACTGATCATTGTGGTCACTGTCTCGGGCAGCAACTGTGCCTGCTTGGGCGGCAGCTGATCCTCGGGCAGCTTGGAGTTAGTCACCTGTGGACAGCGGCGCTGCAGCACCTTGATCATGGCCTGCATGAAGGGTTCGCCATGGTCGCGTATTTTATCGCTCAGCCACTTCTCCAGCTTCAAGTACTCGCGTCGCGATGCCAAACAGGCCAGATCGATGATGAACAGAAAGGAGCGAGCGTTGAGCAGCGAGGAGAGCGCTTTCAGATCTTGGGCCAAGTCCAGGATTCGTGAGAGCTTCACCTGATCGAATTCGCTGCCACGCAAATACCATTCGGACATGGCGTTCATAATGGTTGGCCGCAATTGGAAGTTGGTGGAGCTCCAGGCGCTGGCCAGAATCACATTCGAATTGGGATGATTGCCCAGGAACGTGGGCACGAGCTGATTGAAGAGATCCTGGCGAAGTGGCGTTAAAGGCGGATTTATTTGCAGTAGCGCCAGAAACAACACATCCGGACAGTTCTGCGCCGGGAACTTGAAGAGCTCGTGCACCTGACTAAAGTAGCCCTTGTCTGCTATCGATAGAAGTACCTGAACCAGATGCAGGGACTTCCAGGCAGCAATCTCCTTATTCTCAGCATCGGGCGGAGTTTTCAGCACATCCAGCCCAGGTTGACTGAAGACATAGTCGGCAAATGAGAACAGATCGGGATTCTTCAGCATGGTTGTTATAAGCGACAATTGACCCTCCGTGTTCGCCCAGTGGCGGTAAATGCATTCCGGATGCGGAAACTGATTTGACTGTGTGGCCAATCTCAGGATAGTCAGCAGCAAATCTAAGCCGATGCGATCCTTCAGCACAAACTCTGGGTGATCGAGTTCTGTAAGTATAATTTTAAGGATAATTTTTGCCATGGTTCGTTTTTAAAAGTTAATACAAATGATTATTGAGATCATAAAAAAAATTTCATACAGACAACTTAAATATATAAAAAAAAAAACAAAAATTCAACACTTTACTACTAGAACAAAAATACTGCAATATGATATAAACAACAAATTAGACATATTAGTCATTCAAGTCAAAGATGGCTCGATTAGAAAAGATCCTATGAACAGCACTGGTTTTTACTTTACAGCTATTCAATGGTTAAGAGTTAATCTGCAGTAATTTTCTGGACTTACCCATGCAGACATCCTTCCAGTTCAGCTGTGGCACCAGCTCCTTGAGTGCCTGGACGAACACGTCTGGCTTCCATGTTTGTGTTGCATCCGTCGTTTCCTTTTTATCCTTCTTCTCGCTGGCGACGCTGCTGGATTCGCTGTTGCCATCGTTATTGTTATTGCTGGTGTTCTGTTGCGCCGACTGGGAAGCGGAGGAGCTGCTGCTGCCACCTGCACCGGCCTGCTGCCCTTGGCCCGGCCAGAAATTGGCTGGTGTCGGTAGATTTACATTGCAATCAAGCAGCGACGAGTGGCGTCGGCACATGAGTCCAACGATTTTGGCAACATCTTTTGGCTGCAATTCCCGGGAGCCGCTGCCGCAACACAACTGATTCTTGCACTCTTCAATGCTCGATGTAAATTCATAACCGATTTCAAGGATTAAATTAATCCAAGATGTGTCCATAATATTATTTTTGCCCTGCAAAAAACATCAATAGATATTATATTATCAAGCTGGAATGAAATAGAGAAGCGAATGGTTTTAGGTGTTGTGCACACACCTGATTTGTAAATATTATCTCGCATAAATGGTCATAGATATCCTCAATGCCAACTTCATTCAGATTATCTGCATTTGAGCTGCTCCAGCTGCTGGTGTTCGAATTCGTCGTTTCCTCCTCTGCATCAGTTTCGTTGGGTTTGGCTGCCGTTGTCGTCGTTGCGCCCCGATATAATAACGGCGCTAGAACCAATGGCACCAACTCACGTGGAAACTCCTCGCGTAACTTGTCCAAGAACTGCTTTTCCAGCTGTGGCGTTACGTACTCGCTCAAACAGCACAGCAAATACTGCAGTAAATCAAACGAAATATCGTGTAAACCGCTCGCAGCAGCTGCTGTGGCAGCGTTTTGGCCCAAATACGAATTGAGCAGCTCGGGCAAAGAGTTTCGCAGACTATCCCTGGCGCTCTGTCGAAGTTCGGGATGAGAGCTGTGGGTCACCGCTAGCGCAAAGATGCACTCGCAAAGTTTGTTAATGCCGGTATGCTTAGCCACCTGTCCAATGAGTTCGGCAAGACCAATGGGCTTCAGACTCTGTGAGAAGTATAGCAGTAAAATGCTGAGTTTATTTTTGTGTTTATCTATTTGTAGATGCGAACGAACCTTTTGTTTGGCAAAGTGATGATCGAAGGCAATGCAAATGTTGGTCACAAACGAGGAGCACTGCAATTGACGCTGCAAGTGGGCGCCCAGGAGCTTCGCCTGCAGCTGCGCGTTGACGTTCGGTGTCGGATCGTTCAAGTTGAGTACCGTGAACAGATAGCGCAAGCAGCTGCGATCCGCGTCGACTCCGAAATCTTGGATTAGCTGCAAGCGAAATTCACACAGAGAAGAGAACAGAAAAGAGAAAAGAAGAGCAGAGTTGATTGTGATTAATATACAGAGTTGCACTGGCGATTACCTGAGCATTTTGCCGTGCCCGGGCAACAGAAGTTCGAGATCGATAACTCATGAGCAATTCTTACAAAAAGTGGTCACCACACAAATATTATGATTTATAATAAATGCATCTAATTGTAATTAGTATTATGTTATTTTTTTTCGATTTTCATTGCACACTTTCTAATTTTGACAACATACAAAGAGAAATTAGTTGCATAGCCAGCCAGCTAGCTTCGCACCGATCAACAAAATACTCAAATAACTATATCTAAAATACTTACAAACTGAACGGAGTGTACGCAGAAGCGAGACAACAACAGCTGTAACCGCGCAGCTGCTTCACAACAAATATGCAAAACGAAGAGAAGAAAAAAAGAAAAAGTGACATACAAAGTGCTACTCCTCGCTCAACTTGGGATTTTAAGGCCTAAGCACACCGCAAAGGGGTGAGGGGCAAGAAGGTAAGAGGAGGGATTTATAGCAATGTATTGATATTGGTGGCCAGACGAGGAAAATGTATACATGCAAAACAAATATGAAAGGGAATAACACAATTTCGCTGCTGGTAGTGTTGTTGCTTACCACAATCCGAGCTTATACAATAAAAGTTTTTTTTATGAATTCGTCAATTTATTGCGCACACAAAAAAACTCATGTATAGACAGTAAAAGTTCATACACTGAGAAACTGAAGGGCTGGCGGCAGCGCAGCTGGCAGAAAAGTTTGTACGCGTTTCGCTTTTTCTTGTGTTTCTTCTTTTGCACAATTTCACAGACGATTTAACATTCAGCCGCACAAGAGAGCGGCATGCACTGTTTATATTTGTTAATAAGGCTAGTATTATACATTCTAAATAACTAGCAACTTAACAAAAAAAAGGTAATTTTTACAAGAAACTCGCGCAACGCAGAGAAATTTTCTGCTTTTACACAAACTGTAATGGCGTCGGCAAAAATGCATGCGTGAGCGAAATGGCAATATAGCCGCTGTGTGCGATTAAGTTGGCAGCACTGACAGCACTCACGATATGTGCACACTTTGCCAACACTCGTTTACTGTTTCAATGCTATTGCAATTGCTGCTGATTTTTGTTGTTGTTGGTGTTATTATTATTTGGTTATGTATTTGAAACAAGGTTAAATGCTAAAACGTACCTGCTTTATTTGCTCGCTGTTCTCATTAAAATTTCGTTTGTTCACGTGTTTGACCAAATTACGTATCTGCGTTAGCGGTGTTTTCAATTGGTTCTCAACGTTCATAATTCTACGTATCAAATCGTTGGTAGAGTGTTCGGTGAGCTTTTTCTTTTCTTTTCTTTTGTGTTGTGTTGTTTTTGTATCGGCCGCTCTGCGTTTCGTTGTTTCTGACGGACTGAGCGCTATATTGTGTGCTTGTGGTGGGTGGCGTTGGTGGTGTTGATAACACCAAAAATTAGTCGGAAATACTTTTTATACGTATTTACCAATACCGATCGAATTGTCTTTGTGTTGGTGCTTGACGTATTTGTTGCTCTCTTGTGTCTTCTTCTTACTCTCGAAGACGTAAACGTAAACTGTGCTGCAAATTTCTTTTCCAATTTGCGGCGCAAATTATTATTATTTAGTATATGTTTTTTATTCTGTCTTTAAATTATCTTTTCAATGTTTTCATTTGCTATTTCATGGCACTTGGCTGAGGCCCCCCTTCGTAGGGGCCAGCAGCAACTCTACATTGCTGACATCTATTTTGACAACAACAAAATTGTACAAGTCATTATTGGCTAGCTGTTGCTGCGACTGACTATTTATTTGGTTAACTTTTACCCCGTCCAAAAACTTTTGACCAGCACCAGCACACACGTAATGGAAATGAATGAATCGCACGTACGCACACAGACAGCAACACACACAGATGCACTGCTCAGCGCACAAAGAAATTTCTTTTGCACGTTTTATCAAACGGTTTTTCGGTAGAAAGTAAACTGAGAGTGCCTGTGCACTGTTGAATTTAGTTAATTATTGTGAAAAATTGTATTGTTTCAACGCTTAATTTTGATTAGGTTAATCGCTATTCGATCGCTTTAATTTAGGTTCGTGTCTGTTTCACAATTAGAGATGTACAAGAAACGTCGTTGCAATGTTATCATCGATGTTCAGATTCACGATATCGACAGTGTTGGCAAACGTTGCACATGGGCAAACAGCTGTTGAATGTTTTCAATTAATCAGTTAAAAATGTTATATTATTTATTGCAGCTATAATATATTTAACATGGAGAACATATGCAATTTATGTCAATAACTGCTGATTGTTGCTATGCTGTTAGCAGTTGCTGAAGTGTGTTTCCATTCGTTGCCCCAATAAGTCATCATGCAGACTGCACGTGCAACGCGATCGTACAACATACGAAAGGTACGTAACAAGAACGCACTTCAGTTAAATTAGCCAATCAAGTTAAATGTGTGCAGCGCGTAGTCCAATTACAAGTGCATTATTTAAACAAAATGTGGTCACGTGGGGAGGCAGCGTATCCAGGCGGCTAAAGAAGTGCTCCGCATCACGCTACCTGAGCACCAGCAGTCGAAATGACATTGAAACTGGGGCAGCAGCCGTTACGACCCACGCTCTTATCAATCCAAAAACAGTGAGTGATTTCCAAGAGCTCTACGAAGCAACAAAAAAGAAATTTCAATGTAAGCCTTAGCCAATCAATACAGGCAGAGTATATAGCTAAAACCAAATAATTGACAACAACAACAAAAAACTAAAACTCTATTTTTAGCTAGGTTAAATCGTTAAAGCTCTCCACATATTATGTGATTGTTCTGTTTGTTTCAGCCAAAAAGCTGCCCGTCGATGTGCATCCAGATGCTGTATTTGCGTGCAATGAACTCGACCTCAGCGAGGTGCAGGTCTATGGCTTCGATTACGATTATACGCTGGCCTGCTACAAGCCCATATTGGAAGATTTACTTTACAATTTGGCGCGTGAAATGCTCGTTAAGCGATTCCGATATCCCGATGATATACTCGATCTCGAATATGAGCCAAATTTTGCAGTACGCGGATTGCATTATGATGTGGAGAAGGGTCTGCTGGTGAAGCTCGACTCTTTTCTGCAGCTGCAGCTGGGATCCGTTTATCGTGGACGCACCAAAGTGGGCGAAGAGGAGGTGCTCAAGCTCTACCACAATCGTCTGCTGCCCATTGCGTATGTGGAGGGTCCAAACAGCGGCCACCAGGTATGCACTTCTAATCCCTACAGAAATCCCCTTGCTAATTATCTCACTGTCAATTTTAGCACAATACTAACTCAAAAATGGTGCAGCTGGCCGATCTGTTCTCGGTGCCCGAAATGTGCTTGCTGTGCAATGTTATCGAATATTTTGAACGCAATCGCATCGATTATAATCCAGAGATTGTTTTCCACGACACTCGCACCGCGATGGGCTCGTGCCATCCGATAATGCATGCCACCGTTATGAAGGATACGAAAAAATACATTGAACGAAACTCGAAACTGGTGGAATATTTTAAGAAGCTACAGCAGGCGGGCAAGAATCTCTTTCTGGTGACCAACAGTCCCTTCTCATTTGTGTAAGTTCTGCTCGCATTAATATGATCTGTAATCAATCATTTATATCCAACAATTTATTAGCAATTGCGGCATGACTTATCTGGTGGGCGAAAACTGGCGAGATTTTTTCGATGTGGTCATTGTGCAGGCACGCAAACCCAAATTCTTTACAGATGAATCTCGCCCAATAAGGCTATATGATGAGAAAACCAGATCGCATCTGTGGGATCGTGTTTTCAAGCTGGAAAAGGGCAAAATCTATTATGAGGTATGTATAAGCTTATGTTTAACATGATTACGTATGAAATTAAGTTTAGTGATTGCTGGATAAATATAATTTAAAAAATATAACATTAAATCTAATCCATTTGCAATTCCTTTGCAGGGCTCTGTTCGACAGCTGCAGGAGCTGAAGGGCTGGCGTGGACACTCGGTGCTCTATTTTGGCGATCATCCCTACAGCGACCTGGCGGATGTGACCCTAAAGCACAGCTGGAGAACAGGCGCCATAATCAGCGAGTTGGCTGTGCGTAAAAGCTAAAACAAAATCTCGATCTCTATCTATATTAACTAACTGTAATTGCAGCATGAAATTAAGACATTAAATCGTGACGATTTCAAAATGAGCGCCAATTGGCTGCAAATGCTGACACAGCTGATCGAGGACACCCAGGACTATGAAAGCGAGGCTGCTCAGGTGAACCTGCGTGCCTGGATGGATGAGCGTGATCAATTGCGGTATGCCAAAGCACTGTAAACAAACTAAAGCTATAGAATTAAATTTAATTTAAATTAATTACAGCAACACAACAAAGAACGTGTTCAACGAACAGTTTGGCAGCGTTTTCCGCACGTATCACAATCCCACGTATTTCTCGAGAAGATTGTTCCGCTTCGCTGACATCTATACGAGTGACATTACGAATTTACTCACGTTCTCCACGTCGCACACGTTCTATCCACGACGCGGCGTCATGCCACACGAATATGCCTCACATTTCATTTAAGCCAAAGAGCTCTCTTTAACCCTATCTCTTTATCTTCAACCCGCAGCTAGTAGACAAATGTACGTAGTTTTAGTTCAAAAAGTGCCAGTTTTTCTTGTTGTTTAGCTTGAATCTTAGATAATTTATATATATATATATATATATATATATATATACGTAAAGTATGATTATTAGTCGAATTTGTATAGCTGCTCAATAAAATCGTTGTAATAGTTGACAAATATAACTTTCGTCTCGCTGGGCAAATTGTTGAGAGCTGCTCGCATCGTTTTCAACTGCGGCACGCTGCATTTGTGCTTGCCACAGGCAATGAGATCGAAGAGATGCGTCAGCTTGGTCACATACTCAAGGGAGTCGATGCCACACTTCGCCGCTGTGCCCGCCAGTTGGAAGTCAATGATACGCGCCAGCTGGCCATAATCCAAGTCATCCAATGTGACGCCGTCTGTGAAGTGGGTTGAATAACTGTTATTTATCTCTGCGGGATTACACACAATGTCAACTAACCTTCCTTGGCTGCAAAGCAGGCCACAATCAGCTCCTTGGCAAGACTCATCTTTAAGCTATGATAGTCCAGCAGCCAGTTACTGAGTTTATCAAAGGCTTTGTATAAATCACGTCGCGCCTCCGGCTCATGACAGTGCTCCAGCAGCGCTAGAAACTGATCGTACCACTTGGTCAATTGTGGCGTTTGGCAAGCGCTGCAGCAGATGTCTCCATTTCCGTCTGGATGCAGCCACCAGCTGAGACTGCTTTTGTTGGGCACAAAACTCTTTCCACATTCCGCCCTCTCGCAGCGATAGCGATGAAATGTTAACTGTGGAATATAAATTAGGTTTTTATCAAGGATTTACATACAAAATATTCGCTCAAATATGGGAACACTCCCCAAAAATATATATGGAAATGAAAATGGTTGATTCCATAATCTTTATGGAGCACAAAGAAATTGCTATTTTTGAAAACAAGATAAGGTAAACTAGAAATCCTGAAATCTTTAAGTCCGACATTGCGACATTATCAGTACAAAAATTAATGCAAATTTAAAGCTATGTTTTTGATATATACTATAACGCACATAATCCTGATCCGGCTGTGCACGCAAACACTTGTCGCAGCAGCAAGTAAATTTATAAATGCTCTCCAGTTGTTGCCGTCGCTCTGCACACATCGAGTTCCTGTAGTCCAGTGTGTAGCAATTGTAGATCTCTTCGCCTGCCTCGATTGGCCGTGCTGCAAAATTGCTGACCGCACAGCCATCGAAGCGGGTGTGAATGGAGGGCGCACATGCGTGATTACACAGACTCAGATATGGCAGATTGATGGCCGTGTGGATCGTCGACTGGGCGAACTTATGCAAGCAACCGCGTCTCAAGTGACGGGGTCCTTGCCAGAGTGCAGGCTGGAGCATCGGAAACTCATGGGCGGGCAGCGAGCAAAGCGAGATGGCATTGCCCACATGGGCGTTGACAAGCAGCTGGCCAGCGCTGCGCAGAATCAAGGCAGCAACTACCAAATGCCAATCCTCCTTCGACGCAGTGCTGCCGCTCGATAATAATTGCTCGTAGAAATTCGTGTAATTGAACAGATATACTTGCAACAAGTTGGCGCAAAGCGAGTAATAAGCGAGTTCCGTTGGTGGCAACTTATCCAGATGCGTCAACATGTCCATGCTCTGCTGAGATTGAGGTGCAGCTGAAGAGTTCGCATCGCTAGCAGCCATTTGCATTAGGCGACGCCACAATTCTTTGGCATTTGTGGCGCTTTTTAGTTGTGGCAGCCAATCCGGCAAATAGGTGAGAAGCAATCGCATGGCTAGATGCGATACGCCCAGCATGCTCAGCAGATCCTTTCGATAGGCCGCACACTCGAAGCTGTGAATGCGCTTATGAAGGTCACGACAGCGGCGGGAACAGTAAACCACCCGCTGATGACATTGCGGACAGGGTATAGGTGCACACAGCAGGCTAGCGGCGCACTTCTGGCAGATCAGTCGCTGCTCAATGGGTACAAAACAATCAGCCTGCTCCGAAAATATGATGTCGCCCTCACTTAATCGCTTCGTGGCAATCATGTGACGTCCTCTGCTGCCGGAATCCATTGAGCTGTAAGAAGAAATATATTCAACTACCTATTTGTGGTATTTAATTGGTATTTGCTATATTCTCTTACATTTTGTGTGTGCCTTCAACTAATTTCTGCAGCTGTTGTGGCGGCTCAACTTTTTGACTGCCCTCCAGCATCTTCAGTTCCTGCTGCAGTTGCTCCAATTGCTGACAATAGCTGGGATTTAGCTGCAGCTCCTGCAAGCAATTCAGATGTTCACCCAGGTTTTTCGCATCGCCCAACTTCCAGGCGCAGTGGGCCTGCCGCATTATGAGCTTGTGCTGCAGGTTCTTGGGGTAGCCAAACTCCAGGGCACATACGCAGTCATCGTAGGCCTGCTCATAGTAGCCGTAATCCTGCAGCGCCATGCCGCGATTGGCGAAACTTAAACAGAGTTCATCGAAGGCGGTTTCAGCTTCCAGAATGGCTTGTGTGTACAGTCGGGATGCGCTGAGCAGACATTCCGCGTGATCAGCATTGTATTTACTTGATTTCGTTTTGTACACTCGGTTTCCCTGTTCCCGCAAGGAACGCGAGCGTTCAGCACATTTTTGTCTATCTTGTGGCTGTTCCAAATGCTCCAGCAATTGTGTCGAAAGTCGGTTGAAGCGTTGACGATTATGCGCCGGCAGCGCATGTATCACCTTAATAGTTTCCAATTCATTTTGATATGTGCCATCGTACGTAATCAATTCACCTTGTTCTGAGAATATTTCTGCCAAACGATTCATTTGTTTTTCTCTAATGTTACAGGTGGATAATCAGCTGATGCAAACATCTGTACAACTAAAAAAAACTATTGATATCAATTAACATAAGCATCTAGCTCTGTCATTTACATTTGCGCCAAATTCGTTTAAATCAGCTGATTCGAGAAACTTAAAAGAGAGAGAAAGAGAGGGAACGCTATCACGACTATCGATAACAAGCAGCTGTGCTCTGTTATGGTTATGTTATTGATCTTTTATCGGATGGCAAAGGAAAACTTAAAACCAAAAGTTAATCACAATTAAAATTAATTATATTTGGAATTACAATGGATTTGCAACAATTGGAAGAAGAAGCACGGCAGGCAGCGCTCAAGGATATACAGAACATGCTGCAGCGGCCGGGGCAGCTGGAGAAGGTGGAACAATACCGACATCGCATTGCAAGAAAAAAAGCATCTGTGGAGGCGTTACTGAAGACCGGTATGCAAAACCAGCTTGAGGGTGTTCGTGTTGGTCTGAAGCAGCTGGAGACTTGTATGCAGGATGTGCGCGAAGTGCGTCGCCGCATGGTCGAAGTGGAGCGCCTGCTCGAGGGCGTGCCCGAAGTCTACGATGCCCTGGAGGTGGTGCGCGAGGAGAATACAAAGCACTCCCAGTACGCGACGGCGATGGAGAACCTCAAGCATATCTTCAACGTTGATGCGAGTGTGCAGAAGACAATGGCGCTCATAGACGAGGACAAAGTGTTGAATGCGCATCAGTGCTTGGCGGATCTGGAAAATTCTCGCGACGATCTGCTGTACGAGCTGCACAAGCAGCCCAAGCAGCACGCCTCTGATAAGATTACGCTCAAGCGTCACTTTGAGAAGGTCGATCAGGTGTCGCAGGCGCTGGAGAAGAAACTACGTCTCATCATCAGCCGCACGCTGAACACGGTGCGCAAGAAGCCAACGGTAATTGTGACCGCTTTGCGCATCATCGAACGCGAGGAAAAGAACGATCAGTTTGCCCTGCAGCAGCAAAAAGTCACCAATTTCCTGCCACCCGGTCGGCCAAAGGCGTGGCGCAAAATGATTATGGATGTGCTACAGGCAGCTGTCGTCACACGCATCGAGGGCTCCAAGCTGGAGGAGCGTGCGGACAATAAGCTGTGGCTGGTGCGTGACTTAGAGATACTGCGTCAAATCATTCTGGAGGATTTGCGTGTTGTCAAGTCACTGTGCGTGCCCTGCTTTCCACCACACTATGACATATTCAATGAGTATGTCAAGTTCTACCACGATGGCCTCTCGAGCTATGTGAGTATATATCTTGGTGTACCCTGGTATCTTTGAGCTGCAATTAATCGCATAATTCTGGACAGCTGGACAACATTGTAAAGTCGGGACTGCAGGGCAATGAGTATGTCTCGATGCTGGCCTGGGTGATGCACACATATCCGGGCGCTGATCTTATGTCGCATGCGGATCTCAATGTGGATGTGCTAAAGTTGCCGCATCCGTTGCTGCATCCGGAGCACTTGAAATCGCTGGAGGATGAGTATCTGCAAAATATGGAGCGCAACTATCAGGATTGGATGAAAAAGACCGTCGATTCGGAGAAACAAGAGTGGTACTCAGAAATGCTGCCCGATCAGCGGGATCATTATTACAACAGTGCCGGACCCGTTATCATATTCGAGATGATTGACCAGCATCTGCAGGTGACGAATACGATACACCAGGAGCTAACATTCAAGGCGCTCGTCCTGAGCATTCAACAGGTGGAGCTCTTCGGCCAGACGTATCTGAAAAATGTCATCGAATTGAAGGAGCATCATTTTCGCAATCGAGATCAGATCAAATATTTTACACACTATATCATTACGATTGTGAACAACAGTCAGAATGTTGTGGAGATGGCACAGCAGATAAAGCATCTCTTTTGGCCCAAATCTCGTACCGAACACTACGAGGACTTTGAGAAACTGTTGGCCACGTTTCAGCGCATTCGTGCGCATGCCGCCAACTATTTACTGGAGGAGGCCTTCCTGGACATGGAGTGCCATTTCAATGATCTGTTCACCATCAAGTGGCTAGGCAGCAGCATTGCTGTGGACACAATTTGTGTCACACTCGATGATTACTTCCAGGACTATAATCATCTGCTGCCCGCCAACTTCGAGATGGTCATCAATGAGGCACAAAAACTTCTGGCCAAACGTTACATTCGCGCCCTGCTCTCCAAGCGACTGTCGAAGACGCGCAGCGAGTGTGATGCGATCACTCGCAAAATTAACCAGGAGGCGAAGCGGATTAAACAGTTCTTTGAGAAGATAGCGCCAAAGATTTCGCTTAGTGATTCTCCGCTGGATTTGATAACGACGCTATCTGCTCTAATTATTGCGGATATTGAATTGCTTGCCTTGGATTTGCATACGCTGCTGGGCAGCTATCCATCGCTCACCGAGGATCATCTGGTGCGTTTATTCTACATACGCAATGATGTTAAGGCCGCCGAGGTGCGCGAGAAGGTGCAGGATGCCATGAAGTCCAAGAAATCCATGGTCAGCATTGCCAAGCAGGATTGCATCTTCAAAGAGATCGTATTCAGTGATAAACTGTGGTAGTTCAACGAAAAAAAAAACTATTTACTAGGCATACTTATACTACTTATACTACATGCACAGTGATCGTCCGCTAAATGGGATGATATGTTTCCAAAATTGAGTCAAGCATATGGAAAATGTATTAATTTAATGTGCACTTTTTTTAAATAAATTAATATCTCAAGATTAAGTTTCTCAAGTTTTCTTAAACATAAGTTTTAGATTCAATGTGCCTAATGCATTAAAAAGTACAATTATGATTTAGGGAGAAGGCAGAATCTCCGATACCATAAACTACATATATATCATAAGCCCGTCTAAGACGAAATTTCGTATAAAATATATCAATATTTCTGTTTTGGGCCATTAACACAATTGATAATGCTAACAAAAAAGGGGGCAAGAATTTTCCTTTTGAATGTGATAAAGGCAGACTTTGCTTTAGTTAACCGCAAATTGCGAAATCGGACTGTTGTGTCAAGAAATTTACTGTGACTTATTGTATTTCTTTAATAGTGCATGGAATAATCGCAAAAGATTTGGAAAATAAGCGAGTCTTTAATTTTCTATATCAGGAGACTTTAATGCGTGAATTAATTAGAGGGAAAATTAACGCTTAGAACTTGAGACGGAATAGACCTAGAATCTCTATTAGTTCTGAGGATAGTGTAAATTAACTTTGCTAATTTATTTATGTAATGAATTATTATTTTGGAAATACAAATATAATATATTTAACAGCTGAGTTCAGAGTTTATCGTAGTCGAGCTTACTCAACTGCATTCTTACTTGTTATATTCTGTATTTTCAAATAAAAAGGATAAGATTAAAATTCAAATTTCGCTACTGATTCAACATAATGTTTAAATTGAATAACTGTTCAATTGCAGTTGCTAAGCGACAACTTTGTTTACATACTTTGAAAGCCATTTAACATTGTACACCTCAACTTACAGAAGAGCAACAATCCGTTAACTATTCCAATCGCCGCCGGTCAGCTGTTGTGCATTCTTTGGCGCGCTTTCGCTCAGAGCTTTGTCGCAGCGAAAGCTCTCAGCATGTGCAGACCAGCAGCAGTGGAGCCACGGGTGGGGGTGGGGGGGCAGTGGGCGCAGCATAACTATTGTGGAGTAGCACGTTTCCATATGATTTTCAGTTTTGTTTGTGTCTGTGTCAAAAGTGGACGGGTGCCGCAACATTTTTTCAATATTTATTTATGTTTGTAGTGCAGTAAATTTCAAACATATGCGAGCATTGACAAACATAATAATATATAAAATATAAATTATATTAAATAATAATAAAGTAAAAATAACAATAACTTGTGCTATTTTCGGTGAGTGGGAAGTGGGGAGGAGGAAGTGTAGTTCAGGAAGCTTTAAGTCGCTACATAAATTCAATACATATGCATGATTATATGTGTGTATGTATGTATGTATGTATGTATGTATGTATGCTATGTTTTGTTATAATATTGTGCATTTGTGAGCGAACCTTGAAAAGTTTTATTTTTCATTTTTGTCAAATTTATATAAAATCAATGTTAGCCTCTTTTTCTCGCTTTATCGCCACGGAGGCCAAGTGTGTGAATGATTGTGTGTGTGTGTTTGAGTGTGAAGTGAGCATGAATTGTATAAGCGGCAACTGGATTTTGTGCATCTGGGGTTGCTACCTATAAAAATGACTGGTGGTCCAGCCTGGTCGGTCGGTTGCTCAGCCAAAGGCAACCGAATATTTATTCTGTTATGTGCTGTGTTCACCCATTGGACATCAACTCAATGCGCTATTAATAAATACATGCTGTAAATGTTCTCTCTCTGTATCTGTGTGTGTGTGTGTGTGGCTATGTGACAATGTGCGCTCTCTGTCACTCGCACACGCAAAGCGATTCTTATCAGCAAAATGTGCGCCTTTTAAATGCTTATTGGAATAAAAGCATTCACCGTAACTTTATCAGCTGTTTTTCAAAAACATTTTGTGTTGTTTAGATGGAATTTGGTTTTTTGTTATTGTTAGTTATCAATACCATGCAAAAAAACTGCATAAGCAAATGAGCAGACAACCAGTCGCATTTTGCCGGCACACGTGTGTGCAAAGCAGTTTTCCACCCCCAACCCCACCCGCAACGCGAACCACCTCACAACCAACCCACCACCACAAAATGCATAAACAAAACAGACACATACAGTTGCAGCTTTGCCGGCTTTTCATGCGAAATTCTAAGCGTTGGGTATTTTAGTTCTGAGTGGCCTTTTGGCCATTTTCTTCTTTAATTCATAAATAATTATAATCTTCAGCATTTTTATTTTGATAATAAATTCAAATAAAACCAATTTGAAATACTTCTGTTTTTAGAGATTTATTGAGATTTGTAGACAATTAAGCAATAATATACGCAACAATATAAACAATTGTTTGGGTTTTGATTAACAACTTTTGAATAGAAAATGTGTTTATAAATTAAAAATCAACTTACAAACTTAAATAGTCTTTTCGATTTGCTGAAAATATGTAATTTCTTTTTTTAAATCATAAAATGATTGCTTTTAGTGATTTAAATAATTAGTTAAGAAGTTTTAAAATGGAATGGAAGGTAAACATTAATTTATTCATGCTAAACTCCATTTAAAAATGTTAGGAAAAAAGTAAAGATATTGGAAAGGTTTACTTTCATATATACAAACATTTTTGTAGCATTTTGATATTTTCGAACTGCACTTGCTCATTTACTGGGTTTATAGACTTGCAACAACGGCATAGAGTCAAAACCTTATATTATTTATATACTTCAAACTTAGATAGTCATTTTATTCATAGATTACCGTATTCGTAAGTTGATTGTTAGACTAACAATAATTCGTTCTGTTTTGCAGTTGTGAAGGATTCTATTGGTTGACTAACTATAATGAGCAAACTGCATCGGGATCACAAGATCGTCATCATCGGAGCCGGAGCATCGGGAATTGCGTGTGCCACCAAACTGTTGGAGTATGGCTTCCAGAATGTGCTCGTTGTTGAGGCAGAGTCGCGAGTAGGCGGACGAATACACACGATACCCTTTGGGGATAATGTCATCGATCTGGGTGCACAGTGGTGCCACGGGGAGCAGGATAACATTGTGCACGATCTGGCCAGTAAGCACGGCCTGCTGGAGTCGACGGGTCCCGTCTATGAGAACTATCAGTGTGTCCGCAGCAATCGTGAGGTGCTCCCGGAAAGTGTTGCAAGCAGACTGAAGGCAATCGTTGGGGATTCGTTGGTTACACGGCAGTTGGAGCTGCAGCACTGCAGCGGCTCCCTGGGCAGCTATCTGGCCAATAAGTTTTATGAGATGCTGCGCCGGCCGGAGAATGCGGATATTGATCAGATTATTGCTGGGGAATTCTTTGATAACTATCAGAAATTTGAGAACTCTGTGGAGGCATCCGATACGCTGGAACAGGTGTCGGGACGTGGCTATCTGGACTACTGGGAGTGCGAGGGCGACATTCTGCTCAACTGGAAGGACAAGGGCTTTGTGGAGCTGCTGCGTCTGCTCATGCGTAGCCGCGAAACGGAGCCGGATACAGAAATGGATTTGGGCATTTTGGAGCAGCGAGTGCTCTTCAATAGTACCGTCGCCAAGATCATGTGGAATCGCAATGATGCGAGAGTGGAACTTCAGCTAAGCAATGGCGACAGTTGTGTGGCTGATCATGTGATAGTTACCGTCTCCTTGGGTGTGCTCAAGGAGCAGCATCTGCAGCTCTTCGAGCCCAGGTTGCCGGTGGCCAAACAGCGACCCATCGAGGGGCTGGCTTTCGGTACGGTCAACAAGATCTTTGTAGAGTTTCCGCAGGCCTTCTGGCCGGATGACTGGACGGGTTTTACGCTGCTGTGGCGTGCCGAGGATCTGGTCGATATACGCAACACACCACGTGCCTGGCTTGAGGATGTCTTTGGCTTCTATCGAGTTAGCTACCAGCCACATGTACTCGCTGGCTGGATTATTAATGCCAATGGCAGGCATATGGAATCGCTGCAACCGGATGAGGTCTTAGCTGGCTGCATGTATCTCTTCCGACGGTTTCTACACTGGCACATACCGGAACCTTTGAGTTTTCGCACCTCTGCCTGGCATACAAATCCCCACTTTCGTGGCTCCTACTCTTTTCGCTCCATGGACACGGAACGTCTGGGCACCGGAGCCAGTGAGCTGGCGCAACCACTAACCGTGGTCACCATGACACCCCAATCCCTCGTCAGAAACAGGTGTGGACCGCAGCAGAGTCGCTGTGATAAACCCATTGTACAGTTTGCGGGGGAGGCGAGCAGCGAGCATTATTATTCCACAGTGCACGGTGCTGTGGAAGCGGGTTGGCGTGAGGCCAAGAGATTGGCGGATTTTTATGGATTGAGCGAGACAACAATGACAACGACATCCACAACAGCGACGACGACGACGACCAGGTCGCAGCTATAACAATGAGTTTTCTGGCCCCTCGGGGCCCTATTTTGTAAGTGCAATAATGTGTTAAAGTATAAACTGAAAAACTGATTCAACTGCTAACTCAATCAATCAATCAATCAATTCAACTGAAAAATACTTCCTGAATAGACTTCGTAAGTTAAACATATACTACATATGTATATATAGATATATATATAAATGTTAGTACAATAAAAATTGTTGATATGGATTAACTAAGAAATTGTTTGAAAGTGAACTTTGTATGAATTTATATAAATATAATTACTATAAAATCCCAAATAGGGTTTTTGAGAACTTTCAAACTGTCATAGTATCCAGAGAATTATTTATTATTGAAAAATTCGTTTCAAAATTCAAAATGGTTTGAAATAAGTATGGTTTATGAGTACCTGGACAATAAATCCATCAACATCATTATAGAATTAACTAAAGAATTCCTAAAAATTTCAAAAGAATTTGAGAATTTCCTAACTGCTCTACACTTACCTATATAAAGACTATATTGTACACATTCTACAATTTCTATATGTAAATGCTAAATCCTTTCATCGTCATCATCTAAGGATTGACTAAAAAATAAAATTAAATTAAGCTAAGTAAACTGAAAATTGCAAAAGGATTTGAAAATATCGTTTGATTGTTCTTAAGATAATAAGCAAGTTAATGGGAAACGTAAGTAAATTGTTTATGAAGAATACTTAGCCAAACAATCCAAAATTCCGCAGTGTTGTTCGAGAAAACGGAGTAAGAACCATGCATCCAACCGTAGTGAACCCAAGGGACTTGGCCAGTTCTTAGAGAAACAACCCAATTTACTCATAGTGGGAGCTGGCGCCGCTGGCCTCGCCTGTGCCGTGGAGCTGAAGAACAATGGCTTCCAGAATGTGCGCCTTGTGGAGATGTCTGATCGCATTGGTGGCCGCATACGGACAATGAAGTTTGCCGATAACTATATCGATTTGGGTGCTCAATGGGTGCATGGCCAGCAAAATAATGTCGTCTATCAGATGGTGGAGCAGCACAATCTATTGGAATCGACGGGCGGATTGTTTCTCCACGTCGATTGGATACGCTCCAATGGCGAGCGTATATCGCGTCCGCTGGCCAAGCAACTGGTGAACATCATGTCGGACATATTCATCAAAAGTCGGTCAGAGCTCCTCAATTGTGAGGGCATCTATGGCGAGTATTTGGTGGAGAAGTTCAACGAGGAGATCTCGAAACCCGCTTTCAGTCACATCGATCGCGTACTTGCCCCCGAATTTCTGCGCACCTTTAAGAAAATGGAGGGCGGCACCATCGATACGGATATGAGCGCCTCCGGGTATGCGACATACACTCCATGTCCGGGTGACTGTCATCTCAATTGGCGGGACAAGGGGTAGGCAATGGAATTTGTATTTTAAAACGATTTCAAAGCGGGAGGGAAAAGCTGGGAAATTTATTTGTAGCAGACAGAAAATTCCCTTTTTATTTACGGTGTTTGAAAATGATCTTCCGTCCGTTATAAGTCAATTTTGTGTGCTGACTTATGCCGATGATTTAAAACATCCCTTATCATCCAATAACTCTTTTTGTAGTCAAAGGTTAAAAACTAATCTTGCCAGTTTTCAAAGCTTTTTGAATAATTATTTTCTGCATGGATCACTTGATCATATTTAATGTCTTATGATTTGGTTATTTTATAGATTTCCTTAACTTTTTTGTGAAACCCATATAACGATCCCCATGATACTTTTACTTTTTATAGTTCATTTTTGCGTCCTCTTCGTGAATATGACTCTTGTATGTGGTCTTCCAATTATAATGTTCATCAGGATACAATAAATTCTGTACAAAGACAATATCTGCTATTTGCCCTTTGGGGAAATAAACTGGAATACTAATAATAACTTATATACTTATTGTAGATCTTTCTGATCGTAATCTTACTCAAGCTAATAAGTAGCGAAAGTAATTGTTCCAAATTAATTAGCCAAGCTAATTTATCAATTCCTATTAGGAGTACAATTATTTAATTATTTAACTCTTTTTCCTAAACTTTGTAAAAGAGACTAGCCGATTTCTGATGATAAAGATTATAATAATCTGTATCCCATCGTTTTTGGTCTCATGTCATTTGTGTAATTGTTACCCCAATTGTTCATTGTTTGCTTAAATATGTTTAGCAGGGTATCTGTTAGCCAGTCTGTCTTTCTCTGCCTGGCTCCTAATGATGCAACTATTCCATTTACAGTTTCCAACAATTTCTGCGCGTTCTTTGCCATGGCGACGAGATGAATCTGCTCGGTGAGCTGAAGGATTGCATCGATCTGAATACACGAGTGCTGCGAATCGAATGGGATCGACTCGATGATTGTGTGCTGGTGTCCTGCGAGAATGATAAAAGCTATCTAGCAGATCATGTGATTGTCACCGTCTCGCTGGGAGTGCTTAAGAATAATACGAAATTCTTTCAACCCACTTTGCCGCAGACTAAGCGCAAAGCAATTAATTTCTTGGGTTTTGCTCACATTTGCAAGATATTCGTCGAGTTTGAGGAGCCATTCTGGCAGGATAATTGGCGAGGCTTCAATGCGGTGTGGCGCAGCGAGGACATTAGTCGGTCGCAACTGGAATGGCTGCCAGATATCTATGGATTTTATGTGTACGCCTATCAGCCGCGAGTGCTAATGGGTTGGGCGTCCGGGTCCCACACCGAGATGATCGAGTGCATCGATGGGAAAGTGCTCGCCCAAGGCGTGTTGTATATGCTGAGGCTGTTTCTGCCCAAACTGAATATACCGCAACCGAAGCGAGTGCTGAGCACCAAGTGGAGCTCGGATCCGGCTCATCGAGGCGCCTATTCCTATCCCACGTTGCTAAACCAGAACTATAATGCCGGACCCGAGCAGCTCGCCCAGCCGGTTTACATGTTCGCCTTCGAGCCAAACAAGGCTAACACGCCCAGGAATCATATGCGACCCATAATATTATTTGCTGGTGAGGCAACCAGCTCCAATTACTACTCAACGGTTCACGGCGCTGTCGAGTCGGGAATCCGCGAAGCTCGACGCCTGACTGGCTACTACCAGAAATAGTTGCTGGGGATTGAGTTCAACACTTGACGCTTGTTACTGAATGTATGTATTTTGTAATTAAAATTGATAAACTTGTTTCTTTACTGCTCCCTGATGATCTGGGGCTTAAAGTCCAGCTCGGAGGCACGTTGCAATGATTCGGCATAGAGTGGGAGTCGCTGAGTCATGCGGAAGCCCCAGAAGTCCTTCACCTGGCGGCACAAATTGAGATCCAGCTCTGTGACCAGCAGACCATCGCTGCAGCGGGATAAGCTCTGCGGAGAAAGGAATTTGAATTGAGTATGAGATTTCAAATGGAATCTTTTATCTAAAAAAGTTTTCTTAGAATACTCTCAGTGAGATAATTCCGATCGCTATGTGGTATCTTTAGTGGTACATCAGTCTGATAGATAAGTGTGCTCATAAAATCCAAATCCAAATTCTAAAGGTATTCTCTTCAACCTACCGGTGTTCTGGAACCATCTGGCGCTGCCACATATGTGGAGCCGTAGAAGGGTCCGAACTCTTTGTGGGCGGGCTGCCCATCACCGGAGGTGTATTCGTTGGGGAACTGCTCGCTGCCGACCCGATTGATGGGCACCGTGAAATAGCTGTTGGCAATGGCCGCATTGCGTGCCTCAATGCTCCACAGCGGCTCCGAGAGTCGCCCAATGGTTGCCGATGGATTAAACACAATTTCTGCACCGTTTACACCGAACATCATCCAGTTCTGCGGATGATGGCGACCATAGCAAATGTTGACGGCTATTTTGCCAAACTCCGTCTCGAAAACTGGATGCCCTGTGTTGCCCTCCATGTAGTAGGTGGACTCATTAAAGTCACCCACTCGCGGTATGTGATTCTTGCGATGCTTGCCCATATAACGACCACTGTTCGAGATGACCACAGCCGTGTTCCAGATGGTCTCGCCATGCTCCACATCTCGCTCCAGTATCGAGTGTACGATGACCATATTGTATGCCTTGGCCAGCTCCGCCAACATTTTCGTGGTGGGTCCACGTTCCGCCTCCTCGGCGAACTCGCACCAGGGGAACTTTTCGCGAGTGCAGAAGGCAAATGGCATGGCTAAGAAGCAGTATAGAAAAGTATTACTAACTGATTTTAGTTTATATATAATACTGTTAATGATGTAAAATATAAATTTAAATAAAAAAATAAGATTTTATAATTTAACATAAACAAGAATTTTTCACAAATATTAGTTGAATTATTTATTTATAAACTTTAAAATATATATATTTTTGTAAATAATCTGTTTTTTTTATTAGTAATAAATTATTATTGTTTATTTTATGTTTTGCTCTTTTATCTGTTGTTATTATATTGTTTATTTTTTTTTTAGTAAATTTCTCTTTGTTTATATTTTCCTATTGCTGTTCAAAAATGTTTGTTTTATTTTAAGAATTACTCACTCCATGCTTCCTGGGTGCACACAATGTTGCAGCCCGCCTGTGCTGCGGCCTTGATCATGACCTTCACTTTGTTCCAGATACCCTCGCGTTGCTCCCCAATTGGCGCCGTCGTCGGCAGCGCAATGGAATTTTGGATGGCGCCCACCCGCACCAGTCGCGGCTGGCGCAGCTGCTCCTCCCGCGCCCCAAAGCGATAGCCTTTGATCTCGAAGCCATGCTGCGAGGCAGTGGCGATTGCATCCACAGGTAGCTTTAGAGTTTGACTGCAAGTAAGACAGAGATAGAGATAGAGGGTCAGTCAGAGAGAGAGAGAGAGAGAGAGAGAGAGAGAGAGAGAGAGAGAGAGATAGAGGGAAAGAGTAAACGTTTGCTTTTTATTGCGCACTGTTTCGTAAACAAATCGGTCGACTTTTTATGTATTTGTTTTTGTTTTGCCCGTCGAATTTTCGCAACAAGCTTTTTATTTTATTATATGATCGGCATATACGTAATATAAGTATATTCTAATTTTAAATTTAATGTGCTTATATATATGGATTTAGGGAGGAGCACATGTGTGTTTTCCAAATATTTTATAGAATGCTGTCCAGATAAATTCGACTTATCACTGCAAGCTGTAAAGCTGTATTGTTTTAGCTCTAGTTATCTAGCACATTATTTGTTTATGCATACATCCATTTATTCTACTTACTCCTCCTCCACGCCATACAGTATGCGTTTGACCTCCCTTAGTTCGTCCGCTGGCAAATGCTGCTCCAAGCACTCGTCCAGATTTTTCAATTCAAATTTCGACATTGCTTTCGAATATTTAAACTGATTTAATTTACGAACAGAGGATGAGGTGATTGGGAAAATGTAGATATATAGACAGAGAGAGAGAAAGAAAGAGAGAGGAGACAAACACTCGCTTCCAAGCAACAACCACTCGCGATTCACGACTAATGCAGAATGATCACGGCAAATTATCGTAACAAATGCCGAACGCAATCTGACCGCCGCTGCTGCTATTATTCTTCTCTCTGTTATCTGCTCTCTGCTCTCTTTTTATGTTATGCCGGCGTTCGCTTTATTCTAACATTTGCACGATTAGCAATGACGGAGCTGCTGAACAGGAAAGTGCATTAACATTTTCTGCTACGCAGCTGCTAAATTTTATGGCATAGAATTACAGTTCTCCATAATTCAACAATACTATAAATGTTTCTATAATTATAAGTAAATCTACTAAACTAAAGATTTGATTTCTAAATTAACTGCACAAATTAATCAAAATAAGAGTATTGTATACCCTTGTATAACTGCAAAGGCATACGAATATAGCTAAAAACCTATTTTAAAATAAGTTACAAAATTCAAGACAAAATTAGAATATCCCCTATAAGGGTATACCATTTTGCATGCGTTTCACCAGACCTATAAACAAAATTAATTCAATTTATCGATAAAATTAAAACTTTATTAGCGCGGAGTATAAGAGAACCTAATTTGAAGTCTGCACCTCTTATAGTCTCCGAGATCTGTGTGTTCGCACAGACAGGCTGAAATGGCTGTATCGATTTGGCTGTTGATCCTGATCAAGAATATATTCTTTATGGGGATACTTCCCTCTGCCTGTTACATAAATAAAGTTGCACAACCAAATTATTCCCTTTTTACCCCATTTCAATGTGTTCAGGATTTTAAGAACTTATGTATATATATATAAGCGAAACGTAAAAGGAAAATAAATAATAAGCTGGTATTCAAGACTTTTTAGAAATTTAAAATCAAAGTAATGTTTCATAAAAATTAAAATTAAAAAAAAAAAAAAATTTACTGCACAATTAATATCTTATTAATCTTAAACTTAATATGTCTGGTAATTAAATAGAATAAATACTTTTAAACTAATTATGCATGCAGGAATTAATGCTTATTTATTTAGATAGCGCCGACTTAATTTAAGATAAAACTCGTTTATTTTTTGCATCATTTATATATGAATAAAAACATTTGCATACATGCATATGCAATTGGCCAAAAATCATACCGGATCTTTTGAATTTAATAAAATATATAAATATATAAATCTATATATATATATATTTATATATATATTATATTAAAAATGTTTATTGTAAATTTGTTACCCTCATTCGCTTTGCGTTCCCTCGAATAAAACTAAAAATGCAATGCTTTTCAAATTTTCAATTTGGTTTGACAAAGAAACAAAAATCGAAAATGTAAGACAACTTTAGATTAGTCTTTCTATTTTTATTTGATATGTAGATTATATAAAAATTATATAATTATCACCCCCAAACACCAGAACACCTTTGACGATAATTACACCCATAAAATCAGGTGTTTTTTTTTGTCATAGACTTTTTAACCAAAGATTGCTTTAATTTCAAATGCACCCAAAGATTCTTGCTAGTAAAAAATAGTTTGAGTTTTTTTTGTTGATTTTTTTAATTCATTGCATGCGTTTATAGTAAAGAAAACATTATTTAGTGATGTTCTTCCTTGTGGGGGTGGTTGTTGATATACTCAATACTCTTAAGGATGTAGTCTGGAATTGGTGGTGGGGTTGGTAGAGGAGGATGGGCAGATTCCACATGGTAACCATTTTCATCGGCATAATATGTAATGGAAACGTCCTCTCCCTCAGGAGACTTGTGGCTGTTTTCACCATGAACATCCCATGTTTTCTCATCCTTCAGGTGTCCATGTTGCTCGGCCTTAATGCTATTGTCGAGCTCGTAAGCATATTTGAAACTATCCACGTTCACCTCGGCCTCGTTCTTCAAGACACCGGCGTCTTCATTGGCGTAGGCCAAAACCAACAGGCAGGAGAGGGCAATCTGTGACGGCAAAGAAAAGGATTTATTCGAGTTATTGTGGCTGTGATTGTTATTTAGGATCACTTACAATCAACTTCATGGTGTTTACTGAATGACTTCGAAAGACACACTGATAACCACTGCTTGTAGCCTCTATGCTTTTATACAGACTGCCTAGGAATGCTAACTGATCATAAATTAGATAAAATATGGTTTTAATTACTGCTGAATTTTTTGTTCATCTCTATTGTCTCCGCCGAACAACGAGACTGCTGCACTTCCATACCAGTTTGCTTTATAAACATAACTAGTTCACGGAGGTTGTCGAACAAGCGAAATGTGCTTTCTTTCAACAAGAAAACACTCAGACGTCATAATTATTATTAGTTCGATTTTATGGAATTATAATATTTGTGGCAACCGAATTTTGGCAGAACGTTATGGATTATATAATTAGAAAAGAGCTCTCGTATGATTCTTGATTTCTTCTTTCTTGGAAATGCTTTGTCTAAATAAATATTAATAAATAAAATATGAATATAATAATTTAAAAATTAAACTTTCTAAAAAGTTTTTTTTTTTTTAAGAAAGCAATCTCGATCCTTTCGATCTGTTTTAATATAATCAACAATCCATCCTTAGCTTCAAGACTCAGCAAAGTTCGTTATTCAAAATGCAATTTAGATAGGGTATCAATTTCGTCGTATAACTTGAATACTTATCCAATTATGAATTTTGGTATTGTTTTTTGGCATTTAAATTTCACTTGATTAGCAGGTTTCGAGTTGTGCAACATATATTATTATGAGAATTATGATAATTGTTTACCCCCTAACCACCCTTCCGCCAGACAAAAGGTTCATTTTGTCTATAAAATTTAAACATTTTATATATTTAATATACATGAATTTTGTTTGGACAATCATTGTTTGAATAAAATAATTGTTATACAACAGATTTGTTCATTTAATAAGTAATTTCGCTTAAATTGGTTGATTATATGTTGTTTTTTTTGTTTTTGTTTTGTTTCTTGAATTAGTTTACATAATATAATATTTGGTTTCTTTTATTGTATTCTTTTCATAGTTTTCACTTTTACGCAAAAAGGTACATGTTGTGAAAAGGACTAACGCTGGACAGGAGCATCCGGCAAGGACCGCCTAAAGGGTAAGTTGTGTGGATACCTCGAACTCGAACTCGCACTGTGTGTGTGACAGACAGTGTGTGTGTTTGTGTTTGTGTTTGTGTGTCTCTCTCTTTCTAACTAAATGCCGTGCAACATTGGCAATTAACTGTACATTTAGCTTAGCACTTTTGAAGTTGTCTCTCGCTTTATAGGGTTTAATAACAGCAACAACAAAAGAATTATATGGCTAAATTCGTATGGCAAATACTTTGGTGTTTTCTTTTTTTGGTTCTAACAAATTGCGACGCCCCGCCCCATTGAAGAGGCGGGACTGGGGAGGCGACGCACCCGTTATTTACTGCACCCAGATGGAGGGCGCCCAGATCGGTTCATTCTCCAGCCGTTGCACGTGCTGGACGAGCTGCTCGAACGATGCCAGCAGCTCTCCATTGACGATCTCCACATCGAAAAAGTGGCCATAGGTGAAGTCAATGCGTTCCGACGATTTCAACATATCCTCGAACTCCTCATCCGTAAAACTGCGCGCATTCGCCTCATCAAACGTGGACTTGGCACGCGCCTCAGTTCGCGTGGACTTCAGTATGTCCAACTCTGGTGGCTTAATGTGTATGAGGAATGGTTTCAGCTGCGCTGTGCGCAACGTCTTTATGGCCTGATAGTGTGGACTCAGGACACAAACGCAACCGGCATTCACAATCGATTTAACGCTCTCCGCTGAGGTGCCATACAGATGTCCCTTGTACTCGCCATGCTCCACAAATTTGCCAGCTTCAATATCCGCGTCCATCTTTTCCCGGGCCACAAAAATATACTCCCGACCGGGCACCTCGCCAGTGCGCATTGGTCGTGTTGTATCTGCCCAGGGATTAGTGGAGGAAACAATAGGTTTATTGCGTGTTCAATTAGTTAGAAGTTCATTCCACTTACATGGCACCGGACTGCGAAACTTCTCCGGATCACGTGCGATCAAGCGACGCCTCAACTCGTTGCGTCCCACACCTGGAGCACCTATGAGCACAACTGGCCGAAAGACGCCGGGACGGGGATAGAGTTTGGCGACCTCCTCGTATGTAGCAATCAGTTCCCGATCAAAGTCATCGTTCTCTGTCAAATCGTACATGATCTTTTTAGTCTTTGGCTGCCGACACGAGGAGCTGCTGCTGCTCGTCTGCAGCCGCGGCGACCCCGGCGGGGTGGTGCAAAGTGAGGCGCATGAACCCGCTTGAGGATTAGGTGGCGATTGGAGTTGAAGGCAATTTTGAGAGCGATGGTTGTTGTTGTTGTTATGAGGGGATTAGAATGAAATGAGTGAAATACATGCGAGGATCGATCAATTAATTTCAATTAATATTTTAAATTAATAGAGGTTTCCCATTGATTAATTGGATTATTTGCATTCACTATTTTTGAATTGATTACAAAGGTGTTTATAAGTAGCTGATAATTCTTTTAACTCAAAATTTACTTATTTAAATGTTTTTTTTTTTTACACATAATTCAAATATAAATAAAAAAGGGAATATCTTAAAAAACGAACGCATGAATTTCTCATTGTTTTCGGAACTAATAGAATATTTTGAACAAGTAATCGTTTTAGAATTGAATTTTAAAATTGATTCTAATTTGTAAATATGTGTGGAATAAATGTCTTTGTAGTAATCGGGTTGTGGGATATGGCTGTTATCCTGCTATGAATGATTTGATGTGTGCACACACTCAACCTGTATTTAATAGATACACTTACGCTTCGAGTCCATGTCGTTGCTCTCACGTTGCGTACGCTCGTGGAGAATGCGACGCTCCTGCAGCGCCCGGCTGGGTATGAGGCCTGCACGTGCTGAGCGTTCGTGATCCTTGCGCGCCTGCCACCAATAGGCATCGTCCTGGGCCACAATGTGCAGCACATCGCCGCGCTGAAAGGCAAGGCCCGCCTCCTTGCATGGTATATACGGGTCCACATCGGGATTGTAGTCGAAGTGGGCGCGCACTCGCACCTTGGACTCACGCTGGGCGCCTTTGGTGTCGGCGGGCACCAGCTTAAAGGTAATTGTGCCCTCGGAATTTTGCTATAAATTAATCGAGCAATTTATATTACTGGGTAGTGGTTAAGGGTCGATTGGTTAATTACCAGTATGGTGAGCACATCGCCAGGCGTCTTGCCCTCCACATTGATGCTGTTGACCTCGATGACCTCGTCGCCGACATGTATTAAGCCGGAGCGATCTGCAGCGCCGCCGTGCATTATTCTTGCTATGATTATCTTGCCCGTCTCCTCGTCCGTTTTTATGGTTGCGCCCTAAAAGTATGCAATGGGTTTTTAATCAAGCTAACAGCACTGATTGTGCATGTGTGTGTGTGTGTATACATGTCTATGTGTGTGTGTGTGTGTATGTTTATGTGTGTGTGCTTGTGAGGCTGTACATGTGTGTGTTTTTGGGTTGTTTTTAGTATTCTTCGAATATTTTCCAAGTTTTATGAACACCAATGCAGAAAATAAGAGTACAAAAAGTTGTGGTGTTTTTTTTGTTGTTGTGTGTGGATTGTTGTTGTTATTTGTTGTTTATTTGGTGTGGTGGCAAGTTTTAAGAGCAGTCTTGTTGAATGGTTGAACTATACAGTAAGGACATTGTTTACTTACAACAATCGGTTCCGCACTTTGTGCTCCTGTCTGTGTTTTTTTTTTTTTTTTTTTTTAACAGTTTTAATTGATTTTTGGTTTATGAGAAAATCAATTCGAATTTATTCGGTTTTTGAAATGTTTTTTTTTTTTTTGTTAGACAAAAGCAAAAATTTACAATAAAATTTGTTAGCGTTACGAAAACAGTTTTGAAATGCGGTTTAGGGAAATGAATGAAAGCGCAGATAGGAGCAGAGATGGCTTAGGTAAAAAAAAAATAGGAAAACTGACAAGGGACATTTTTTTTTAGCGAAAATAAGGCTCGTTATTTGCAGGATAACAATGAGTTCGTAGAAATGAGTGCCGGATAAGCAGCTGAGCAATTAAGACAGTAAAAGCACAATATGCATAAAGTCGTAAGTAAAATTGAACAATGGATGCAATGACAATGAGACTGATGGGCATGAGTTTAAAATGAGTAGAACGATGAGAACGGAGTAAAGTTCATACTCACCAGTGGCTCATTGCTCTTCACGAGCTGCACAATCTTGATGGTCTCCTCATCCTCATCCATTTCAATTGGCGCCTCGGGCAGATGGGGATAAAAGTCCTTTTGTGCAATGGCATCGTGTGCGAACAGCAGATGCTGTAAATATAAGAAAGTTTTAGTTGCAATTGAAGTTTCGAATGTTCCACGTACTCACCTGTAAATGCGAATCTTGAAGCAGATGAAACGCCTCCTTGCAGTCATCATTTAGATGGCAGCTCTGCGATAGCTGTTCCAACACCTCGTACAGCACTTGAGCTGAGGTGGACAATACCGGTGCTAAACGATCATCGCGACCCACTTTCGCCACCTTTGTGTGCACATTGACCAGGGCATTAAGCTCCTTGGACTCCAGCAGCGCCTTCAAAAAATCAATCTCCTGGTCATTGGACAAGTTGTCCGACTCCTTCAGCGTCGTTATCAATTTGGACAGCGCTGCAATCGACTCGATTAAATAAACAGCCAGGAAAACAGAGAAAGAGACGCAATCCTCACCTGGATCCCAATTGATTTCTGATGCCATAACTGCAGCTAGCATGCTACAAAACACACACCCACACACACACACAAACCTAAAGTGGTGTTAGTTTGTATCCCTTATGCTTGATGTATAGCTGAAAGACAAATAAATATAGATATTTGTACATATGTGAGTTAGCATTTAATAAGTATGATAAGGTTAAATACTTAGTAACTAAGTTAGTAAGGGTAGGTAGTTAATAAGTTAGTAAGGTTAATTGACCTATTGAATTGTCTAAAGATTGATATGAAAACTTTTTAGATACAGAATTGATATGAATCCAATTGAACTCTGTAATATCTTTGAAACTAACTAAGTTTGGTCCTCCCCCATTGACTAAAATCGATACTTGAATTAAACTCAACTTAGCCGACAGCGAAGGCACAACTTTTATCAATTCAGTCATAAACAGGATAATCAAATTTTGTGACAGCGATGAAAGCGATGAATGTACAATTTATGCAAAGTCAAGAAAGAAATGCTGAAAGTAAATTTTCCTTAACTTGCTAAAGGGTGAAGCAAAAAAACCTCTTCTTTTGTGTTAGTTTTCCCAAATGGGCACGACGAAAATGGCAGGAAAGTTGCCAAAGAAGTCATATGTGTAATTTCAGAGCATTTCTGAGCTGTTAGCCAATTTCACTTCTTCATTTTTTGAGCTTAAGTTGTCGTCGAGCTGGCGACAATTTTCCCATACCCATTTCAATCTTTGTCACTGCTTCTTTCTATATATACTATATATATATACTCTGCAAAATGCAATTAGCTGGCATTAGGCCGTGGCCAACTAGGCTGCTCCACTTGGCCCGCAGATTTATGCCGGATTAGAAGCGCCACAATTTATGTCCATTGTCGCGTGGGCTACGCAATTTGTGTTTCTCTCTCTCTCTCTGTCACTCACTACTTGTCTCGTTTTTTGTGGCGCCTCGACTATCTCGTTTTAGCCATGGTCATAAATTGTTGTGGACAGAGAAAAAAAGAAGCAAAACATTGCCGCAGACTGCATACATTAAATGTTCAATGGCTGCGCTTCCTGTTGCTGCAGCAGCAGCTTCTTGTTCCCCATTTGCGCCCAGCCAGCTGGAAAACTAGTGTTTGCCTTCTTTTGCTCTACTTTGAATGGGTTTTGCTTTGCTTTGCTTTGGTTTTGCTTCTGGTACTGTTTCTACTTCTGGCCAGCTGCCAAGCTGCGGCACTAAAGTTCACTAGCACTTTGTGCCTGGATAATGGCCTGAACCCTTTGCTATTGTTAGCCGACTGCCACGGCAACCGTTAACACCGTGCCGGCTATTAGCTTGGCGTTTACGGCCAAATGACCCGACCAAGGCTGCGATAGCCCAATGGGACTTTGCTTTCCTTTCATAAACAGCTTCCTTTGTCATTCAGAATAACGTACATTCTTATGTAATTGAAAATAACGCTGAATTTGTTCGGTTAAAATAAGGACTAAAGCAGCGATAGAGATAATTAGGATTGCAATTGATAAGTTTATATGATAAGGATATAGGAACTTCTTCTGAAACTTTACATAATAACTAAATATTGTGTTTCCTGCAAGAATTCTTTTTCTTATTAAATTGACAACATACTTATTAAGTAACAGTGCTAAGATTTATCTACTTCATAAAGATAAATGAATGATATATGTTTAATGACATTGCTCTTTTCAAAAGCAGATAAAATATTTGCTAAAGCAGCGTTATTTTCGTTTGATTTTCAGCTAAATATCCTTAAAAGAAAATATAGTATCTATTATTTTATGCTAATTTTGTTGTAAATATGTTTTTTATATTTTTATTTTTTTATAGAGAAACATGCATGCTTCAGGAGAAGCACACAGTTTGTTGTTGGGTTCATATGGGTATAGCGCCATAAATTTATAAATAGCTGTTGGCCAAGTTGATGAACCCTAAACGACATTCGCATGCTACAATTTGTGAGTGTGGCGAATGTGCGACACGAATAAAAGTAATCAACAAAGGATCCTGGTTGTTAACATGTTTTTTTTTGTTGTCCTTGACAGTGGTGAGCTGGGGTCAGTTGAGTGGACACTCAATTTGATGATACGTTGCTTAGCTGCTGCTCTAATTTCCAGCTCTTGCAGCAAGAAAACATGGAATGACCTTGAACTATATACAACTCATATCTTATGTGTGTGTGTGTGTGTTTGTGTTTGTGTGTGTAAAAAATATGCCAAAGGTGGCCGAAAAGAAAATGCACAGCTGACGTTGTCAGGGTGAAATGCAACGACGTCAGCAATATAAGTGGGGCATTGAGTGGGTGTAGGGAAAGGTCAAAGGGGGGGGAAGGGTTAGGCAGTGATTGTCATTATCCTGATTGGGCGCACTTTGACCTAACTGCCTGGAATTATAGTGAGCGCATGCCAATCAGCAAATTACCATAATTATAAATTGCCATGATTTGTTGAATCTTTTCAAGCTAGTCGAGCAAATTGAGCTCTAAACTTTACTTTACAGTTACGTGTATTATATATGAGAACCATATATAGTTGGATATAGACACGTCAGCTCAAATATACTTATAAGGAATTGATTAATTATGCCACTCTTCTTCTATTTTACATATATTTAAAATTATAATGCTTGATTAATACATTCTGTGATATAGTTTTAAAACTTATTATTTCTATTAGCTAGTTAGTTGTAAAATCAAATTTATTTTTATTTTATAATTTTTATACCTAACTGCAACTAACTATTTTTGTAAATTACAAATTTTATATATTTTCACGACGGTTATCAACAAATTACCATAAATATCACTAATACACGCCGTAAAGGCTAGAAAATTAATTTCTTAAATTTTTAATTTTTTAGGATCAACCAACGAAATTTATTGAAATTTTGCCCACGAAATTTTTCGTCAGTTTGTAAACTGGGCTTACGAATAAACACATATATTTTGACTTAATTGTTAGAGCTTAATCATTTGTTTTTTTTGTGAGCAAATTGCGTTGCCTAACAATTTGCGAAATTGAAGCCAGCAGCTGCGTCTCATGTGTATCTTGAGCCGCAATTACGCTAATTGCCCGTGTGGCTGCAAAGGACTTGAGACTCTGTCAAGTGTTTCAGTTTTATGTACTAGTTGCTGTTGTTGTTGCTGTTGTTGTTGCTGTTGTTGTTGCTGTTGTTGTTGCTGTTGTGCATAATGATACGTGTCAATGGGCGTAAAAACAAAGGAAGCAACTGTGCCCCTTAGATAACGCAACGCAGGTAACACAATACGACAGCATTGTGTGGCAGACGTGACGAGTGCAAAACTGAGGGAGACTTTGAAAATCAGGGACAACAAAAAATGGAACAGCTTCGTAGATGAAATGAGTTTTTTGATCACAATCGAGGAGTTGTTATTGTTGCAGCAAATGCGGCGAGCAGGCTGCGAATAAATGAAATCAAAAAGTCTGGCAACGCTGCACGAAGAGAAACGATGCGGTCAGAGAGCGCGATTGTGAGTGTAAGTGTTGTGTGTGTGTGTGTGTGTGTGATGAAGAGAGCGCATCGCCATGTGAAAAATTTTCATTTGGATTTTAATAAAATAGAAAAAATCACAAAAACACTCACATACACACACACACACTCACACACAGAAGCACATTGCAAGTAAATCTGAGCAGCAGCAGCTTACCTGAGATCAAATGGAATTCCACAATTTGATGCTCTCCGTGGTTGTTGTTGTTGTTGTTTCTCTTTCTATTTGTTGTTGTTTACGCTTATGTTGCATATGCTTAATTCTAATTTAATGCGCAAGTTGACAAAAAAAACGAAACTTTTTTGAAGCTTTCCGCTGTCGCGTCGTTGTTTTATTTTTAAACGCAGACACACAAAACAACACAGCACTTGGACATTTATCCGTACAGATATGTACAATTATACATATATATATATATATATATATATCTGTCAGATTTATGGCACAGTTTTGTTGCTATTTTTAGTCAGCTCCACAAGGATTTTATCAGTGTGTGTTTTAATAGAATTCGTTTTGTTTAGCTCTTGTTGCTGCTAACAGAGTTTCACTGCAGGTGCTGCGGGTGCAGGACCGTGCAACTAACGGCAAAAACCAAAAACACACACAGAGCGACAGAGAGAGCGAGTGGGAGAGAGAAAGAGAGCACGCAGTCAGACAACGACGAGCAACGACTGCAGCGAGCGACTAACTCGAACTGAGGACAAGTCGACCAGCCAACTAACTGTCTGACTGCCTCGCTGGCTGCCCCATTCAGAAATCAGACATACACACACACACACACACACACTAATACACACATAAACCACCGGACCGCGGAGGGTTGAAAATGCGCATGTCAGCTAAAAAGTGCGAGCATAACATTAAAATATATACAGGGTGTCCCGTTAGCTTTGGTTTTATTTAAATTTCTTTTTTTTGCACATACATAATCCAATTATGTATATTTAGTCTGCTAACCAAACAGTCCGATGCCGCCAGCTCCGCCCAGCACGCCAGCACCGCCGAAACCACCGACCACCTTTTTGTCATAGCGTGCGCGAAAACCGCCGCCTCCAAAACCGCCGCCGCCAAAGCCACCGCCGCCTAGGCCATGTCCAAAGCCGCCTTTGAAGCCGCCGCCTCCAAAGGCACGTCCCCGAATGCGGTAGCTCTCGCGATAGCTGCCAAAGCCGCCACCAATGCCACCAATGCCACCAGCACCACCGAAGCCACCGCCGACCAGCGCCTGGCTCTGTGGCTGTTGCTGTATTATAGGCACCTGCTGTACAATCGGCACCTGTTGCACCACCGCTGGCACTTGCTGCAGCGTGTTGAGACCACCAAAGCCGCCCGCTAATCCCGCTGAGCCCAAATCGTGCGCCACTGCAGTACTACAGATCAGCAGCACTGGTAGTAGTATTATGTTGAAGCACCTCATCTTATACGGATTGTTGACCACGTAGTGCGACGCCGGCGCAGGCGCTTCAGCGTTTTTATGCACCCGCTGGGGTGGTGCGTCATGTAGCTGAAAATCCCCTCCCCCCTCCTGACACTTATGCTGTGTTTGCGCACGCATTAGGCAAGCAATGAGCGGGAACTGACATACCCGTCTCCAGCCACGTGGTCCGGTCTGACCTTCAGACGCTTTGTGATGCTTATGATGAGGTGTGAACTACACTGGAGAAAAACTCTGAGTTTATTAACGTAATCTTGATTGCGATTGGTTATTTTGATAGAAACATATTCTTATGAAAGCCCAGAAACTTGTTCTAAAATTTAAATCCTTTTTTTTAATTATTTTTTTTTATTTATTTTATTTTATAATAAGCTTATTTATAGTCTACAATTTTAAGGTAACTTTTTTTAAATTTATATTATTTATTAATTTTGTATATTTTTATATAAAGGTAAATTTTGGCTGAAGATTTTAATTTAATTTATATTAAAGAGCAATATCAGCTAAGACTAATTAATAGGTGTTTTTTTTTTAGTTTTTATTATGTTAAAATTATGTATTTATAACAATGTTTAAAAACAAATTCTATATGATTAAAATGGTTACAATTATCTGGTCAAGAAAGTTCGACGGAAACTGTCGAAGTTAGTTGGATTCTTTTTACAGTGTAAGTCTAAGCCGCGTCAGTTAATACCCAAACTATCCATTGACATACATGCTTTGAAGCGCCCATGGGCATGGATACATGTATCTTGTTTGGGGGAATTTTGGCATCCTATTTGTGAATTGGTAGCGTAAACAGGCCAAGTTGAACAGACAGGGACCACTAATTAATTTGCATAAATAACCGACTGGAGTCTGGCTAGCAATTCAGTAGTGGATGTGAACATGTTGCGGCAAATGGTTAAGTTGCCAATTTTCTTGGCACTGCTCATCAGTCTGGCCGTGGCCACGCCCATTATCAACGAAGGCGGTGAACTTGTGCGTGAGAAGCGCCACTTTGGTGGCATCGGCGGCGGCGGTGGCGGCATCATTGGCGGTGGCATTGTGGGCGGCGGCATTGTGGGTGGCGGAGGTGGTTACGCTAGCGCTCCGTTGGTGCAGACTGTGCCTGTGGTGACCACTGTACCCGTTATCACCACTGTGCCGGTGGTGTCCACAATTTCACAAGTTCAAACGATTCCCAGTTACGGCTATGGACTAGGAGGTGGTGGACTGGGAGGCGGTGGACTAGGAGGCTATGGCCTGGGAGGCTACGGTGGCGGCTACGGTGGTGGCTACGGTGGTGGCTACGGTGGTGGCTACGGTGGTGGCTACGGTGGTGGCTTCGGCCGTAGCCTTGGTGGTGGTGGTGCCAGCTTCGTTGGCGGCGGCATTGGTTTTGTAAAATTCAAAGGATTCGGCGCCGGCTTTTTGGGTTGAATCAAATCACAAGTGTAAATAAGCAAATAAACAAAAGTGCTATAAATAAAAAAGATATATATTTGTTTGTTAATGTGTGTGTGAGTATGTGTGTGTGTGTGTGTGAGTGTGAGTGTGTGTGGAGTTGATGATGCTGCAGTTTCTCTGAAGTTGAGCTTTTGTTGACGCTCAAGTTTCGTTTTGAAGCTGTTTGTTCGCTTATTTGGTCATAACTGAAAATAAATAAATAACATAAACAAAGCTGGCACTTTAACAAATAACATTTGAGGCAAAGCGTAATGAAATCTACTTATTTTGCTGAACGAGCACTATAAAAGCGTAAAATAAGAAGATCAGCAGCTGTACTTAGGAGAGATCAATCTTCACATATCAATTACAGTGGACTCAGCTTCCAGTTTGAATGATTTTGTTGGGGCAGAAAAGTCAAGATACATTTTAGGTTTTTCTTGAAGATAAAAAATCCATATCTTATAAAATGTATATTTTTATTTATTTTTTTCAGGGATACTATGTGTAATAAAACGTATAAGAAAGCAATAAATAAATTAAAGTATTGATATAAAAATTAACTAAAAAGTGTAGATACATGAAAAAATGTGTTTTTTCAATTATAAATATTTTACCATTATTTGTGTACTTTTTATACAATAATTTAAATTGGTGACAAATTCTGTTTTGGATTGACACCCAAAAATAACATAAACCTTTGTTTAAAAATATATATAAATAGAAATAAATATAGCCATTTTAATCTTTTAACATGATACACCAAATTTGCATTATATTATATATATATGGTATATGTTTGATCCTTTAAATGCTTTTGGTGGTTAAAGACAATTGTATGTGTTTAGTTTTTTTTATTTATTAATTTTTTTTTTTTTTTTTTTTTAGCAATTTCTCTAACTTTTCCAAAATTAAGATACCCTCAGGCATGAGCTCCACATATGATTCAACAAATATTTTATGTAGACAGCTCAAAAAGAGGTCAACTGCTGCAAATAAGATTCGAAACAGAATAAGTGACTTAAGTGAGCACTGGCCTGTTCCACTGTGTGCCCGTCAAGACTTCCGCATCTATATCGACATCACTTAGAGTACTTAATATGATTGGGTTAATATCAGACAAACAACTTCAGAGCTTAATAATAATTAGTTTTGGCTTTTGTGGCGAGCCAGAATAATAGACAAAAATATAAATAATATCTATAGATATATTTATATATATAAATATATATATTCAATGACAATCCAAACAATGCCGGTGAACTACCGCTTCACTCAAATATTTGGCTATAAATTAAAGTGCTGCTCGGCGCACCGCTTTAGTGGCTAACCAAATGTGGTTCTGACTGTGGAATACAATGGAATACTCGAATCTTAAAATCAGTTTGGTGCTCTGCATCTGTGTGCTGCTCTGTGGAGTAGTATACAGCAAGGAGCAGGAGCAGGAGACGGAGCAGGAAGTGGTTGTGTTGCCCGTTGAGCTACTGGAGGCGGGCGAAAATGGACAGGCCCAGGATGAGGGGAGTGCGGATAGTGGCCGGAAAGTGCGTCAATACTTTGGTCGACGACCCTATTACGGTGGCTTCGGTGGCTATCCTGGTGGCGGCTTCGGTGGCTATCCCGGTGGTGGCTTCGGTGGCTATCCCGGTGGTGGCTTCGGTGGCGGTTATGGTGGTGGCTTCGGTGGCTATGGCGGTGGCTTTCAACGCACTCGCGTCGTCACCCGCACTCGTGTTCGCGGTGGCTACTATGGCGGCGGATTCGGTGGTTTTGGAGGCGGCGGCGGCTTCTATGGATAATGTTTGCCAAAACGCTTTGCAGCTGATATATGTGATATTCCATTGTGCTACCTCAATAAATGTGTGGCGTTTGATCGTTTCTACAATTGGGTGCGACTTTTTATTGGTGGTGGTGCTGTTGTGGAGATGGAGGTGGAGGGAGTGTCGCTGCTTTATGATGAGAAAGTTTACGTTAGCTCCATCCACTTTAGCCGTACTTATAAATATGCTAAAGACTTGGCTCAGTTTTGATTTGGCCTTAAAATGTTGCGTTTCATTTGCCCAACGCGGCTGTTGTTGTGGTGCTGTTTCTGTGTATGCCTGGTCTGTGGTGCTTTGGATGAGCTGGAGTACGATGCGGATGTGGCACCACCAGTTGTGGGTTAGTGATTAAACATTTTTGTCTTGAGACTTGAATATTGTAATAAAAATATATTCTACATAAATTTATAAGACTTGAGAGCTATTTTTAACATTCGTAAATGGTATATTGTTTAACATATTTTTTCAAAATCGAGACAGAATTTTATTTTTCATTATTTTTTTCAGATTTCCATTTTTCGAGTCATTAAATTCATTATTATAGCCATGTTTTCCACCTGTTAACTGGTTTTTCAGCTCCGCAACCAACTTTAAATCTGTGGCATAAATTTGTTGTGCGAATGCGTCAGGCTTTTCAACGCTTTCAGCCCACCACCAAACAGCCCCAGGTGCAACTGCGCAGCACCACGCCGGAGACCGATTCCGATTACAGCTTCACGCCTGATCAGCAATTCTATGGAGCACTCAATCCCATATATCAAACACTTCAATTTTGATTTGGAATTTTATATGAAAAACTACAAATTAAACTAATATGATAATGCTAAGGATTAAATGATGTGTCTTAGAAATGCTTGTTGAAGATTCCCTTGAAGCCGCCAAGTCCGCCGCCAAAGCCATGACCGCCAAAGCCACCACCAAAGCCATGTCCACCAAATCCGCCACCAAAGCCATGACCAAGACCCAAGCCGCCAAAGCCGCCAAATTTGCCGCCCAGTCCGCCAAGGCCTCCAAGTCCCAAGCCACGTGCAACACGCTCGTTCTGCGGCTGTGGCGCCAGCTGCTCCACTTCCAAGTCCACATCGAGTAGGTTCACTGGTGCGCTCTCCAGCTCCACAGGCGCTGCCCAGCTGCTGCCAATCAGGCAGCTAGCAATTACCAAAAGACACACAACGAGGAACTTCATTTTCTTTTCTCTATTTTTTTTGTTTGTTCTGAGGTTGCTTAGGCAGCTTCGACAGTTGTGATTGCTGATTTGTACTTAATCCCAAATGTCCAAGATTCATGCTTATATATGCTGGACACACACATTTCTACAGACAGCCTTCTGAGCTCTTTTAGGGCGGGGCTCATGCATTTAGTTGCTAATTGCGAGTGTCCACATTGGACGGCTTCACTTGCTTCTCGTTCCCAAAATGTACTTTCATTCATTGAAATTTTTGACCGTCGATACTCTGTTTTATGTTGAAGAGAATCCGGGTATATTATTTATGAAATATATCTATTAAATATGCCAATATTAATTCTTGGTCCAACTTGGAATCTATTCTCTCCAATTGCTATTAGAACATTTAGAATTAACTATATTATTTATATAATATTATTATTTTATTATATTTATATATTAACTATATTATAATAACTTAAAAAAATAAGCTTAGACTTGGAAAAGAAAACAAATTTAAATAAATAATTTTAAATAAGAATAAAAAAAATATTTAGTTACATATATATATAATAATAATTAGGATTTATTGGTAATATTTACGAAAAGTATTTTTGTAAGAAATGCTAGACTAAAGTAAAAAACTTTTTATACTATTATACCAGAATGGTAATAATTATACTATTATACCAGAATGGTAATAATAGTATATTGGTTTTGTGCAATGTCCGTCATGCTGTCTGTCCGTCTGTCCGTCTGTCCGTCTGTATGAACGCGCGTTCCTCCGACACCCTTAGAGATAGAGACTTGAAACTTGGAATGTATACTGGAAAGTACCCTCAAAAGTTAAAGTGTCTTGGGTTTGGACCTACGTCCACTAGGGAGCTAGAAAATCGATAAATTCGATTTTAGCAAATCGATAAATCCCCATATCTCTTACAATTTAATGAATACAGTCACCAAATTTGGTTGGTAGGTTGTTGGCGAGGTCCTTGAAAGATCGGCATATGCCACGCCTACCTCCGACGCCCCCTTCACCCCCGCCCCTAAAATTTTCAAATGGCTATATCTTCCGCAGTTTTTGAGTGGGGAACGTCAAATTTGGTAGGTATATTACTGGTAGTCGCCTTTAAGAACCGATAACAAATTTGTGGTGCCACGCCCACACCTGCGCCTATAATCGACAATTCCGATTATTATTCGATAACACCGTATATCTCCGAACATTTTAAAGATAGAGTATCCAAACTTGGAAGGTAATTTGCTGGTAACCTCCTTCAAAGATTGGCATACCAATTTTTGGACCACGCCCACATCCGTCGCCCCCAGGAACTTCATCCCTAGAAATTTACAATGCGCATATCTGCCGTAATTTGCAAGCTAGAGTCGCAAAATTTTGCAGGTATGTTACTGGTGACTCCCCCAACGATCGGTAAAAAAATTGGATGGCCACGCCCACTCCACCTACCTGAACCGATACACCTGTTAGTGTAAATCGATAAACCCTTATATCTCACGCAATCTGAAAACTTAAGTCACTAAATTTTAAAGGTATATTGCTAGTAACACCCTTCATAAATGTGGAAAAAAAATTTTGGACCACGCCCACTCCCGCCCACAAAAATCGATAAATGCCTGTATCTCCCGCAATTTAAGAGCTACAGTTACCAAACTTAGAAGGTATACTACTAAGATCGAACTCCAAAATTTTTTGGGCCACGCCCACTCCCGCCCCCGATAACGATAAACGATTAACTGTACACAAATTAAGGTATAATAGTATTCCGCTGTCGGTTACGTCCGACTGCAACGTTCTATCTTGTTTTTTTTTAATTTCTTTTACTATTTATTATTTTTTCTTAAAAATATATTCATTATTTTATACAAATTCAACAGTTTTAAGGTGAGTTAGTTTTAAATTTAAGCTTCTTCAATTTTTTGAAACTGTGCAAAACAGGGTATTTCGCAGTCGGGCAACTCTTCCCCAATTCACACTTCAGGTAGCGTTGGATTGGGTTGGATTGCTTTCGGTTTGGGTTCGGTTAGCTCTGGCTCCATCTTCATCACTATTTGTGTCTTCTTCTGGCTGTGACTTTTGCGTTTGCTTAGGTCTTTAGCTGCTGTGTGCTGTGTGTTGTGGGGTTGAAGGTGGCGGTGAGGGGGTGTGGGGGTATTTTTGTTACATCATGTTTGCCTTTGTGTTTACCACCCTGCTAGTTGCCGGGCTGGTCTTGAAACGTAATCCAATTGACCTTAATGTGTTTGAGTAGCTAACATTTTGTCAGCCTAGTTGAAGATTTGGTAATCGAACCAGTTAGCCATTTTAGAAATTGTGCTAATTTTAGTATTGAAATTCTATTGGGAAACTGCTTTTAACACATCTTAGCTGGTTTTATGAGAACTTGTTTTCTAGTATACCGGACCCCAGTATTGGAGTTCTTGAATTGTTTTAAATCTGATGACGCTTATCCAGAGTTCAACGCACCTTTTTTTTGTATTTGCATTTTTTTTTTTTTTTATATACATTGTGCATTTTTTAAAAAGAAAATGTTTTTGATTGTACTAACTGCATTTTGATTGACTTAGCGGTTTGCGATGCCTTCGAATATAATTTTTATATTTCATGTTTTTGTTATTGCTGCTATGATGTGGATACCAGTTGCGTCTGGGCTTTATCCTCTCCAGCATTGATTTTTGACCGATGCGTGGACGCCGAACTGTGTCCCGGACAAATGCACGCGACCAGACAAGCGGATCCAGGCTGGCGTCATAGCTGGCTTCGTTGTGGCGCCACCAGGGCATTGCCTCGCACTGCAGCATTGGGAGCACCAGTAACAGCAGCAGCAGCACAAGTCTCAAAGTTGCTGATCTATTACTAATTCCAAGTGTAGAGCGCATCTCCTAAGTGTGTGTATTTTTGTCCTACTTGCGTCGCGGTAAATTAGAAACTGTTGCATGCGGAGTGGAACGCAGTGCGTCTTATATGGAGTAGAGTACGCTCGGGTCGCTTGGGATTCCCTTCCCTCTGCAAATGCAACGAAATGTTGAACAAATAGACAAATACCTTTTGCATGCTTCACAATTATCTTTAAGACCATTTTCAAGATTACCTGCAACCTCACACACACACACACACACACATGCGCTCAAAATTTTATGAATGATCAATGGAGTATGTAAAAATGTTCCGCAGGTCAACAGGAAAATGCTATTAGCTGAAATATTTTTTCATTGAATTGTAATAAATCATAAATCTATCTTTAGATGTATTTCACTATATTCCATTATTAATAGGAGATATATAATTCATTATATTTAAATAATAAGCTCAAAATACTTTATTAAAATTATTGAAATTATAATTAATTAACCTGTTAGATATTAGATAAAAATAAAAAAAAATTATTGAAAACAATTATTTTTTATTTATATTTATCTTATATCTAACAGCTTTATTTATTATAATTTAATTAATAGTAAATAAAGTATTTTATAGCTTATTATACAAAATATAGAATAAAATATATTGAAAATAAATATTTTTTATTTATAAGGAATTTATAATATTTTATATGTACACCATTTCCAATTGTGGTGTACCAATAATCAAGATTATGCGAAATCAAGATGTATATTTAAAAGAATAACTGTAAACTTGCAACCCTATATACCTATCGTATTCAAACATAGATACAGGTAGTATTCACAATAATTCGAGAACATTTAATATTTTTATATACCATGGAATTTCTGAATGGCTCAACGGGTAGTTTTTGGTCAACTAAATTTCCGTTTAAAACAGCATGTGTTTAATGGGTACCTGGATTTCACTTTCGTAATTGCAAGTGAAATGTAGTCAAAGAGCTATTAGCCAACTGACTAACATATGCATATATATACATAGATCTTAGGGTACCTGGCTGAAGTGTCTGGTCAATACTGAATACTCGACTCTGTGCTGCATTTCAGCCTTGCACTTGACACCAACTGCTGGCTGCACAATTAGCGTGTTCTGTGTGTGTGTGTGTGTGTGTGTGTGTGTGTGTGTGTGTTGTATGTGTGTGTGTGTTTGTTGGCCTGTGAAATATGCGCAAGTGGCAAAACCAGTTAAAGCCAACATCAGGGCGGCATACATATCATACTAATCCGACTCCCAGTTAGCCCACTTTCGTGTTGGCCCGCAAATAACTGCAATTGACATATTTGAGTGAGGAGTTGCATGCTGAAGAAAAGAAGAAGAAAACTAGAAAGAACAGCTAGCTGTGGCATAACGAAAATTATATACACTTACCGAAAATAAAAACCGGCTAACGTATAAATTAAAAGAAAAGCTTACTTAATATTCTAATATATGTCTTAAGTAGCAATTAAGTTAGATCGAATGAGTTATCAAGATAGCCCAAGAATATATATATGAACATTCAAAGATTATTTCCTTAGTGATGCGATAAGAATACCCATTGTTAGGGTATCGAAATTGACACAGAAAATGTTGCATAAAAGGTGCACTCGCCGCCAGTTTTGGCCACAGTCTGCCACCAAAGTTCTCTGAAGAAGATGTGCAACAAATTACTGCTGCTGCAGCTGCTAATCCTCTGCCTCATTCTGGCCATATCGGCGCAGGTGCAACAGTCGCGACTCCGTCTCCCACCTGGCTACAATATGCGGCTGGGTCCGATGCCCGCGCGATTTGTGGGCAAAGGAGCTTACACTCTGGTGGGAAAGCGAGCATCGCCGCCAGCCAAGTGGCAGCAGCAGCAGCAACAGCAAGTGCAAAAACTCCAGCAGCTCCAACAACTCCAGCAACATAAGCAACTCCTGCAACAACAACAACAACAGCGACGCCAGCAGCTATATCAGTGGGCCACAATGGGTGGCAAAGTGCACAACTAACTGTAATTTTTGAAAATGCATACGAAATTTATTTAGCTAAATAAATAAAATAAATTAGTTTTGAATAGGTTAAATGTTGCAAGTGTTGCTGCTGCTTCAGAAAGCGGGTGCATAATTTTGCATAGTCATGCTGTGATCGAAACCACCGCCAAAGTGGCCAGGCATGCCAAGTGGGCCACCAGGCTGACCATAGAGTCCTCCTGCATTGGGTGCACCATTTAAGCCGGGCATGTTGGCCAGATTGATAATATTATTTAGTGCCCCAAAGTTATCCAGCGGAGGTTGCACGCCAAATCCCTGACCCAGCTGGGCGTTGGGATACAGGCCTTGGGGATTGCCGTACATGAAGCCAGCATTTGGCAGATTGCCCGGATAGCCACCCAGGCCAGCTCCAAGTCCCAGTCCAAAGTTAGTGCCAGCGCCAGGCAGACCCAGGCCCAAGCCCAGACCCATGCTGGGATCGGCTGGATAATTGTTGACTATACTCGATTGCAGGCCAATCTGTCCTGGCATGCCCAAGAATGGTGATCCAGCTGCTCCACCGGCGCCAAGAAACATGCTTGGATAGTTGGGATACCGTGCTAGCTGCATATTTGCCATGGGATTCATGGAAAGTCCAGTCATTCCCGAAATTCCTGTCATCTGCATGGCGGGAGTCATGTTGACCGTATTCCCAGCCATCATCTTTACATCCGCTTCGGTTGTGGCACCCTTCAGCTGCCGTTGCTCACGTTCCTGATGCTCCTTCAGGGGCTGCGCTAAGCAGGTGGAGAGCAGCAGCAGCAGCGAGGTTGGCAGCAAGGATTTTAGGTCGACACACTTCATTTTGCTTGGATTCCCTTTGCTCAACTGTTTGCTTCCGTCTAGTTGGAGTCGCCTTTTATGCGAGGCGAGTGAGCTGGTCAACTTTCTTTCATTTGGCAATTGGTTTTCTTTTTGGCTCATAAAACTGTTACCAAAGCGACTTCTTTTTTATGAGTGCGCCGAACAGAGCAGCTTGTCTGCGTTTGGTAATCTCTTTATAAACAATTCGCACATTTTGCCTAATGCCAACCGCAAATAAGGTGCTAAGTGTCTCAGACGATCGACCAACGGTTCGTCGCTCCGTCAGCGGTCAAGCCGAAAATTGTCGGTCCACCGTGGTGAATTCGCAAAGTGAAATGCGAGCCGTGTCCAGTTTTTTGCCAGCTGTTTTGCTGAGTGAGATAAGTCAAAAGACTTAGGCAACGAACTTGCTGCTGGAGTGCATGCCGCAAAGTATGCAGTAATTTTGCAGAGCTCGTGAGTCACACTTGATATCTAAACTCATTGACTCATCAATAAACTGAATTTTAAATATGTTATCGAAAGAATAAGCATATGCATAAATTAAAAAAAAATTAAGCAAATAACTTGATTTCATTTGTATTTTGGTAAATTTTTTATTTAAAAAAAAGCAATTAAAATGGTAGAAAAGATAGGCAAACAAAAATTGATATGCTTGCTCGCATATCCATTCAACAAATCTCATACACATAAAAAATAAATATATATATTTTTAAAACTGATTTAAATTTATAACATTTATTAAGTTAGCTGTCTTTGAATTAGTCAAACGACCGTCAAAATTATTTGCGTATTTTGACCTCATATCATAAAATTCATAAATGTTTGATATGCAAAACAACTGCAGTCTTTGTCTAAAAGACAACTTCGAATAGCTCGAAGTGTAAATAAATTATATTATCAAAAAAGCTTAATTGATTGTGTAAACATTGCCACAGTTAAATAGCTTTTCAATAAAAAATGCCAACTGCTGAAAATAATTGTCAAGTACAGTTGAATTCAATCTAATCAATTTTTACTCAAAATAAAATATCGGGAAAAGTTTTTATTTTTATTTAATGCAATTAAACAATTTTTACGATCTAAACTGCTAACCCTAGTATAATTTATTTTGTCTGGAGATTAATAAATAAAAGAACATACAAATAATCATTTTGCTCTCATACAAATCCCATTTAACAGTAAATTGTTAACTGCTAATGCAAAACTCGCATTATAAATCAAAAGAGTGTACAAATATAATTAGATAGAGTGTGTAGCCTTAGCAAGGAAGAGAAGCGACATCCTAGGGATGCATGTCATGATGAGCAATGACATAGTAGCCCTCAACCCAATAAAAATTCTAGCATTCGTGGAAGAGCTTGGTTTGATGGAGGAGCTTTAAGCCCAGAAGGGTCCACAATAGATCTATCAGGTCGCAGTGCACACACCCCCTAATCTAATAATAATAATAATAATAATTAGATACTTTTTATATTTCTTGATTTAATGTTATATTTAATATTTGCAATATATTAACATACTTATAATAAATAAATATTATGTAATATAATTCTTTTGTACTCAACTTAGAGAGCTAGACCTGTGACAATGCCTTAATGACTATATAAATATATACACTAGTGTTCCAGCTGATTTGTTCAGATTATTTGCCATAGCTGTCAGTGTAGGCTTCGCGTTCTCTATCCGCTCTATCTTTGCGTTCTTCGAAGGAGCCGTAGGCGCTGATAAGATTCGCTGCCTGACCGGAACGACGATTCCCACTCAAAGCATTTGGACTGTTGTGATATCCATAGACAACGCTGCTGGGATAACAGATGAAGTAGTCGCCCTCACGCTTCTGTCGCACAGACTGACCGCTCAGATCAGTGGATGACTTCACGGCCTGATATGGATTATTTCCGTCAAGGGGCGCTGATTGGCACAGGCACAAGGAAGCCAGGATTAAAGCAAAGATAATGGTGCAGTTCATGTTGATCGGTTTTCCTTTGTTATTTATCAGTTGATTACTGCTGCTGCTGCTGCTGCTGCTGATGTGCTGCTATTGAAGTTTCTTATGGTTCTGTTTGGTTGCTGTATGCTTCTGCCTGTTTATATACATGAGATTTTCATACTATGCGCTAATTATAATGACAGACAGACGGCCAACTCACTCCACTAATTCAATTTGTTATACATATTTTAACCTGATTAGCACCAATACAAAATCGCACAACATTTCCGTCAATTCACAGTGGAGCTTAAGGGGCATATCGCTTGTGACGTCAGAGCTGGAGTTGATGATCCATTGGTTAGATCCTAATTTGTGGTTTTTTGTTGCGGTAGGCGCTACAATATTCATTCGTATGACTCAGGAGAATACAGATAACAAATTCACTTTCATCATCAAAGTCAATTTTCCCAATTTAGGTTTACTGACATGTATCTTGCAAGTATCTTACCCACTTATCCATAAAATGATTTATTTATTTGCTCAGACATAGAAAATACTTAACTAATTAGCACAAGTTTATTAACTTTTAATTTAAAGATTTGCAATAGTTTTGAATTAAAAAAATAATAATACTTTACTCTGAGCAACTCAAAAGAATGATTCGATAACAATTTGAATTTAGTCTTGTTTATATGCAATTAAGAAAAGGTGAAAATATTTAATATATTAAAATATTTATTTAATAAAGTATTATTCGTGATATTTCACACAAAACAATAGACGTTAATTATTATCATAATAAGCCTTATTGCCTCGTTGCTAGGTTTAACTTATGTATATAATATACATATATGTTCATATGTATGTAAATGAATCACATTCTCAAAACTTGAGTTGTTTCCGTGTAATCTACTCATAAAGAAATGTAAAAATATTTATTTTAGACAATAATTAATGAATCAGTCCAGCTAAGAACAGAATATAAGTTTTAATATTTCGTGAGGGTATCATGAAACTTGCTAAATTGAATTAAATTTAGTATAATTATCAACTCGAAAGCAACTTATAAATTCTAGTTTAAATGGGCCTCCACTGGAACAATTGATTAACTAAACCAAATCCGTAGCTTTACATTTCTGTGGAGAAATATATATTTCAAGAAGTTAAGAATTGTTTCCATTTTTGTAAGTAACATGATTTTACAGCTTTCCGTTTAATGCAAGTCCTGAAAGGAGTATAAATAATTTAAGTATGAATAATAAAAATTATAATAAATAGAAACTTTATATATAAGTACTAGAGAAAACCCCAATATATGTATTTGTAATTTCCATATTTAATGGTCTGCTTAAGCGGAAAAATGCAATGACTAATATCAAAATCATCAATAAATAACGCCTTTCATGGCAAAAATTATTTCAAGTCATAAAACTTGTCAACTCGATTCTGCTTAAAGCTAAAATGACTCCACAAATTTCACAACAGAATCATAAAATTTGCGAAGATCCCAACTGAGCCGCTGCCGCACACCCCCTCTCTTCCCTGATCCACCTAATAAAGTAGTTCTCGCATCCAATATTTTATGGTTGCTTGGTGCCGTTTTAAGTATACAAATATTTTCAAATATTGGCTTTTTATACCCTTAACCCATTAAAAATGGGTAAAAAGGGTATAATGGTTTTGTGCAATTGTATGTAACAGGCAGAAGGAAGCATCTCCAACCCCATAAAGTATATATATTCTTGATCAGGATCGACAGCCGAGTCGATATAGCCCTGTCCGTCTGTCTGTCCGTCTGTATGAACACGCGGATCTCAGAGACTATAAGAGCTAGAGACTTCAAATTTGGAATATAAGCTCTCGTGTACCAGGCGCAGATCAAGTTTGCTTTCTTTTATCGATAACTGTCTCAGTTTTTAAATTATCGATACATTTCGATTTCCGATAGCAATAAATTCCACAATTTAAGAGGCGGAGGCTTCTAATTTATACATAATATGCATATACATATTATTGATCATTGCCGATCAATTTCATATTCTCATATTAATCTCATTTCCATCAGCAGCCGCAAGCATTTTCTCTATACATATAAATAGGCTAGCGCATTTGTGAGAAAGAGATGGCATGATCATCGACGCTAGCGTCAATATATTTGTGTGTATGCTGCAGAGCCCCGATAAGTACTGTTTCGTGTACGTACGTATGTCTGTATGTATGTATATGCTGTGAGCAAAAATACTCTGTAAGAAATGCACTTGGAGAACTGAACATTTGAGTGCAAATCATTGTAAAGGGAAATTTGCCAACAAAACTAGAATATATTTAACAACTGGGTTAAGGGTATATCGTGGTCGAGCCAACTCGACTACAGCTTCTTACTTGTTTTTTACTGCCAATTGTTGTTTTGGTTAAAGGAATATTTTGCAGTCTGTCGATTCGATTGGAATATTTTGAAGAGCTCATCTGAAGTTAGTTTGTGGTGTGCTAAAAATAAATCAACATATATTTTGATTAATATTATTATTTCTGATTTTGAGAGCAAAACAGGCTTGAAGAAGGTGTCAATATTTGAATTACATGTTTTCGTTTTGACGGGTAATCAATCGAATCCGAATCCGAATGCGAATGCGTAGAAGCTGTGACGTTCCCCAAAAACTGGTTTATTTCTTATTTGTTATTTTTGTTGTTAAACTTTAATTACGACATCCATCAGATATGTTGTAATATATACTCGTATATATTCGCATTAAACAAATTAAATTAATTAGTGCAAACCGGGATTCGGAAACGCTTAATTTAATAAAAGGTAAATCATTCAGATTTATCGAGATTTACTTATTTTTTTTATACTCTGAAACCGAAGTTATCCAGAGTAAATTGGTTTTGTGCAATGTGCGTCATGCTGTCTTTTTTCGACACCCTTAAATCTACAGCCTTAAAACTTAGAACCAATTCAGGACCGCGCACAGGGTGGAAATTGGGGTGCTATTGAGGAGGCTAGCAAATCGGTAAAATCGATAATTGCAAACCGATATAGCCACAATTTTAAGGCTACAGTCAACAGATTATGATAAATATATGTACATATATAAATATAAAGTCAGTATCTCGAAAGGTAGCTAGCTGATATTCTACTTCATCGATAGGTATACATTTTTTCCTAGACTTCGCCCGCACCCAGGAACTTTGCGTTAGTCTAAGTGGCTATATACATTTATCTTAGCTTAGAATTAGAATCTAGAGTAGTAGACCGATTTACAATTGATGCTCGCATATATTATATAAAAAAGTGAGTCAGTTTCTTTTGACAAACAAAAAAAAGTTGAAGCTGTTATCTGAACTGATGCTGTCAAGTGCCCTGCAGACCTTGTGTGAGTTCTTCAATTTTTGGTGCTTTCTAAATGCAAAAAAAGCTAAGCTTAAGGGAATATGTGCAAAGGGGCGTATGTGGTCTAAAATACGCCAATATTTGATGCTGACCGCCTTTATTTAAGCGCTAGGCCTTCGTAGCTAAATATTCTCTCATTTTCCAACAAGTTAAGACATTCTAACGATCTTTCGATAACGTGTTTAAACAACAATTTAAATTATAATTGTAGCTATCTCGTAGCGATAAGCTCAGTACTTCCGCATACAACATTTCACAATCGTGATAATTGCTAGCCAGAATTTTTATTCGTTAGATACGTATTTTTGACATATGAATCACATTCCAAAAAATGTCAGCTTTTTCGAGTAATACACTCATCCAGCCAAGTGCAAATATTTCTTTAAGTCTAATTATGCATGATTCAGCACAGCTAAGCTAAGTGTAGTCGGCTCTAGGTGCAAAGGGGAACCCATTATGCTGTTTTAATACTCCATCCAGCAGCTGGGGACTGTTTGCCTCCGGCCGAAGTCGGCCCTTATGCGATGCAGTGAGTTGGTCAACTTTCTTTCATTTGGCTATTGGTTTTCTTATTGACTCAAAGTGACACCTTTTTTTACAACGCCAAAGAGAGGTTGTTGTCTGCATTTGGTAATCTCTTTGTTAACAATTCGCATATTTCGCTAATGCCAAGAAAGACTTAGGCAACGAACTTGCTGCCCAAATATTGAATTTATGCCCAAAAGTATGCAGTAATTTTTATGAGTCGGGCTTGAAATAGGAATTTAATAATTGAGCAAACAATTTAATTGTGCTCGCCAATATGATTTAGTAAGGTCCTAACAATGTTTTCAATCTAGCTGGTTGTAAGTTGATCTTGGTTATTAAGAGACGTTTATTAAAGGAAGGAAAAGCTCTCGATTATATATTAAGTATTATTATAGCTTAAATACAATTTTCTTACTCTTAAGACTGGAGTAAAAATAGGATTCATTTTTCGAATGACTTGTCTGTGATCTGTTTGCACTCTAATATTCCATTCAATTCTAATTCCAATTCGTTAAAAAAATTTATAGAAAATTGGATACTATAAAGTCCAATAGGTTCGGTTGGGGTAAACGACTATCGGCCTATTTAGGCCGACACATAAAGGCCAGGTTTGGTTCGTCGTGATACCGTATCGGATTTCGGTTCTCAACCGACCTTCGTGTTTATGTATTAAAGGTTTAACTAGCGAGTCGTATTTACAAAATTCGCAATCTTGGTTGGTCCTAAGTCTGCCACCACTGATAAATTGGGTAGAAAATTGTTGCCTTAGCAGAAGCAGAAGAAGTGCCAAGGAGATTCTTCTTCGCCCTCTTCTTTATAGCTTCTGCAGAAATCCTTATAGGGCAACTGGATTCTGTTGGCAGCCAGTGTCCCGTTATGGCTTGGATAACTGCAGAGCAGTTTGTGAGATTAAGATTCTTTACGGATCTTTTTATGAATATTTGGTAGGTAGACAGAGGCTTCCTAAGTATTCTTGAATTAATATTCTTGATGAGAAACAAATTTTTCTTTTTTCTGGCGAAGATTAAGTACATATGTACATGTATTGACCCATATAATCCAGAGTGTATACAAAACATTTAAATACTTTTAAATTGTTTCAATAAATTATTTAATTGTTATTTATATATTTACACAGCTATATGAAATAAATAGTTTGTTTTTCTAAACTAACTAAACATAAGCACTAAAGTCCAGCTTAGTTGCTCTGTTTACTAGAAATTGTTGTTTATGTAGGCTTCACGTGCTTTATCCGAAAAATTCGTGCGATCATCGATGGAATCGTAGGCGTCGAAGAGACTGTCTGCATAACTGGAACGCCGATGAGTCCTTAAAGCGTTTGGACTGTAGTAATAGCCATAGACAACGCTGCTGGGATAGCAGATGAAGTAGTCGCTCTGGCGCTTCTGTCGCACCGACTGACCGCTCAGATCAGTGGGTGACTTCACGGCCTGATATGGATTATTTCTGTCAAAGGGCGCTGATTGGCACAGGCACAAGGAAGCCAGGATCAAAGCAAAGATAATGGTGCAGTTCATGTTGATCGGTTTTCCTTTTTATCAGTTGATTACTGCTGCTGCTGCTGATGTGCTGCTATTGAAGAGTCTTATGATTCTGTTTGGCTGCTGTATGATGTTGCCTGTTTATATACATGATCATTTCACACTTTGCATTGCACATAATGGCAGATAATCAAACAAACAACTCACCGAAATAATTCAATTTGTTGAATTTGTTATGTACATAAAATGTACAACATTTTCGACAATTCTCAGTGAAATTTTAAGAATATCGCTTTAATTTGCTTATAAGCTTTACAGCATTCTAGGTGTAATGATTGTCACGTTTTGGTGTTGCTACGATTGAATTTTATAATAATTTAATTTATAATACATTATAAATATACTAATGCTATTACTTAACAACTATTATGTGTAAAGTTATAGACTTGACTTGATTTACACTGAGGAAAAAACTTATCAACATTACGAAGAGCAGTTTGCTAAGTTAATGTCTATTCCTTAAAAACAATCTTAAAACTAGTCTTTTTACTTCACAATTTAACTCAAATTTTTACAAACCCATCTTTGACTCATGAATCAAGAATTCAGTTAAAAAATTATTATGTTTTTATGTGAGTTTATTTGCATCTATGAATAACTCTAAATATTAATATTGCATTCCAGGGAACTTACAAGTTTTTTCGTCATATTTCACACACAACAAAAGACGCTAATTACTGAATATTATTGCCTCGTTGCTAGATTGAACCTATATATGTATGTAACATATATGTACATATGTATGTATATGAATCATATTCGCAAAACTTGAGTTATTTCCGTGTAATCTACTCATAAAGAAAATCGAGGAATGTTTGTTTTCGCCAATTATCAATGAATCAGTCCAGCTAAGTAACTAAGCTTATTTCTGTGTAAAAAAAAACTTTAACATTTCGAGTTGAAATTGTGAAACTTGTTTAAAGTGTATATTTGTACTACAAATATCACATAATAAAATGGGTCTGCACCAGAGCAGCCGATTTAAGAAATGTTTCATTATGAATTGGGAGACAATAACTATAAATATATATTTTTATACCCTTAACCCATTAAAAATGGGCAGGCAGAAGGAAGCATCTCCGACCCCATAAAGTATATATATTCTTAATCAGGATCAACAGCCGAGTCGACATAGCCATGTCCGTTTGTCTGTCCGTCCGTCCGTCTGTCCGTCTGTATGAACACGCGGATCGCAGAGACTATAAGAGCTAGCGACTTCGAATTTGGATTATAAGTTCTCGTGTACCAGGTGCAGATCAAGTTTGCTTTTTTTTATCGATAACTGCCTCAGTTTCTGAATTATCGATACATTTCGATTTCCGATAGCAAAAAAATCCCAAAATTTAGGAGGCAGACGCTTCTTATAATATGCATATGCATATTATTGATCAATTGCCAAATTTTCATTAAGATCGGACGAGAAACACCAAAGTTATAGTCGAAAATATATTTTAATATTGATCTTATTTCTGTCAGCAGCCGCAAGCATTTTCTGTATACATATAAATAGGCGAGCGCATGTGTGAGAAAGAGATGGCACGTTTTCTGCCGAGCCCCGATAACTACTGTTTCGTGTACGTATGTACATATGTCTGTATGTTTGTCATCTTAAAGGAAAATTGGCCAATAAAACTAGAATATATTTAATAACTTGGTTAAGGGTATATCGTAGTCGAGCCAACTCGACTACAGCATCTTACTTATTTTATTTTATGTGTGATATGAAATAAAAATTTAAATATATAGCTATAAGTAGGTCTTACTTCATAAGCCCAAATAGAGTATATTTCAACTGATAAAATTAAATTGTGCCTTTATCAAAAGTTTACATTACAATTTCTAAATAGTATCACAAGAACGGAAAAGATCACAACTGATCCGACTCCTTCAATAATTCCTATATCTAATGTTTTGTGGCTGTTTTCTGGCATATATATTTTTTTTACTGCCAATTGTTGTTTTGGTTCTGGTTCCATTGGAATATTTTGAAGAGCTCGTCTTATTTAAATATTATATTAATTATAATTTGTTGTTAGTGCGTTAAAAATAAAGTTGATGGCGCCGTAAGCTATTTTTCGATTATTTATTATTATTATTATTTGTTATTATTGTTGTTATTTATTATTGTTGTTTACAATTTCTGTTTTGAGTGGCAAACAGGCTTGAGGAACATTGTCAACATTTGAGTTACAAATTTGTGTTTTTTTTTTCACGGATAATCAGTAAAATACGAATGCGTAAAAATCGTGATGTACCAGCCCCCAAAAGATTGTTTATCTGTTTCTGTCTTCTGAGAGTATTATATATCTTCAATGAGGTTTGAGGTTGAGTCGGCATAGCTTTGTCAGTCTTTCCCTAGACCCTTATTTTAAGAAGATGTAAGCAGTATGCCAGAACCAGCCAGATCAAACTATGTTATTATATGAAAAGTTCATGTATGGAAAACAACTTGTAACGGACACTTACGATGTTGTTTCGGCTGGCACACTCTGTCTACTTTTTTGGACGGCCGTGCTCAGGGAAAGGTGGCGTGGGTCTGGTGCTGCCTCAACAAACGGTGCTACAATAATAATATCGTAGACAGAGACGGGAGGACGGGAGACGGAAGATGACTCATACAATATGGAAACGGACTGACATGTTTATACCCTATCTACATTTGGAGAACTAAGATGGCATTGTTCTCCATCTGTACCCACCCAACCTTGTAGGACCAATCGCAATTTTGTATCCTACCCAAAGAAAAGCCTGCGGTGCTGAAACCTAAGGTGCCTTTAAATAAGAACCGTTAGTTCATATTGATCTCTTTAATATATTAATTCAAATAGGGGACATTCCATGGTGATAGGAGTTAATACTAGGATTGTATACTTAAATTATGGTAACTTAAAATATATGTGCATTTCATATGCAATTAAAAAAAAAGACAAAATTCCTAGGGCGCTCTATTTTTGATTATTGCATCCTATGATGCTAACACATCCGGCTATGCCGTACTCACTACCATAATATCCTTAATGATCCATCGATGTCAGCAGGCCTGTCGACGTGGATGATCTGTAGGCGATGATAATCAAAATTTAAGGATGCAACAATTCGAACAAAGCGCTCAACTAGAAAAGATGATACAAATTTATAAGTATGGAATTTAATGGAACTTAAGACTAAAATTCATTTTATACTAAAATTACATAACAGCTTTTAAGCTGTTAACCCCCTGTTACTTAAAATAACCGCAGTTATTGTTTTGTTGTTCTAGTTGTTGGTGTGTTGCTGCAGTTCCTGTTGTTGTTGTTGTTCCTTTGTTGTTGTTGTTGTTCCGGTTGTTGTTGTTCCTGTTGTTGTTGTTGTTGTTCCGGTTGTTGTTGTTGTTGTTGCGGCTGTGTTGTTGCTGAGATTTGTTGTTGTTGTTGTAGAGATTTGTTGTTGTTGTTGTAGAGATTTGTTGTTGTTGTTGTAGAGATTTGTTGTTGTTGTTGTAGCAGTTGCCCTGGGCAAAAGGGGCCACCGCTTCTCTACTTCGAATCCGACTTATTTTATATTTTCCTATGGCCGAAGACAAAAGATATACATTTTCAAAGCCTACTCACAATCACTAAAATCCAGAATATACTCACAATAAAATATATTAACCGAAGAAAGGGCATCGGTGGTCAGTGCCGTGGTCGAAAGTGTATTGTAGTGCGGTGTTAATTTTGGTGTGGTGTGCTTGCAGTATTTGCAGGTTAGGTCAGGGTATCGGCAAGTCGGTATGCAACTTTTCTTTATTTATTTATTTTTTTTTTGTTTACAATGCCTTGCCGATAAACCCAAAACTGTTTAACCGCACTGCCTTTAATTTAAATTTTATATTTTTTTATTGCACACACACACACTTGGCACCACTTATAACCTCGACACACTGCACTGCCAAAATTCCGGAAATGGGTCGCGATCCTCATAAAATCCCTCTGGGGTCGGGTGGGGTCGGTTGTCGCTGGGAGATTTGCCACGGAAAAAGGCACTTATCTCCTATCCAGCTCTGGATGTTTAGAGATTTGTTTATTAACGTGAGAATTTTCTTCACGTTGATAAACAATTTTTCTTCCCAGCACAGACTCGCTTTTGTACTTCTGCATCGATCGCCGCATGCAGAAGAATGAATTGCATGCGCAAGCGCAGCTGATTTGCAAGTTCAAGGGCGCATGCTTGCATTTAAAAGCTCAAGGGCATTCAAAAGCTGAAGGGTGCAAATCCGTGATCAAAAGCTTTCTAAAGCATCATAAGCTTTATCAGCTGATCTAAGCTTATTAATTCAAATGCGATATTGCTGACTATTCGCGTCCCCCACACCACAGGTCTGATCTTCCTCTATTAGAGAAAGATAAGAGCTGAAAAAAAAATTCAACGGGATGCGAATAGGAAGTGTTAGCTACCAAATGTCTTCTAAGCTACGTCTGGCGGCCATAGCAAAATATAATATATTTTTTTTTTTGAAACGGAAATGTGAGATATACATAAAGATACAAATATTTCTATATCGAAATCAACTCTGAATAATTAATAAGGACTTATCCAAAGGTGTAGCACCGCAGGTTTGATTGACAGGCGTATAAACATCTCAGAAACGTAAACGGAATTTACTATAAAAATATATAAGTGTGCATATTACCCAATTTAAAGAGGAACAGACCGAAAAACTCCAGTCTGAGCAAATCTCAATTCAAATCAGGAATATAATTACTGTTTTAATATAAATTGCTTGGTATAGAACCGACTGAATCAGAACTAAAATTCCAACACAATTCGAAATTAAACAAATGAATTAATTATATATCTAGAAAATTTCTTTCATTAGAAAGAGACTCTAAAATATAAAATCTACTTTCTGGAACTGCGCCATTTACTGGTCTGGATCCGACAATAATCAGAACTCCAGCATTTCCAAGTAAATAGAAAGTACCATTCGGATTTAATTGAAAAGATTATTTTGGGTGGAGTATGGTTTCAAGAAAAGGAAAGGTAATTTGGGAAGAGCGGGGTGTAAACATTAACTAAGGATAATAGGGATTATCCTAGTAATGATACGTACAATGCAACAACCAATCGGTCGGGCTTTGTTTATTATGGTAACGATCAATCGGTCGTTCGGGCCCCACGTTGGGCGCCAATTATTATGTAACGGACACTTACGATGTTGTTTCGGCTGGCACACTCTGTCTACTTTTTTGGACGGCCGTGCTCAGGGAAAGGTGGCGTGGGTCTGGTGCTGCCTCAACAAACGGTGCTACAATAATAATATCGTAGACAGAGACGGGAGGACGGGAGACGGAAGATGACTCATACAATATGGAAACGGACTGACATGTTTATACCCTATCTACATTTGGAGAACTAAGATGGCATTGATCTCCATCTGTACCCACCCAACCTTGTAGGACCAATCGCAATTTTGTATCCTACCCAAAGAAAAGCCTGCGGTGCTGAAACCTAAGGTGCCTTTAAATAAGAACCGTTAGTTCATATTGATCTCTTTAATACATTAATTCAAATAGGGGACATTGCATGGTGATAGGAGTTAATACTAGGATTGTATACTTAAATTATGGTAACTTAAAATATATGTGCATTTCATATGCAATAAAAAAAAAGACAAAATTCCTAGGGCGCTCTATTTTTGATTATTGCATCCTATGATGCTAACACATCCGGCTATGCCGTACTCACTACCATAATATCCTTAATGATCCATCGATGTCAGCAGGCCTGTCGACGTGGATGATCTGTAGGCGATGATAATCAAAATTTAAGGATGCAACAATTCGTAACAAAGCGCTCAACTAGAAAAGATGATACAAATTTATAAGTATGGAATTTAATGGAACTTAAGACTAAAATTCATTTTATACTAAAATTACATAACAGCTTTTAAGCTGTTAACCCCCTGTTACTTAAAATAACCGCAGTTATTGTTTTGGTGTTCTAGTTGTTGGTGTTGTTGTTGCTGTTCCTTTTGTTGTTGTTGTTGTTGCAGTTGTTCTTGGTGTTGCTGTTGTTGTTGTTGTTCTTGTTGTTGCTGTTGTTGTTGTTGTTCTTGTTGTAGCTGTTGTTGTTCCGGTTGTGATGTTGTTGTTGTAGTAGCGGCTGTGATGTTGCTGTAGCTCTTGTTGTTGTTGTTGTAGAGATTTGTTGTTGTTGTTGTAGAGATTTGTTGTTGTTGTTGTTGAGATTTGTTGTTGTTGTTGTAGAGATTTGTTGTTGTTGTTGTAGAGATTTGTTGTTGTTGTTGTAGCAGTTGCCCTGGGCAAAAGGGGCCACCGCTTCTCTACTTCGAATCCGACTTATTTTACATTTTCAATAAAATATATTAACCGAAGAAAGGGCATCGGTGGTCAGTGCCGTGGTCGAAAGTGTATTGTAGTGCGGTGTTAATTTTGGTGTGGTGTGCTTGCAGTATTTGCAGGTTAGGTCAGGGTATCGGCAAGTCGGTATGCAACTTTTCTTTATTTATTTATTTTTTTTTTTGTTTACAATGCCTTGCCGATAAACCCAAAACTGTTTAACCGCACTGCCTTTAATTTAAATTTTATATTTTTTTATTGCACACACACACACTTGGCACCACTTATAACCTCGACACACTGCACTGCCAAAATTCCGGAAATGGGTCGCGATCTTCATAAAATCCCTCTGGGGTCGGGTGGGGTCGGTTGTCGCTGGGAGATTTGCCACGGAAAAAGGCACTTATCTCCTATCCAGCTCTGGATGTTTAGAGATTTGTTTATTAACGTGAGAATTTTCTTCACGTTGATAAACAATTTTTCTTCCCAGCACAGACTCGCTTCTGTACTTCTGCATCGATCGCCGCATGCAGAAGAATGAATTGCATGCGCAAGCGCAGCTGACTTGCAAGTTCAAGGGCGCATGCTTGCATTTAAAAGCTCAAGGGCGCATGTTTGCATTTAAAAGCTCAAGGGCGCATGTTTGCATTCAAAAGCTCAAGGGCGCATGTTTGCATTCAAAAGCTTTCTACAGTACCATAAGCTTAATCAGCTGATCTAAGCTTATTAATTCAAATGCGATATTGCTGACTATTCGCGTCCCCCACACCACAGGTCTGATCTTCCTCTATTAGAGAAAGATAAGAGCTGAAAAAAAAATTCAACGGGATGCGAATAGGAAGTGTTAGCTACCAAATGTCTTCTAAGCTACGTCTGGCGGCCATAGCAAAATATAATATATTTTTTTTTTGAAACGGAAATGTGAGATATACATAAAGATACAAATATTTCTATATCGAAATCAACTCTGAATAATTAATAAGGACTTATCCAAAGGTGTAGCACCGCAGGTTTGATTGACAGGCGTATAAACATCTCAGAAACGTAAACGGAATTTACTATAAAAATATATAAGTGTGCATATTACCCAATTTAAAGAGGAACAGACCGAAAAACTCCAGTCTGAGCAAATCTCAATTCAAATCAGGAATATAATTACTGTTTTAATATAAATTGCTTGGTATAGAACCGACTGAATCAGAACTAAAATTCCAACACAATTCGAAATTAAACAAATGAATTAATTATATATCTAGAAAATTTCTTTCATTAGAAAGAGACTCTAAAATATAAAATCTACTTTCTGGAACTGCGCCATTTACTGGTCTGGATCCGACAATAATCAGAACTCCAGCATTTCCAAGTAAATAGAAAGTACCATTCGGATTTAATTGAAAAGATTATTTTGGGTGGAGTATGGTTTCAAGAAAAGGAAAGGTAATTTGGGAAGAGCGGGGTGTAAACATTAACTAAGGATAATAGGGATTATCCTAGTAATGATACGTACAATGCAACAACCAATCGGTCGGGCTTTGTTTATTATGGTAACGATCAATCGGTCGTTCGGGCCCCACGTTGGGCGCCAATTATTATGTAACGGACACTTACGATGTTGTTTCGGCTGGCACACTCTGTCTACTTTTTTGGACGGCCGTGCTCAGGGAAAGGTGGCGTGGGTCTGGTGCTGCCTCAACAAACGGTGCTACAATAATAATATCGTAGACAGAGACGGGAGGACGGGAGACGGAAGATGACTCATACAATATGGAAACGGACTGACATGTTTATACCCTATCTACATTTGGAGAACTAAGATGGCATTGATCTCCATCTGTACCCACCCAACCTTGTAGGACCAATCGCAATTTTGTATCCTACCCAAAGAAAAGCCTGCGGTGCTGAAACCTAAGGTGCCTTTAAATAAGAACCGTTAGTTCATATTGATCTCTTTAATACATTAATTCAAATAGGGGACATTGCATGGTGATAGGAGTTAATACTAGGATTGTATACTTAAATTATGGTAACTTAAAATATATGTGCATTTCATATGCAATAAAAAAAAGACAAAATTCCTAGGGCGCTCTATTTTTGATTATTGCATCCTATGATGCTAACACATCCGGCTATGCCGTACTCACTACCATAATATCCTTAATGATCCATCGATGTCAGCAGGCCTGTCGACGTGGATGATCTGTAGGCGATGATAATCAAAATTTAAGGATGCAACAATTCGTAACAAAGCGCTCAACTAGAAAAGATGATACAAATTTATAAGTATGGAATTTAATGGAACTTAAGACTAAAATTCATTTTATACTAAAATTACATAACAGCTTTTAAGCTGTTAACCCCCTGTTACTTAAAATAACCGCAGTTATTGTTTTGGTGTTCTAGTTGTTGGTGTTGTTGTTGCTGTTCCTTTTGTTGTTGTTGTTGTTGCAGTTGTTCTTGGTGTTGCTGTTGTTGTTGTTGTTCTTGTTGTTGCTGTTGTTGTTGTTGTTCTTGTTGTAGCTGTTGTTGTTCCGGTTGTGATGTTGTTGTTGTAGTAGCGGCTGTGATGTTGCTGTAGCTCTTGTTGTTGTTGTTGTAGAGATTTGTTGTTGTTGTTGTAGAGATTTGTTGTTGTTGTTGTTGAGATTTGTTGTTGTTGTTGTAGAGATTTGTTGTTGTTGTTGTAGAGATTTGTTGTTGTTGTTGTAGCAGTTGCCCTGGGCAAAAGGGGCCACCGCTTCTCTACTTCGAATCCGACTTATTTTACATTTTCAATAAAATATATTAACCGAAGAAAGGGCATCGGTGGTCAGTGCCGTGGTCGAAAGTGTATTGTAGTGCGGTGTTAATTTTGGTGTGGTGTGCTTGCAGTATTTGCAGGTTAGGTCAGGGTATCGGCAAGTCGGTATGCAACTTTTCTTTATTTATTTATTTTTTTTTTGTTTACAATGCCTTGCCGATAAACCCAAAACTGTTTAACCGCACTGCCTTTAATTTAAATTTTATATTTTTTTATTGCACACACACACACTTGGCACCACTTATAACCTCGACACACTGCACTGCCAAAATTCCGGAAATGGGTCGCGATCTTCATAAAATCCCTCTGGGGTCGGGTGGGGTCGGTTGTCGCTGGGAGATTTGCCACGGAAAAAGGCACTTATCTCCTATCCAGCTCTGGATGTTTAGAGATTTGTTTATTAACGTGAGAATTTTCTTCACGTTGATAAACAATTTTTCTTCCCAGCACAGACTCGCTTCTGTACTTCTGCATCGATCGCCGCATGCAGAAGAATGAATTGCATGCGCAAGCGCAGCTGACTTGCAAGTTCAAGGGCGCATGCTTGCATTTAAAAGCTCAAGGGCGCATGTTTGCATTTAAAAGCTCAAGGGCGCATGTTTGCATTCAAAAGCTCAAGGGCGCATGTTTGCATTCAAAAGCTTTCTACAGTACCATAAGCTTAATCAGCTGATCTAAGCTTATTAATTCAAATGCGATATTGCTGACTATTCGCGTCCCCCACAAACTAGAGAGACTCACTAGTTATGGGTACTATATCATACAGCTTATATAGAAACAATCGGATATGTGAATTTATAAAAACTAATTGAAAGCATAACCGATTGCAAAATACTCCGATACCATAAGTAGTTCCATCTGATGACAGGTGCCGCAGTACAGGGCGGGTGTAGCCTTGAAATACCGATATTTGAAGGAAAAAAAAATATTTCAGTTTCAAATTTGCTAACTTAGCTCTTAAATTGCGGATAATACAAGCGTGGAAAATGAGCTCATTTCAGATTTTAAGTATGATGTATATGCCGATCTTTGAAGGAGGTAACCAGCAAAGAAGTCACCTCTCAAGTTTGCCGACCTTATCTTAAAAATCATGTCTGATATGTGGTTTTATCAATTCACACTTTACGAAATATCGGCTTTGGCCAATGACCGTTGCCATACTTTATGATAACTGCGTTATCAGAGTTTATATGTCGAAATACAATTTCGACAATTTCGGCAACATAATCAACATCTGACTACAGAATAGCGTAGCTCCCATGGAAATAATCACTTAATCTTCACACACGAAATCGATTAAAACTGGATAAAAAGCGAATGATGGTTTTTGTATATCTACGACCAATGTCTGTTTGTCTGTCTGCCTGTCCTTTCATCCGATCTGCTATAGAAGTTTGAGAGTTTAAACTTTAAGTTTGTGTTAACCAAGCAGAGATTAATCATATTTTCTGTATCATAGCTGCCCCCGTTTTGCAAATATCGATTCATATAGATTCCCGATATCAACAAAAGCCACAATTTGAAAGGTTTGTTTTCGTTTTTGTTTATTTCATTTGTGTAAATAATATTAAATTCGTTTCACTTTATTTGCCGTATCCGCCGTATCCGCCGCCGTACGATGACGATGCTGAGGCTGAGGCTGAGGCACTGCCACCGCCATAACCACCACCACCGAAACCACCACGTCGACGTCCGAAGCCACCACCGGGGTAGCCACCATAGCCACCACCTCCCGGATAGCCTCCGAAGCCACCACCTGGGTAGCCGCCGAAGCCGCCACCACCTCCGCAGCATCCACCTCCGAAGCCGCGAGCAGTACGACTACCGGCAACATCGTTGACGGGCTTGGCATCCACATCCTCCAGATTGAGTTGCGGTTCCTGCTCCTCCAGCTGCACCGCTGGATGTCCGCAGACGAAGGCCAAGGCCAGGCAGAGAGTTAGTGCGAGCACCACAAATTGTTTCATCTTTGACTTAGCAGTTGCTACTATTTGGTGTCTATCAGAATACCAGAACTTTTATACTCTCCTAGCCATGTGGGGTTATGGGGGCATCCCCTGGGTACTAAGTGGTTCTGACTGGTCCATCATTCCTCCCAGGCCGAATCGTTAGCTCAGACATCTATCATTATTTTTTTGTTTTGATGCTTTGAATAGTGTTCGTAAACAGCCGGCAAACGGAAATCCCAGACCCCTAAGGTGATCATTCAGACAATTTCAGATGCTTGAACGTATTCCACTTCCCTCCACAGCACCCTCAAACCAGGCACGAATATCATCCATAAACTGACTCTTTGGAAACACATTTGTTGTCTTTGCTTTGAGCCACAGACCTGCATTGAAGCATGTTCAGCTTGGAAGCGAGACGAACCATTTACTAACATGTTTTCCATAACTAAACACAAAACACTTTGGCACTTTGCAATTTTGAGGGGACTCACTCTTCGAACACCCTTTAATAAATATAAAAACGAAAAGTTGCTTATGCGTGACGTAATTGAATAAATTTAAGTTATGCGAAGAAGAAGAATTACATAGCGAGATTAAGGATAATGAATAGATAGCAACTAAGAAATGGTAGCTTAAGCTTATTCATTCCATTTCATAGGGTATTTTCGCAATAGGGTATTTTCGCAAAAGGGTATTTTCCCAGCACTTATTCTTATTGTTATAGCTTCGGTGCGTCAACCACTTGAATTTAGTTTTTTTTATGTTTTGTTTTTTAATTGCTTCATCACAATTAACTCTTTTTGAAACTTGTTAAGATTTGTGATCACTGACCTTTGAAAAAGTCAGCTGAACTGCGCAGTAGAAGATCGTATGCTATATTCATTAATTCTTATTTAGTTGAAAATAATAGCCAATGAGTTTTGGCCAGTCTATAAATAAATAGGATTCACATTTGCTTAATTTGCATCTCTTTTTTGTTAATCTTTTAATGGCAAGTTATTTTTTATAACAATTAACACAAGTTTCTGCTGATTATGGTGTTAAACGAGTCTCATAATTCCTTTCTAAAACTTAAATTGGGTACTATTTCTAATTAAGCTTAACTTAAAATATACATATATAAAAATGTATTTTGATTAATTTGATTGTAATAAAAAAGCATTTATATTAATTTAAAATTTATTACAATTTATAATAATTTATATAAAACAAGTAAATATGCTGTAGTCAAGTGAATACGATATACACTGAACTCAGCGGTTAAATATGCTCTAATATTGTTGGCAAGTTTCTCCTTAAAAAGTTTCTTATAGTAAGCACAGCCACTGATGAGTAAATACAATAAGTTGTGGAATTTATTGCTATCGAAAATCGAAATGTATCGATAATCGAGAAACGGAGGCAGCTATCGATAAGATAAGCAAACTTGATCTGCACCTGGTATAAGAGAACCTATGAAAATATGATTTAATTTCATAGGAAATTATACAATCTACATATTCAACTGAAAATAGGGCATCCTATAGTCGGGAACCTTTTACTGCTTAGATACAGATTTATTTATGTAAAAAATTCCGAAATGATTTTTTTATGATTACAATACAAAGAACCATCTGGTTGGGCACTTGTGACCAAGTTTGGTCACTTGCTGAGTACTCCTCTTTTTATACTATTATACCAAAAAGGTATAATAGTATATTGGTTTTGTGCAATGTCCGTCATGCTGTCTGTCCGTCCGTCCGTCCGTCCGTCCGTCTGTCCATCTGTCTATCTGTATGAACGCGCGTTCCTCCGACACCCTTAGAGATAGAGAATTGAAACTTGGAACGTATACTGGAAAGTACCCTCAAAAGAAAAGTGTCTTGGGTTTGGACCTACGTCCACTAGGGAGTTCGAAAATTGATAAATTCGATTTTAGCAAATCGATAAATCCCCATATCTTTTACAATTTAATTATTACAGTCACCAATTTTAGTTGGTAGGTTGTTGGCGAGGTCCTTGAAAGATTGGCATGTGCCACGCCCACCTCCGACGCACCCATCACCGCTATATCTTTTGCAGTTTTTGAGAAGGGAACGTCAAATTTGGTAGGTATATTACAGGTAGTCGCCTTTAAGAACCGATAACAAATTTGTGGCGCTACGGCCACACCTGCGGCTATAATCGACAATTCCGATTGTAAATCGATAACTCCGTATATCTCCGAACATTTTAAAGATAGAGTAACCAAACTTGGAAGGTAATTTGCTGGTAACCTCCTCCAAGGATTGTCATATCAATTTTTGGACCACGCCCACATCAGCCGCCCCCAGGACCTTCGTCACTATTAATTTAAAATGCGCATATCTGCCGTAATTTGCAGGCTAGAGTCGCAAAATTTTGAAGGTATGTTACTGGTAACTCCCTCAAAGGTCGATAAAAAAAATTGGATGGCCACGCCCACTCCACCTACCTAAACCGATACACCTGTTGGTGTAAATCGATAAACCCATATATCTCACGCAATTTGAAAACTTAAGTCACCAAATTTTAAAGGTATATTGCTAGTAACAACCTTCACAAATATGGAAACAAAATTTTGGACCACGCCCACTCCCGCCCACAAAAAACGATAAATGCCTGTATCTCCCGCAATTTAAGAGCTACAGTTACCAAACTTAGAAGGTATATTACTAATATCGAACTCAAAATTTTTTGGGCCAAGCCCACTCCCGCCCCCAAAAACGGATAAACGCCCATATCCCCCGCAATTCAAGTTAGTTAGTTACCAAACGGGGTAGGAAGATTATTAGGAAACTTCTCTATAATTTTTTTTGGCAACGCCTACTCCCGCCCCTAAAATCTCGAAAAGCCCTTATCTCCGGAATTTTATTCCCGTGTAATTCTGCTCACCGTCTTTAAAAGCCACGCTCACTTATATGCAAATCATATACATATTTATTAGTAGAGAATTAACAGAATGTGTTCCCCTTAAAAAAGGAAAACTTGGACAGTATTTCTTGACTGCACATAATTTATGGTATAATAGTATTTCGCTGTCGGTTACGTCCAACTGCAACGTTCTATCTTGTTTGCATTGTAGCCGCAATTGGACACTTTATATTAAAGCAACAAACATTACATTCACATTATAAGCGACAATTGTGACATTAATTTGACGCAGCAATCGGATGGATGACTGTAAGCGAATTATAAGTAATATTGATGAGACGAAAACCGGTTGATCAAATAGTCCCCAAAAAAGACGCTTTGCATGAACTGAGTAAATAATAAAAAACAATAATTGGTTGATCACATGATAACCAGGTTGTGTCACCTGCATTCACTCAGCTACTTATTTTTATACAGTTTTAAGATAAGTATGCATAGACATACATATATTTAAATTTACACATATCCTCTATAATTAATTGTTAATCAGTCAATTTGCGAATTGATAGACAGACATATCGAAAGATTAAATACACTGATTAAAGATATTCATTTTGATTCAAATACATGGTGTGTGGGAATAAAGTAGATCAATAATCTTTTACACCGGTATTAGTCATAATCCTAACTGGGTTACTCTGGCATAAGTCAAGTTTAATAGACGAGTGTATCTTATATGACCATTGAGGGCAAATATAAACACAAAACTACTAAAAAACAAAATCGTCTAAAAAAAATTAAACAAGTTCCATAAAATAAACAAAGCGCAAGAAAACCCCGCGGAAGTTAAAAAAAAATCGCGCTGAAATTAACGGTGTGAAACATTTTTTTTCTTTGATACTCTCTGACAGAGTATTTCAATATTATATGAAAAGTGTAACGCATAGAAAAAAAATAATTAAACAAAATAAAGTTTATATTTAAATATTTTTTCTTACTATTTGCTATTATCTAATATAATAAAATTTACATTTAGATTTGAAATTGTCCATATTTATGATATTTGGTTAATTTAAGTAAATCAAGATTATTATATATATATATATATATATATATTAAATCAGTTTGAAAGGGTATGCAATTGTCGGTGTGGCGTATTTAGTAATTTGGTATTGTTATTACCAATTTAGCCAATATTTGCCGAAACGCTAGTGAGCAAGGTCAATGTCAGTAGAATCAACGTGAAAGCATGGGACCAGAACCAGTCCGTGACGCGACGACGCGACTTATTAGCGACTTGTTAGCGACTTGGTAGCGACTTGCTAGCGACTTTGTGTCGTTTCTGTTTGTTTGTTTTTTATTTGTTGCGTGTGCATTGAAGTTTCCGTTGAATGGGACAGACAATCACAAGAAGACGAAGGTCTGCCAGTTGCAAAAACACGCATTGTACGTTTTTGGAAATTTGCTCAAGAACAGTTTGGTTTGGGGCTGGTCAAGGCGTGGTGGCTCTTGAGTTTGCATATAAAACTTAATTTGAACGTCTTCTGCAAATTTAGTTACCAGCTGCTGCTTGTTGCGGCTTCAGTTGGTTTTTGTGAACGGAATGTTTTTGCCGGCACGTTGGTGCCTGTTGAGTCTGCTCTTTGGCCTGGCCACCTGCCAGCGGAGCAGGCCACAATCTCAAGGACGCACTTTGGGCCTATTCGGACCGCTTCTATTTGGCGGTGGTCCATTATTTGATGTGCCTGCTGGTAGCCCAAGTGGCGGTTCTGGTGCTGCTGCCAGCGGTGCTCAGTCGGATTCGTACTATGGAGGAGGTGGAGGAGGAGGTACCTATAACAACTACTATCAGCCCAACTATGGCTATCGGCCCAACTATGGCTATCAGCCCAACTATGGCTATGGCTATTCCGGCTACGGTCTGAGCCTTCCAGGCCTGGCTCAGAGCTTCTTTGGCTATCCAGGCTATGGGTATTATAGGCCCAGCTATAACTACAACAACTACGGTGGCTATCCCAGACCCACTTATAATAACTATGGCAACTACAACAGCAACAGACCCGCCTACAATAATGTGGCCAGCGCCGCAGCGCCCCTCAATCCTACTCCCAGTGCAGGTGCTTCGCCTGGCATTACTGGAGCTGGAGCTGCATCACAGTTGAGCATGGCGCAGACGGCGCAACTGGCGGGACTCTTGGGTCAAGCGTTGGGCAGCAGTTTGCGACCATTGCTCGCCAATGGCGGTGCCGGCGCGACAGGTGGTGCTGCCGGTGCCAATCCACAAGCTCTGAATGGTCTCCTGGGCTTGCTGGGCTAAGTGCAAATACACATAGACAAAAGTATTTTTAAGCTAAGCGCTGTTAAACTATTTTTATTACTCTGTTTTATTGTTGTTATTTAAAAAAAAAAAAGCGAAAATATGGAAAGAATTATCGCTCATAAAAATGTGATTATCGAATGCTTTTCAGTTGCAACAAAGTGCTTCAGGTTATTTGCTTGTGAACTTAGATTTCTTTGTGTTCAACAATAATTTGCTAATTGCTAAAGTTTTTTATTTTCGCTTATATTTTTTGCGTTGATTTGATAGAAATGGCAAAAAGTGATTGAGTTGAATGTACCCAAAATTCAATTTAAAACAAGTAAGATGCTGTAGTCGTGTTAGCTCGACTACGATATACCCTTAACCCAGTTGTTAAATATATTCTAGTTTTCTTGGCAAATTTCCCTTTAAGATGATTTGCTCTGAAATGTTCAGTCCTGAAAGTGCATTTCTTACAGAGTATTTTTACTCACAAGCATATACATACATACTCGTACATACAGACATATGTACATACGTACACGAAACAGTAGTTATCGGGGCTCTGCAGAATATACACAAATATATTGACGCTAGCGTCGATTATCATGTCATCTCTTTCTCACACATGCGCTCGCCTATTTATATGTATACAGAAAATGCTTGCGGGCTGCTGATAGAAATTAGATCAATATGATAATATATTTTCGACTATAACTTTGGTGTTTCTTGTCCAATCCTAATGAAATTTCGGCAATTGATCAATAATATGTATATGCATATTATGTATCAATAAGAAACCTCTGCCTCTTAAATTGTGGAATTAATTGCTATCAAAAATCGAAATGTATCGATAATTCAGAAACTGAGGAGTTATCGATGAAATAAAGCAAACTTAAAGTCGCAGACGGACAGGGGTATATAGTCTCGGCTGTTGATCCTGATCAAGAATAAATATGGGGTCGGAGATGCTTCCTTCTGCCTGTTACATACATTTGCACATAACCATTATACCCTTTTTACCCATTTTTAATGGGTTAAGGGTATAAAAAAAAACCCATCAATCAATTTTTTTTTTAATAGAAGTATTTATCGCTTTTAATCTGAACTAATGATATGTGAATGTAATATGAGTATTATATTTGCAATCAATGTAGTTTGTTGTAACAAATTATTTAAATGGATTCAAATTTAATTTATTTTTAAAAAATGTAAAATGAAATGAATATATGTATAATATATTTAAAACGATTTTAGACAAAAAACGTTTCTTTTTTTTTAATTATATACAATGTAATTGTTGATTATTTTGTAATATGCAAATTTAAAGCATCTACTTGATACATGCAATTTTTTAATTTTCCAATAATTGTATACAATTTAATTGTTGATCATTTCGTAATATGCAAATTTATAGCATCTGCTTGATATACACAAAGTTATTGAGTTTGAGTAGCCTAAAAGTATGTGAATCTTTTAATGAACTTAAGACAAGGTTGCTAAGTGATTGGTAATTAGTTTATAAATATAATTAGAGACTAAAAAGCTAAAGATCTTACACTCTCATTTGCATATCACGCATTGTGTGATAAGTAAACAGAATATGTTTGCATTGCACTGTGGAAAGACCAGTAAGTTAAATGACTAGTCATTCAATATATACATGTCTGTCGATCTGGCAAGAAAGATGGCAATAAGCATTAGTTGTGAAATTCGAGGGTGGTGTAAATAAATCTAATTGAAACACAAAGTGCAAGACCCACAAAGCCTATAAAAGTGGCAACAGTTTGAAGCTCAGTTCAGTTCAGTTCTCTTCTCGGTCAAAATGCATCTTTGCATTTGGCTTGCACTTGCAACAAGCCTCAGCTTGTCTTGGGGATGGCCGGCTAGCCAAATGGAAGAGATTCAGGTGGATCAGGCGCCAGTTCTGCAGGATGGGCCCAGTATGGATTCGAAGGTCAGCTTAACGGATGTCGCCGACATAGGCAGTCAGCAAGACGAGGGAGGAGCACGCAATGCTCGCTTTTTGTGGGGCGGCTTTTGGGGATATCCTTATTATGGATATCACCACTATCCCTATTACAGCTATGGCTATTACCGCCCTTGGGGTTATAAATATTGGTGGTAAAACAGTTTCCCCTATCGATATTGCGCTCGATACACCAACTACATAATACATTGAATAAATTTGTTCCTTGCCGTGGGCGTGACAAAAAAAATCTGTTGGAGTTTGATCTTAGTAATATACTTTCTAAGTTTGGTAACTGTAGCTCTTAAATTAAAAAGCTACCAACCAAAATTGATGACTGTAGCCATAATATTGTGGAAGATGTGTGGCTTTCTCGATTTGCGAATATCGCTTTAATCGATTTTCTAGCTCCTTAGTGGACGTAGGACTCCAACCTTGACACTTTATCTTTTGAGGGTACTTTCAAGTATATGTTCCAAGTTTCAAGTCTCGTTCTCCAAGGGTGTCGAAGAAACTTGCGTTTGTCCAGACGGACAGACAGCGTGACGGACATTGCACAAACCCAATATACTATTATAACTTCGGTATCATAGTATAAAAAATAATATCAAAATAAAATCTCATTCATTACACGTTAGTAGCACATCGAAATACCTCAGGTGTTCAATTTGTCGGCATTTGTTTAAGATTTCAAGACAATGCTTTAATGACTAATGTTGCTTATCTTGAAGATTTATTCAGCTACTCGACTTGTCGCGTATTTATGTTAATTATAGTAACTGAGTGAATCACTACTGAATTACTATATGTAACGCTATTTGCTCTTCTGCTCAGTAGTTGTTACTTTGTTTACCAATCGCTTAAAATACGCACCAACTGAATAAGCCATAAATTTAAACAGGTAAAATGAAGACACATTAATTAAATTGTTAACTGTACACTTTGATGATATGGCAATATTCTTGATATACTTTCACAAATCACAAAACAACTCGTTTCAGCCGTCAAATTGCAAATAAATGGTAAAAATATATGTATTTCTAATGAAACACAATTCAGTTTAGAAATCTCTTTAATTTGTATATTCACAAAATAAAATAATTAAGAGTGCTTTAGATGAGTGATCTTAACGACGATCTTACGACATACACAGAGGAGCCAGCTTTTAAATTCAAGTTTTTTATATTTTGCCCTTTAAAAAGTGTTGCACACTCAGTCGGAGGAGTGCTCTCAATTCCTATAGCCGGCACAGGTGCTGAAGTAGCGCTTAGTTTGTAATTCACAAGTCAGAACTGAAATAATCGATTTGCGTCATCGATTTGGGTTGGATTTTTTCACTAACAGTGCTTAAGTCCAAATCTACGTTTATTAAATATGCGTGCGTTTCTTGCGAGATCTCGGCATCGAATGATCGCAGAACTCACCACCATTCTCTCTCTCTTCTCTCTCTCAGTGTCTACTCGTCTCTCAATAACGGTGACCCCTTCGAGTTTCCTTTCTGTTCTCGTCTCTCTGTCACAATTCCCATTCCTACATATATATATGTATATGTATATGTTTGTGTATATGTATGTGTTTACATTAAGCCGCAACGAGTTGAGTCGATTTGTAAAATCGAATTGTCTTTATCAATTAACAATGTTCAGTTATTTTCTGACAAAGCAGGGGTTCATTCTGGCCCATGTAAGGGCTATTTTTGCCAATATTTATTTTTACTTATCTTATATTTTATATTTTATAACTACAAGGCATGTTTATACTAAAAATGTGTTACATATATGTACATATTTGCTTTCTTAAAGTAATGTTCATTCTTGAACGGTATATGGAAATGTATGCAGGAATGTAAATCGATTATCATTCAGGCCCTTCTCACACGCTTATTTTTATGCAGATCAATAAGAGATTAATATAAAAATACTTTTTCCACTAAACTTGGGGTTTTCTTTCTCCAATCATGATGAAATTTGTGCAATTGATGAATAATTTGTATTATCAGAGCTATCGGAAATCGATATATATCAATATTCGCGCAACGGTGTCAACTACTGAAAAAGTTATGTATATATTGTTATTTAACGGAACTTATATTCCCAGTTTGAAGTCTCCAGCCCTTTTAATTTTGGGCTCATACGGATGGACAGATATACATACATGGCTAAATCGATTCGATTTAGGGTATTAAAATTCAATCTGAGCAGTGCGGCAGATGCGAGAAGGGATTCAAAGAGCAAATGCTCGTGCGAACCAGGAAAAAGAAACAACAAAAGATGTCCGTAGAATATTACCCATTACTTACTCGTATATATATTACTTTATCACGACCCATATATACAAACATACATACAGATAATTATACATTTACATATGTAAAATACGAAGCGAGTCGTCCTCTTGTTTACTTCGTATTTGTTTTGCTTTTGTTACTGCGATTTTTATCTTCAATTTGAATTTACATAAATGTACGTTGTATGCAACACACGGATTACATCAGAAAGAAATGTATATGTATATCTGCAAGCAATCAAATATACTTTTTAATTGAATTTAAGCCAAACAAGTAAGATGCTGTAATCGAGTTAACACGACTCCGATATACCCTTAACCCAGTTTTTAAATATATTCTTGTTTTCCTTAAGATGATTTGCACTCAAATGCCCGAACTGAAAATGCTTGCGGCTGCTGATAGAAATAAGATCAATATGAGAATATATTTTCGACTATAACTTTAGTGAAATTTCGGCAATTGATCAATAATATGTATATACCTCTGCCTCTTAAATTGCGGAATTTATTGCTATCGGAAATCGAATTGTATCGTTAATTCAGAAACTGAGGCAGTTATCGATAAAATAAAGCAAACTTGATCTGCGCCTGGTACACGAGAACTTATATTCCAAATTTTAAGTCGCAGACGGACAGGGCTGATCAAGAATATATATGTTTTATGGGTTCGAAGATGCTTCCTTCTGCCTGTTACATACATTTGCACAAAACCATTATACCCTTTTTAAACATTTTTAATGGGTTAAGGGTATGAAAAGAGGAGTATAAATAAAAGTCGATTTTGAATTGACCATTCAATATATGTATATTAAATAGAATTTAATATTTTGTAAGTTTTTCAAGCCGTCGCACCTTTTTGCGCTCCTCAATTTGATAGAGTTGCGCCCGTTTGGTGTCCAAAAGGATTTGTTTAGTTTCCTCATGACGATATTCCTCGGAACTTTCACTGCAGAGAGACGGGGGGAAAGAGAAGTCAAAAGATGTAGTGAAAATAAATCACACTCAATCTCACATCTCCCGCTGCAGCTGCTTCAGCTTGATTAGATCCTTTTCCGCCTGCTCACTATTCATCAGCGACATTTGAATCCATTCGATGCGTTCGTTTTTAGCTGCATCCACTTTCGCTTGCTGCAGTTGCGCCATTTCCGCTTCCAGCATCCGCTCCTCGCTGTACAACTGATGCGCCAAATGGCGGCGACGCTGTTCCAAATCCTCGGAGTAGTCAGTGAGTCTGCGCTGCACCTTGCAATCAATTAGGCAATTTCGATTCCGACGGTTGGTGCGATTTAGAAATTCAGTCACATGCATTTTGCGGCTTTGTTATATGGTCAAAACCTTGGTAACCTTGGTAAATAAATAAAGCTAGTTTTTAACATTACGACTGTTAATCGAAATGGCTCTGTTAACTGGCTCTGTTAACAGACTCTGTTAACAAGTGTTACAAGTGCAATCAATTTTACAACTTTCAATCTCATTAATATCCATCGTTAAAAACTTCAGAATTTGCAGTATAAATTTTTGAGTAATAAAATGATGAGACATGTGATTAGTAATAGTTTCATTGCGATTTTTATTTAAGTGCGAAATATGTTGATTATTGTTAATGTGGATACATTTTATGTGTTATGGGTTGGGGTGTGTGCACTGCGACTTAATAGATCTATTGTGCCCCGAAATTTTATGTAACTTTTATCAAACCAATATATAGGATATATTGGATAAACATTGAAAACCAGACAAATAATGATAGTGCAATTTGTTTACAACGGAAAGTACTATTAACTAATTAATTGTCGAATGTGCGCAGTCAAGTGACTAGTTTTTCAACGATACTACAAAAAAAAAAACAATGTAAAATTTCCCCTGGATTTTGAATAAAAGGCGCTGGAATTACAACAGATAGAATCAGTCAATAAATAAACCTTGGCCCTGGTAGAAACACCCTGAAAGATGCGTTTGACTCTGTTGCTGCTCCTTGGTGCCGTTTGCATTGCATTTAGCTATGCGCTGCCGTTGGATGAAAATGTCCAGGATAATGCCGTGATCCCGCTGCTCAGCCTGGCCGATCAGGGCGAAGCACACGCCAACGAGGGAGGGCGAGAGGAGCGCGCCTTTTGCTGTGGTGGTGGATATAGGCGTCGTGGTGGCTACGGATACGGTGGTGGTTACGGTTACGGCTACGGTTACGGTGGTGGCTATGGTTACGGTGGTGGCTACGGTGGTGGCTACGGTGGTGGCTACCGGCGTGGTGGCTATGGTCGCCGTAGATGGGGCTATGGTCGCTAAGCCGAAACCCGCTCAACTGTTTTGTATTAATGCAATTGTAAACAAAAAATAAACAAACAACTACGAAATAAAGTTTTTTTTTGTATTCAAAAACTATGTGATGATGATTCACTATTGAGTCACTAGCTGTCAACGTCTTTGTATCTATTAGCAAAGCGAATTATAAGTTCACATAGGTCAAATAAAACACTAACAAATATTATTAATTTTGGCCAGCTAAAATATGCAAATCGATCAATTAGCGTTTAGCCAAATGAAATCAGCTAAATCTATATCGTTCGAAAAACCAGTTTGTATAAAGACGTTTTTGGGTGTTGATCATTTGTTATTCTTTATTCACAAATGCACAAAAATATGACATGCACAATTTGGATTCTACGTTTCGGGTAATTTATTTTCGATGATAGAACGTGTGAATGTGGCGCATTAAGATGTATTATAAGTCAAAATGAGTTTCGACAAATTGAGTGGTTTTTTTTTTTTTTAATTCTTTATATTTTTTACGACAAATGTTTACGTATTCAGTCTGCCTATTTCGGATAGTTATGCCAAATTCCGAGTTACTCATCTTCTGCGCAACACTGCGTAGACTCAGCACTGCTTGGATGCAAACTGATTGTTTATTTGGGGAGCTAAGCTGATTTAACATATTTTCAAAATAACATATTAATTAATTAGAATATGATCCACATTATGTCCGAGTAATAATTTGTTTTGAATGCAAACTGGCTGATGATGAAATTAGGCAAAAACAACAGCAACATGATAAATAACAAAAGGTGTAATAATCTTGAGGTGATAAATAAATAAACAAATACATATCGTAAAAGTAACAATAATCGACTTTGGATAGGAATAAAAAACCCCAATTTGGTATTAAGTACTGTGGATGTGTTGTATGACAAGCACTAAAAGTAAGGTGATGCGTTCGAGAACAGGAACGGCAACTCATCCGGTTATTTCCAAACATGTAAACTGTATATAAGGCCACTGCATTGCCAGGGAATGCATCAGTAGCAGAGAACCACAGCTCCAGACAGCACACTCCAACAGAATCCCATTTAAACATCCGAGTTTATTAACCAATTAATCAATCAATCAAGATGCGTCTAACACTTTTGGCTCTTATCGGCGTTCTGTGCTTCGCCCTTAGCTATGCCCTGGATACGGAGGAGAGCAAAGACAATCTCAATCCAATTGGCCTGCTGGACGTAGCCGATCAAGGACAAAACCATGCCAACGAAGGTGACCGTGATGTCCGCCAATGGGGTCGCAGAGGCGGCTGGGGTGGCCGAGGATATGGTGGTGGCCGAGGATATGGTGGCGGCTGGGGTGGTCGCGGCGGATATGGTGGCGGCTGGGGTGGTCGCGGAGGATATGGTGGCGGCTGGGGTGGTCGTAGAGGATATGGTGGCTGGAGACGTTAATCCTGGCGAAACCAACAACAACTACCACACTTACCATCCACCTGCCAACGCATAACTTAAATGTTTATTCGTTTTGTGTTTGTAAATAAAGAACATTAAAAAAATATATATATATTTGTGATTTTGATTATAACATTCTTGGGAATTTCAGCGTCTTCGAATCCACCACTACCTTTTCCATATGCGCTTCAAACTTACAAAATCTGAATACTTTCGGCAACAAGTGACTCTTAGCTTAATTTTTAGATAGTATATTTCCAAAATGTTTTCTAAAATCCCAGTGATTCTTTTTTAGTTCCGAAACAGATTTTTCTAAAATTAAGAAAAAATATTTATCAAAGAAACTCTTTTTACTTATTTTTTATTATTTTAAGCAGCCGAATATTTTAATTACTTCCATACAACTATTGTATTTATAAAACTAATATTATATAATAACAATTTACTGTAGTTCAAAGACTATGTTGAATCGACATTCCAAATTTGTTTAAATTTCCGAGAAATATGATGATGATATAATGAAATATTTCTAATAATTACCAGAAAATTTGTTATCAGCAATCCATCCTCCAAGTTTGGTAGCATCAGTTCTAAAATTGGGGAAGATACTGACACAGATACAGGATTGTATAATTTATTTTGGGTAGATGTAAGAATATATATATGAGAAATTTCAAGACTCTATCTTCAAGACTTTCAAAATACTCTAATAATACTTATAATATTAATCGAATTACATTTCTCAATATTTAAAATATTCAGAATAAAAAAAAATGAATCCAATAAATGTAAGAGAATTTTTCTCGTATACATTGTGTGGAATTAAAAAAATAAATTTATAGTTTTAATTTTATTTCTCTCTTATAAAAGTCATATTCGAAATTCATTATTATTAGAATTATATCTGTAAAAATTGGAAAATCAATTTTGGATAGAAAATAACTATGCAAGGCTATTTATAATACTTTTTATAAGATATATAACCATAGATAGTTAAATTTATTTTTGTAGATTATTTTTTTTATCCTCATGTCAATTGTAGCTAATCCAGATCTTAGTAGAATTGTCTCTGATGAAATTGTTTCTTTGTCAGTTGCGTTTTATTTATTTTCCAAATTCAAGTTTATAGTCTAAATTCAATTCTGTTAATATAGCAAGCGAATGGCTTTCTAAAATTAATACTTGTATTCCATTGAATTATTCGAAAACTCTTTAATTTCAAGCTAATATCGCCAAAGTGTTGCCACATTGCTAAAATTATAATCGGTTGCAAAGATTTGTGTGTTTGAAAACATTGCATAATTACAGGCATAAGAGATTTTTTAAAAATCAAAACGGTTCAGAATTTTGCAGCAGAGAGCTGAATGTCATAATAAATTTGTTCTGAGACAAAAACCACATTTTCGCTGTCTATAAAAATTTGTCAATTAAATACAACAAGCTCAAATATGTGTTAATATTTTCTGTACTTGTCTGCTTCAATAAAAAAAAAAAAAATTTATATTCAGCTCACAGGAAAGAATGTTTTATTAGTTTAATTTACATTTGGAACAACTTATTTGAGAATATTCTCCAGATACTTGTTTGCTCGAATAAAGTCGACTCGCTTTTGGTTTATTTACTAAATTCACATTTACCTGTTTGAATAAATTGACATTTAATGTGATCCACTTAAGCAGCAGTTATGGACAGCATCTGGGAGGAGCAACTTTCAAGGTGACAGATAGCAATAACAAAAAGAGAAGCGACAAAATTAGGTGTAATGACCCAGTGAGCATGATAAATTAATAAACAAATACTATGTACGAAGAGAGTAGCAATACCTGAGTTTCAAGACAATACGCAAAAAAAACAAGACTTAAATAAAAAACCCCCGATTTAATCTATATACGTCTCAATATGCACTTTGAATTAGGAGATGCGTGCGAGAACAGGAACGACAAGTCACCATTAGCCACATGATTTTGATGAGGCATGGGACGGCAAATAAAAGGCAGGTCTCTTTGGGGCAAACGAGTCAGTTACAATTCAATCTTCAAGCAGCAATCACAAAGTGAATCCATAAGGAGCTTCAATTTGAATAACAACATGCGTTTAACACTTCTGGCGCTCATCGGAGTGCTTTGCCTCGTCTACAGCCAGGCCCAGCCACTGGACGACATCAGCCAGATCGACACGAACGACGACAGCAATCAGGTCAGCCTGCTGGATGTAGTCGATCAAGGAGAGAATCATGCCAACGACGGCAACCGCAATGCTCGTCAGTGGGGCTACGGTGGATACGGCGGTGGTTTCGGCGGATATCCGGGCGGCTGGGGTCGTCCGCGCTGGGGTGGCGGCTGGGGCGGCGGATATCCGGGCTGGGGAGGCGGCGGCTGGGGTGGCGGCGGCTGGGGTGGCGGCGGCTGGGGTCGTCGTCGCGGCTGGGGCTGGGGATAAGCTTAGCTAAAATATACAAAGCTAACCTACTGTTAATCCTTAAAACCAACGTAACTCACTGCTTGTTTTGTCTGTGTTAATAAAGAACATTCCACAAAAAAAAAAAAAAATGGAAAACTAAATTTTAATTATGACTTCTATGTAGTATATTGTATAATTATATTAATATAATTCAACAAATTTAATTATTATTTAACACAACTCCTGTTAAATAATACCCGCATCACTGTTAATTTGCACATCGATAGTATCTTTTTCACTATCTGAATGTTGTAATTTTTGTATGATATGAAAAGTAATTTAATTATTTTTCAATATCAAAATATTTTTATAAGTATAAGTACAGAACTACAGTCGCAATCAGATGAAGACATCGATACACACGAAAAAAAATCAGTCTAACAACACTAAATTACTGTGGAAAGAGAATAATCCATTAAATTACAGCAGTAATATTAAATTAATTAAATTTCATATTAATGAACTCAGAAATTATTTAGGAAGAATATTAATATTATTTAAAAAGTCGAATTCAGAATTAATTAAATAGTCTTTGAATACCCCTAATATCAGTTGGATTTGAATAACCAGAATCAATCAGAATCATTATAATTTCGAGCAATTTTCGTTTTATTGCATAGCTTGCGTTGTCGTACGACATTTAACAATCAAACTTACATTATGTACAAAACATATTTTACACAATTCGTTAGGCGCTAGATACTTAGATGTGAAAATTGGATTGGAAAAGTGGAAAACGCGGCAAATGCATAAATACACACAGAATGGTGTGAGAGTGGATTACATGGAGTGTGTGGTGGGTACAGTATGGAAATAATAAGAGGACTGTAAACTTGTTGCTGACGACCAACTGAGATGCTGCTGCTGCTGCCCTCAACTTCATCCTGGATGCTATCATACAAATTAAATCCAAATAAACACACTTCTCGACTGTCAATTCAATTATTTGAAGAATCGGCGGGGAGCTGCGGCGGCGGGGCTGACGGGCGGTGGTGTGGGAATATGGGCGCCCTCGGCACGGAAACCATTCTCATCAGCAATGTAGGTAATGGTGTAGAGAACGCCATCGGGTCCGGTGTACGAATACGAGCCTTGCATAACCTGAAATTAAATAAAATTATTTTTAGATACGCTCCTAAAAGTATGCAACACAATTTTTCGCAGTTTTTGGAATTGCGGTCGAGGCTGGGCAAACTCACCTGAGCCTCCAACTGTGAGCCGGGATTCTTGAGATAGCCTGCCTCATCGGCGCGAATACCATTGCTCGTCTCGTAGCTGAAACATAAAAGGAATTCCAAATATATATAATCGTAGAAGACATCGATTTTAAAAAACAATAAGTTAAAAATTGTTATTGTTATTTGTATATATTTTTCATTTAAATTTTAGATTATTATTTGGTTCTGTAACATTTTAAATGATTAATATTAACAGATTAAATTAGCAAGATTAGTTTGTAGAAGAAATAACAAATTGTTTTCTTAACGTTAAGAATATATTTATTACTATTGGATCAGTAAGTCAATATTATTCGAAATTAAATATGTAAACGGAATGAAATGAGTTGTAAATAAATTTAAAAAAAAAAAATTAAACAAATATAAAATATATTTACCAAATTATACCTTCAAATTGTTAAATATAAACTGGCAAAACTATTTGCATTAGCATAAATTTTATATGATAGCAACAACTCACTTGTACTGATAGGAACCATCCGGGTTCAAATCAAAGTCCTGCTTCAGAATCACAGCATTCGCATCGAAGGCGTTGCCTCGCGGCTGCGGCAGACCGCGCTGCGGCTGCGCTGTGACAGCGCAGAGGGAGCAGATCGCTAGGGCGACGACAGCGTAGGAGTAGGTGAGCAGCTGCATGACCTTTTCGATTCGATTGGGCGCCGGCGCCAGCAGCAAGAGAGAGAGAGAGAGAGAGGAGCAGAGGCGAAGATTAACGGTAGATTAACGAATAAAAGATGATTGCTTAATGGAGACATAACAAGCTAATAATAATTTGGCAGTAATCTGTGCATTTTTCGAAAGTAAATCTTTATAACAGCCAGAAGGTCACAAGCTGATGAATCTTTTATGTCAATTATATCTGAGAATAATAAATATTTGATGTATACTAACAGATTAAAGTTTATGTGTTCTTTATATTCCACAGATTATTTAAGGTATTGTGTATAAGAATTATGTTGAATGTAAATAAATATAAGCACCAGAGCAAAAAGATATTTCAAAACTATGCTCTAAATAATAATTGTATACATTTATGCAGGTTTTGTCTTTGGTAAACGATTTAAGTTAACCTTAACAAATCTTTTTAAATGTTTTCGTTTTTATTTATTTGGCAAGGATTTGATGTGGAAATAGAAATAGAAATTTGTAAAAACAGAAATTTGACATAGAAATTTGCTGTTCATAAATTGTATTATTGGCAGTATTGTTTTTATAATTATTATTAAGCACACAATCCAGCTCTGGCTAATATGGTCATTGGCTTTAACAACAACAATATCCATAAGCTAGCCTGGGATTTGAGCTCGTATCCTGGTTAATTAGTTGCCAAAGTCTATTGATGGTTCGCAATAGATTTGATGGTCTTAAAAACGAAAAATGCTGACAAAAAGTTTGAAGTATTCTTTCATTTTATTATTGCTTTGCTTTGATTTTCTGAATTTTAGTCCTTTATTGTAAATGCTGATCCTTTTGATCCTTTGCACAACACAGAACACAATGAAGAACTCACTTCAAACTTGTACGCGACTTGTTTGCGAATGGAGCGTTTGTTTGTTTTTTCTTTTTTTTGAATTGTTTTTTGTAGTCTGCGCTCGAAAGGCTCGTCAAAACTGTTTTGACTTGAATGCAGTCAGCGCCAACGTTTTTATACCAAAAATGCATTCACTGAGCCGCAGCAGCCGCAGCAGCCCCAGCAGCAGCAGAAGCAGCAGCAGCAGCAGCAGCAGCAGCAGCAACAACAGAGGCAGCAGCAACAGCAAACAGCATCCGCAACGAGAGCAGTGCAGCAACAATCAGATTGCAAAGAAGAAGAAGAAGAAGCAGAAATAGAAGCTGAAGATATGTTTGTATATCTGACAGCAGTGGCAGTGGCAACCGAATCGGAAGAGGCTGCCACTTGTACCACGCGGTGTATGCGCAACGAGTTTTCCGAATGCAAATGGGCGTTGCGCATACGCCGTGTGCATCCAAATGAATAATTCCAGTGTGTGTATGTGTGTGTGTGTGTGTGTGTGTGTGCACTATCAGTTAAGCCGACAGACTCATTCTATATACACATATATGCATATAGTATATATATGGGCGTGTGAGTGTTTGGCACGCCAGCTTGTCTAGTCATTAATTTATGGGAATTAGCAATGCGAAGTTCATTTGATTAACCCACGCTGGCGTTTGTTTCTCTCTGTGTACGCGTCGATGCGCCGTAATATACAATAATTTGTTAATTCAAATATTAATTAAAAGATTATAACAACGACAGCACAGTGCACAGATGTTGCAATTGCCACAGTTGATGAATTGGCCATTTGATATTTTTTTAATATCCAGTATTTCTTGCTATTTTATTGACATTTGCATTGCGAGTGCCGCGGGGCGGGGATTGCCTCAGTATTTGCAACAAATAAAATGTTTGCTCACTTGTTGTCGAACTACAATAGATGAGATGAATTGCAAGATGTGCTCAAGATGTGCCTCGATTTATTTTTATTTTTATTTTTTTTTATTTTTTATGTGCCATTGTTTCATCTGTGGCAGCAGCTGTTGCTGCTGTTCGAAAAAGACCAAATCCAATTTAGACATTTGAAACGCTTTGGCAGTTGGCTAATTTGTGCTGACCAAACAAATAGGTGGAGCCGCTCCCAATGCACCAGTTCCCACTAAAGGTGAACCAAATGACATGCAAAATGGAAGCTGGGCTGGGAATGGAGACGGAGACGGAGACGGGGTCTGGTTACGTGGCGAGGGGGGCGTTGGCGTTTAAGCCGGCCGGCGCATTAAAAATTGCAATTTTCGGCTTTAAACTTTAAACTTTTACAGACTCTCTGCCGCAGACTGCGGCAGCGTGTAGGAAATGTCAGTTGCAATTCATAAAAATTGCAGCAATACTTACGGCCACAACAACAACAAAAACAACAACAACAACTAAAACAACTGAAACAACAACTGAGCGCGCTCTGATCACGAACATGCCATGATGAACATCGCGCGAGATTAACGCGCCTCCAACAACAACAACAACAACAGCAACAACAACAACAGCAACAACAACAACAACAGCATCGAAGACGCCTTCTCCAGCTTCAAATACAGCATCAGCTGAAGCTACAGCTACAACTACATCTACAGCTTCAGCTCCACCTCTGACTTCACCTTCACCTGCCCCAGCATTGGGTCCAGCTCTGACTCTTTAGCAATGCCACCCTTTTGTAGCTGTTCAGTTTGTATACCCTGGAACTATTAGAAATGGGTAAAAGGGTATAACGGTTTTGTGCACAACTATAACAGACATTTTCGATCACATATATATTACTGATCTAGATCAACCGCTAAGTCGATATAGGCATTGCTGTCAGTTTATCAGATCTCAGAGATTTTCAGGGATAGAGACTTTAAATTTTAAATATAAGTTCTCGCTTATCGAATATCGATACATATCGATTTCCAATAACAGTTAGAGCCTCAAAGGCAGATCTTTCGAATTGACCCTTTAGTATATCCTAACAGATTATTGACGAGCTGATTAAATTCCAAAAAGATCATTTTTGAATGAACTTAAATGCATTTAACTGCTAGGCTTAGGGTATGTCGTAGTCGAGCTCACTCTTATTTGTCTCTTTGCTGGCTGTGCGATTTTCCTTTGGATTTTGCTGTCTTACATGGGCCAGAAAAGTCGCGTTTGTGAATTGCCCGCGTTTTGCTGGCCTTCGTCTGCGACCGCATCTTGGTGCTGCCTAAGTGCATCTGAATACCCTTCCCATTGTCAGCATACTCATTTTGTTGATTAACTTGTAACGCATAGACAAAGATTCTTCTTTTTTTTGTAGTGCAAGAATATGCGTACCATAATAGATATAAATTGTCTATATATTGCTAAATAGATATATATATATAGATACATACCTAAACATATCTAGGCAAACTCGAATTAATTTTTAATTTATTTCTCTAAGTGCCTCAGTTCAGATGAACGCATCTAATTTATTTAACATATTTATATTAAATTTATATATTAATTTGTAATCTTTAAATAAAAAAATAAAGTGACTTAGCATAAACCGTTTGATTTAATAAAAAAGATTCTCCTAATTTTAGGCAAAGATAAAAGCTGATGTATCAAAACCATTTTTTAAAACTATAATTAAACTGAATAAATTAATGCTAGCATAGGTAAGGTTATCGCAATGAAAATATTCAATGCATATAGTTGCCATATTAATATAAAGAAAAAATAAATAAATAAAAAAATAAATAAACAAATGTTTAATAAATTTAACTAATCAAGCAACTTAAAAATTGATTACTTTGCAAATAAGCTCTGCTCCAAAAAGGGTAATCAAAACTCTGTTCAATTTTCAGTGACATTAATTCTAGTTCACATTTGACATACAATATTTTTGACTGGCAGCTGTTTCAGACAGACTGACGGACAGACATACTTTAGTATTTGCAATATTATTTCACACTCGTAATATTTCTAATTTATGGTTTTTACCCGCCAGCAACCGCCAAGAAGCAAAAATTCCCGTGTGCTCAGTGAATCAGTGGTTCAGTGGTTCAGTGGTTCAATTGCTCAGTGGCTCAATTTCCGTCAGTTTTCGCAGCTCATTTACAATGATGAATGAATGAATGAATGAATCGCATGTGGTGTTCGCGAATGTTATTCACATTACTCGACGATTCAAATGGCGCATCTTAAGTGCGATTAAAATGTATCTTAATTTATGTAGCTTTGTTCTCAGCCAAGTTTAATACAATGTGAGCCATGTTTGCCATATGCTAATTGAGTGCAGTTTCCAAGAGATTGCTTTACGACTTCATCACTCTGACAAATTGTTATTCGGTTTAGATTTTTACCTATTTGGGTAGTATTTGAGTCAGCCTTAAACGTGTTTGTGACGTCGATGAATTATTGGTTAGTATCTTTCTGTTCCAATGGAGCAAAAAGACAACAGCTGATTTATCGAAGATCTAGACTCAAGTGTGATCAGCGAATTTGAATGAGTTTCAAATAAACTAAAAACAATAACAAAAAACTAAACATAACAAGATATTTTGTAACCGCATCTTTTTCCACTCGCTCATCATTGAATATTTATGCAAATGGGGCTGTGAGTGTTTTATTAAAATACATTTCGGCATCATTTCTATAGAATTTCTTTAAGGGGTTTTTATTTTTTTTCCTCTTTTGTTGCTCATCTTTTTTTGAATAAACTAATGGATGCTAATTTTTGGCAGCTGCGCCATATATAAAGGAACGCACTTTGGGACTTTTAGCCAAGTAAAGAATCGACTCAAGACGCGACATGTTCAAGCCAATCATCTGTCTGTTTGTGGTGGCCATCGTGGTTAGTGGTGGCCCAATTGATCGAAGGGATGCAACCACCGAGAAGCGTGAAATTATTCCACTCCTGAGTTTTGAGTCGGAAAATAATCCCGACGGATCGTTCAAGTTCGCTTACGAGGGAGGCGATCAGAGCTATCGCCGGGAGGAAGGCAGAGTGGAAAATGCTGGTACTGAAGATGAGGCGCTCGAGATAACCGGCTCCTATCGCTATATCGATGCCGATGGCCAGCTCGTGGAGGTGAATTACACAGCGGGCAAGAACGGTTTTGTGCCCATCGGCACCATTATTCCTGGCGAAATTTCGCAACTGGCCAAAAATGCCGCCAGTCTGCCAAACTACACCGAGGAGGAGGAACTCTTGAATCGGCGTCGTGCCCGCTCCCAGTCAGAGCCGGAGACCATGACAAAGACGGAGGAGAAGAAGAATGAACCAACCACAGCAGCTGAGCCTAAGACAGCTGAATCTAGCTCCGAGACGAAGACCGTGACAGAGAACAAGACGGAGGTCAAGCCAGAGGAGAAGAAGGCGGAGGAGAAGAAGCCGGAGGAGAAGAAGCCAGAGGAGAAGAAGCCAGAGGAGAAGAAGGCGGAAGAGAAGAAGGCGGAGGAGCCGACGCTATCCATTGCAGTACAACCTAAGGCAGCTGAGACTGAAGTGGTGGCCGTCCAGGTGGTGGTGGAGGAGAAGCCAGTCGCTGAGAAGATGGAGAAGAGCGACAAAGTTGAGTCAAAGACCGCATAAAAATTGCATCTAGCGGAATTTTAGTGTTAAATTATTAAACGATTAGCAATAAATAAAAATAAAAACGAAACAAATACAATTTCTTAAACTATATTTTTACTGTATGGACTTTCCCAAGAGATTACCAATCGAATCTATGTATAGATCATGATAGAGCCACTGCTATATGCTAATTAATGATGTCATACATATCATATAATATCAAAACATATCAGCTAAGCATTATTGTTGGATGATGACGAAGACCTTGATTTAGCAATGGTTTCTTATTGAACTTACAACCGTAATTGAAAGATTAAAATCTCGGGGATATAATTTATTTGATGGACGAAACTTAAGTTGTTTTTATCCAAAAATATTTGCAGAATTATCTTAGCCATTTGTCATTTTAATTATGTTGAATTAAATTTAGACGTAAAACATTAAATGATAAATAAAGTTAATAATTCATTCTTGCTATATTAATTCATTTTTGACTAAGTTTTTGCATTATTATTATTTTTAACAACAAGCATTAAGTGCGTATCCGTATTGATACGGATTGTGGATCCGTATGGATGGATAAACAAATATTATTTAAATATTCTGCTCATGATTAATTACGAACAGTGTCCAACTTTTTGACACGTTTCGATTTCTGGCAAAGATTTCTTGATTGATGTTCGCATTGATTGGATTATTTTTGACATTCATCAACTTGAGTGTTTCCAACAGTGCTGGGTTTCACTGTGCTCTGCGCAAAGTAGCTAAACGATTTAATTAGTGGAGGGAGAGATTATTCTCGACTGTGCCAAGCTTGTTTCCAAGGTTTTTCAAGGTCTCCAAGAGATATGCAAATTAGCTGTCAAAATTGTGAGGTAATTTGAGCTTATGCTAATAATAATATTTGTTTTTGTATTTTGTGATTTCTTCTATTGCCTTTCTTTTATTCGTTTGATTACATAAGATTTTAAATTTTACCATCTATTCCTCATTCTTGTCCGGTTTGGGAAGATCTTTGGCTGCCTCGGCGACAGCTGTGATCTCAGGATTAATGATCGAACCCTTGGGCACAAAACCATCCACGCCAGCCGTATAGCTCACCTCAACCGTTTCCCCCATCTCATTGATGTACCTGTAGCTGCCATGTACCTCCAACGCCTCACTCTCTGTGCCGGGATACTTAAGAACAGACGTTTCCTGATGGGATGCACCATCGCTATTCTCATGGCTATACTGATAGGAGCCATCCACATTCTTAATAAGCTGCATATCCACAATGGACACACTTGGGTTATCCTCGGTAACAGGCGCTGCCTGAGCGCTGATCAGGACACCAACGATGAGCAAAGCCAACTGCAAGAATTGCAAATCCATTTCGTGTTTCTAGTTGCTGTGATTGCGATTGATTCACTTACGATCTTGAACATTTTGTGGGATAAAAAGATTGAGACTGGAACACCGAAAGCGAGAGTTTCTAATATGGATCAGTTTTGTCTGTTGGAGTCTTTTATATGCGACACGAAAGCGTTGCGCATTTCGCATTTCGCATTTCGCATTGCGATCAACTATTTCAATATGCCAAACATGATTTTCATCCAGTTTATGGCTACTGCGGCGGCGACGGGCCCAAATTTTAAATAGCCCAAAGTTAAATGTCAGGGTCAATCCGACACAGAAGCCAGGAATTGAAGTGTGTCACTCAGTTATTCCAGAGCAGCAGCAACTTCCGCACATACAGCGTGTATCTGTTTGTATCTGTGAATGTATCTTTTGGATTGATGGCATCAGTCAGTGCATCCATTAGCTGGCTCACGGCTAATAATTATCTTTCAAAGCCGTAAATTGTTTGCTGCTGCTGCTTCACCCACTCAATATGTTTATTTTTTACTGCAATTAATTGCCACTTGACACAGTGTGTGTTTCTGTGGCATCCCAAGCCGCCAATCCCACAAATGTTTTCATTTAGCATGTAAAATGTCAGCGCTTTGTGTAATGCTTGTCGTAATTTATTAGTAAGTATCTCCATCAGAATGCGAATCGTGTAACGACACCTCAGCAGAGGAGTAGACCGAGTTCACCAAACAATAACAACAACAACAACAACATTTATAGATTGCCTGGGGCATTTTCAGCACCCACTTTCTGATTCAGCCCAATTTTCAAGGTGTGCTGGCAATTTGAATACGAGTTGCAAAAAATGTTGAGTTTTTTGTGTTCATATTTGACTTTTGTGGTTAAATCAATACGTTCTGTAGAGTTTCGGCCAGGTGCCTTTAAAATAGGTCGCCATTTAGAATAGCTATATTATTAATAATATTAATACCTTCATATTTATTTATTGCTTACGTTTTTCTGGAATACAATTTTAGAAAACCAATTATTCGAATATTTTACAATGCATTAGTTTTTCTGCATTTTAATTTTAATCCCTATTCCACTTCTTAACAATATTACTTATTTAATAAACTTAACATGTTTAATTGAATATTATCTTTTAACTTGAGTTTTCAAGTCGAAGTTTTCACATTATGAATTATCTTTGCGTTAGTTATATTTATTTTTTAAATATTTTGTAGAATACACATTTAGAAAAGAATCCAGAAAACTAAAGAGTTTTCGTCGTTCTTAGAAATAATTTTTAGTTATCTGTTGAACATTTTTTAAAATTATATAGACATTCTTTAACTTTTCTAATGAAATTTTTTTCCTTAAGTGCAAAATGTTTTAAATTGAAATTAAATCAATTCATAACCTAAAATGTTTTTGATGAAAACAAATTTTCAATTTGATTAGTATATAATATAAGCAGCAAATGTTATGGTTGATTTTAAAAAATTCAAGAGATTTTTTGCCTAGTTTTTGAAAGTCACAAGTTCAAAATCAGCACTGGGTATTGCCAAGAAAATCACATTAATAATTCTCTTATGCAATTATAGATAAGTGCTTAAAAGTGATTTCATTAAAATTTCCAATGAGCTGCATAAATAATTTTCAATCGATTTCATTACCTAACACATAATTCATAATTCAATAATCAATTAATTAATAATAAATTGAAGGCGATTAAGTGTGAGTCGTGGATTTTACTAAAATTATTAATTATGAAATTAATTTCAAAACATTAATTAATGAACAGGCAATCAAAATTAATTTAAGGTCACCCGTCTGGTGTCAACTCGGACGACATTTGGCAAAAGGGCAAAACCAAGGCACAGTTGCAGCTGCCTCGAGGTGCAAACTGCCCTCCCCCCTCCCCATCCAGAAAATTACCATGTTGCACTGAGCTGAAAATTGTGTTGCCAATAAAAATTGCAACAATTTATATATCTGACAGCCAAATCGAAACTGGCGATGCACCAACTGCGATGCCAACTAAAAAATGTACACGATGATCTGGCTTACGACGACCAGTGTTGGAAGGTGTTTGCAGCTGCCCAGTTGGCCCAAACTCGATCCAACGGCGCTCCTCATTGGCATAGTTTGGCGCTGAGCTGGCTTCTACAATTTTTGATTTGAATTCATTAGCCTGTCGATTTCTGGTATAGTTTATGAGTCGTTTATTTCGATAATGGCTTGAATAACATTTACAATCACAGCACAGCACACTTTACAACTGCCTGCCTGCTTGCACTTTCAGGGCCTGGACAGCGTTTTGTGCCGTCTCAGTTATCTCCTTGGTTATGTGTGTGCCCATGGGCACAAAGCCGTTCTTGTCGGCCACATAGCTGACCTCCACATGCTGCCCATTGTCATCAACGTAGCGATAAACGCCAGAGACTTCCAGCTCCAATTGCTCATCATCATCATCATCTTGATGATCATCAGCTCGGTTTTGTGTATGTTCGTGATTATTAGAGCGGCGCCTCACGATGCCCACCTCCTCGCGATAACTGCCATCGGCGCCTTCGTAGGCAAAGAAATAGGAGCCATCATTTTTCTGCTCAGCCAGTGACTTAATAATCGCCACCTCCTCCTGCCCCACTGCGCCGCTGCTGCTCCAGCTTGCGCACCAGCAGAGCACCCAAAACAAGTACTGTGAATAAGAAATCAAATAAGAACACAAAGTAACCGAATGAGTAATACACTCATCACTTTAATCAAACTGTTTAAAATAAGAGTATTTTTTAAGTCCACGAATGACAACTAATAAATATTAAATAATATATCGCATTATCATAAAAAGACTATTAACAATATATAACCCTTCAAAGAAAATTGATATTAAGAATTATCATCTAAAATTAAAATCTACAAGCTGACATCAAGAATTCACTTTCAAAAATGAAAATTAAAAAGAGAATTGAAAAACAACAAAAAACTGAACTCAAGTTTGTTATTTTTTAAAAATAATATAGAATTGTGAGAAAAACAACTTTCAACAAAGTCCGCAGAAAATATATTCTTTGCCAACTCACTGCTCACTTTTATTTACATTTTCTTAGTTAACTTTTATTTATTCCAAGTTTCAAACAAACGGCAATTACACAAACCAACATACCTTATTTAGCCTCTCTTAAACAGGGTATGCAAAAAGAGCGTGCCGCCAGCAGATGGGAGATTTTAATAGAGATTTCAAATCACAGTTGTTGCTTTTGCTTACCAATCGAAACATGTTTTATGGCTTGGTCCAAACTTATGCTAATACTGTTCGCGCTTAAATCAGTTCTTGGCTTTTTATAGAAATTTGTTAGAATTTCGCTGATTATGCTCCGTCAATAGAAAGTTGCGAGACGAGTTGATTTGAATTGGAGAAGTCGCAGTTTGTTGAACTGTTTGCTGCAGATTTGCATTTTAAGCTGTTGTTGGCCAGAATGCCTGACTTGGCCAAGTTATGTAACAGTTGCCCAAAAAAAAAAATTTGCCATTGCTTATAGGTGTTAACTGTGACACATCAGTTAGATGCGTGCGTGTTAATGCTGTGGGTGCCAACAATCTTGTAGTTCGCTTGTATCTTGTATCTGTATCTGGGTGCAGCAGCTAATAAAATTTGTCAAATTGCTTCTACAAGCATTTTACATGTCGCTGGGTGGGCGGGCCATGCCCACCCAAAGCGAAAGGTGCTGAATTTGTAACGGCTGAGTGGCTAAGAAAACAATTTACAACCAACTGCAAGACTTGTCTAAATGTTTTCCACTTGACTTCCATACAAATTCCTCTGTGTCTCTCCATCTCTCTCTCTCTTTGTCTCTCTCTCTCTGTCTCTCTCTCTGTCTGCGTCTGTTTTTTTCTGTTTGCTCTCCATACGATTTTGGCCACATTTGAATTTAGCACTTTGCCAGTCGAGTCGCCTCTATTTCTTACTGTTACAGTGGGTGGGCAACACTGAGAAGCGACTAACATTTATGCCACAAAGAATTTAAAAATAATTTTCGCAATTTCGCAACCTTACAAAAGTTGCAACTGCTGTTTTCTGCTGCCTGCAATTGGCAGCATGGCAGCACTAAACAACCCATATCTAATACCCTGTATTTCACATGTTTTGGGCATATTAAGGTTGCAACTTGTGAAGGTCATAAGTCAGACACAACATATGAATATATCTGATTTGTAATACAGTAAAAGTTACTTTATCTAATATATAAAATGCGAAACAACTTGATTTGCTTTTATTATTATTTTATTAATATAATGTATAATATAGATAGTAAGAATATTAATTGTCCAATAAATTGTATACAAATATTTTAAAATTTTGCATTCATCAAAACAAGTCGCAGTTTTCAAAAATATTTAACACTTTGCTACAACATATATTGAAAAGATAAATTTTTTTGATGTCAAATTAAATCTGAATTGAAATTTTTTTAATGTAATTTGCCAAGGCTGTAATCCAAACTGGCAAACAGGGTATCGCATAGTCGTTGTTTGCTTAGCAAAACTGCTCTATGATTCAGTGTTGGCATTTGCCTTGGCGCATTATGGGCGTTGCAAACAACACGCCCAGTTCCACAAAATACACTAAAAGACAGTCGAGCTTGCAGGCTGCGACTCGAAGACATATTAATAAATTGATTCTAAGACGATTCCAAACTAGTCACAGAATTGCCGATCGTTACAGTTGCTGGAATGGAAACTCATTAATGTTGAGTCGCAATGCCAACGAGTGCATAATTCAGATGCGACACATTAACCTTTAGCAAAGTGAAGCTGCAACTGAATCTGAATCTGAATGTGCAGCTGATGCAGAGTGAAACCGGAACAGTAGTTGGATATACGCACACCACTGGGGAGATATCAGATACAATATATGGTGAATCAATTAACCGTAACTAACCTGGCCAATTGCAATTACAGTCAATTCAACTGAGGCGTCCAAATGTCAAATGACGTCCATTTCAAAAAGACGATTAATAATAACACAAGTCTCCGTCGCCGTCGCAGCTGAGGAGGGAGGTGTGTCCATCTCCGGCTCGAATGTAGTTTATTTCTCAAGCGATTCACTATTTTTCATTGTTGTGCTTCTTTGCATTAATTTTATTCATTTGCACCACTTGAGGAACACCTCTATTATTCATAAAGATACAACTGCATCTTGCGATCTCATGAATGTAGCTTCATCAATTATTTGAATTTAACACAAATATTCCAAAACAACTACATTTCTCACGACCGATTGATGCTTATATAAAAACATAGACCTAAAACCCTAAATTAAATGAAATTTACATTTATTGCTGTTACGTCACCATTTTTAAGAAAGGGATTAAAAATGTTTATTATTTTAAACTTAAGATTTATAAACAAAATTTTGGCAAATGTTTATTAAGTAAATTCTAAATTGTAAAATCCTATTAATTATTTTATCAATCAATCAATTTGTTAAAATAGAATAAGAATAATTAAAGAATATTAACATTTTCATAGAAAATTAATTACGAATTGGGGGGCTTAGTTTGTTTTTATCTTTTCTATAGCTTCCTAAAGTCATCAATTAAGTTTAATTGCCTTTTATTTATTTCTTTGTTAGTCTTTTCAATCATAAATTCAAATTAAATTTGCCTATGAATAGCTTGAAAATATTCTCAAAGACGCAAAGAAGTATTTAAATTTGATACACTTAAGTGATAAACAACTGAGGAGATAGGCAAAGAACAGGATATGTCTAAAGAAATAAATAATATAAATTAAAAATATTAATAATAAGCAGATGGATGGATCGACAAGAGTCTTGCTGCTCAAGAATATATAACAATTTATGGAGTTATATCCATCAATGCTTTGCAAATTTCACAATAAAATTAATATGCCCTTTACAAGTGTTTATAAATAATAATAAAAATACTGGAAGAGTAATAAATATTCTGTATTATTTTACTAAAAATATGTGGCTATTCAAGTTTATTTGTAGATCATTTAAATGTTTAACTAGCCGAGCAAAAGCAATTCAAAAATTGTACAGCATACTTTTAGGCACCTGTTAAATTACCATAAAGCAAAGGCATATTTCGAGGCTGAGGCTAATAAAATATTACCAAATAATGTCTGATATAGAATAAGACGGATTATGAAGATCACTTGTAGATTAATGACGAAATTTTCTATAGTCTGATTTTACATCTTTAAAAAATGAGGTGAGGTATTTTTTGGGCATGCCCAATTCTTGGTTTAACCTTGCTCAAATTCACAGAATGAAAAGCCTCATTAAAATTAATATATTCATTTAGGCAGCTAGCAGAACATAACATGAAATGAGATGTGTTAAAAAAATGAATAATTGCATGCCGAGCAACGCATGACATTTATGAAAATTACATTAGAGCAAATAGGGCTGGGCTACAAGTTATAAATGACTTATGGCAATCGTAACTGAACAGATCAGATCCAAGCAACGCCTCAAAAAGCATGACGAATGCGAAATGACAAATGAGACTGGACAAACAATGGAACATTGGAATGGAATTCACAGGCTAACTGCAAGACTGCCTCCTTGATAAATTGCATTTAATAAATGATTGCAATTAATGACATCGTTAAGCCCGCATAATTGTTTCTCTCAACTGAGCTCAACCTTGACCATTGGGGGTAAAAGTTGCGTATACGACCCCAAAACGCAAAGCTGGGATGGGATCGAGAGCAGTAAAAAGCCGTCAGCACATAACTCACATAAACACCTTAAGAACAAAAGATGCCCCAACGCAGAGGCAAAAAGTGGCTGCATTTGCATACGGCAATGTATCTAGTGGGGCATACTACATTGAGACCCATGTATGTATATCTGATGCATGCAACATCATAAATATAAGAACACATCATGTTGCGGAAAAGCTCATGCATGGCAATGCCAGCTTAGTACTGGCTAACAAATTCGTTTGTCCTTCTGTCAATGGCCAATAAAAAACCAATAAAGCTGCCAGTTACGGGTTGCTAGTGTTGCGGTACAAATACCCTGTACCCCTCCATAAAATGGGTAAACTGGGTAAAATATGCATAATATAGTTTGGCAATTCTATGTAACAAACTTTGCTCAAGTAAAGTGTATTTGTTTCTCAGAAACAATTAATGACGAAGAAATTGATTTCTATTTTACTTATTTTATTGTCGATTGTCCAGTAAAAACAAGTTTGATTATTGATTGAAATTTGGTATAAATAACTTGATTTATTTTATCTTAGAATCTTTATCTTCAGAATGTCGAGAGTGATCTTAAGTCTATGATAAATTGGAACATTTATTATTAATAAATAATAATAATTTATAAACCAATTAAATGGATTGATTAATATCGATTTCAAAGCATTGCTTTAAGCTCACTAAGAAATTATTTAAAATTGATAGATATACATATTAATAAAAGTATATTTATCCAACTACCAATTTTCAATATCCATTAGAGCTGATTACAGGGCAGCGGAGACGTCGACCACTCTCGACCAGAGCACTCTTACTTGTTGTTAACACGATTCGCATGCAGATAAATTACAGCCACGGTAGCATCAGTCGCTGTAATAGCAACAAGATCAAAATCAAGATCGCCAGCACTCGCCCAGATATGGCAGATATGCTTAGAGTTCGAAGCTGCCAAGTGGACAGGAAGTGGTGCCGCTGGGCACCCGGCCGATTTTCTTATGATCGAGCTGCGCTTTAGGGCCCAGACCGGGTGGCTGACAGCACTGCTTGGCTGCCTTGTATAAATAGTTCTAGTTAGCGTTGCTGCAGTTGCAGTCGTTGCAACGCGTTCGGCTAGATCAGTACTCAGTACTCAGTACTCGATACTCAACACACACCCGCCCTCCAATCCAAGTGAAACAACATCAGTTTTATCGAGCGTGTAATTTGTGAAACGTTTTTCCGCGAGATTTATGACATCGTCGACAGCCTAAATGCCTTCCAAGTTCAGCGTGCGCCATATGCGGGTAAAATTTGTATCCAAACATCTACAGGGAAAACAATATTGTGATATTTAAATATATCTTGACTTGTACATTTTCGTTTTCCCTAATTAAAAGTGTATCAAACAAACATTTCCCTTTTTTCAAAAGTGAAGTGCAAAAATAGTTAAAATATGACAAATTTTTTATTTGCAGTGCTTTGTGTTTTGTGTGCTGTGGTTGGCGCTAATTGGGTCTGGAAGCGCCCAGTTGGGAAGTGCGCCCTTCCAGCAGTCGCCATTCCAGCAACGACAGTCAATCGCACAGCTGCCGCAGCAGTCGCCATTTCAGCGCCAGCGTCAGCAGCCAACGGGGCAAGGGCTCTTTGCGTCTCAGGGCAATCCTTTGAATCCATTAAATCCACTGAATCCTTTGGCGGCGCCCATTGTTCCACTTGGCCAGAATCCCTACGGTCGCTACAATCAGTACTCGCAGCAGCAGCAGCAGAACTATGTGCCCATCACTGCCTACCAGAACGAACTGAATCTGGATGGCAGCTTCTCCTACGGCTATGCGTCAGCAGATGGCACCATGGCCCAGGCACAGGGATATGTCAAGAATCTCGGCTACGGCGAGGGCGTGGAGGCGCAGGTGAGTCTATCAGTCACTTTTCATTGCATCATTTTATGTGGCTCACATAATTTGATGTCATTTTAAGGGTCTACTTTAAGGCTGACTTTAAAATACTTCTAGTATTTATTTAAATATTCAAAAATTATGCACAATTGAGAAAGAAGAGCTGCAGACTTAAAAAACAATTTGATTGATCCATTTTTGATCATAAAATTAAAATGCGAGACACAAAAATGCAAAACGGGAGAAGAGCAAATTTTTTTTTTTTTTTTAAATAAACAGAAACAAAAGCTTGATTAAATATGATTAAATTGTTTTATTATTATTATATTGTCAAATTACTCACTTCTAAACATAATTAAAAAGTCAACAACTTGTTTAAATAAATAATAAGTATAAATAGTGGACTTCTATAAAAAATGATTGGAGCACATAAATTTGCTAGCTTAATGAAAATATCTTGGAAAAGAAAGAGTTTTTCACACGTAAGCTCATCTTTCAGACTATATCTATAAATATATCTTCCAATTTAGGAAGATTTCAATAGGTTACACAGTTCATATCAAAACTTTAATACTTTAATCATAAAAGAAGAAATTGGGTGAAATTGGTTCCACAGCATGGCAAGTTGTGCACCCACTTTCAGTTGATTTACCACGCAAAGAGAAGATTTAATTCCAATTGTATTCTGACCAGGTCATCCAGGGCTCGTATTCGTATACCTCGCCCGAGGGCACGCCCATCACAGTGCGCTACATAGCCGATGAGAATGGCTTTCGGGCCGAGGGCACCGGCATCCCAGCGACGCCGCAATATTTTGTGGGCGCTCAGCCGTATCAGCAGGGTGTCATCAATCCCAATTTAAATCCCTATCAGACGCCCTTCCGACAACTGCCGCAATCGCCAACATCAGGGTTTCGCCCGGGGCCAGGACAACAACTGACGCCATTGCAGCAACAGCAGCAACAACAGCAGCAGCAACAATTGCAACAGCAGCAGCGAAATTTGGCCAACACTGGACAATATCAACCGGAACAAGGACTTAACTCCTTGCTTTCGGGCAATCTACCTGCACAATATGCCGGTCAGTTTGGTCAACAGCAGTTGGGCAACAATTTAACGCCCCAGCAGCAGCAGCAACAGAATCTCAGCCAACAGCAGAATCTTAACCAGCAGCAGCAACAACAGCAACAGCAACAACAACAGCAGCAACAGCAAAAGGATCAACGGAGTGAGCAACAACAACAGGCGCTGTTAACACAACAATTGAGAGGAAGACCCAATCAGCTGGTGGATCCATCATATGCCTACAACCAGTACAACAGACGCTTCAAGAAGTCCTCCAAGATATGAGAGGATATCAATTCAACTATTTTATATTGCTCAGTATTGTTCAGTATTCCGAAATTCATTGCGAATTAGTCGATTTAGTCGCATTCAAATGCATGAAATACATGCGCCTTAAAAAACCAAACTAAACAAATTGTTTTATTAACCAAAGGAAAGATTAACTTCTAGAATTACTAATTAGCAAGAGTTCAAAATATTGGGAACTGTTTGCATTTGGTACTCACCATTTTTATACCGTTATCCCATTAAAAATGGATAAAAAGGGTATAATGGTTTTATGCAAATGTATGTAACAGGCAGAAGGAAGCATCTCTGACCCCATAAAGTATATATATATATTTGATCAGGATCAACAGCCGAGTCGATATAGCCCTGTCCGTCTGTCCGTCCTTTCGTCCGTCCGTCCGTCCGTCTGTCCGTCTGTCCGTCTGTATGAACACGCGGATCTCAGAGACTATAAGAGCTAGCGACTTCAAATTTGGAATATAAGTTCTCGTGTACCAGGAGCAGATCAAGTTTGTTTTATTTTATCGAAAACTGACTCAGTTTCTGAATTATCGATACATTTCGATTTCCGATAGCAATAAATTCAACAATTTAAGAGGTTGAGGCTTCTAATTTACACATGCATCTACATATTATTGATCAATTGCCGAAATTGCATTAAGATCGGACAAGAAACACCAAAGTTATAGTCGAAAATACATTTTCATTTTGATCTTCTTGCTGTCAGCAGCCGCAAGCATTTTCTGTATGCATAAATAGGCGAGCGCATGTGTGAGAAAGAGATGGCACGTATTCTGCAGTGAGTAAAAATACTCTGTAAGAAATGCACTTGCAGAACTGAACATTTGAGTGCAAATCATTTTAAAGGGAAATTTGCCAATAAAACTAGAATATATTTAACAACTGGGTTAATGGTATATGGTAGTCGAGTTAACTCGACTACAGCATCTTACTTGTTATAGAAAGATTGGTGAATTGGCATCACTTGTCTGTCATTGCGTAGAAAGATGGTATTTCTAGAAATCAGACATCAAGCAAAATAATACAAAGCTTACGTTAAAAATATTTATTGTTTATTTCCCCCATTTATTCTCTTCCATTCTTCTCTTCTACTTTTCGTAATTTAAAACACACTTTTTTTATTTCTTGCATTTGAATTTGTTTATTCTAAAGATCTTTTTGCAACAATGAACAGTTATGCAACACTGGCAAGGTTTTATTTGCCACCGTTTGAAAAACACTCGGAAACTCTTTAATCTCTGTTGGCATCTTAAACATAGTCGTAATTTTGTTAATTCACTTAACGGCCAGAAAACTTAGATAAATATTTTAAATAATACCGTCGGATAGCGGAGAACTTTCTTATGACCTAAGAGCTACGAGTATTTTGCGGCAGATTGAGTTGTGTCGATGTTTGATCCGTCGATCTTGGCCTGATCTAATAAATGTAGCCGCTCTGTGGATCGAACTCCCCGTTACCACGTCCGCCACCAGGAAAAGGAGGAATGTACTGCGAGCCAGGACCGCCAGCACCACCTCGTCCTGCTCCACCAGCTCCACCTGGCGAACCACCTCGTCCTGCTCCACCAGCTCCTCCTGGCGCACCACTTCGACCGGCACCACCTCCAAAGCCTCCAGCTCCTCCCGCGCCAGCACCTCCACCAAAACCGGGAGCGCCACCACCTCCTTGTGCGCCGCCACGGCCACCGGCTCCGGCACCGCCTGCGCCTCCACCATAACCTCCCGCACCGGCTCCACCAGCACCTCCACCGCCAGGTGCGCCACCACGACCGGCACCACCTCCGAATCCTCCGGCACCGCCTGCGCCACCACCATAACCTCCTGCGCCAGCTCCACCAGCACCACCACCGCCGCCGCCTGGTGCGCCACCACGGCCGGCACCACCTCCGAATCCTCCGGCACCGCCTGCACCTCCTCCATAACCTCCTGCGCCAGCTCCACCAGCACCTCCACCGCCGCCACCTGGTGCGCCACCACGACCGGCACCACCTCCGAATCCTCCGGCACCGCCTGCGCCACCACCATAACCTCCTGCGCCAGCTACACCAGCACCACCACCGCCGCCGCCTGGTGCGCCACCACGGCCGGCACCACCTCCGAATCCTCCGGCACCTCCTGCGCCTCCTCCATGACCTCCTGCGCCAGCTCCACCAGCACCTCCACCGCCGCCGCCTGGTGCACCACCACGACCGGCACCACCTCCGAATCCTCCGGCACCTCCTGCGCCTCCTCCATAACCTCCCGCGCCAGCTCCACCAGCACCTCCGCCGCCGCCGCCTGGTGCACCACCACGACCGGCACCACCTCCGAATCCTCCAGCACCTCCTGCGCCTCCTCCATAACCTCCTGCACCTGCTCCACCAGCACCTCCACCGCCACCACCACGACCGGCACCACCTCCAAATCCTCCAGCTCCGGCACCTCCGCCGCCAGCACCTCCAGCGCCACCACCGTAACCGCCAGCACCACCAGCGCCTCCACCACGACCGGCACCACCAGCACCACCAGCGCCTCCAGCACCTCCAGCACCACCTCCATAACCTCCAGCTCCAGGGCCACCGCCACGACCGGCTCCTCCAGCGCCACCACCATGACCGGCGCCACCGCCACCTCCAGCGCCACCTCCATAACCTCCAGCTCCAGCACCACCAGCTCCTCCAGCGCCACCACCACGACCGGCACCACCTCCAAATCCTCCAGCACCAGCACCACCAGCGCCTCCATAGCCTCCAGCTCCAGCGCCACCAGCACCTCCAGCGCCACCTCCATAGCCTCCAGCTCCAGCACCACCAGCGCCACCACCACGACCGGCACCACCTCCAAATCCTCCAGCTCCAGCACCACCAGCGCCTCCAGCGCCACCACCACGACCGGCTCCTCCAGCGCCACCTCCATAACCTCCTGCTCCTCCTCCTGCTCCACCAGCGCCGCCAGCGCCACCTCCGCGACCGGCACCACCTCCGTAGCCTCCGGCTCCAGCGCCTCCTGCGCCACCACCACCAGCGCCTCCTCCATATCCTCCGGCTCCAGCACCACCTGCGCCGCCGCCGTATCCACCACCTCCTCCACCCCCAGCGCCAGTGCCAGCACCACCACTTCCTCCTCTACCACCATATCCTCCTGCTCCCGCACCACCTCCGGCTCCGCCGAAAGACCCAGCACCACCGCCGCCACCTCGACCAGCACCACCTCCATATCCTCCAGCGCCAGCGCCAGCCCCTGCTCCTGCTCCTGCGGCACCAAAAATAGCAATAGTGACAACCATCAACAAGCAATAATTTTTGTGGTAATCTCACCTGAACCACCGCTGAAGCCACCGCCAGGGAGTGGCGAAATGCCCTGAGCAGCCAGTGACTTAGCTATGGCATCCGGAATGGGCGGGGGTGTGGGTAAAGCCGCACCGGAAGGCACAAAACCGTTCTCATCGGCCGTATAGCTGATCTCCACCAGCTCACCCTCGGGATTAGTGTACGTGTAGGATCCCATCACCGAGGGTATCTCGCTCGCGGAACCCTTATTCTTTACGGTGCCCTCCTCCTGCGCCTTGATCCCGTTGCCCGTCTCATAGCTGAAGCGATAGTTGCCATCGCCATCGTTTTCGTTCACAAATGATAAAATGGGTATGGGTGGTCCGCCGGCAGGTGGCGCTGGAGCGGATGGTGCGCGTGGTGGCGAAGGCGCCGCTCCAATTGGACGACTTGGTCCACCGCCACCAGAGAAACCACCAAGTCCATTATTAATGCCACCCAGTCCATTGTTGCCACCACCAAAGCCGCCACCGCCACCGCCACCCGGTCCCTGAAGACCCGCTCCCACACCACCACCCGCGCTGGCCGCACTCGCCGGTGGTGGCAAGTATTTATTATCCAGCCGAGCTGCCTGCGTCAGCGTCAACAGCGACGCCAGCAGAGCCTGCAAGAGATAAGAGAAATCCACGCAACTCACATTAGTAATTTATGCAAAGCAAAATAGAGAAGAAAAAATGCAGTGGTGCATGTCAAAGATTCAGTGGTGCAACTAGGCAACACCCTCCATCTACACATTTGTGTATGCCATCAAGATGCACGACCAGAGCTAGCTATGCAGTTCAACGAGTCATCATTTGGGGGCAACGTATTCGTTTCCACACAGTTCAGATGTCTGCTAAAGATCCAGACTCTGAATTATATAGTAAAAAGTATATTTAAATATTCCTCTTTTGCCGATCTAAAGTCTGGATTCATCATTATAGAAATCCACACAACTCACATAACTGATTTGTGCAACAACAAAAATGCAGTGGTGCATGTCAAAGATTCAGTGGTGCAACTAAAAAGCACTCTCAATAATAACAAATAAATTCAATTTACATTTGATTTATTTTAATTGATTCTGGTTACTTTTGCGAATAAAGTAACTTTTGTAATAAACCATAAATTGAGTATTTTTACAAGCCATAAATTCTTATACTAAACGTCTAAAATAATAAAAAAGTATTTTTATTGATTATAAGTTTGTAATTATAGGCAACAATAATTACAATAATAAATAACCACCATGATCATAATAATTCATGTTTAGCCAAGGTCTGCACCCTGTTTTCTTAAAAAAAATAATAATTAATACAACTGATTAAAATATTTACAATTTATGTTTAAAATTTGTATACCCTGAACCCATTAAAAATGGTCAAAAAATTGAAAATGATTTTGAGCAAATTTATGTAACAGGCAGAAGGAAGCATCTTGATCAAGGCCAACAGACGAGTCGATATAGCCATGTCAGTCTGACCTTTCGTCCGTTTGTCCGTCCGTCCGTTTGTCTGTCTGTATGAGCACGCAGATCTCAGAGACTATAAGAGGTAGAGACTTCAAATTTGGAATATGGGTTCATGTATCGATGACTGCCGATTCCGATTCGATACATTTCGATTTCCGATAGCAATAAATGGCTCAATTTTAAAGACCTAAATTTCATCAAGATCCGATGAGAAATATTCAAATAATAGTCGAAAATATTTTCTCATATTGATCTCATTTCTAGCAGCAGCCGCAACCATTTTCTGTATACATATAAATAGGCGAGCGCATGTGTGAGAAAGAGATGGCATGATACTCGACGCGAGAGTCAATATATTTGTGTGTATTCTGCAGAGCACCGTTAACTCCTACTGCGTGTACGTATGTATGTGTGTATATACTATGTATGCCTTAGTTCTTTTCACTCGGTATTCAGTCGCTGTGGGGCAGATAGCATTTGGGTGCAAATCATCTTAAAGGGAAATTTGCCAATAAAACTAGAATATATTGAACAGCTGTGAACAGGGTATTTCGAAGTCGAGTTAAATTGTTAAATTTTTTAATGAAAAGGTTTGCAGCTGTCGAAACAAAAAAAAAAGAAGTCAAACTGGTCTAATACAACTTATTTATTAATAAAAAGTAATCATACAAAAATATTTTAAAATTTAATTCAAATATTTGAATTTTATTAATCTTAAATTTTTAAAAACAATTTATAGCCTCAAATCGTAGTCAAAAGGTTTCCCAATGACTTTTAACAGCTGACATCAACATATTAAATTTACCAAATAAGTTGTGCGACTTGCCATTTAATGTCACGAAGCGGGCAGCCAAAATTGAATGAAAACCACATCGATCTTGGGAAAGACATGGTCCATAGCACTATATATTCATTGGACTGAACATCATGAATCATAGAATCATGAATACGAGCAAACTGACAGCTGGCATGCAAAACATGGCAGATGACAGCACCAACAGGTAGCTTACAGTCTGACAGTGTGGCAGCCAGGCTGGCAGGCTGGTGGCAGGCAGATGCTTTATGAATGAAATACTTAACGTAGGGGGAACATTTTCCAAATCGAGTAAAATATGAAAAACGTTTGGCATTTTTTCCAATGCGCTCACGTTTTGCATTGTTGTTGATAGCGCTCTTATTGCTGCTGCTGCTGCAGCTGTTGTTGTTGTTGTTTTTGCTAATGGTAAATACAAACTATTAAACTATCGGCAGCAGCATCAACTTTGTGGCAATAAAAAAAGAAGAAGAAGAAGACCTTAAGAGCGGGCAGGAGTCGAGGTCTATGGACTGACAGCGAACTCTGATATTTGTGGATGCGCCTGGTAGTTGCAGTTGCAACTGTTGTTGCAGTTGTTGTTGCAATCACATTTCTGCAGCATCGTGTGAACTATTGATGCCACAGAAGGTTAAGTAAGCGTACGTCTCTTTGTGCCAAGTGGCAAGTGGCAAGCGGCAAGCGGCAAGCTAACGATTGCTTGCCAGCCAAGTGTCAAGTTTAAGTTTAAAGCGTTTACTTAATTGGCCATAAAACATAACAGCTTTATAGACTGCCTCAGTCAAGAAGCAAAGCGAATCTTCTTCTAGTTAACTAATATTATTGACATTTAAATGGCCCAAAAGTTTGAGTCATCTATGCCTGTCTCTGTTGCATGTTGCATGTGTGCCCAGACTGGCTGGGATCGACCAGTTCGTGACCAAATAACGGTCTGGATTAATCGACTGTTGTTTTTGCTGCTGTTGAAATACGACTCTTCTCAATTGTTGCTGATTGTAAATATAATTGAAGTAATTTGAAATGGGCTGACAATTGGGTCGTCGCTGCATAAATCTTAACGATGCTGATCGTCTCTATTGGGGAGTGGGCGGGGGCGTGCACGATGCCACAGTGTTGCACAGTTGCTCTTGGGCAACTTTGCGTGATTTTTCATCAATGAGGCAGCAGACGCTTTTTGGGATTTACTGATATTTTTTAATGGTGTTTTAATTTATGCGTTCTACTGAAGCCTTTAGGCCATGTTGTAGTTGCTGCTGCTGTTGTAGTTGCTGCTGATGTTGTTGTTGTTATTGTGTTGCAGCAACGTTGCAGCTTCTGTGTCTTTGTGCGTTGCGTGTGCGGCAAAGAACGGAAATAATGATTTGGATTTGGAGCCCAATTGGCCAATAATGAGAAGAAACATATTTCGAAATCAGAAATGATGTTGAAATAAATGTGAGAATTGAAGAACAAGTTACAAACTGAACTTAATTTATGTGTGATATAATTCCTTAAGTAATCCAGATAATAAATTAAGATATGACAAATAAATTGAAGAATGAAAGAAAAATACATTTGCTTGTCTGCAAAGTAATATTTTTTTAAGAACTTATTTCACAAATTTAAATTAACTAAAAAAAATTGTTTACTCTGTCAATGTTTGTTAAACTCTCAGGACCCAAAACCAGATTGATAGACTTTAATTCTTCTTCTTAAAAAATAATATTGTTATGCTAATAAATACTGCCAAATATGAAGACTATAAGGATTTTCTAAAGTGTTACCTTTTATTTTTTTTTAATTAGTCTCTAGCATTCGCAAACTTTAAATTTCTTTATCTACCTCAAAACTGTAGTTTAAAAACGAACTTTCTGACATTTTGCCAAGTTTATAAAAAAAAAATATACTCATCGTTAAAAAACAATTTCCTTCAATTAGTCAATTCAAAGTTATTCATTACATTATGTATATGATTTTTATATGATCACAAAAACCTGTTTAAATTGTATAGCGAAGAATCTCTGTGAAAATAAATTTTTTTCGTTTGTTTCTATAAAAAATTATGACAATGTGTCATTTGATTTACATTCCACAATCACTTTTTTAACTCACCAGTTTCATTAGCATTGTTGTCTGCTGTCTTTTCAACAGTTTGCAAGGATTTCCAAGGAGTTCAAGAAAACACGCACTTCCTACGCACAACACACACACACACACACACTGGCACACACAAATCACAAAAACAGTTGTCTCATCTACGGGAAAATCCTTTTTGTTGCTCGCGGGGAATCTGTCGCGAGCTGTGGCCTCGTCTATTGTCACGGAACTTGTGTGCCGATTGGAGCGCAGGTTACCCAGTTTATATACAAATGCACTACTCCGGCCAGAGATCGCTTGGCGCCAAATGCAATCGAATGGAATGGAATGAACGAAAACACTGCCCAAGCAAAGGCTGAGGCTGAGGCTGAGCGGACGGAGCTCGAGCGGAGCTAGAGCGGCTGCTGAGATTTTGATACTTTATGGCATTTATTGCAAACTACTGTGGGAATATATTCGGATTCTCTGGTTAAAAATTTGAGGGCAATTCTTTTGCAAAATAGTGCAAATTAGTTGACGATAAACTTGATTCATTTGTTTAATTTACTTGCAATCCAATTTTTTTATCCTTATGCTGGGTAATTTTAATTAAAGTTTTAATATTGTATTGTAAGCTCAATTGCTTTGTTTTTATTTTTAATTTATTTAAATAATTTATTTTTGTTATTTTAAAGATCTGTATTTATTTATTTTTATTTTTTGGTCATTCTATAATTCTATAAAAACTATAAAAAAAATTGCTTCTAAATTATTACATATTATAAATTAAATTTATACAATCTCGATAATTGTTAAAGAGTCATTTTTTTTACAAATAAAAACTGCACTTTTGTTCGATGGTGAAAATGTGTGCAGCTGTGTTTGTGAGTGTGTTGAGTTGCAGCTGGCAAAAACAATTGCATGCCAAAAGGGAGACAGACACGACAGCTTCACCTTCGTCGTCGTCGTCGTCGTCGTCGTCGTCGTCGTCGTCGTCGTCGTCATCGCCATCGTCATCATCTCTGGCTGTGGGCCATTGTGTTGGTGTTTGCTCAATGCACTTTTTGCTCTCAGCAGTAGACGTCTCACCCTCTCTCACCCTCTCTCACCTTGTCTCCCTCAGTCAACATTCTTCGTTCTCCGGCGCATCTGCCAAATTAACAAGTTGCAAACTGGCAGTTGCCAAGCTCCCATTTGCCCAGTTGGCAGTTGTTAAGTTGAAATCCAATCGAAGTTGAACGACGAATGCTCTGAATGCTGATCACCTCTCTCATCAGTACTCTGTATCCCATCACAGCCCATCCCCTCCCATCCCGCCCTTCCCTTGTTCGATTGCACGTTTTGGCCAACAACAAAATTTGAATTCGCTATTGCAACGTATTTTAACAAGTTAACAGCTTCATTTGGAGACGGATGTCAATAAATCACAGACTAGCCCTTTGAAGCGTGCGCTGCAAATTCTTTCACAAAAAAAAAACCTGTTGACCAATCGGAGTAATGTCCATAGTTTGACCTTTTAGTTAGTTTTTTTGGCAGTGGTCATAAATACCATTTATATCGACAGCAACACCCAAAAGTCGCCTGCGGGCAACAACAACAAATTGCCAAAAAAAATTATAAATTGACCCCAACAACAACATCAGAAAAGGGCAGCAGTTTGCGAATCTTGCAGTTTTTGGCAACAAATGTTGTCATTTAAGTTTTCTACTGCCAAGTGCAACAGCAACAAAAAAAATAAATACATGCCACAAAAAATAACTTACATATACATACATGCATCGAAAACTAACCGTAACCAACTTAGAGATTGCTCATTGACATTTGAAGAATTGTTATTTGTAATTTTTATTTTTTTTTTCTTATTTTTTTTCATAGTGATTTAGAAAGGCAGCTGCAACAATTGAAGACGAGCAATTGTCGCATGTTGTCAACCGATTTTTATTTACTTATTTTTTTTTTAATTAATTTATTTTTTTTATAATGCATAGTGAATGACTTCTAATAATAATAATAATAAATGTATCTAGTTATTTCGATGATCGCTGAGTTTTGCTGGCTAAAAGTAATTATATCAATAAAATAATTTTTCTAAAAAATAAAACCAACATTTATTAACAAATAACAATAAAATATAACTGCACATGCAGATGAAAATCGTATTCTCTATCACTCTGCCACACACACCACACACATTTAGCAGGGCATCTCAAACAATACCCTGTAGACAATTCGTTACCACGATCTGTGCTCATTCACGCCCAAGCAATGCATTTGACCAATTTATTTGTTCTGGCTGCAATTTCAATTATTGAGCCAAACAACTGTGAGATACACACAAGAGCAACAGTAGAAAAGACAAACGACTTGAGTTGTTTGTGTTTTGTGGCCAACAGATGTCTTGCCAACCTGGCTCAGAAGGCCAGCCAAGTGGCAAAAGGAATTTGTGCATGCCACACTCTTTGAGGCAATGAAACGGTGCGTATGCGTGATATATGCTGACTGCCGGTATAGCCGTGCAGATACTAATCGTAGGCAGTGTTTGGCCTTGCCAAATTACAAGACATTAGCACATAAATGAATTGCACCCAAGCGCAATGCAAACTTAGCTGCTCAGATCAATCGGATTTCAATCAGTTTTATCCACATTATAATTGATGCTTACGGACCTTAATTAACCCGTGACTCAACGTCAACAACTCTGATGCAATATGTCTGAGCGATGATGATGATGATGATGTCGATAATGATGACGATGAGTGAGGCAAGCAAATGCTTGCCGCATGCTCAGTGCGTTTCTCTTAGCTGTTTATTTGTTGGTTTTTCCGTTAGCTCAAACAGGAACTGTTTATTTTTAGCGCAATTGTTATGGCTTTAGGTTCTAACTGACAGCTATTTAACATTGTCTTGGCTCGAACATAAAACAGTTAGTCAAGCTGCAGTATTCTTTAATTAATCAACACTCTGTCGGGTAACTGAAAAGTTTATATTATACAGTATTTAACTAAATTGTCTATTTGTACCGCTCCCGAAATGTATATTTTTCATTACATTGATTTGGTGTTGCTGCCACAAACTGCATTAAAACCATGCCCGATTGTACCAACAATAATCATTTGATTCTTAAACTATGTCAGTTTAGAAACTATTTTTGACGTTTTTGTTTATTTGAAATTTTAAACTACTCATTTTTGGTAATAAAAGTATTTAAGAAATTGAACACATTATTTTTTTTAATTTAAAAAAATGCACCCAAGATTTAAAAAAAATTGTAATGTTCAGATTTTTAGAAAGACACATTTTATTTTAGAAAGAAACTTTCGCCAAAATTATGTCGATCTTACAAAAATCAGTGCAATATTTTTGCTGAGCTTATGCTTGGCACAGAAAGGGTTTTCAATTGATGTCATATCCACAGTAAGTCCAGATTATGCAAAATGTAGCTTGCTAAATTTAAAAAACAACCTTAAATAATCTGCTATTTAGATTTAAGTAATTTTGCTGTTTCTTACTAATAACAAGTAAGATGCTGTAGGCAAGTTGGCTCGACTACGATATACCCTTAACCCAGTTGTTAAATATATTCTAGTTTTATTGGCAAATTTCCCTTTAAAATGATTTGCACTCAAATGTTCAGTTCTGCAAGTGCATTTCTTACAGAGTATTTTTACTCACTGCAGAATACGTGCCATCTCTTTCTCACACATGCGCTCGCCAATTTATGCATACAAAAATGCAACAATAAGATCAAAATGAAAATATATTTTCGACTACAACTTTGGAGTTTCTTATCAGACCTTAATGAAATTTTAGCAATGGATCAATAATATGTATAAGCATATTATGTATAAATGGAAGCCTCTGTCTTTTAAATTGGGGAATTTATTGCTATCGGAAATCGGTATGTATCGATAATTCAGAAACTGAGGCAGTTATCGATAAAATAAAGGAAACTTGATCTGCGCCTGGTACACGAGAACTTCTATTCCAAATTAAAATTTGAAATTTTCAAGTCGCTAGCTCTTATAGTCTCTGAGATCCGCGTGTTCATACAGACGAACAGACGGACGGACGGACAGACAGACGGGCAGGGATATATCGACTCGGCTGTTGATCCTGTTCAAGAATATATATACTTTATAGGGTCGGAGATGCTTCCTTCTGCCTGTTACATACATTTGCCCAAAACCATTATACCATTCTTACCCATTTTTAATGGGTTAAGGGTATAAAAATTAAGAAACGTAAACAAATCAAATGTTGCCACACCCACTTAATTAGCCACGTTAACGGAGTATTGTTTTTTTTTTCTTACTTCATTTATTAAAGACTTGTGTTCATTTTGTAGAAATATTTGTGTGTGGTGGTGTTTAACTTCAAAGGTGGTGCTTACTCGCCCGTCATCATTTCCATGAATTCTGTAAGTGAAAGTATTTTCTCGTATTAGAAATAATATAGATATCTACAAGAGCAGGCACATATGTAGATACACAGAACAAGAAAGGCGTCCAAAAATAGACGGAATACAAGGGCAGAAAAGTATTGTTTCTTTTTGAAACTGAAACAGTGGGCATTTTGCCTGATTTATTTGCTGGACGAGCAAGGGGAGCAGAGCGAAGAGGGCGAAAACAAATAAATGGTGTCGCCATGGCCGTCATTTGTATTGGCCTGTGGCCAAATGTTGTCAGATGGACGTCCGGAAGAGGAGGAGGGATCTGTTACTAATTGGTCTAGTGCATACCATCAAAGTCCACGGTGCCGGAGCCATCGGAATCGATTTCCTCAATCATAATGTCGAGTTCCTCGTTGGTCAGCTGATCGTCCAATTCGCGCAGAATCTCGCGCAGGCAAGAGGTGGGAATGTAACCATTGCCTTGCTTGTCATACAAGCGGAACGCCTCGCGCAGCTCCTTCTGCATGGCCTCATCATCCTCCTCCACAATGAATTTGGCAGCCAGTTGCACAAACTCTTCGAACTCCAAGCGGCCCGATTCTAAACAAAAAGACACCAGACATTTAGATAAGTATTTAGCTGATATTGGAGTGGTTCGTTACTTACTGTCCTCATCGACCTCGTCGATCAGCTCCTCAAGAATCTTCTTGTCGAAGGGCTGACCCATGAGACGGAGAATATCGGCCACCATCTCGGTGGGTATGCTGCCAGTCTTTTGGTGATCAAAACTGTTGAATGCCTTTTGGAGCACAGCAATTTGCTCGGGCGTCAGATCCTCATCCTGTAAAGCAATCACCATAAGACATAAGTTTATCAAATAATCTTCAGTCAACTCACGATGTCCATATTTGAGTTTTCTTTTCTTTCTTTGCTGCTCTCTGTTCTTCACCAGAAAGATCACCGCTAACGACTGTGAGCCCAACAGAATTCGTAGTTCATTTCTTCACTTGCTCCAAATACAAACAAAGATACACACACACACACACACACACATACACACACACACACACACACACACACACACACACACACACACACACATCTTACACCCGCACACACATTCACGTCACTAAATGCTACATTCCAAAAGTAACAAGCTAATTTATGGTTTTCAACAGCATTTCAAAAATAAAAGCACACAACACAAACAACTATGACCATACACACACTTACACACACACACACACACACACACACACACTTAGAAACACACATGTTAGGAAATTTTTGAAATTTTCGAAAAATACTGTAAAAGCATTGAGCATTTGGCTGTTTTTACTTTGGTTCTGGCCACGAACTAACCAGCAAGAGTAATATCAATTTTTGTAGTGGTTTGCTAAGCTCAACGTGGAACAATAAAATTATATTTATACTACACTGCTAGAATCGATCCACTTCATTGAGCATAAAATTTAATATAAAACTCACAGATCGAATAATTTCTGGCTATTAATGGAAGTTTGAATTGTTATCAATAAGATATTTCGAAAGTTTTAATACAAAATTATTATAGATAAAAACACTGTTTAAAATTAAATATAACTGGAAGATCGGACCATTTTTGGCAATCATATGAGAATGTATCAAGAAATTACTACAGAAAATTAAATATAATACTGAGATCAAATCCTTCCGTGAAATTAATTTTAAAATTAATAAAAACGCCAAGCATAAAAAAAAGAATTACTACAGAATTTAAAAAAAAAATATTAAATCGGTAAAGATATCTTTAAAAATGAGTGAACAATTATCGATGGGTATTTACAAAACATAAGAGAATTAAACATTAGCAAATGATTAGAGAATTAAACATTAGCGTATTATTTTAATATATAGTATATATATTATTATATTTAAATTTAAATTTAATTATAATATATATTTGTATTTATACTTATACGCAAAGAAGAGATCGGTACAAAAGCTGGAAGAGACTTGATTATAAGTGGGTGTATTACTATTTATTACAAACAACTTAGCCCACTTTCCATCTTTAGGAAAGCTGGCCCAAATTTCTTGCAGTGTACAATCTAACGGCACGCGATGTTAATTGAATTACAATCACAATGGCCAATTCATACAACTAATTGGAGAGAATCAATCAGTGGGGCGACTCGGAACGCACATTTGTTAGCATTCAATTTTAATAAAAATAATCAAATTGCTGTTAAGCAAATTAATTAATTAGTTCTACACATTTCGACACACACATACCTAAAATTTTCCCCATTAGCCACCCACACAATATTTTCTTAGTTGGCGCCGAACATTTTATAAACGATTAAAAAAATCATTTTATTTGCGTCGAGATTCGCTGTTTAAAATTAAATTCTAAACGACAATAAGATTGAATATCGCCAGGATGAATGGTATTAATTGATATATAGTTGCCATTTAAGTTTATTATATGTTCCCAGTGGTATTTAAATCACTTAAACACACTTATATATGCTAATTGTGAATATATATATTCATATAAATTTGTAGATTTAAGAAATTATCAAAAAAATATAGAATGAAAATACGACAACTTGTTTATGAATTATGATAGCACCCACAGAAAAGCGGGAACTGACAACAATTTTGACGTCATTTAGACATATTGGTCATTTGTTTTAGTTGCCTTAGCTAACATATTGCTCTAATAAATTAGCCTGCTATCAATTTGTTATGGCCAGCAGCTGCTCAAAAGTTAACTAACTCGTCTTCATCGACCATTGAGTTGTTATTGCATAAGAACTTAATAAACAAGTTTGCAGCCGACTGTTTTCCATACCCGTTCCAATTAAGTCAGTCAGATCCTATTTTACTAACATGCATTTTTGCATAAGCCTCCTTTTGGTAATTTATTCATTATTATTGGCTTAACGGACACTATGAAAACAGATTTATTTAAATATTTCAAAGCTTTTTTCGAACATACACCTTGGTAAATTATCCTTTTTAGAACTGTGAATTATACACTTAAAGATTTAATGGCGTACTGAAGCACTATTCGCGTATTTCATAGTTGAGCGCATTCCCGTTAGTATTCTTATGGCCAGAACTCGCTCGCATGATGGACAGCGTCGACATCTGCGCTGGCATGTTGACGTCTTGGCGTCTTGGCGTCTTGGCGTTTTGGCATCTCGGCATACCGGGCATGACGGTGGAAATTAGTTTTCGCTTACACACTGTCAATATTTTCATGTTCAGTTTCTGATACGATTAGCTGCTACGTGTTTCGGAAAACCAGAACAAGCCGTCTGCGGCCAGAGCAACAATCTCTCAATGCTATTTGCTGTTTTGACATTTGACGGCGGCGAACATCAGCTGCGAGATAACATTACCTTGATCGTCGTTAAGATCACTTTTACGGCAACAGCCCAAGCAGAGGTTGCTCTTTCCTAACTGTGTAATTGATGTTGGCAACGGCGGCATTCACTTTGTCAAAGCCAGTTCCTAAAGTTGCGGTGGCAAATGCTAAACGATCCAGCTTTATCAAATGCAATACCTCTACCCCAATACAATACTCCTTTATAATGTCACATTTACATTTAATCGCGTTGAGATCAATTAACATAAGTGGAGCTAATTTTGAAATATGAAAATATGGAAATAAATGCGAAATGATGGAAGTTATAAAATATTGCATACTTTTCAGCGGAATAGTAAAAAAAAAAACTTCGCATTATTGAAACACTCCCGATTACTTACTTCAAATTAAAATAAAAAGCTAATCAAATACAACACTATTTATTATCAAGAGCTTTAACACTTACATTTGATAGCACTGAGATAAATATATCTAAATGAAACTTGATATATGAATATATAGAAATGTATTTAAATGGGACATATTTTAAAGGTGTACTAAAATGTTATGATTTAAATAAAGAGTTGCATACTCTTAGGCTGCAAATTTAAATACAAACTTCGCTTCTTTCTTTTTAATTAAAATAATTATTTATTTAGAAATGAGCTATTTTTTAAATCTAAATACTTAAGATTGGTAGGTAGATAAATTATCTTTAAGTATAAACAATAATAGGTACAATGAGAGAAAAAATTTACATGAATATAAAAAAAATCCCCATACTTTTGACACCAAGGACAACTCACATTATTATTCAGAAAATGTATTTCATTTTTTTTTTTTTTTTTTTATGTGGCAATTATATTTAAACATTAATCAACCTACTTAAAGGCTATAAAACATTGATTTGAAATAGTATAAGTGAACAATGGATTTAGAATCTATAACATACACATAGAAATGTTTTTAACTAATAATCATAACATTATATAAGACATTTATCTAACGGCCAACAGTCCAGAGGTCGCTGGTGTGAAGGCGCTTCAGCCTCCTGCGAGTGGTGTTGTTCCCAAGTGTGATGGCCAACGGGTTCACATGGTTATGCAACCGGTCGTTATACCGACTCGTATGTCGGTTTATCTGCGTTTTGACTGTCGGTAGTCCGAAGTCGTTGTGCAGCGTCCTGTTGCTGACATATGGAGGGGCACCAGAGATGTCTCTGAGCACCTTGTTCTGCAAGACTTGAATTTGGTAAATTCAAGACTTAGCAGCTGTGCCCCAAAATTGAATCCCATATGTCCATGTGGGCTCGATAATGCTCCTGTAAACCAGCAGCTTGTTGCTCAAGCTGAGTTTGCTTGATGGCTTTAGCAACCAGTTGAGTTTTGCTCTTTTGGATCTACACGCTGCTGCCGTGATCTGGATGTGTTTGCGCCAGGTAAGTTTCCTGTCCAGATACATACCCAGGTAGCGAACATGGTTTTCCTGAGGTATGACCATGTTGTTGAGTCGTATATTTGGACAGTTACCATTCCTGAGCGCAAATGTGCAGTGCTGTGATTTGCTCCCATTGACGCAGATGTTCCATCGGTTGGCCCAAGTACTAAAGCCATCCAGGAATCTTTGCGTAAGCGCAGCTGCTCTCGAAGCAGAGGTGGAGTTAGCAAGGAACGCTGTGTCATCTGCGTATGTGGCAAGCAGCGAGTGTCTGGCTACTGGAATCGGCAAGTCCGCGGTGTACAATGTGTACAAGGCAGGTCCAAGGACACTACCCTGCGGTACACCCGCACCAATGCGGCGGATGTTTGATCGCACGCCCCTTACTTCTACCATAAAAGAACGGCCAAGCAGGTAAGACCTGAGTAGTAGATACTGCGCCGATGGTAGCAGGGACTTAAGCTTAAAAAGCAGGCCATCATGCCATACGCGATCAAACGCTTGCTGGATATCCAGAAAGACGGCAGAGCTGTACTGCTTATTTTCCAAGGCCTCGAGAACATGTTGTACTACTCGATGAACTTGTTCTGGTGTACCATGGTGATGCCTGAAGCCAAATTGATGATCAGGAATGGCCCTCTGGAAGCCACTTACTGCCGACAATCTTCCCAGAAATAAAAATGTATTTCTAAAATGAAAGATGTTTTCACCTAAAAACTAGAGTATTTATGTTGTAAATTCATATTATTAAAGTTAAAGAAAACTTATAATATAAATACACTTTTATTTACTAAGAAATATATTTATGAAAAATTAGTCTTTCAAAACTAAAGACTAGAAACTAGAACAGGGAACTATTTCTAAAAAAAAAAAAAACATTTATCACTTTCTGGACGATTTTCTAAAATTCATGGCTTTTATCTCTGCGTATGTATGTATGTATGTATGTATGTATATAAATACAAAACGAAATCAAAAGTGAGGCGACATTTTTGACAGAACTGACAAATGTATGCCTTAAAAGGTTCAAGGCCGCTGCTTACCAATGAAATCGCATTTACAATTTATAATAGTCACTGTCTGTCTATCTGGCCACCACCTATGGAATACATAAGTGTCGGATTTTAAGTTAATTTATTTGCAAGGTAAAAAAAAACTTGTTTTTTGATTGGCTAAACTATAAACAAAACAAATTCAATAATAAACGAATATAAATCTGTGCGATAAGATTGATTTGCATGCGGAATCATTATAATTTTGCCTGGGGACAAAAACAAGTTGCATCCCCAAAATACCAGAACTTATGATTATTGCGTAAATATACACATGTTATAGTCCTATGCTTGAGAATAAAATGTATACCTCCAATACGTGATAATCATTAATATGCCTATTATATGTGATGCCTCTAGAATTATTCCTAATATTACTGAATAATAAATACCTTACAATTTATGTGTTTCCAGCTTAAACACTTATGGAAGATATAGTCATTTACGACTGGCAGCAGGACGGTGATTACACAAAACTAATATACATATATATATAATATCAAAGTATTCAAAAACTAAAATTTTAGACTACATCTCAGACGCAATTAATTTTTTACAAATTATACATATGAGTGGCAAAGGGGCAGTATATTTTTTTTTTTTTTTGTCTACTATCCAAAAGATAAAAACATTTTGCTAAATATATGTGAACATATCCTACCATAAAGTATAAATGCTGACAATTACAATGCACCTAAATCACCTTGTAAATAACAAATAATTTGAGTATTTTCATTTTTTTAATTCTTTGCATTTATTTATTTTTAACAAAACATTATTAAGTGCCTTTATTCATTGCTTGGGTGGCTTTTAATATATTCAAGAGACCTCAGGATGTGCTCTGGAATTGGTGGTGAGGTTGGGAGGGGAGGATTGGCAGCCAGCACTTGATAACCATTCTCATTGGCTTCGTATATTATGGAAATTTGCTCTCCCTCAGGAGACGTATGGCTGTGTTGGCCGTTAACTCTCCATGCATCCTGCTCCAGATGACCTTCTTGCTGCGCCTTAGCGCTATTGCTGAGCTCGTAAGCATATTTGAAATTATCCACGTTCACCTCGGCCTCGTTCTTCAGGACATCGGAGTTTTCATTGGCGTAGGCCAAAACCAACAGGCAGGAGAGGGCAATCTGTGACGGCAAAGAAAAGGATTTATTCGAGTTATTGTGGCTGTGATTGTTATTTAGGATCACTTACAATCAACTTCATGGTGTTTACTGAAAGACTTCAAGAGACAAACTGATAACCACTGTTTGCAATCTCTATGCTTTTATACAGATTGTCCCGATGAGCTAGCAATGTTTAATTTTCATCAATTATGTAAATATATTATAATTTGTAGTACTAATGAATTTAAAAAAAAATGATTTTTTCTGATCTCTGCTGTACAACGCATTTCGTGTTATCTCTTCGATACCCGTTTGCTTTATAAACATAACAAGTTCGCAGTGGTAGTCCAAAAAGCGGAAACTCATCTACGACGTACACCATCTGCCAGCAAGAAAACATCCATGAACGTCATAATTTGTATTCTTTCGTTTCTATGGTGTTCTAACTTTAAATGAATTAATTATATTCAATTATTCGTTTGTTCTTATCTATGTTAAAACAAAGAGCTTTAATCATTTCTCTTAAGTATAATTGGACTTTTACTGCAACATGCAAAAGTCATCATGCAGTTATTTTTTAGGAAGTCTATACATATATATAAATAATAATACTATATTATTAATCAGCATTGAAAGCCGATTCGATATAATCATGTTCGCCTATCTATTTCTTGTCCCCCAAGTAAAAACATTTTTTTTGGATATTTTAAATTTGCAGAAATTACAATAACGACTGCAAGGGTATAATAAAATGCAGATGTTTGGTCTGGCAGGGTGTGTAATCTTCGGTTTTCTTCATTTTCTTTAACAATGAATTTTCATTGGATTTTGGCGGTCGTCACGTGATTAACAGGTTTCGATTCGTGCACCATTTATTATTCTTTGAAAATTTAATTAGCCAGCAGATTTGGGTATGCATATTTCAATACATTTAAATGCTCTTTGCTTCTGAACACTAAATCCTAAAAACATACTTCAAGATCATTACTAAAATATGAATATTTCAAATATCACCTTGACTTGTTACCTGCATGAATATTTTAAAGTTATCAGCTCACTGACAATAAATTCTTAAATAAACTCGGTGCTAACTGATCGTTAATTAAGACAACTAAGATCATGAGTATATGTTTATTAATCGGCAAAAACAAGATTATGAAAATGTATGAATGTATTTTGATATTTGTATAGAATTTATTAACGGCATCTAAAGTGAGATAATACACAAATATATAAAAATATATAACATTAAATTAAAAATAAAATTTCAAATTAAATTTTAATATGTTAAATTTAACATTTGTTGCATGTATTGAGAAAAATTAAAAAGAAAAAAAATAGTTAGCATGAATTAATTAAGCCCCATCAATAGAATATTAAATTACACAAAAGGACGGTCTATATATAGTTTAAAAAGTTTAGTATAAAGACCTCTAACATTCTGATAATCTAGAAATATAAATGGTGTTAGTTATTCAGTGCTATAATAGAAGGAAAAGCATTAGAAGGTCTTTACAAATCAGTCGTCCAGAAATTAGCACAACAAATTGTATGAAATACCTCGGCTGGAAAACTTATTTTTAAAGAGAAAACTTCTCCTTCATAATTTAATTAAATTTTCCCACAGCTATACTAGTAGATATCGCCTAAATATGTATATAAGCTTTAATATCACATACTTAGATATCAGGTGCAAGGCGCCATACAAATATCCATGTCTATAAAAATATTATTAACAGCAGGCGTCAGTAGATTAGGGGGCAATGACCAACCTGGAGGCAGTAAACTGAAGTCGTTTCTACTTAAGGCTCATTCAATAGTCTTACAGAATTAAATTGAGTCTCCAATGTAGCAATATCAACAATGAGCATACTGAAAGTTTGAGGAAGATCGTGGAAGCCCCGTCTAGTTTGCCTTATAACAAACTCCATAACCGACTCCGCCTTCCGACATCGTTCGTAATACCGCTTTAGCCTCGACTTATTGTCAATTTTATCTTTTACTCATTGCGTGAAACCAGCACACCCAACCAACCAAGAAAACTAAAATGCGCGGAAAGTAGAGAAGTATTTAATGAAATCCTAAAATCAAATCTTATTGTAGTTATTTCAAAGACCCTTTACAAGATTCAGTATTAACTTTAGTCTATATTTCATGTAAATTTCCACATACAGCTGTGTACATTGAAAATACTTTATTTTAGTTAAATATTGCCGCTCATAAGTTTTTGGACTGCTCGGTCAAATTTCCTGAAATTTAGATAAGATTTAGTAAATCAATTAATACAAATAATTTATAACTTACTTTGAGGTCAATTGTTCACCAGGAATGTAGAATGGATTACAAACAGCATCCGTATAGAGAATATGCAAGTTCTGAAATATCTGAAATAGCATAAATAATGATAATCAATTTTAATAGTCGAAATACACCCCAATATCATTCACACCTACCACACGCACTTCGTTCTCGCGCAAAGCGACGTTGCACGAATCAATGACGACAATGAATTTGATTCGGGAGTTGGTCACAAAACCGTAGCTAAAATTAGAGGCAGCTTAATAATGGAATTTCTAACACAATGTGTCACTACGCAGCTCTCACATTTTGTGATTTTCCGTAGAGAAAAGTAATCCCAAGTACAATTCCTTTGATTCGGGTGCACCCTTACCGATTAGGCACTTTTCCTCCACAACGTCAAGTGCCGCATGTACATGATATTGCAGATCCAATTCACGCTCCAAGTCAGATGTGGCCAGGTACAATGGTGCATTCTAGAAGTATGTTTTTTTTTTTGTTAAAATTAAATGTGTGTGTAAATTAAACAATACCGACGTCTTTGCCAATAACAGCAATACAAAACGCCATTCTTGTTCGGAGCTGATATATGATACGCACAGCTGATTATTGTTTTTACTTTTACAATTCCCATTAACAACTGTTAGAGTTCAATGCTGCCAGATCGTTTCAAGAACTGTGTGACTGGCCTTGTCGCCGTAAAATGTGAACGACAAACATAGAAGAAACACTTGTACACTTAAACTAAATTTAAAAAGAAATTGCAAGCTTAATTTTAGTTAGTGAACTATATGATAGACTAAATACTTTCCTTAAAATGGAGCTGCGTATTGCGCGGAACAATTACAATTGGAACGACCACCCAGCTGGACAGCCACAGGTGGAGGAAGAGGTCTACGTGCAGTTTGTCAACACAACAAATCACACAGTCAATTTGTTTTGGACTTCCGACATTAATGCTGAGTACATTCAATATACATTGAAGCCAAAGAACAAAGTGCCCGTAAATACTTTCAATACACACATTTGGTTCTTTCGCGAGTACTACACGGGCGAACACATGCATGTGCGAAGGAAGCGATTGTTTTACCCGGTACGCATACGCATACCCAGAAATCCACAGCAACCAGAAGAATTGCGCGATGTGCGAAGTGAAATATTGATACACCTTCCATTGCGCACACTCAAGGAGATATGCCTGTGCTGGATTGCCAAGCGGCTAAACCGTAAGTTGGCCATGGAGCCACAGCAATACATCAATGGCTATATGATACCCACAACGCTGAAGGAACAGTTGCTCGCAAAGCTGACCACCATCGAGGCGTACACGCAGGAGTTCAGGCGTCAAGGCGTCATGAATCTGCGCAGAAGGGATAGCGCCAGCTCCCGGCCTTAGTTCATTGGCCATTATTATCAATTAAGTTAGCCACTAATTATTTGAGAGGGGGAAAGAAAAAAAACCTGCTTGTCTTCATTGTAAAATAAATGAATAAGACTTTGATAGATTTCTGTAAGTTTAGGTTTTCTTTTTAATTATGTACAAATTGGCTTGCATATATGCGTTCATATATATTTTCTACAATTGCATTGTTTTTTTTTCGCGTAATTTATCATATAACAGAATGCTTATAAATAATGTATGTTTATTTGTATATGTTTATATGAATCTAAGTAAATAACTGAATAACGCTGACGGATGACATACATAGAAATATATGTAATAAATATATATATATATATTCATCGTAGATTTCTAGCTGCTTTTTAAAACTTTTCATAGGTATTTTTCTTTTATATGTGTGTATGTGTATTTGTGTGTGTATATCGTTATGGAAATGGTATGTATATAAATGTATGAATACAGTTATGTATCAATGTTATATCAGGCTGCAAAGCCTCAATGTAGAACTCTTTATTATCCTTGCATTTCGATTAGGTGTGTGAAATAATAAAATTGATACAGTTATCGCTCGAAAATTGTTTATTTCGATGCAGTTCTTGTTTTGAGAATATTTATTTTCCAACAACCTTATGAAATTGGTCAATAGAATTTTATAATTTTAAAAAAATTTTGATGTACTTATTTGTAATGTTGTGTTAATATATAGGCTATTTAGAAAACGAAATTACAACAAGAGGAAAAAACAAAGTGTATGAAATTTCGAACGAACACTGAAGTAGTAAATATAAATACACATGAAAAAAGATATATTACTCACAAAAAAAACAGATCAATTTTTAGCCCAACTTTAAATAACAAAAAAATCACATGCGTCTGTGGAAAGCAACGCCATAGGTAAAGCACAATACTCTGGTAGATTCGGATCAACTGCGCGCTTTCAATACTTGCGAGTGACGCGCTCCAAGCTATCACCGATTGAACCTAAATTGGGTGGATAAATACAACTAACAATTAGACTATAGATCAGTTAGTAATTATCAAAAAATCTCTTAGTGTTTTGATTGTGTGTGCGTGTGTACATTATGTATGTTGTGTGTTGGCATTTCGTATTATTTACCATCAAAGTTATAGTTCTGCTTTGTTTTATATTGAAATGTTAGATCAGTCGATTGCTTCCATATAAAATGACGCACTGTTCGCAGATCCATATTCGGATCAACGACCTAAATATAGATATACAAATGATGTTAATTAGTTTAACACTTCAGCAGGTAGACTTTAGCTTCACTTACCACATCGTTGCACCATAGCTCGATGCGCTCCTCCGCTGGAAGCTGAGATCCCTCCGAATTGGCATCGCTTTGACTATTTTGTAATGAGTTGTTTGCATTGCCACCACTGGGAGTTGTTTCCGTATTGAGCACCTTTTCTAGCACATGCTCGCACACCTTGCGGCACTGTATAAACTCATTGGCCACCAGTCGATCCTGACAAGACATTCATTAATTATATGCGGTCGATGCGGTTTCTTCGTCTGCGTTTGGCTTAACGTACCTTTTTGGTGCGCTCCGGTTTGGTCATCTGTGGATGTGGTTGCAGGAAGAACGGTATTTTCAGGAACTTGGGTATATTCCTTTCGATGACAACGTCCGTCACCCATTGTGGCGCCGTCTCATGCAGCAGCGTACTCTCACTGTCACCGGCGGCGTCGCGCACCAACAGCCGACACACTGTGCGGCCTCCGACCTCACTGTACATCAAGAGGGATTAGGATTAGGCGATTAGCATTAAATTTGTAAGAAGGCAAATAACTCACCTGAATATGACTGGAGTGTGCTTGGGCACTTGAAAGTAACCATTGCCGCGCACATCGGGTTCCATTTCATTCGGCGGTATACTGTGAGGTGGCGTCCAATACTCAAGCAGTGCCTCTAACAATAGTTTGCCATAATTTATCTGCAATACGTATTTGATATTGTAATTAAGTAAATCCCTCAATGTAGACAGACAACAACCTTGATCTCTGTTGTCGGATCATCGCATTCGGGAAGCCCGGCTTCTATCGATACCCAGGCCGAGAAGCAATCAACCTCCTCTTGACCTAAAACTATCGTTGGCATCTGCAAAAAACAACATTGAACGTTATATTCCGAGGATAATATATAAATACATTTAACTAAATTTGAAACGTACTCCAGTTTTTAGGTCAACCGTAAACCAATTTGGAATGTAGACGTGTTTATTACGCTTCACAACTTCCTTCTCGTATTCGATGGGGCCGAGTTCTTCCTTTTTGATCACGCGCAGCACGTCGTAAACGACAACTTTATCCTGCGAGTCCTTTGTTATGATATATCGTTTGTCATTCAGTACAGTGCACTCCTTAATGGCTGCACCACCTTTAATACAGGCCATTTCGGTACCACCCATCGTCCACTGGGCATCCATCCCACCAGAGCTGAGGGTGCATCTGTCATACATGGGCAGCTTCCAGCAACGGATGTCCGAGTTCCAGGTGGTTGCCCACACGCCTGTCTTGTCGATATTATAGCCCAGACTTAGCACTGGCGCCTTCTCCTCGCACACGAGCATCTTGTTGCTTGGATTCCGCATCTCCGTAACAATGATATTTCGATCCCTACTGCCCGATATAATATATTGGAAATTCTCGCTCATTAGCAGCGACCACACGCCCTCCTTGTGCACGTGTATCGTCTGTATGCAACGCTGCTGGCCCAGATTCCACACCTTGATGGTGCCATCCGAGCTGCCGGATACCACCTGATTACCATCGGGCGAAACAACCAGGCAGCGCACATTCTCCGTGTGCCCGCGCAATTTCATGCTACGCATGCACGTCCGTGGATCCCATATGCGCAATATATTCTCTGTTGAGCCGCTGACAATGACGGTGCCGGAGGGATTCATGGCCAGGCTGTATATCGAGTCCTTCGAGCCTGTGAGACTAGAGGTTGTAACGGTGTTGTTGCTGGCAGTTAACGCTGTGAGCGTATTCACATCCCATAGAAATATTGCTTTATCAAGTCCGGCACTGGCAACCTGTTCCCGATCCTTGGCATATGCCAGCGCCTGCACATAGTCCCGATGCGTCCGCAATGTGGACATGCAGAATCCCTTGTGGGCGTTCCACACTTTCACAGTGGTATCACAGCTGGCGCTGATCACTACGGAATGAAGGCATTAGATAAAAGTTAATAATAAAATAGAACAGCAGACAACAATTACAAACAATTTAACAGCGAGATATCTTTGATTAGGGAATCAGACTTACGGACGGACAAGATTATAGGGGACTAAGTGCACATTGCAAATTGAACAAAGCGTTGCACATCTCGTAACAATATCCCCTCGCATGCAACTTACAATTCCGGCCGTTGCAACAGAGCACAATGTCATTGACCCAATCATTGTGGTGTTCCATCGATTGTATGTATTTCTCGTTGGATTCCGTGCGCGTATTCCACACACGTATAATGGCGTCACGACCCGCCGAATACAACTTGCCATTGTTGGGATCCAATTGCAGTGCGTTCACGCCGTTCCGATGTTGTTTCTCCTCCGCATCTCGTATCACAAAGGAAACCTGAAAGTCAAGAGACCAAAAAAAAAAATATATATATATATAATAAAGATAATAATATGAAAAGCACATGAAACCTTTTAATTTAATTAGCGGGTTCACAAGGTTAGGTGCATTTAGTGTGCTTAGTTGCCCGAAGGCGCACTTTCATGCCATCATGCCACCATGCCATCAATCGAACCCGGTGTTTCTTATTGGGGCATCCGCATTAACTCACCTGCATTTTTTTTCGTGCCTGGCAAGTTTTGTGCGTCAACATGTCTTACACGGCCCGAGCTGAAGCTGTTGTTGTTGCGTGTATTTTGCGGTTTCTTCACGTCGTGATGATTGTGTCCTGCTGCACATTAATTACGTGCATTCATCAATTTATTATCCTACTTGCAAAAGTTTAACACTTTATATGCTTTTCGGCCAATGCTCGATACTTGGTCGGAGCGATAAGGTGATATCGAAACTTCTGATACATATATAAATTACTATTGTTTTCGACCATGTGGCAACGCCATGACTTTAAAATTGAGACATTTAAATCATCTGTGTGGAAGTCAGATAAAAACTTATTGAAATCAATATCACCTTGAAAATTTAAAAGCAATTTTGAAGCATTAGTCTTACCAAATACACATATATTTTGTCAGCAGTAATTCCACAACTGGTTGAACGACATTGCCACTATGTTCATAGTGACGGTTTTAATTGGAGGCATATCGCATTTTTACAGTGTTATTTGTGACACTTGAGTTAATAATTTGTCCAGAGAATGAAAAAAATGTTAAAAGCAACTATGACTAAAAATTCTGATAATATTCGTTTCTCTTAGTTACATGCGGCAGATAAACAGAGTAGGAAAACCGGCAGAATTGTATTTTTATTTGTACGCTTAACAACACTGTCCTTTACATAACTAGAGAGAGAGTCGCCTTTTTGCATTTGTAGCAAACAAAAATTTAACAAAATAATGGCAAGCACACAAAATAAAGACGCCTGCACCATTTGCGAGAAAGTCGGCCTGAAGCCCTTTACCAAAGACAACGTTTTCAACTATTACATACCATTGCACGGTCTCGTTAGCTATGGGGCACTCAGCGTCAACGTTATGAATCCCCAGATAGTGCCGAAGCTTTTGCCCAAAAAGGATCTGACCAATGTCTTCCTCATTTCCGCAGTTGTGGGCAGCGCCTTCTACATTTACGGCCGACCCCATTTAAAGGGCATTAAGAACGAGAAGCGTGGAATGTACGCATTGCTTGGTGCCACACTATTCAGCATGGGCTCGGTGCTCGCCTGGGCGTTAATCAAATCTGCACTGCCGAAGGACAATTCACTGCTGGCCACATTGGCTGGCTTGGGCACTGGTGCCGCAATCGTTAAGATTGGTACGGACTATATTCACGACGTGGACAACCTGAAGAACTAAACGGGGCAAGCGGAACTGGTAAAAGCGATTTACGTTGTAGACTAGTTTTTCTAAACATGAAAGCACTGTGCAAAACAATATTTTTGCGTAGACAGAATAAAAATTGATTTAGTAAAAATAATCAAATGTGGAGTATTTCCTTTAAATAAGTTGATTACCAAAATACCCAGAAATCCGGCAAACAAATTCAGAATATTAAAATTGTTTTTATTTAAAATTAAATGTACCTTTAATTGCCATCTCTTAACTGCTAATAATGCTTAACAATTGAATTGTTTTATATATATATATATATATACATATATATATATGTTTGTATTTGTATATATAAATATATATATGCGTGTGTGTGTTTGTAAGAATTAATTTACGTGTAGGGGCGAAATCGTTCATTTCGTATATTAGCCCGATATCAGTAAAGAAAGTGTATCTTAAGCGCCAAATACTTATTTACAAACTTCATCTGGTTAAAAACGTTCTACAAATTGCCTCGGCGACATTGAATTGACGACTACGTTTATTGTTAATCATTTTTTGTATTGCAAAAAAACATACAAATTACTTTGTAAACTTAATCTTAAATATGCATACATACTTTACAAACATACAGTGGTCATCAGTGGCTTAACTACATACGTTCTAATCAATATATATATGACAAAAAAATATAAAATAAAAATCATCTAAACATCACTGTATATAGTTTACGATTGTTTTCAACGTTCATAATTATTGCGCCGAAAAATTTGAAACAACTAAATTATGAATACATATTGCATTTACAAAACACAAGGGTGCGGATCAAGAAACAATTATAAGCATGATTGGAAGATGCGAAGCGATTTCGATTTCAACTATTGCATTTTTGTGGTCGTGCAACAGCCACGACACTAAACGCCTTTCCTATACTATGTAGTGAAGGATGCAACGATTACCAATTCGATTCAAACTGCTGGTTGTTGTCAAATTTGAATTTAGTAGTAGTAGCTGCTACCCACTGCATTGACTGCTGTCTCTATCTCTCTGTATACTTTACTGCACTTTCATTTCCACGCCGAGGACATCGCGCAATTCGCGCAGCTCCTGTGGTCCCTGCATAAGGCGCTTAACGCCGCGTGGCAAGCCGCGGCACGATGCTAAATTAATTGAGCTCATGTGCACACAATTCGTGAGTATTTCCTTGACTGCCTCCTCCGAAACTGATGAGCCGCACAGATTCAAGTGCCTGTGTACAACAAAATGTATTTGTGACTTGGGCATTTAATCGTATATATTATTTAAATGACTTACGCCAACGGACTCTCGCTGCCCTTCTCGGCAAGCGCACGCAATGCATTGTCAATGGGATGCTGGACATTTGCCCAGGCCAGGTCCAGTTCAATGAGACTGTGCGCCCACTTCGATGCAATGAGTTCGAGACCAGATCTGTAAAAATAATTTAGAGTTAATTAATAATATGTGCTAGCTCCGATCAATGCTATATGCATACCCCATATCACGGGTGACCGAGCAGCCCGATAGGAATAAATGCTTGATATCCCATGCTGGCAATCGTATAAGACTCTCGTGCGTCAGACGTGTACAATTGCGCACATCCAGCAGCTTCAGCTTGGAGCTGCTTTTCAATATGCGCTGCAAATGATCATCACCTATGATGCGGGATTCATCGGTCAGAGCAGCCACGGATAGCTCCTCGAGATTGGGAAAGCCGGGCGAGTCCATCTAAAAAAAGGTCGTAGTCTTAGTAGGTAAACACAATCTACACTGAAACACATACAATCTCCTGCATGCCGGCCGTGCTCGGTGTTATGTGTGAGTTGGTTACACGCAGCACCTTCAGCTTCTGGCAGCCATGCTGCAGCTTCTCGATGTACAGCACGCCGTGTGATGTTGCCTGTGTGGTCACGTTTGAGAGATCTAAGAGCTCCAAGTTTGGGCAGTGCGCCTGTAAGAACGAATAATTAAATTATTAAATTATTTTGTTAATAAGTTACAATTGTCGATTAGTCATAAAATGTATTTTCTTATCGAAATTGGAACTGCTCGTGAATTAGAATCAAAGCATTATGCATTTTAAGCAACCGAGCGCTGAGTTGAAACAGTTAAATAATGTATTATATTCCGCACCGCAAGTACGCTGACAATATTGGGTATTCCCGCAAGACGGTTGTGTGCCAAGTAGAGATGGGTCAAGCGAGTGCCCATTGTCTGCAGTGCACTGCACAGAGAGTTGACGCCCACAGCGCTCTTGCTTGCATTCATTTCGACCTAGAATATCAAGGATTACAAATGAATTGACATCTACAACAACATTTACTGCAGTCACTTACATTGATGGAACTCAAGTCTAAACGCTGCAATTTTTTCATATTATCGACCAAATAAGACAAATGATCCGAAAAGAAACCTTTCCAACCAGATAACGTAATACCCGTCAGATTCGGACAGCCATTGGACAGTTTTGTTAGAAAGCAATTGATGTCTGATATCTTAAAATTTGCTGAAAAAAAAAATATAATAATCATCATAATCAATAGTCAATGGTTATAGCGCAGTCAAAGTCACTTACAAACATTCAATTCGGTACAGGCACTACAGCGATTATCCACAAACCACTTGAGTTTGAGTTCTGTACGATACTTTTCCTTTACCCAAGTGGTCAAGTCCATTGTGCGCCACAGCACTGGCCTCAGCGAGACCTGTCGCCACAAAGAGCACACGCGCCCCAGCTTAAATAGTGTGGGCAAACAGCCCTCCGTATCTATAACATGTTCAAAAATCTACAAAAAAAAAACGCAATTAAAGATTAAGTTCATTAAAGATGTGTTTAAGCTTCGCATTCTTGGCTTACACGAAAGAGTACTTCTTCAGGTAACTTTTCAGCCCACACACTCTGCTCGCCTGGTCCGTCATCGTCCTCTGCCTGGGCAGCAGCGCTTGTCGATGACTTCTTCTGGCCATTGTTGCTGCTCGCGCCGCCGGCTTTTTTCTTGCGCGGCTCGTACTCGCCCTCATCGCTATCATGGGGCTTTGGTTTGCGAACGCGTTTTCGTGCAGGCTTTGATGCAGCTACTGCTCTTGGCGTTGGCGGCGCTGGTGATGCGACTGTCGATGCGCCCATTGCCAACTCGGTTGTTATCGCATCCGATTTTTTTATGCACAGCTTGATGCCCGTCTTGTTGTCACTGATTTCGCTTTCGTACATGGGCAAGGCTTTTGGCTTGCGCGCACGCGACGCACGCGGTGATGTGGAGGCCGACTTGTTTAGTTTCTTATTAAGCGCCGTTACCAGCGGTTTGCCCGTCTTTGGAATGGTGCCATTGACAGTTGTTTCCGCCTGATCTTGTGCCAGCTCCTGCTTTGGAGTTGTTTCCCTTTTTGTTGGTGTTTGCTGGTTCTGCTGCTGATGCTTTTGTTGCGGTTGATCTGCTCCTGCATTCGGCGAGCACTGACCCTCGGAGGCTGGCGAGCATGAGGTCGATGTTGCCGTATTCGTCTCATCCGTTTGCGTTTCCGACTTGGGTGGTGATAATATATTCTCGGGTATGGCTGCTGCTGCTGCTGTTGCACCCGTGGTAGCAGCACTTGACGCTTTAGCTGTTTTTGTGGTTGTGCTTGTGGTGGTCGTCTCAGCCGCCAGCAGCTGTGGTGGCGTCTGTGATGGGGTCGACGGCGTCAGCGTATTGATATCCTCGGTGCTCGCTGCGCAGCTCAACTGTTTGACACACAAGCGCTTATCTTGGTCCTGGGCTTGCACCATATCCGTGTCCATGGAAGTTGTTGTTAGTTCTGGCTTACACTCTGTGGATGCCTTTACACTTGCCATATGCCGCTGATCCTCAGGCTTCGCTACATCGTTTGGGTTTGGTTTTGTCGCCGTCGTTTCACTCATTTCCGTGCGGCCGCCAATGGGGATTTCTTTCGCTTTTCTGCAATTAAAAATTGGTGAGAAAGGTAAATACGCGCATCAGACATCATAATTTTAGCGGCCGGGAAAATCGATGCCAAAAATCAACACAAAACAAACGCAGCCCATTTTGGCGGTTTTTCTCATTTCTCTATGCGTTCTCATTCTTGGGCGCTCTCCCATAAACAACACAGCTCAACAACTCAACATGCAGTCTTAAATCTCACCAGCCACGACAAATTACATATGTATTTTTTTGTTTTTATTTTTATTCGTTTGTTCGCTTTTAATAAACAAGTTAGGGTTGGGTCACACCGACACATTGATAACCTTCCATTCACCTAGACTTCGTATCCACGCAGGTCATTCGGTTCAGGGCAAGCTCTAATCACACTCTTATCGCATGCTGATAACGAATATCGTTAAATTATGTACAATTCTGCTGAGATACATGTTGATTTTTCACTGCCAACGAAGCGTTGCACTCATATGCCGCGCGCGACAATTGCGTGCAGGGTGCAATAATCGGCATTCAACTCACCACTTCAAGAGAGGTAGGTACACAAATATATGTTATCTGGGTACACTGCTGCTTGGCACGCTCGCACTCACTGCGGTACTATATCAGCGTTTCGGAGCGAACGGTGCGGCACTATGTGTATGTTTGAATTGTTCGATTCGGAAGATTTTTTTCGTTTGGCGTTCATGGAATTTTATTCGCGTTTTGCTATCAAAACAGTAGCATTTACATTTTTGCCATGCACTTATGGCACTGGACACAGTTTGATCACGGCATTGACAACAATTCAAGCATATTTAACACCAAAATGCAACGAAAACTTAATTTTAACCAACTGCAACGACGTAGAAGCCAGAGCAGCGATGTTGTTGTCGTATCGATACGCGACATCGATAGATGAGTTTTTTTCAGCCAGTGTGGCCAATATTTTTCAAAGGCATAAATATCGAATCAAGCGTTCAATCGCGCTAGTTTAAGCACAAAAAGCTTTTATTTATTTTTTTGAAATTGATATTTACAGATTATTTGGAGAGCTAAATTTTATAGGTTAAGGTCTAAGATAAGATTAAGGACACAAATACGAAAATTCCTAAAAGAGTTTCCTAGTATTCGTAGTCCAAATTTGCAATCTCTGGCATAACCGTAAGATCCTTGTGGATATCAAGCCAGCGCTTAGCATCAATCGTCGTCTTCTCGTACGTCCTGCCGAACTTGTACATATGTCCAGGCACATGACCCGCATAGCTGGGATTCAGTCCATGTGTCTTGTGATATATAATAAAGTGTCCAACGGGCGGACACTTAATTGCCGGCGTCGTTAAATCCTCGCCACAGCACCACCTGTCCCGCTTCTTCTTGTACACATAATCAGAGAAACTGCATAGTGCGTTGTGCGTAAGCACCTTGGTCGACTCCCCAAAGCGTGTCACAGCCATTGGAATGTGAGCGGCATAACCATTGATAATAAACTTATCCTTATCATCATCGTCCAGGAAGTGGGGCGTGGTAAATTTGCTGTAGTAAAGTTTTTCCGTTGTCGGCGGACACCTTTCCTCTTTGATTCCCCTGCAGCACCTGGTCACTGGTATCAACGGTGCGCGATAATGCGATTGGGGCAGCTAAAACAGAAAGAGACTGCTCAAGGTTTCAAGTTTTAAAAGGGAAACTCACCAATCGCTCGTTCAACTGGTGTTCGAAGAGACCTCGTCCGCTCTCAAGAAGATCACGATGGCGCAGCGAGCGCTTCTCACAGCGGTACAGCTGCATCAGAGTTTCGTGCTGAGCGACGCCCGCTGTGGCGGCGGCCACATAACGTTTGCCCGTCTGCGTGAACATGTTGGGCACAAACCCCGCATAGCCCGGTATGATGGGATGTCGATAGACGGCGTCCACGAACTCATCGCGATCATGCAGAATCTTCAGCTCATTCTGCGTGGGGTAATCCTTGAGATCGGGCTTGGCGTGTATGGGCGCAACAATTAGTTCCGGTGCGTGATTGCTGCACGGATCGATGAGCAGCTTGTGCGTCTGTTTGCCATACGTGCTGCCAACGCGATCACGTTTCTCCGGACAATGACCCGTATAACTACAGTTAACGCAGCTGGATCAGGCGCATACTAGTAAACTCATTAAGGCAACGCTTACCCTGGCACTAAATGCGGCTCGGGAGTGATGGTTCGTTCCATTTTGCGTTTAAAATGAATGTAACACTGATAATTTGGAAATTTAAACTTTTTACTTAGATGTAATTTAACTAAAACATTGAAAACACTTTTTTTTAATATCTACAATTATTTACACAAAAATCGGAAAACTGTGTGAGCTGTGAACAAGTAAATTGATGCTGACCTGTTTCCGCAAGGGAATTTCATTTCAAAATTAGCATTATTTTGATTATTTACAATTTATAAGCAGGGCAAGATTATCAGACGCCAGCAACGCGCAGCATATCCTGAATACTGACAATTTTCTCTCGAGGCTTGCCCTTCGCCTTGCCAGCCGCGCACTCGAATTGATCGATGCGACGCCAACCGTTCCAGGTGACAATGGACTTGTCGCCCGGCTCAAAGCCCGGTTTGAGTTCATTTGTATCAAAGGATTTGGCTGCAATGTCATCGCAAATGGTTTTGGCAACGGCAAAGGCGCCATTCATGGTTGTCAGTATGACGCCAGTTGGTCCAGTGCCCAGCCAGCCAGCCACGTACAGGCCTGGCTCCACGCTCTTCTCGGAGTTGTCCTTGAGCACACGTCCTTGCCGATTGCACACATGGCCGCGTTGCGCATCGAAATTGATGCCAGCATCGGCACAGCTGGATTTGTAGCCAATGCTGCGCAGTATTAAATTTGCCGGCAGGCGTTCCGTTGCTCCGGTGGCCACTGCAGCATTCTCCTGCAGCTCGGTTATTGCAAATTCCATTTCATTCTGGGTAATCGATTTCGGCGCACGCAGGAAGACGGGCAGAAACTGTTTCCCAATGCGAGCAGCAACCTTGTGATTGCTCTGCTCTCCCAGGCTCTTGAGCATTAGTTCGGTTAGGCGCTTCCGTGGGCGCTGCAGCTTATCCAGCTGCTCAGCAATGCCTGTGGGAATTCAAGCTCGATTAACTAATCCATCGATAATCATTTAATGCATCACCCGTAAAGTCTTTTGGCCGCCAACACGTGTCCACATTTGGCAGCTTGAGCATCTCGCGCAGCTCTTTGATGGTGAACGCAGCCTGCAGAGGACCGCGACGACCCACCAGATGCACCCGCTCCACTTTGCTGCTGGCGAGTGCCTCCAGTGCATACTCGGTTGTATCCGTCAGCTGCAAACGGCAAATGGAAACGGATCAGTTGTTGGTTAAATAGATTAATCCATTCGTGTACCTTCAAATTGTCGAGCGGACTGAGCAGCATGCGTGCAACATCAACGGCTACATTGCCCTGACCCACAATAGTCACATCGCGTCCACTCAAATCCGGCTGCAGTTGCTCTGCGCCGGGCAAACCATTATACCATGCCACAAACTTCCTGGCCGATATGACATGCGACTGCTCCTCATTCGCCAGCTGTAGTTCACGATCCTGATCCGCACCGTAGGTGAGCAGGACAGCATGGTAACGATCGCGTAGCTCCTGAAGGGTCACATCTGTGCCGAGCGTTACGTTGCCGAAGAAACGAAGTCGCGGATTCTCCGCTGTCTTCGTAAACGTATTAATGACGTTCTTGACCTCCGGATGATCGGGTGCAACTCCAAAGCTGGAATGTTGAATGGAATTTGCATAATGGCAGTAGTCATTAGTCGATAAGTGTTAAGTCACAAGCAACATTCAAGATATACATATATAAAGACCAACAATCATTTCCGCCCCAAACTCAGTTCGCACTCAGCTCAAGATGTGGACGACTTCTGCTCTGCGCGTGGCATTCCTCTGGCTGCTTTGCCAGTTACTGCTTGTTGCTGCGGTAACGCCGGCGACAATCTGGGGCCTCAATCAAGTAGGCGGTGAGTACCAGGTGCTCTTGGATTGCTTGGATTTCTTACATTTGTCTTTTTTCTTCATGCTCATCGCACAGATTACTTCAATGGCATCTTTCGCTCAATTGTGGGACCGCTCTTTGGGTTTGGTGATGGTGCCAATAATAGCACAAGTAATTAGTATCTTACCCATTTGTTTGTTTTTTTTTCTTGCAACGCTTACCGCACCAATCCAAAAGGCACTGGCAACTTTTCCACAATGTCCACGGCACAATCGCTCAGCTGTTTCAGTAAATATTGAGCTGCATAGAAACCGGCGGGGCCAGCGCCTACAATGCAAATACGCTTTGTGGCACCTGTAGTCGCCTGTTGCACATTTTGTGTTTTAACTTTACTTGTACTAAAGCTATTGCTGTATAAGTTTAATAGTAATTTTCTTCTCGAATATATAAAGTTGCGTGTCAAATGCATGTTTTTTTCCACGGATATGACTTTGTAATCGGGAAATTGCACAAAATCTAAACACAACGGCCAGTGTGACCGTTTGCTGGGCATACCTTTAGTGGCAGTACTGGTAGCAAAAGTGGCGCCTAATTTAAATTAGTTATTGCTATATATATTTAATGGTAATCTTCGTCTGGAAATGTATAAAAATCTGTACTCAAGGACCGGTTTGACCCTTTGTTTGGGATATCTGCGCTGATCTTGAAACCGAGGTTCAACTGTTTTGTAGATTTTTGTAGATACTTTATTTAAATTTATAACGAGCAAATTTGTGGTGCAAAATTTGAAAGAGTGCAGAGTGCAGTTTTATTCGTGGTGCAAGACCAACCAACGTTTGGCATCAACCGTGGACTGCCCAAAAGTGTGTCCAACATTGTAAATTTCGCCAGGAACATGTCCGCCATAGCGGGGAAGCATCCCAATCACTCGAGGATAGATGACACCATTGGTGACCGCATGGGAGCGTCCAACGCCTGCACTGCGAACCGGAACCCATTCGACACTGCGTCGAAAGTGCATGTCGTCCTTGGGATTGCACCAGCCACCGGTGGGCAAATAAAAATCAAAGCCACCTAAGCAAAAATCGCTATAAAAACTATTCCAAAAAACCTATTTGAATAACTTACGATTGGAATACGACATTATATTATATTTGGAGATAGAGAGTGTGTTGCCTGTGATCTGTTGAACGGAAACAAATTCGAGAAACTAAGCCTTGTCGTTTTTCTATTGACGGAAATGGCTTCGACAAAACGATTTATTTATTTGCCATGGCAACGAGGCACGGAGTGAGTCACACCCATAGTTTTTAAAGGGTGCTGACAGGCCATAATTCATATCAGTTGGTTAATATCTGGAGAGGGTGCAGCAACAAGTACTCTGCCACGTCACGAAATGTCATGCTTAATGGGCATTCTTAGTGGTAATAAATAAAGTAGTTGTTATTCATTTTCCTATCTTGTTTTTGGAATTAAACACGCAGTGCACAATTTCGATCTAGTACATATATATAACTTTTATATTAGATAATTTGCATATGGAGGTGATATACAATCTATTCATTTACAGGGAATTTATATTTTGATTATCATTTAACAAAGTGTGCATCTCTATTTCGCTGTTGCTGTTATTGTTGTTGTTGGAAATTTAATATAAATTTCAATAATCGGTTGCAAGAAGTAGATGCTACATATTCATAATCCGTATCAATTTGATTTCTTTGTCTTCTTCTGCTGTTTGCTTTTGAGTTTCTCCTGCTTCTTCAGCTCCTTCTCCGTCAGTGATTTGTACAGCTTGAACCCGAAGAGAGCTAAAATAAAAGCCAAAAAGAAATAGTTAGCAAATGTTGGCATTTAAAATTGGGCCAGCAATAATAATTAACCGAATACTGAGACGACGAGAAATATGACAGCAAACAATATGGAAGTGGAATAGGCTTGAGCAATATGTGTATGTTGCAGCAGGCGACGCTCAATGCCAGCTATGGCATCCTGAATGGAGCCCTTCATCTCGCCAAGGAACTTGTGACGATCACTCTCCGTCAGCGATTCCAATTTGACTTGCAGTTGGCCTATTTTCTGTATCAGATCTTCGGCAAATTTGCTATGTGGCCCCGTCTTTGCCACAATCAACTCGACGGAGCGTTTAAGCTGCTCAATTATGGATTCATCCGTGGAACTCATTGAACTATTTTTAATGGAAATTTAGAGACAAGCCGGCATGGATTTGTGGTCAGCTGGTGGACAACGTGCACAATGATATGGCGCAGAAAGCTTTTGGTTCGCTTCTCACTAATTTTGTGGTGGATTTCTGCTTATCTTATCGTAAATCGAACACCAATAAACCAAACAACATGAGTATGTCAACAGAGCACACTACTCAAACAGACATACAACAGCCACATAAAATAATAATAATAATTTACAGATAAGTGTGACGTTATTTGGGGCGAGGGTCCACACTGGAATTGTGCTTACCGAAGACGATCAAGATGAGCGCTATCATCACAAAGAACACAATATACTCTCGAGAACTGTGACCCGGCTGTCCATATTGTTTCATAAAATCCCCCGGCGATGGCGCTTGGGGATTGAAGATGCTCTCGCGCAGCTCTTCACGTTCAGTATCCGAAATGCCCTCCATGGACTCAACCATTTTCCAGATGTCCTCGGCACTGGGCATTTTAAAATCGGGACTACCGGGAACACCACTACCCGGTGGGGGCATTGCGAAACCCTGATCCCCGCCAGCTGCTGCCGCAGCGGCAACATCCTCGGCAAATGCCCGCTGATTAACTGGATCATCGGCCATATTATAGATTATAGATTATGATCTCACTTTGCTTCCAACTAGTGCGATTGCGACAAACGACGTTCTTGTTTAACGTTTAAGTGTGTCTACATTTTTGGGGCGGAAGTTATAATTATGATCAGAAACCTCGACAATGCAAAATATTTACAAACTAACTAACGTTTATTAATTGCCAATCAATTTTTAGCATGCAGCAGCTTTTTTCTATTTACTTAGCATACATTTTAAAATATTTGGCTCGTTTTGTGTTTAGAAATTAAATCAAAGTCATGCAAATATAAATACAAAATAAAATTGACGAAAATTTCATCAATTTGTTATGAAAAGCGCGACGTGGCAACGCTGTGTGAGAGAAGCGCACTTCCTTGCTCTCTTATGGCACTTTAGACGTTTGAAATCAAAAGCAGTCGTGGCCGAGTGGTTAAGGCGTCTGACTCGAAATCAGATTCCCTCTGGGAGCGTAGGTTCGAATCCTACCGGCTGCGAGAGTTTGACAACTTTTTTTTTATTTTTTTACTTTTTAATTATTATTTTAAACTAATTTGTTTGTCTTCTATTTTCTATTTTGCAAAGATCGACTCACTTTAAATAAATTACGAGAATTTACTTTTAACGGATCAGCGCTACTAACGTGTTGCAGCTGCTGCTGCTTTGGTAAACTGAACGCTAAAAATCAAATCTAAAATATAAATTGACACTTATTTGTAATCAGTACGCTTATATTTCATTATTTGTAAGATATACTGTGCAATTGTTGTTATTTGCTTTGCTGCGCTTTGTATTTTTGTTTTTCGTTAGCGTAAGCATATTTTAAAGGTAGACCCAATATAGAAATGCTCAACTACAGGTGCGATAAGAACACTTAAGAAGCGCGCTTATCAGTCGAAACTATATACAAATACATGTGGCATAAGGGGTCAGCATATACAATAATAAATATTCTTTAGACACGCAGCTCAAGCTAAGACATCAAGTGAAAACTAAAGATCCAATTCCAAATGCTAATTTGCCAAAACTCAACACGTGTAAATATTGGCATATAAATATATTATTAGAGTTATTTCAATCAATGAGTGGAGTGGATAATTGTGTTTGCTGGCTTCTGTCTTATCGCACTGGCTTCTTATCACTTAAATGTTTGCTGATAGCAGCAAGTTGAATACGTACGCAAAAATAGGAAAGGAAATACAAAAAAAGAAGCGAATTTAATCAGAGTACACGTATCCCACACAGCAAAATTCAATAACTTATGCTTCTCAAATCAAAATCAAAAACAGATACATTTTTTATGGTCGTCTAATAAGAATGCAGATAACGGCACTGAAACCAGCTTAGCAAAGGCAACGAATAAGAACAGCGAGGGGCAGTTTTTTTTAAAGGGGGAGCAGATACATTCTAGTTTTTGTGGTGAAAGTTGATTTGTTTTGTTGACCCAATTGCAGTGCAGCTTACAAAGTGTGTATTCGCTTTATTTTTTATTACATGCATGACGCAACATAACAAGAGGAAAGGGGTGGTGAAAGGGTGTTGAATGCACCCGCAATGGATGCGAGATAGTTAGAAACTCACCTGCTAAACCAAAAACAACGACAGCCGGCACATAGAAAGCTAGATTCGGTATTGACTGCTGGAACGGTGAGCCGGCGTCAGTTAAATCAACCATTGTGTAGAAATTGTACAAATTAAACGAATTTCGTATTGGAAATAACTAAGGCAGCTTATTGGGCTGTTCTGTTGTCGTCGCACTTTCAAGTTTATCTCAGAAAATTGCCAAAACTTGACTCAGATGAAAATAATTTTACTGGCCTTGCCACTTAATTGAAATAATTGAATGGTTGCCATGCATTTATTTTCAGTGCTGTTAACGCACATCACTTTGAATTTTTTCGTTGTTAAGCACTGGTTGGTGACAGCTGTTTATTGACGTGCGAAGCGACTGCAAATTTGCAAGAAAAATACGAAATTTGCTGAAAGCTTGAGCAAAAATGAAGGTGATCTACAATACCCTGTTCAAGCGTACCTCCGCCTACGCAGTCGCCATCATGGCATCGGCATTCTTCTTTGAGCGCGCCATCGATGTCACCTCGAACTCGATCTACGACTCAATCAACAAAGGCGTAAGTTTTCCCGCTTATGTAAGACTAAATTATGCATTTTGAGAACATTTTGTTTCATTTTTGATTTTAGAAACTCTGGAAGGACATCAAGGGCAAATATGAATAGATTGGCGCTACTTCAGCACTGCAGTTAGTTCTAAATAAAACAATGATAAAGGGCTCTTGAAAAATAACAACGTTTATTGTAAACGGCACGAAACCCAAAACAAAATTGTTTCTATTCTGATTTGTTTGACATTGACTCAGTTTGTTCGAATACCTCCCAGGGTTTCTCTTGCCTGTAGGCGTCCCAAGGCTGGGTGTTTGGCAGTCGGCTCGGCTCCTCGAAGCTAATGCCGTTTGCCTGCACCGTTTGCAGTAACTTTTCCAGCTTGCTGCCAGGCACTGCCTCTATGTTGCAGGTCATTTCAGTAATGCCAGCCTGAAGACATCTTAAGGCCAGCACTCGTCCCAGATTCACAAATGCAGAGGTGTCATTTGTTTTGTACAACTGTTGCTTGATGGCCCACTCCGAGGTGCTGGCACTGAGAATGGTGCCGTTCTCGAAATGCTTCACATCGGCGCTCACATAGCGTCCGCTAGTGCTGATCTCCAGTGTGTGCCAGTAGGAACGTCCAGGCTTCTCCAAATGATAGCCGCTGGGCTTGTAGGCTATACGTAATCTTTCCAAATTGCGAGGATTGCGGTTGAGCACATATCCAGCATTTTCGCTGGCGGGCGTGGTAAGCGCCTTTATCTTGTGCAGCACACGGGCGGAGGTGAGAGGACGGGCGCTACGTGACATACTTTTTTCTATTATTTTTAATTCACTTTAATAAGAAAATTAATAAATTTCTTTTTCGATATATCTTTATGATGTGCTTTTTGATTAAACAACTGGCAGTTCTGAATCAATGCTGTGTGTGTTAACGTGACCTGTGAATGGCAAATAAATGCACAGCTGTTTCGGCCTTGTTTATGTTGAAAATTTCTTAATTATTTATATTTCCTTTTGGCATTTGGGTACATTTATTGCTTTAGAGGCAACTAAAATTCCCACAGACATGCGCGCTTCAGCCAAAGTGAGCGCTGGCCACCTAATAGCCTTGCACGGGCCCCGATGCGCAACCATTGCTCAGCTGAATGTGAAACCGTCGATAGTTGCAGCGCAAGTCACAAATTGGCAAATTGGCACGCGAACATAAAAAAACGCTTATGTAAAACGTGGTTGGCCAAAGCGCGTATAGTTTAAATTCGCTAGGAGCACACAACGAACAAATTGAGTGTTCATCATGCTGTTGGCGGTTTGTATGAGTTTGCGGCGAATGCGGCCCAACCACGTAAATTTCAATGCCACGCGATGCTTGTGGTATTTTCATCGGCAGCACCTGCCACACAGCATTTATGGCCAGCATGCCACTTCCACACTGGGCGCAAGGGTAAGCGACTCTATCTATCTATCTAAATCTAATCTTAAGGTCAAATCTCAGCTATTTTTTGCTATATTCAATTGATTTTATTTTAATTGCTACGGGTGCTTCATTCAATCCCACCACAGTGTGTGTGCAACTCACCACGGAGACCAGGGCTACGCTGTCATTGGCGCGACTATTTAAATGCGCAATGTATTTCGAATTCGCTCTCTCTCTCTCGCTCTCTCTGGGCAAATAGCAGCAACGTGCTTTCACTGCAACTGATAAGTGTTGACTGATAGTGCTAGTGCTCGTTTGTTGTCCAACACTCTCCCGCTCCCTATCTCTCTCTTGAACGGTGCCCTCTCTTGCCCTTGTATGCCACCTGAGTGTGTTCGCTACACTTGCACATTTAACCAAAAATTGTCAGTTACATTTTCAAGTTAAGGTCGCACGGTCGTCGTTGTGTCCCCATCCGTTTGTTTTCCGCTAAAAATCAAAAATTTGATTCTAGTATACGAGATGAACAGAAGAGCACAAATACAGTGGAGCAAATGGCAATTATGAAATCTAATTGAGAAACTGCACAAGACGCACAAAATTTATTTTAAATTAATTGAAGGCGAGTCAATTTACAAACAATTTCAATCTTTTCGCTTTTTGGACTTTGAAAGGCGTTAAAATGTCACCTTCGGGTTGAGAATGTTACACAGTGGCTACCCGGAAATGAAAAGCCAGCACCAGCATCTCATGTTTTCTTGTGAAAAACGCTATGTAAAATGCTCAAGTTTAGTTTTTAAGTTTTATTCAAAGTATTTTCTTAAACACAACTTGTTTAAAACCTCAAGTTCCTCAAGCGAGAGACTTCTGTACTTGTTTTGTTTTTCTTAGTGCGTATTTATGTCACTTCGTGTGTGTTTTTGATGCTTTTGCTGCCCAAGAGAAAAACATGCAGCAGATATGCATTTCCTCTCTCTCTCTCTTTCTCTCGTTATTGCTATCTCTCTCTCTCTCTATTTCGCTCATATCTCGCTTAATCAGTGCGCATGCTAGTTGCTCAAAATTCCTGTGGGTTCAAACAAAAAAAAAATACTAAAAGTAAAAGTAAACAATTTGAAGTGTTGTCGATGACAAAGCAATTTAACTCTTTGAATCAAAGCAAACTGAACTGATAGCAACGAAAAGTTGCCTTCGATATTTGATAAGTACGATTAGATTAGGGCCGCTATAATGGCTGCTGCTTGTTGGACATCATTAATAACTTGGCTTTTGATAATTCGCAGCATTACGTTCAAGCCCCCGAGGCTCGCCCCGTGTCCGATGAGAGTTCCTCGCCAGGACTGCAGCAACAGCAGCAGCAGCAGGATAACTTGCAACTCAATCTATTCTCGCATAGCGTAAGGCCGCCGACGAGCAAGGAGGCGACATTTCGCAGCCAGGACAAGAGCAAGGACTCCACATCATCGAGCATGTCATCGGACGTGCAAATTCCCTATCCCATCGATTGGATATTCCCAAGGCTGCGCACTCCCTCCATGCTCTGGTACATTGCCAGTCAATTTGTGATCACCGTCGTTGGCGTCTTTTGCAAAATTGTCCTAGGTAAGTGACTGACAAACACACATATATATGTATATGTATATATATTTGTGTATATACATGCAACTTGCGCCCTGTTGCGCCCTGCCAACTGACCTACGCAATCAAAACAGCAAAGGCAACAACCCTAGAACAAAAGAAAATTGAATTTCATTCTGTTTCCTCATAATATTTATGCATTTACTCTGCTTTCTTTATATGCATATATGTAAATAATTTGTATAAGCATTTATGCATCTGTATATAACATATATATATATATATATATAAATATTTATTTTTGCCGCGAATCTGTGCTTGACCGATTTTCATTTCCTTGCATATGAATATGAATATATATATATATATATGTATATATATATAAATATTTTTATATATACACATTTAAATGTACATTTCATGGCATGAAATGTGTAAAGAACAGTTGCGGACTATCTATATGGTATACAGATTCTTGTTCAGCATTCAAAATCGCGTAATTTATATTTATTTCGTTTTTGTTTTCTTATATGTTATAATGTCCTAACAGTATGATATACAAATTAGATTTTCATTTTATATATTTTTATTTATATACATTTCAGGAGCCTGATCAGGGCTCATATTTCCCGCTTTCGTTTTTGATTTACTGCATATTTTGAAAACCCCAAAAGTATGCTTTAAAAATGTAATATTGGTTTAATATTGTTCTTCCCAGTATTAATGAACAAAACTCGAGTGCACAACAAGGAGCGACTGATTAGAGCGGTAACCGCGCGACCCAAAGGCATACCACTGGTGACTGTCTGCAATCATCATTCCTGCTTCGACGATCCTGGCATTTGGGGCACCATGCCCGCCAAAGTTGTATGCAACACGTATCGGATAAGATGGTCAATGGCTGCACATGATATCTGCTTCACCAGGAAGCTGCACTCGATGTTCTTCATGTTCGGTTAGTTAATCAACTAAAAAAAATTGATTTACATTAATTTTAATTTTATTGTGAAACAGGTAAATGCATACCGGTTGTGCGTGGCAGTGGTGTCTACCAGGACGCAATTAATCTGTGTATAGAGAAGTGCGCGTTGGGCGACTGGGTGCATGTCTTTCCCGAGGGCAAGGTGAATATGACCAAGGAGGAGTTGCGTCTGAAGTGGGGCGTCGGACGCATTATTTACGAATCGCCACAGATACCCATCATATTGCCAATGTGGCACGAGGGCATGGACAGTGTGCTGCCCAATGTGGAGCCATACAAGTTGCAGTGGGGCAAGAAGGTAACCATTAACATTGGCAAGCCGCTGGATCTGAACGACTTCGTGCAGAATCTGAAAGACACCCGAGTGCCTGAGCCTGTGGCCCGAAAACTAATCACTGACAAAATTCAAGATGCCTTCCGGGTAAGTTCTTAAGCTCGTAATATCCGCCAGCATTTCTTTAATATTCGCTTCATATTTATTGCAGGACCTGCGGTCCGAAACCGAGCGATTACACGAGGAGCGCGTTTAGCTGGTGGAAACAAAAAGCTGTATATAATGCATATAGCTTAATTATTTTTATAGTATTAAGCCTATAAAGAAGCCTCCATAATCTGTTCTCGTTATTAATTGTTTTTATCACTTGACGTATTTTTTTTACTTCATGAATTTTTTTAAACTAACTCAAAAATTAATTTATGTGCAAGTTTACATTAAGTAAAAAGATTACAAATTTTTAGTGTACATAAATAAAAAAAATGTATGGCAAAGTCTGCTACAATTTTAAAGCACTGCTTGTAGTATTTATTTTAGCATGGTGGCAACGCTGCCACACTCCAGCTGTCAGGGCAAATAAACACCGTTAGACGCTGCCTACGAAATGTGCGTAAATTAACAATTATCTATTTCGAATGTATAAATTGAAAATTGTAATTTGCTTGACAGGTCTTTGTTGAAGATGGCCAACAAAGAGAATGCGCTGGTGCTAACCACGCCAAAGCGCAATGAACTGCTCAAGGACGGTCCGTCCGAGATTAAGCTTAACAGGTGTCAGATTTTAGGCCGGGGCGCCTTTGGCACAGTTTTCAAGGCCATCTATCGTGGTAGAAGTGTACACACATATTGTAAGATTACGTTTGCTTAAGTTTGCTTATTTTCAGACCAGCCAGTGGCATTAAAAATGATAAAAAGAAGCGCCATTGAGACGCTACACAATGAGGCACACGTCCTAAACTGGCGGCACAAGAACATTGTGAGGCTCATCAAACTGGAATCGACTCCAGAGTTTGGACTGCTCATCATGGAACGTACGAATGGGCTGTGCCTGCAGCAAGTGATCGACACGCTTGCGTTGCCCTTAGTGCATCGAGTACTGTAAGAGTTTATTTCAAATATAGTAAAGTAATTATAAGTAATTGTAATCTCTGTAATCCCTCACAGCATGTCGATGGATATTCTGGCTGGATTGCGTTATTGTCATTGTCAGAATGTGTTGCACTTGGATGTGAAGCCACCAAATGTACTAGTTGCACTGGGCACCAAGCCAAGCGGCATTGGTAAATTTGGTCAATTGAAACGCAGCTATTTATGCAAGCTGTGCGACTTTGGTGGCTCCATTCGGCTGGGCGATTCTTGCGCTGATCAGCGCAGTGCAAGGGGTACACTACGCTATATGTCACCAGAAGCGTTGCGTGCGGCACCGTTGAGCGGCGCCTCGGACATTTATTCGCTGGGCATTACGATGTGGCAGCTGCAGGCGCGTCGTCTGCCCTTTTATACGCTCACCTGCAATGAGTCTATTGCCTATCAGGTGGTCAAGCATGATCTGCGACCCGACAACTATGAATTGCTTGAGGCACTCAAACTGGGCTCCTCCAAGCATTCACCTTTAATTGACTGCTATTGTGCCGAGATTGGGGCCTATTCTGCGGATCTTATTTGCAACTATGTGAATAGAGTTAATCCACAGTTGGATGTTGTATTGTCGAGTGATTTGTACAAGAAACCGAATATGTTGGCACGTCGCAATCTCAACTTTGAGGTCACACCACATGGCCGTGTGCGGAAGCGGCATAAGCAGCGCAAACAACCGCGATTAGCCCACTACTTCGATGGCCTATCAACGGTTTTGTCCACGTGTCTTGAGAGTGCCTACTGCGATATGTACAGAAGCTGCTGGCTCAGTCAAACGGAATTACGCTTGAGCGCTCTTCAGCTTCAGAAACGACTGGAACTGATTCTGGCCAAGTGCCTCAATTAAGAATATAAATTATTCGATTACCTGGCTAACACAATGTTTTTAATGTTTACGTTATATGAGTTAATGATTATGTTTAAATTTATGTAAATTGGTTTTATTATTTAGATACTGTTTTTAACGAAATAGATAAGTAAGTAATCATATAAATTGTAATTTTTTTATTTGTTACCTTTTAAATATCAACGAAATACGAATTAAGTTATTTTTTTTTTGTTTGTTTAATAATTTATTTTTCGTAACTTTTTTATTTTGTACTTGCTACGCTAAGAAAATACATTTATAATGTTTATACGAGCTTAAATTTATAATTTCTCATTGCGTCGAGCGTAGTGCGTTTGCTATAGGGTATATAATATATATATATTTATATATATACTTATACTTGTATAAATCGTACTTAGGATGTGATGCAAACCGAACCGAATTAATCATCATATTGTTGGAGTTCAGTTCACATCTTAAAGAGACTAACTAGAGAGTAGAAGAAGAGGTTCGCCCAGTGACTTATTGGGTTTGGGTTTCACTATGTATATATCTATTTACATGTTGTTGTTATTGTTTGTTTTACGTTCGCATCGAAACCATATATCATCTATATATATATATATCTGTACCTACTATCATGTGTAGTTTATATGCCTTTATGTTGCAATGTTTTGCATTTGTTTTTTTTAGTAATTTCACCCAATTTATACATATTTCCAACTGCTCTCTGGGGTTTAACTGTTAATGTGTGTTTGTGTGTGTGTGTGTGCAATGCACTCTACTAACTGTTGATCTGTTATCTAACTGACAACCATATTCTAAATACACTCGATTTTTATTTTATTTTTATTTTTTGTGCGGAAGACTACAATTTTTGTTATATTCGTTTTAGATTAGTTGTTTCAAGTTCTGTTTTCTATTCGATAGCTAATAGTTTCAAGTTTTTCTTTTTTCAATTGCTGGCTATTCCAAAGACGTTATCAAATATTGTATACAGATTAAATATATATAGTTGTATGTATATATGTATGTGTATTTTGAAGAGCTGGAAATGCAATTTTCGAACACATAATTATCTCGTTACGTTGCTCTACAAAACCGAATAGAGCACGTCGAGCCATTTGTGAATATTTTTGGGAACAATTATTATAAACAATTTCAAAAACTCTATATATATATATATATATATGTTAATGTGTGTGTGTGTATATACAATTTATATATGATGTTTTCGTAGAATTATTTTATGCTCTTACTGCCTTCTCTCCGTTTCCATCTCTTGTTTTAGTTTGAATATATCACAATTTAGTCTTTTTAAATGCTTAAATCTACTGTGGAGCTTGTTGCTCCCCAACTAACGTAGGGTTTACGGTTCTTCGCTTCTCGTTTTGTTTTAATATTGAAATTTTGATGAGATTGAAATGGGGGCGTGGCATCATCTCTTCTTAACTCGCATAGGAACGTCGCACGGGAACTGGCGGTGGAATTTTCGATTTGCGCTGTGGTTGCTGCTGCGTTGGCAGCTTTTGTGGCGTTTGTGGCGACGGTGACGATGGCGACGAGGATGTGGATGACGTGGATGAGGATGATGCCGCCGAGGATGATGTGTGAATGCATGTTGGAATTCGGGTGGGCGGCGCCTTCTGCTGGCAGGTCTTTGGCAACTCCGTTGACTTTGTTTCCTGCCGGGAATTTGGGAATTAAAAAACGTTTTACAAATTGCAATCGATAAACAAATGAAAAATACCTTCTTTGGTGAAACAAGCGCTTTGGCGGCTTGCACCGGTGACGTCACTCGCTTCCAGCCATTGCTGCGACGCCAGGAGTTGGCTGGCGATGGGGCATGCCGCTGCAGCAGTCGCTCCTTGAGCTTGGAGACAACCGCCGGTTGTGGCGCCGCCGGCACCGCCTCCTTGGCCACCATTTTGGCCATCAAAGCGCTACTGATGCTATCGCTGCGCACCACACTCGATTCAAGTTCACGGCGCTGATTGTGCCGCAGTATGCAGCTGGGCTCCTGCTCCTCCAGCACGGACTTGGACTTGACCAGCACATGGTTTGGTCGTCGTAGCTCCGTCTTGATGATCTGTGCTATGCACTGCTGTTCGCTAAGTGGCGCCACTGGTGCCATATTGCTCACCATTGGCACATCCTCGATTTCAATGTCGCTGACGCGTCTTCGGCATTCCTCAATTACAGCATAATCATGCTCCTCCTCTTCCTCCTCCACTTCCATTACCTTCTCGGGCAGCACAAGAGGCGAGTGCTGTTGCGACGTTGGTTGGGGCACTGACTGCTCATCGGTTTCGCTGGAGGAGCAGCTGGTAAGTTGAGCGCGTCCCGCCTCGCTGGGCGTTGGACTGACGCGTGCCTTCATCTGGCTCTCGGACATGCTCGAATCCTGCTCGTCCTCGTCTTCATCATCGTCGTCATCCTCATCCTCATCGTCAGTCTCACCCTCGAGATAGGAGAACAGGCTGCGCGAGGAAGTCGAACGTATGTTGACCAGCTTGTAAAAGTCGTTGGTGAAATCCGTGCAGGCAACTTCCTCATCCTCAGAGTAGACAATCTGAATCGAGCGAAGATGGGTTGATATAAATGTGAAATGAAGTCAGCAGTTTGACTCACCTTCTGCTGGAGCAGCTGAGCGATGCCGTCGGCCACGGAGTCCGTCTCCACCGTTGTCGAATTGATGAAGTCAACGGTTGATGGCCAAAGCCAGTCGTGTTCCCGCTTGCGTCGCTGCTCCCGCAGCTGCAGATGATGCTGATGATCGCGCTCATCGTCGAAGGCTATCACAGCCAGCTCCTCCTGTGACATGCTCCAGTCTTCCATTTCGGTTGAGCACGGCTCCGCTGGCAGCAGCCACTGCTCCGGCTCCTCGGGCAAATCCTCCAGATGCCCATTCGATGGCTGCGGCTGTCCGCTGCTCATCGTACAGTAGCCCTCGTCCCGTCCCTTCACCGGACTCGCCGACAGCGCCGCATTCTGCGCCTCCAGATCTCGTACACGACTCTTCAGCATGCTGACCTCCTCGCGCAGATTATCCTCGGCCACAATGGCGTCCACCACCTTTCGCATCACGTCGTCCAAACAGTGCTCATACTGCCGGATCCGGGTGAGCAGCGCCCGATTCTCCTGCTGCATCGAGTGCAACAGATTCTCCTGGCGTGCAAAGCGAGTCTGCAACAGATTGGCAGACAGAGACTTATTAGATAATTCGCATAGTTCAAGTCTTAAAATTGTTATATTAACCTATTAAATAATTAACCCATTAAATATACGCCACCCTTACTGGAAAACACTCGAAAATCCGCTGAAAGCGCTTTTGAAAAATAGCCGACATTCAATTAAAAATATAATCGTGTACTTAAAAATTCCAGAAGTTGAAAATTTGTTGCATTTCCTTGTATTAGTACACTCAATCACTATAAAATTGGGGAGACCTTCTGGGATACAGAATGGAGGCGACCCAAGCCGACCCTTCCACACAAGTTGCAGTGACGAGGGTCGCCACAGACTGGCTCAATTAATCAAACACTCTGAAGTGGCACAAAACCATTTCGTATTGAAGTATGAAGTGCTAAATGAGTAGTTACATGCAGCTCTAGCAACACCCCACCCCCTCTAATCCTAACCCAAAATACCCCCCCCCCCCACACCATAAAAAACAAGACACATTCAAAGCTGTTAACTGGCGAATGAAGGTCGAATGCAACTATTGAGAGCTCGAGCGTTTTGAATGCTGTGGAAAACCTTCAGATTCATTAGAGTCGCTTTAACAACAATTGGTTTAGCTTGGCTTAAGGCACAAAAGCAATGCCAGTTAACTCACATACGCACACACACACCACACACACACACCACACACACACACATACCAGTTGCCACCCACAGCGGGTGAGTTGGGAAAAGGCGGAGGAGATTCTTGCGCCTGGTGGGTAATGAAAAGATGCCGCCCAGTGAAGCGTCTCTAATGCAAACGCTCAATCAATTTCACAAAAAATAAGTAAAAGAATAAGTAAACAATTTCAAGACGAGTCTCAGTTCCTCTCTCTCTCTCTCTCTCTCTCCCTCTCCCTCTCTCTCTCTCTCTATCAGTTTTCAGTTTCGGCCCAGATAAGCGACAATTTGTATGCAGCGAATGCGAGCGAAGGGAAACATTGTTCTTAAAAATGAATTTATGCGTTTATTTATGACTTCGTTGAGACTTCTGCGTCTTCGACAGCAGCGACTACTCCCAACTCCCGACTCCGCAGCCACCTCTCCCCACGCTCCAGTTGCCCATTCGCCGACTCCCCCAGTTTCGATTTTTGACTCCAACTCCAACAGACAATTTCAACGCCAACTTTGAAAACTGAAAACTCTTTGCCGCAGTGCAAATTGTATTTTCTTTGTTTACACATGCTGCGAGGTGTGTTTCACAAGTTTGGAATTATTTTCATTTTTGCATAGAATTTTAATTGATTTTCATTTAAGTGTAAACTGAAGATTTGCAAATTAAATCGAACAATCCCTGTTTTTTTTCCCATAAAGCAAAGCATTCAGCGTAGATATAATTATATAGTATAGAAATAATTATGTATAATATGTAGAAAACCGCACTGAAAACTAGAAAATTGTTGTTTGTTTTTAGAAATATTTTTTTTAGCCATGCAAGAGAATTTATAAAATTAGAAATACTGTTTTCTATTTCTCAGAAACATATATTTTGATAAAAGAAAATTTAAAAAAATAATAATTTAATAATTTGGAAAAATTTTCACTTGTATCAAGAATTAAAGAAGAATTCTGAATTTTAGAAAGTCGCAACTTTCGAGTGAAATTAAAAAAGTAACTGTTTAAATTATACTTTACTTAAGTATATATTTATATGCACATAATAAATAGTGATGATAAGTTTTGTTGGCTTAGTTCAAGTGCCACCCTCGCAGCACCTTATTACAAAGTAGCAAATCCAAAATGTGAATAAAACTAGATATTGTTGGACATACCTGGAGCGCCTTGTGATCCCGACAAGTTTGCAGCTGTTTGCGTTCTTTGGATTTCATAATGCGACTCATGCTGAGGACGAATGTGAAGAGTTCAAAAAGAATAAAAGGAAAAATAAATAATAAATAAATGCTGTGTGGCAAAAGATAGCTAAATTGTGTGTGTTGGGTGTGTGTGGTGTGTGTGTTGTGTGTGTTGTGTGTGGTGTGTGAAACAGCTGTGATTAGCCAAAGTGCGTGTGGCTTGCACAGAAAATACTTTTGACCAACGGAAACTGAACCAAAAATGAACCAAAAAACAAACGCTAAGCGTGAATTTGAATTGGCGCAATTACGTTTGTTGGCCTGGCCAACAAACCACACTCGACTGATTGATAGCTTCTCGCGCAGAGCATGCTTCTAATGGCCAATACTCGCTGTCGGCCCAGTCGACTGCAAATAAATACTTCCTGCCTAGCTGCCTCCCTGGCTGTTAACTTCTGATGATTCTCTTGGCTGGGCTGGCCTGGCCTGGGCTGGCCTGCTGCGGCTTTCCAAGCCATTCGCTTTGGTCGGCTGGGCTGACGACGCTGCTCAGTAATTTGGAAAATTGCATTCAGTGCCGTTAACTTGGCTTTCCACAGAGAACGTGGCCGAGGCAACTATGTTTTTTTTGTGTTTTTTTTTTTGAGTGCGTAATGGCGCTTGGTCTATTTGGTCTGGCTTCTGGGCAGGCTGTCTTTGCCTTGGCTGCAAGTTGAAGGCGTTCTCAGTCACGAGTTGCAAGTATGATAAATATATTTACGTACACTTTTCTGCCCAAAAGCAGCGCGAAAAACTAACTCTTTTTCAAATTGCATAATTATGTGGCGCAGAGAATCCGAAAAGCGGTAAAACAACAACAGTGTATATATAGTATATATATATATATTTTCCTGAATTACAATTTACTTTAACTAATGGAATGCATAAAACATAAGACGCTTGCGAAAAGCTCATAAATATTTGAGACCAGTACCAAGAAAACATATCATTTGCATTATTCTGATATTTTCGCATGAAATACTATTTTCATTTTACTATTTTTCATTTTTAATTTTTAATTTTCTTTTTGTGGTTATTTTAATGTTGTTTTCAAGGCATTCATTTTCATTTCCTTTAATATTGCAAAGTATCTTCTGTTGTAATTCTGTCTAATTTATTTACTTTCAATCTTTATCAGCAGATATTGCTATGCTCCACTTTAGCTGGAATGTATTCAAGAGGTTAGCTGTAACTCTTCGAGATAAGAGTTTATAATGGAGAGATAAGAATAATGCCTATAATTCCAGACGATATAAAATTACTTGCAAAATTATATTGCAGTTTCCTGGTGTGTGTCGTAACTTTAATAAACTTACAAATTGTCTCTATAACTTATATACATATATATCTTTCATTATGCCTGCATTTATTTTAAACTTAATAACTTAATTAGAGTTCAATTTAAATTAAGTAACTGCTGTTTTGAAAAACTAGGCAGTAGCAAATTGTAGAATTAGCTGAAATTACTTTGTTGTTTGAGATTAGCTGATAAGTAAATGAAAATAAATGGGATGACGTGCAATAAGCAATGTACTTTTCCACACACTCACACACACACACACACACGCACACACTCATGTACTTTTGATAAATATATATAATTTGTCACTTACTTCTCAATTTGCTCTCGCAATTCCTTCTCGAACGTTGGCGACCCGCATTGGCTCTGAAAAAAGTGCATAAAAGCAAAAGAAAAGTATTTAAAAAAAAAGGAAAATGAAAAATCGTGTGGGTAACGTATAAAAAAGTGATGAGTATTAAATGAAATGCGAAAGAAATTAAACACAATGAATTAGTGCACTTGGCCGATGATTAAGAACGACAATTTAATTGCCCGATATCACAGTGGCAATCAACGCCGCCGACAGCTGATGGAGGAGTGACAAAAAACAAGGGAGGGGGGGAAGATTGTTTTTGTTTTTTGTGAGGGTAGCTAGGTTAACAGAAATTGTGAAGAGGAAGGGGGGGCGAGAAGCTTTATATGGCATAGAAAAACTTCAATGCGAGAATGCGGAACACTAAACTGAGCAGAGTTGCATGGCAGTGGCATAGAGGTAGAGAGCAGAGTGTGTACACTGTTGCATGCAACAATAAATCAGCAGAGTCAACAACCGACACGGCGCAACAGCAGCAGTAGCAGCAGCAGCAACGACGTCTCCTCCCCCTCCCGATGCCCAACTCTCAATTCCAGCTGCTGTTTTGGCGTGAAATGTAATCGATAAAAAGTTACATCACGACAATTTCATCTATGTAACGTGACGACAGCCAACAGATACAAAACACACACACACAGATACATAGACATAGACAGATACAAAGCTAGACAGATACAACTACAGATGCTTGAATCCAAGTTGGAAACCCCAGACAAGCACTTGTAATAAATCGTTTTGGTTTAGTGCAAACATAATGAATGACGGACAAGCTTCAAGCTTCAAGTGTAAATAAAACTGAGCATTTTATGCACGATAGCTAAACTGAGATTAGCTATTAGATATATATATATATATATATATATTTATGTACATTTATAATAATCACGACTTTATATACAGCTTGACAATGATAACTGCTTCATCACTTCCCTGGGAGTCACTGGCTTCTGTCTCAGAAAAATAGAAATATTTGATAAATGCTGCAAAGGGAATTCCGTGGCATGGACAATGCTGCAAAGACTTCCATTGTTATCCCGAGGGCTGGGAGTGCGTTGAATTTCAATAAAACTACAAAAGCAGCAGAAATATGCATAGAAACATTTCAAAGAACGCTTTCATCTGCAGCCAGCGAATAAAACGCGAAAAGAATGCGACGAATTCTTATGGAATTAGCAATAAAAGGGCTTGATTTTTACTGGACTCTGAGATATTCGGTGCACAGAACTCTATTCGATATTCTGAATTCAAAATTGGAAATGTTGGAATTTAAATGAATGTACTAGAAAAACTAATAGAAGCTCAGGCAAACAAAATCAACCTGGGATTTGTTAAATCACACTGAAAGCTTACATATAATTCTAGTTATTAGAAAATTTCTAAATATACAAAAATAATTTCTTCAAATTGCAAAGTTATCTTTTTTTGTCTTTAGAAATATATTTCTAAATTATATAAAAGATTTCTAAATGTAAGTCAAGTCTTTCTTTCGAAATGTATTTCTAAATTATACAAAAAAGTTTCTAAAAGTAAGTCAAGTCTTTCGTTTCTAAGTCACTAAAGAAAACTTGGATAATGCATAGATTAATTGTGCAAAATGTTTGCTAGAATATTATAAAAAAACACTGATAAAAGTAGATAAAAAATCTTGAGATTCTTTCATTTTTACAATATAATTGAAAATTATAAACAAAAATAACGTAAAGTCGTTCACTAAATTAATAGTAAAGAAGCTTTCTTGCCAAAATGCTAAAGAATATTTAAAAAAAAAAAGCTAAACATTGGCAATATTAATGGGAAAATAAAATTAAGAATTCGCATTTTATGAAGCAGGAGTTCTATTATTTTGACCGCGGCTGTGCATAGGTGCTGAAATAGGACACTGCGCGATATACCCTGTGCTTCCCAAAGACGCCTCTTCTAATGCTCATCAAGAATACATAGCCAAATTATACTTTGAGAGATGGCAAACTGTTTACACTCACACACACACACACAACTGACATACATATATGTGTGTATATATATATTTATAAATATGTATATATTATATGAAAACATTGCATACCCTATGTTTTCAGCAAAACGATAATAAAAACGCAGCAGCACGCGCTAATTTAATGCCAACAAGCAAACAACTGGCAGATCCCTCCACCCCCACCTCCCCATCGCTATCCAGCACCACCCTCCACCCGCAATAAGGCTCTGGGAAGCTCCAACTGAATTACAAATATATGCAATAATTTTTATTAATTCGCCCGACATCAGGCAAGCATAATACAATATTAAAATGCCGCCGTCGACGTCAAAAAATAAATGTGGGAAGGGAGGAATGGGGTGAGGGGGGGACGCAGACTGGCAGAGGGGAACAGCAGGCAGCAGACGACGTCGTCGTCGTCATCATCATCTTTGTAGTGACGTTGAGAGCCGGGAGAGAAATCAGGCGCCAAATGAGTAAGCAGGCCTGCTGTGGCAGACTGATTGCCGTCGCATGGCGGCAGACAAGTGCTGAGCGGGGTGTGGGGAGGAGGAGGAGCAGGAGGCAGGGGGTAAGCAAGAGAGGGGTGGTGTGAGTGGAATCTGGGCGCCACTTGTGCCACAGTGCCAGTGTGGCAGTGGCAGTGGCAGTGGCAGTGGCACAGAATGATGAACGTGTTAATAAAATTATAGGCCCAAAACAAGGAGGGGGCTGGGATTCCAACATGGTACGAGCCCCCAGCACCCCCAAAAAATGCTATTTTTGGCAAGTGGTGCGGCTGCCAGCAGCTGTTGGCTACTGACTGCACCCACAAACAGCAACAACATCAAAAACAACAACAACAAAAAGAACAGCAACAAAAATCTTGTGCCAAACATTCACAAGCCAAACCCATAAGAGTGAAATAGTCGAGTGCGTTAGACTAACAGATACCCTGTAGCCAGTTATAATATTAATCTATAATTAATAAATAGTTACTTCTATTAATAAACGACAGAATTATATATATCAATATTTATTATATATGTATACATTAAAAACATATATCTTTATGTGTATAACCAAATAGAGCCCGAACTTGCCTCTAAAATTGTTTTATTTTTATTTTATTTATGTTGGGAATAAATGAGATTATTATGAAATTATTATTATACTATTATTTATAATTATTATTTATGATTATATTTATTGTTATTAATTCACTTATTCAATAAAACTAAAAATTAAAATAGGGTTTTACAAAATGAAATTATAAGAGTAAATTTGAAATGGTACAAAATTAAAAGTAAAATTTAGCTTTTAAGTAAAAAAAATATTAAAATAAATTATATTATAATATATATTGTAGCATTTTATTATTAAATGAGGTGCTACTCACTTTAATAAGCTTAAAGAAAAACAAATTCTTCATCGATATATATCGATATTTTTGTTTATTTAACCCGCAATAGAAGTTTTTGTTTTACACAACTTCGAAACACCCTTCTTACCCATATCGAATTTATACAGGGCATCAGGAGGCACACATAAATATTCATTGTGAATTCTTGGTCATAAAAGCGAGTCGAGAGCAGGCTGAGTAGAATGGGTCGCCAGTGGGGCAAAGAGTTGGGGTAGCCAGTTTGGTAGCCAGCTTGGCCAAGCAGCGCATTGATAAAGCTATAAAATCGAACTGGACTTTGAGATTATTAATTAAGGCCTAAACCAAAAAAACCAAACACAATGCTGGCCAAATTCCCAAAAAATTTCCATAAGTTTCAATTAGCTGGCGGCATAGGCAAAAAAAGAAAAAGAAAAAAAAAAAAAGAAGATGATTTAAGGGTGCAGAAATTAACAAAACAAATCCCAGCAACATGTTGCACTCGTGTCGTGCCAAAACAATCACTGGGGTAGTGCGGAGTGGGCTCTGGGAGGCACATAAAAAATGCGTTAGAGGGTTGCAGCACGAGTGGATCACAGAGCCATTTGCACCCGCAACCGTGGGCTGTAACCGTAATCCCCTGGACAAGCCGAGCAACCCCAGCTCACCAGCAGCACCAGGGGGAGTTTATTAGAATAAAGAGGGGCAGGGGGGAGGGTTGCCTTCTTGGTTGATTGGAGATCCATGGTGTCGTTTATTTCAACTGATAGATTCCCATTTGTCGAGTGTGGGATTCTTTACAGCAATTTTTGAACATGCTTATTATTAATTAACATGCAGCTTGAGCAGCGGGTGGTAAAAATTGTTAGCTGCTTATAAAGGGGGACAACTTTGAGCCAGTCAGTCAAAACTAGCTTGTGAATAAGTAAATCTATCAGTCTTATACATGTAATGCCTCTGGAACGTATAAGAGATATGCCGAAGCAGTTATAGGAATAATGTTTAATTTTAGAAATAAATATGCATTTAAATTACGTTGTAGAAGATTAATATACAATTTCATTGATCTATAGAAGTTTGTATTAAATTAATTAATTAAACTGGAAGAGAGAAAAAACTAAAAACTAAAGAATTAATTTAAAAATTATTAAAATTTTAATTTATATGTCTTCTAATTTTACTTAACTAATTGGTTATTAGCATAGAAAATTAAATTAAATGAATATACATAAAATTCAAATTAAGAAAGCAATTTTTTTATTTTTACATAATTTCACAGCAAACAAGCTTAAACTTATTTTGAATACTAAAAATTTGTTTATTTTGCAAAAACCCTACCAAACGTTCAAACTTTTGAATTTATTACCAAATTGGTTTCAGTTTTAATGCTGGCTAAAGGAATTTCAATGGACTTAAGGAAATCTTCTCAGCCCCACAAAAATTCTGCACACGCCACACAATTACTTCTGATTCTGATAAAAAGGATGCGAAAAACTTATTCAATTTATAAGGGAAATCTTACCATTTCAATAGTTCAATACACCAAATCGACAATATATCAATGAGCAGCCTAATGTTGTTTATCTATGTGCTGTAATTTGTGCAAAGTTCTACGCTTTTTTTGTTTCCTTGTCGGAGAAGCACAAAAACCCGTAAAAATAACAAGCGGTCAAAAGGCACAGCCACAAAACAGCAACAGCAACCGCTCGATGTGTGTGTGTGTGTATGTGTGTGTGTGTGTATGTGTGTGTATGTGTATGTTTAATGTAAAGTAAGAGGCGATACAGACAACGGCACAAAGGCGATAGCGCAATCGGAGCTGGGGGCCACAAACAGACGAGCAAATAAGCCGGCGTTGCTTTAGCCTCGGGCGCTGTCCCCAAGCGTCATAATGTTTGCGGCACAACATACATACATACAAACAAACAACATAAAAAATGGAACCCCCAAAAAAAAACGTAACTTAAATTAGAGGTGGAAGTTATAATTTCTATGGGAAAAGTAGAAAAAATACAAAAAAAAGCGTGGCAGACGGCGAGACCGAAACAAACTGATGGCCAGACAGCCGGCAGAGCACTGAAAACGGGTAAGCGGGCAGCACAAAACAACCCTCGCCGTGAAAACGTTTGAGAGAGAGAATGAGCGAAGAGACAAACTGAGAGCAACAGTCTTCGAATTCGCCGCAAGCATAAGAAACGACGAGTATTAGGCAGCTGCTGCTGCTGCACCGCTCCCCTACCCCACCCACAAGCAGGCAGATCACCATCATCAGCTGAGACCGGCTTTGCTGCCCAGCCCTGCTCTGCCCAGCCCTGCCCAACCCATCGATTGCAACGGTTTTTGATGTATTGCTTTGGCAACGAATTGGCTGTTTTTAATTTAATGAACCGCGACGGGCAGCAAACATCAAAACGCTGAGAGCCGGCTGCAGTGTGGGAAACGGAACTCAACTTGCAAGAGTTTGAGTTGGAAGAGATAACAACAACAACACAGTTCTGTCCGAAAAAGCAAACATGTTGCAGATGTGCCAAGCAGGGTTGACAGCTCAGTTTCTATGGGGGTGATCTACATACAATATAGACGGACTCAAAGTTCTTGGCAAACACTAAACGTCACTTCAGACGGACGGCATTTCTCCCTTTCAATTCGCGAAAAATTAATTGCATTGCACTTTTTTGTCAAGGGGTTTTTTTTTTGTTTGCTTCCCTTCGAAATAATACATAGGTCTTATATATAGTATATGTATATATAGTGTGGTGGTAGTTTTTGCATTCATATTTCGGCTGGTTTGAGTGGGCGGATGAATCATCAGTCGTTAATAAAAAACAGCCAAGGTCTTGAGGGTCAAATGGAAGGTACGAGAACGTAAAAGAATAATACTCGTATATAGAAATAAGTATGCATGTATAATGCGGATATAGGGTGGATTTTGGACATTAATGCATGTGCAACAATATTGTGAAAAGGGCTTCAACTTTAAGCTTGTTGGCAACAGCTCCGACCTACCCTAAAAAATACTGAGCATTATACAATTTTTTGTTTCGATATTGTGGATGGACTCACAAACTGTTTGTGAGTATCCATTGTATTCACCGAATTTATCTATGTGTTAATCCTATGTAAGCCAGAAATATTTAAATTATGTGATGAAAGGGATTTGATTTTGCTTTACTTTTATTTAGATAAATTCTTCCCCGAACTTATTTTTATTAGTAAATATTTCATTGAAATTAGTTTGGGCATATTTATTTGGGTATTATATTATTATATTTGTGATTTGCAAAAACTTGCTGTGAAGTTTTACAAACAATTGTAAGCACTATTTGGATTGCTATTTTAATTGATAAGATTTCATTTCTCCTCTGATATTCGCATTTAATTCAGTTGATGTAGCAACAGTTGTTTACAAAATTGAATTATACAATACATTTAGTCTTCAACTAATTACCCCTAAATGCATTCTGTTAGGGTCTCTAGACACGCGCCCCCTTCCTCTCACCCACTTCTCCAAGCAAGAACTAAGAACACTTAATTGGGCAAGTTGCGCGTTGCAAATGTTGTTGTCGACTTGAGTCGCAAGCATTCAATCACTCCAAGGGGAGTCCGCTTTGGCCTTGAGCAGAAAGATTTTACTGGAGCTGGGAATGCGAATGTTGATGTAGATGAATGTTGGCTCAGGATGTGGATGTGGATGTGGATGTGGATGTGCATGTCGTCGTTCGCTGGCGGTGCTTTCATTTCCAAGTGAGTGAGCCATCAAAACGTTTGTGACAAAAAATTATTAGCAATTCCAAAGTAGCGATGATGATGATGAAGATGCTGTTGATGAAGTTGCTCATAATGACGATGCTGTGTTGATAATAAGAAGTGCTCATGTAGCGACTTCCTTTGCGTCTCCTCCTCTTCCAGGCGACCAAGTGCCACTCGAGTCAACGTCGACAATCAGCTCTGGGTGGGGTGCGGTGGGAGGGGATGGATGAAGCCAAGTGTGCCCGCCCAGCGACCCGTGTCTATCGCTCAGTCTGTCACTCTGTCGCCTTGACACTGACATTTTGATATTCTTTTCAATTCTGAGCTTATTAAAGCGCAGATTTCAAGAGGCACTGGCTAGCAGGATGGTGGAGGGGGGTGGTGGGTTGGGGGATTTGGGGCGTTTGCTGCATTGGAATTAAAAATTGAGCACGTGCTGGTGTCGAAACTTGGTTATGTTGCCAACTCTCAATACTGTATGTGAAGGCGTGGCTGCAACGCGTGCCACAGCATAAAATACACGCCCAACACTGAAACGGACGCTCAAGTTGAAGTAGCCAACTTTAAGATGCCATCGAATAAATTGGCTGAAAAATTTTGGCTTAAACTTTTTTTTTATTATTATATTATAAATTGATAAACCGAAGATATGGGTGAGCCCATAAATTATTTATATTTTTATGTTCTTGATGAGAAAATTAAATTAAGTCGATAAACGGATGGAATATAAAAGAGCGATATGTATACATACATATGTATAAAATATAGCTGGAGTGATATACGATGCTCAATGGAATTTAGACATTTTTTTCTAAATTTATGCAAATTAGGTACGAATAGACAAACACGGGTATTTAGAAAGACACAAGCTTCCGTTTTATAAATATACTTTTTGAAGAATAAGATAAATTCCACTTGCTGCCAAAAGTTTGACAATTTCCTAAGCTGCAGGGTAATTTTTTCTGAGTGTTCTGAGTTGAAATATATCCGTGTTATGTTTGTTGTGCCAAGGATTAATATTCTTCTTATTTTTTTTTGTTTGTAATATTTTTTATCCTTTGGTCGCCTTCATTAGCAAATGGCCAATATTTGGCACTGGGCTAAAAGGGGGGAAAAACGGGTCATTTGCATTTTCCGCTTGCTCGGCTTGTTGATTTATCACTGATGAAAAGTAAACAGCAAACAAACAAACAAACAAACAAATTCGAGTCGCTTTTTTTGACACTCATTTGGGTGTTGTTTGCTGCTGCTGTTGAATTTATATATACATATATACATATATATATTTATATATATATGTATATATTTCTTTGTGCCGTTGCAGCATTTCTGAATTCATAGCTAAATATTTGAGCGATTTCCATGTCGCTACTCATTCATGCCCATTGTACGGAAGGGATTAAATGTCACACGAAGCACTTGGAAACTTTGATGCACAGTTCTCCATGCCCCATGCCCTCTCATCCCGTCTCAGCTGCTGCTGTAACAAAATAGCCAAATCCAACAGCAGCTGTCAGCAATTTGAGTAGGGTAAAGAGCTTGAGCTGCCTGTGCCACATCAAGTGCCCGAGTCGACTCGAACTCAGAGACTGGAGGAGTTGCAAACTTGCAAGTTGTCTATGGAAACGATACACCAAACTCAAGCTCAGCATCTTCTCCAGCTAAACAATGGAGATCACAATGCGTTTGCTTTCAATGCAACAATAAAAACAAAAAGAAAAAGAGGAGAGCAGAAAGAATCACTTGAAACTCAGCTGCGGGTCAAAGTTTGAGGTCAGCATAGAAGCAACCAGATATATTGACAGTTCTCCAATCAATACAATTACTTAAATCTATATGTTGTGCGACTAAAAGAAAAGATTTATGTGGAACTAAGCTCCGGGATTAGACATGTGAGCTTAGTTTGCAATTCAAAACCAGTGAGAATTCTCTGACACCAGTCGATAACAGGTGGCAAGGAAACTTTTTGCGGGACTGAGGTGGCACTGCCTGGGTGTGCCTCAAGCACTGAATAAACATTAATGCGTTTTTAGAAGTTGGTATCTAAAATTAAGGAAGATATAAGATGTACAGGTTTCTCCCACAAATTGAAGAGGGTTCCTAGTTATCTTCATTCCAAGTTTAAATTTAAAATGCCTTCAAATTTTGTGAATATTTTTTCAAAAATGTATTAATTTTTAGAACTCTCATTATATTTTTTCTATATTTACATTCTAGTCATATCACTCCAAAACCATTAGATAGTAATATTTATATTTATATTTATTTATTTGTAATATTTATTTAAGCTTTTACTGTAAACCTTTAGCTTACAAAAGCTTAATTATGCTTTTGTAATTACTTATTTGTATTCATAATTATTTAATTATTTATTTTTATCATATCTATACAATGATTTAAGCTATTAAATGTTGTTATATAAATATCCGCTTAAATTACATTTTTCTTATTGTCTGACTTTTGTCGACATTAAATTAATAAATAATTTAAAATGCTAAACAAAGCTAACATAAATTATTATATCAATGATATTTAACACAAATAAATCTCTTATTTTTTTATTTATTCTAAGGTAATACTTCCCTTTTAAATGCTTATTTAATTTATTGCCTTTAATGTTAGACCTAATTGAATTGTTATTAAATGGCCAACAAGTTCTGCAATCAATGCAATATATTTATGTGTAATTTGCAGCCCAATTTTGCTTTGCACAGCAGACAAAATATTAATAATCAATAAATCATTATTTTATCTAAACTAATTTGAGTTTGCGGCCAACGGTTTGCGGTTTGTGCAGTCAATCAATTGATAATGTGCATTAGATATACATATATGCATTTATATATATATATATATATATATTTATTTATTATTGCTGTAATCAGATGCGAATCAATTACATTTCATTTCGTATAGCAGTAATGCGAGTACTCGCACAAAGTGCCCAGAAATCCCTCCCTTTATGAAAACTGTGCAACTTGCCCATATTAGAAACAGATGACGATGATGATGATGATGATTAGATGATGCTGATAAGGAGGCATGGCGAATCATAAGATGGATATTCATTGAATCGTGCCATTTATTGCATGCCACATGGCCATACAGCCAAAGATATCTTGGATTCGGTTTCGGTTTCGGTTTCGCTTACAGTGCCTCAACATTTTGCAACATTCACACTTTTGGGCTGACTTGTCATTGCTGCTACAACTCCTCCTCCGCCTTCTTCGCAATTTGTTGTTGTTGTTGTTGTTGTTGTCGAGCCAGTGATATGCCAATAACAATAAAGCACACACCCAGCGGGCGTGCCACAGTCAGAAGGCAGCAGACCAGAGGCAGGCTAAGTGAAACCAAAGGACAGTGCCACTGGTAAGTAGACGGGGAGGTGGAGGGGGAGGGGGTGCTCTGGCGTTTGGCAGCGAACATAGTTAATCGTTATTTACAGACAGATAAAGTGCAGAAATATTGTCGAGCAGCAGACGTCGAGGAAACGGTAGCTCATGTATCTCATGCGACCACCAAATGTCGAAGTCGAACCAAGAAAAAAAGGAGAAAAATAAGCAGAGGTTTTTTTTGGTGGGCTGGTGTCGAAGTTGAGATGCCCTTGCCGACAACAGGTAAGCTATATAGTATATAGTAGGCAGTTGCTGACAAGTTGCTGTCAATAAGTTAAAAGTCGAAAAAAGCTGGCAACTGCTGAGTTTACTTTTACTTACTTTTTTTGAACAAGAGTTAAATTTGTATGCGCATAAAGCTGGTAAATTTTTTTTAAATTTAGTTGGAATTTTTCTGCAAGAGTTCAACTTTTGAGTGATAGATCCTATGATAGCCATAGAGTATATTTAAATACATTACGATAATACAATAGGTCTAATAATGGCTACTTTGCGTTACAACTAATTGCCAATATATTATATGTCACAAGATTGGCTCACATAAAAAATTCATCAGATTCAGCATTATTTTTAAAAATCCACATATGTACATTTTTAAATCAATCTAAAATAAATTAACTTTATATTAAGCCCTGATTTTTTCTTAGTGTAGTTGCAGTTAAGTTTTGACACTGCCTATATCGATCTGGCTGTTGATGCAAATCCAGAACATGTATGTAGCATGTAGCAGGACTCTTGTAATGTAAGTAACAGACTGTTAGTGATGTAGTACCTACTAAGTCTGTAACATAACATCTGTAATCTAACAGGCAACTGAGTACTTAACATTGATATCGATGCTGATTGATATCAATTGTGTGATCGCCAACTTGAGAAGAAGAAGAGTTAGTCTTGAATAAAGTAGAGTGAGAGGGTGTGCTTTAAAAAGATAGGTAATTTAGTTTCGACTGCCATAATTTTAATATAGTTTTACAATCTTTTTGTAGGCCAAGAGATGTGTACTGAAATGATTGACATATTCATAATACCCACTGCAAGGGCAAACACTAAGCAGAATGCGCATACGGCGAAAGTAATCGGATTCCCATGCATGAGCCCAAAAGTCGGAGGCGGGGGCAGAGGCAGAGGCGGAGGCAGAGGCAGAGGCTGAGAGCTTGGAGCAGCGATAACGAGCTGGGGCGAGAAGCAGGCAAACTGCAGGCCGCAAGGCAGTCAGGCCAAAGCTGACGGGGAGTGGGGTGGGCCACTGACAAGGCTCGTAAATTTGCGCTTTTGCGCCAGGCCAAAAAGCAGAGAATAGAACATTTAGCCAAGGCAGTAAGAGCAACGCCCCGCCCCGACCCGCCCTCACCATCGCATTGCTGTTTGCCAGTTTTTGTCTCCGCCGCTTCCTGTGGCCGGGCGTCAGCAATTTCGTTGCGGAAATCCATTGGCCAGGAGCAGAAGCAGCAGCAGCAGCAGCAGCAACAGCATCCGTAATGTTTTGAGCCCATTTTTGTTTTTTTTTTCTTTTTGGCCCACACGCTGCGCCTTTTCACACCATAAACTCGGCTGTGCGTTTAACTCGTTGCCCATTTATTTTGGCTACTACGTTGGGTAGCCAAATTCTTCGAGTCTGTTATCAAATTCAATTACCTTAAGCCGGAAATGCGTATGCCTAGGCCATAAAACTGGCAGCAGCAGCAGCTACAACTACAGCTTCCCCCAAGAAGATGCCTCAAGATGAGCCATTTAGATAGAGATTTTTTCTCGAGTTTCATGCTGCACAAAGGTGTTAAGCAAGTCGTTCTAGACCCATAACAAAAATCAGAAAAATTATCTAGAGTGCCAGACTATGAGTTACCCTATGTCCTATCATATATTTAACATAATTAGGAAAAAGAACATCAATTCAAGATATATTGGAGCATACAAAAAAGCAAAAAACAAATTGAAAAAGAAATTATTTCTTCTGTGATTTAAAAAGTTATCGAATTCAAATACGTATATTTTTTGTGCTAAAATCTAATAATACCAATTTCCCGAATAATGTATGCAAAAAGAGTATAAATCGAAGTCTGTGCTGCAGATTTTCCATTGCATTTTAAATTGGAAACATGAATTACGAATTACAAAAATGTTCATTAACATAACTTGATTCAAACAGAACCGATTCTTATTTATTTACCTACAGGGTATACAATAAAGGCAAGGCTTAAATGAGCGACAACTCAACTTGGCAGTGGCCATTCCAAAAGATTAAGAGACTGACCCAAATTCAGAGACAGAGACTGTAGTTTAGATTCAGTTGCTTTGTTTTGATAATTTAATTTTTGGCAGCATGTAATTAAAGATTTGATGTTTTAATTACTGGTCAGAAAGCGAGTCGACCTTGCTGTTACCAGCAAAGCATGCCCCAGCCCACAGTTGACCAGATAAACCTCAGAGCTGAAACGAGCGCAAGCGAAATGCCAACAACACGATTAATGACACCACATGGTCAAAACTTGAACCAAACTTGCTCCAATGCAGAATTGACCCTTTCGACATGACCAGATATATAATGTCCAGTAACCGCACAGGAAATTAAAATTTGGTTTTACCAAATACAAAAGATGTGTATATTTTGCTGACAATATCCGTTACTTGAGGGCTGATGTGTGTTTTGTGGGAGAGTGTAGAGTGTTTGGGGGGCATGGGGCATGGGGCATGGGTCATTTTAGGACTATTCGTATTTTGGGAATACTCACTTTGTGGAACTGCTCCTGCAAACGCAGCAGAGTGCCTTCAACCTCAATCAGGCGCTTTTCCAACAATGCCTGCAAAAACAACAAAAAGAAAAGACGCAAACTGAAGAACAAATGCATTTTGGCTAAAATAGCTAAAAATGGCTAAAATGCTACGATAACTGAGCAGATCACTTCCCCTTCCAAAAACAGAAAGCTATAATTTTATTTAGCGGTTGGTGCATAAATATGTAACTGAATGTGCCAAGGTGGGTGTGTGAGTGTGTGCGTGTGTGTGTGCGTTTGTGTGTGTGTTTGTGTGTATGTTTTGATAAATGACCAGTGAAACCAAAGCGGCGTATGCGTAATAAGCAAATGTTAACAAAAACCAAAGATTAACTTTATTTTAAATATATCTACACAGAGTTTAAGTTTATCATAAATATCAATATATTTGCTGTTTTAAAATCAACCTCAAATATATAAATATATATCTAATTTAATGTTTACACTTTTTAATAATTTTATAATAATATTTATAATAGTTCATATTTTTCTTTCTCATAAAATAATACAAATAGTAATATTTTATGCCAATTTGCTATCAGAAATCTACTCAAATTCTAAACTTTTAAGTACTAAAAATAGTTTATTAAATAATTTAATACATTTAATTTGGCAAAACTGTAGCATAACATATATTTTATATGATCTGGTAGCATCAATCTTTTCAAATTATTATATTAAAGATTTTATTACAATTAATACACATTATAAAACATCATTGCAGCATAAGATATATAATTAATTTGGTCTATCAGCATCAAAAAATCTATTCAAATTCTAATTAGAAATAATTTATTAAATATTTTATTAGATTAAAAATCATTTAATGCCAACATTGCAGTAAAATGTACAATATATATACATATTTATGTTCTTATGTGAATTAAACAGTTTACTAGATTTAATTAAATGCCAAAATGGCAGCATAAGATTTAAATATATATTGCACAATCTGACAGTAACTGTAAATTAATTATATAATTAAAAATTGTCAGAGTCTTCATTAAAATTCTGCTAACTTATCAGACCTCAGCAGATTTCGACATTTCATTGGCAACTGCTTGAGAAAATGTACATTAATTTAACTACCACGTCAAGTAACATTAGCTTTAAATGGAACATGAGAAAAAAAAAGAGATATTTTGTAATATATCTAAAATTAAATAAACAAATCGCTGTTTTGACTTGAAAAAGGTGCCGACTGAAATGTGATGCGATTTAAATTAATTTACGAGCTTGTGATTGCTCAAATGGCTTCAAGGTGCACAAATACCAAATCAGTGAGCTTATTTAAGCTGGTTTTGCTCTTTTCCTTTACTGATTTGACCAAAATGCACAGCAACAATAAAGTTGCTTAATCCGCACGCGATGCAAACGAAGAGCGAGCAGGCAGTGATAGAGAGAGGGAATGAGAGGGGGAGGCGGACGGGGCCTGGCAACAATTTGGTTGCAGGTGTGCACGACCAATAATTCACCCAAGAGTGGCATGCAACAGACTGTGGCACGAACAAAGAAATCACTTGCCTCACCAAGCACCAAGCACCAAGCTAAAGTAAAAGAGCTTAAAAAAAAAAAACAGATCTTTTGTGTGGCGGTCGATCTATGAATTTGGTGTTGCCAGCAACTACTAAAAAACCACAATGGATCCGCGCATATAAAAAATAAATAAATAAATAAAAAAATACTTGCACACATACATATATGGCTCGAAGTTGGCTCGTGGGCGTTGCGCGGTAAGCAGGAAGTGGGAATGACAGTTTCATAATTGGACTTGGAGTTTAAGATATGTACTGGGCATATATGCTTCATAGTTTATGTTTTACTGCACGGCAGCTGACTAACCCAAGACCCTAGTCTAAACTCTGGAGACATAGGTTGGGGCGCTGGACAAAGTTGCTTCGACAAATTTAAATGGAATCGTAAAAAACAAATGCTAAAAACAACAACAAAAAGAGAGAGAGACGAAGGGTGGGAGGGAGGGAGGGAGACACCCGACAATCTGGCGGATCGTAAAAACATTTTTCTTAAACACTAAAAATTAGTTGGGGAAGTTGTAAAAATTATATGATTATAGCCCGAAAAACAAAAAGAACAACAATGGAAAAATTAATATTTATATAGAGACAAATGTACATTTCGATTTTTTGCGCAATTTATGCTTGCCACTTTTGGTGTAAAACAAATTAATAAGTGCCATAAGTAAATGCAGCTGTATGTGTGTGCGTGTGTGTGTGTGTGTGTGCAACACTCCTAAGATTCGCAGCGAGCCTGGCAAGAAGTGAGAATGAGCCATGATTTGTGGCAGGAAATTACGCAGACGCCGAGTGGGTTAAGTGGAGTCCATTTATTATTTACACCTATATATGTATGTATATATGTATATATATATATGTATATTGTTATATATGCCTGAACAGTAAGTTCGTTTTGTTATGAATGTGCTGCTTGATAAATACTAATGCGGGTCTAACCTATTTAGATTCCGCAAGCTGCGTACGCTTAATAATAATCTGCTGAACTGAACAATAACAAGAAATTGGTAGTCGACTTGCTTATACCCTAACAGCAATTTATTCGTTTAATGCTAAGTAACATTTATTAATCACATATATCACATCTTCCATCATATTTTTAGTATATATCAAAATGAAAATTATATATTTAATATTTTATAAAATATTAAACAAAATTTTTAAACGAATTTTATGTTCTAAATTCGATTTTTGAAATTCTTATTATTTACATGTGAAAAATACGAACTGAAGAAGAATGAGAAGAATAATAGTTAAAAGTCGGACAAAATTTCCAACATTCACAACAATCAAAAAACATTAAAGCATATTTGTCATATTAATTAATTAATTAAACAGATACAGATAGAATAATAAATATGTCTCCAATTGCATAACATTTTTATACGCATTCCTAAAGATCTTTATGGCTACAGGGTATTAGAGAAATGCAAACATACATATATACTTCACTTTATTGCTACGCACACATGGAAACATACACATAACAAAGACGAGAACGACTCCTGTATGCTGCGCATGTGCAACTGCAACTGCAACAGAGTCAGCGTCAGCGGCAGCAACAGCTGAGCGCAAGCGAAACCGAAACCAAATACGAAGCGAACCCAAGCGATGGGAAATAAATAAACAAACACACACACACACACACACACACACACACAGAAAGGGGGCGGCGGAGTTGAGGATGTGGCTGGGAACGAAGTGCAAACGTTGCCACATAAATTGCACAACGTTCAATGAACTTTTTCAATCAGACGTCGCACAAAATGCAATTGCAACTGCAACTGCAACGGCAGCCATAGAACGTGACTGGATTCTGATGATGACAAAACAACAGGGCGAGGATGCAGTGCAGCGCATCTGGAGGCAGTTGCAAGTAGCAAGCTGAGCAGCAGCTGCAGCAGCAACAGTCGCACTCGCAGGTCTATTGTACAAATGCGACAGCATAATCAAGATGCCATTTAGCGAATTTGCGAGCAGTCACCAGAGTTGTGTGTGTGCGTGTGTGTGTGTGTGTGTGTGTGTGTGTGTGTGATTGAGTGGGTGTCCCCCTCTTGATGCTTGGTAATCGATACACGCATTGTTGCCCTCATGTCGTGCGGTCTGCGCCTCAAAAGCCTGTCAGCCAAAACAGCTGCACACTTGGCTTGGAGAAGCATCAATTAACCTCCAACTGCAGCACGGACAGGGACTGTAGGAGAGGGTGGAATCAGAGAATACAGCAGATTTGGGCATTCACAAGCTTATATACCCTTTAAGATCAGAGTCCATCTGCTTACATCCAAATTTCGTTAGACATTTCAAAGACTGACTGATTGTTGCTGATTATTTTCTGCTCTTGATGATTATTTTCTTAAAAAAATATGTTAGATTTGTTCGAACTATCTTGGTATTATTAATGATCAAGATCATAAGAATAAATATTTAAATATCCTTTTAAGAGCAATCCATTCCCAGAAATTAGTTTTGAGCATGAAAATTAAAAAATATAACCGTAAACATCACGTAAAAAAAATGTTTTTAGCTTTGAAAGATTTAAAAAAAATTATATTGGAAATTATTCAGTTCGTAAAAATATCGAAAAATGTATAAAAAAAATTAATGAACAATTCAAATATATGTGTTTTTCAATATACTAAATTTTTAATTAATTTATTGATTTATAATTAAGCAAATCCCAGATAACTAACACAAAATCCATTGTTCAAGCTTAAATTTGATAAAAGATTTATTTCTTTGGAAAAGTTTTCTTCAATGCGTTACAAGCTTGACAACAAATGTGCCAATATTTTCTCCAAGTGTATAAAAAGAAAGAGACTGGCAGATTTTCTGGGAAACATTACAGCATCTGAGTGGCAAGCATTTACATAGAAGATTCTTGCGCACAGCTCGGATTCATTTGCAGCTGCTTATGGGTCGAGTCGAGCCGAGCAGAGCCAAGCCGGGCCTTGGCCATGTGGACGTGTCTTTGTGGCTGGCTGGCTGACTGGCCATAAATCAAGTGGAGTCCACTGACTGCGCGCCTGCGCCATACTTAGCGCTATTAAAGCGTCACGGAAGTCGCAACGTGATCGGTGAACGGCAGCCAGCAGCGTGGTAACGACTACGACTCCGACTTCTACTCCGACTACGGCCATGGAACGCTCATCCAACTTATGGGCATGCTTAGGCAGCAGCCGAGCCGAGCACAGTCCAAGCACCAGTTAGCATGCGAACTGCAGAGTTGAATTTGAACTCTAAACAAAACTAGCTCGAAAACTTTAAGCCATAAAAGCCATTGCGGGAATTGTGTTGAATGCAACGCATCAGAACGTTGACGATGTTGGTTCTGAATAAAGACTTCAAGCGGGGGAAAACCAGATTAAAGTCATTTAGTATAATTACAAATTAATGGTCATTTTCCCCTCACCAGATACAAAATATGTTTATTAAAAGCAACTACGTAAATAAAGTGTAAGAAATTAAATTGTAAAAACTTTAAACATGTAAATTAAAGCAAACACGCGTAGAGCTCAAGGCCTTTTCTTTATTAAAAGCTAACTTAAAGTTTTAAACAATAGGAATAAAAAATTATAATTGGTTTGGATGTTATCTTTAAGGTATTTGATTTACGATCTTGAATAATTGATGGATGTTGTCAAATGTTGCCGCAGGAATACCTCTCATTTTAAAAGGCACTTACAATTGTTTTATTAACACTTAAGAACGTTTTGGACTAAGCTTGATATAGTTATGTAAAAGACACTAAATTATTACTAAGAATTATGAGAATTATAAGGTTAAGCAAAATATTAAACATCTAAAGCACAGTTGGTTTATCAGCCGCACTCTTAGCGTCATCAATCATCAATCATCAATCAAATTTCAACTATAGTTAGACAAATTCTTATCCAATTAGAAGATTAAAGAACGCTTTAAATTTGGATTAATATTAATCTGTCACAGATCAAATAATGACATTTAAATATACGAAGAATGACAGCCATAAACATTTCCGTAAGTATCCAAAACTTAAGAACATATCAAATGATTGATTTATTAAAAATAAACTCTATCTTCAAATCTCACAGCACGCCACAGTTCTATTAGTAAAAGTATTCAAATTGTTACAGAGATATCAATATAAAGATCAAAAGGCAAATATATCATTTCGACCTTAACTGGTTAATCCATTCAGATGGATTATCTCAGAAGCATTCTCACAAGATTTATTAGCCAGACACATGAAAGAAACGCGCCGTAGTTTAAAAAACTTTCGCAAAAAAGATCGCGATTCAGGTTGAAACTTTGGCTGTGGATGTGAAGAGTGCATTCGGCGGAGGCTTCATTTAATTTCAGGACGGGGAGTTCATCAATCTCTGTGCCGCTGGCGTGATGTGTTTTGAATGGCACTCGTTAACGAGTTCAAGTGGTTCTCCGTCGATGCCTCTACCATGTGGGGTTCAAGAAGTGTTTGTTTCACAGGCTTTTTGCATGCCAAGTTTTTCGCAGACGTCACGCGAAAAACCTGCGCTTTTCGGGTGCGGGAAAATGGCTTCGAATTGGGTCAAACTACAGCTATGTGGATTTTAGTTTTAAGGGGGAAGGGGAGCTTAAACAAAATGATGTGATGGGGTTTATGGGCTACTCTAATAATATCTGTATAATTGAATTGGGACTGCTACCAAAGCACTATGTTTTTACCCAAGCAACCAGCACCAAGGGGTGTTTTTTTATTTCTAGGGGTAAAGAAGGGTTTATCTACTGCTGGACTCACCTTATCGCCGGCACGTTCCAAGGTCAGCGTTGGCTCGTTCTCCAGCGAGCGCGCCTGATGCACCAACTGTATTTTGCCCTGTGAGATTTGTATATAGTTTGCCGGCGGCATTATATCATGCACATCGTCCTTGTCATCCTCGTCGCCATCTTTCTCGTTTTGTCTGCAAATAAAGAGAAGGAAAGATTGCGTTTGATTAATGACAAACAGCAACAGCCTTCAACAAGCTCAAATGCATTTCATGTTTTGTCACAAACAAAATCTGCAGCCGCCGAGTCTGCAGTGAAAACTTGCTCGACAAGTTTAAAAAAAAAAAATAAATAAATAAATAAACAATCGTAGATCGTGTGGGCTGAAGATCGTATCAGCTATCGGGTATAGCTGCATAGCTGAAGTATTTCCCAATGCCCATAATCGGCACCGGGCACCCCCAAGAAGTGTCAAAAATATTGTATTGCCTCTGCTGGCACAGCTGGCCGAAGCAACAAAGCTTTGTAGTCGCTAATCTGGAGCGAAGTGTTGCAATACACACAAATCTCCAAGTGCCACAATTGAGGCACAACTAAACAAACTCACAGACACACACACAAACACACAGTTAATAACATTATCAAAATGCGCTGCACACTGCTTCGGTTGTGTATAAAAATTGTGATAAAATCGAAAACTAACTGGGTGCAAATAGTTTAATCAACTAACTAACTAAGCAAATAGTTCAATAAGTTTCAAGAGACGATTAACGGTAAAGTGAGCTTACACTCTAAAAAAAAGTTCGTCTGAAATTGAAAAATCTCCCCAAAAACTAAAAACATATCTTAGAAATAAATTATAAATGTACGAAACAAAATGTCTTAAAATTATAAAGGCTATTTTATTTGTTTTTAATTATTTATTTAATTATTAAGAATATAAAATATATTTATGTGGAATCTTTAAAAGAATTTTAGAGATTGTGTAACTCATTGGGAAGTCACTCAACAAATGCTCTCCTAATCGTAACCATGCCTCTTCAAATGTACGTTAAAAAGTTATAAAAATTGTATTATTTTTTAATTTATTTATAATTTTAAATTTAATTTAATTCAAATTTTTTATTTTTGTATTTTTTTGTGCCAACTGATTCTAGTTGACCATAAATAAATAAAATAAAATTAAAATATATTTCACATCACTTTAAACTATTTATGTGAATTATTGAGCGCAATTCATTTGAATAAATAAATAAAATGAATATAAATATCATTTCGAAAATGAAAGAAACGGTACCAAACTGAAGAATATTTTGAATATTCTTTGATATTATTATTAGACTATACAATTGTCTGGTTAGTGTTAATATTCTGTGCATATTTTCCAGGACATCGATGAACTGTGTGATTCCACTGATCAAACAGTCAATAATATATTGAATTATTAGCATTAAATAAAAAATTAAATCTAGCAATAAAATCCATTTTATTATACATATATATATATGTATATATATAATATTTTGTTGTTTAATTATTGCAAACGCAATCAAATATTAATTTGTTGCACGAATCCCCAGCTCGACTGAGTTGTAGACTAGCTAATTTCTTAAATTGCAACTATGCATACAAGTTAAGTATAAATTTATTTCGATATTAAGAACAGTTCTTAACCTAACTTAAAATGTTGTTTAACCAATTTGTGTTAACTGTTAAATTACCAGTGTGCCTGTGTTGCAATAAGAATGTAAGGTTTGCCAACAAGATAACGATTATTGCACCTGCACATAATCTGACTGGAATCAGAATTACACTCAAAAATAACTCGAGTGTGAAATCAGAGACAACCACTGTGCCTTTGGGCTGTGGCCCAATAAGAGTTGTTGTCGTTGCCACCCTGCAGCAGAGTTGACGTGACCCAATATTGCCAGCCAGTTGGCTGACAAAGATATCGATTATGGCCCGAGCACCTGCGAAATGCCCTGACAGGCGCAAGGAAAATGCGTGCAGTAGATAATGCCAATATATCCTTAGTCTGAGCTAGTTTGCATGTCACACAGAAAAAAAAAACTGTGGACAGTGGTTATAGCGTGCTCACATGTCGGCCATAACCCGATTGCTAACAACGGCAAACGGCAACAACAATTTGCTCGTTATTTTCAAATTGAATTTGCGAGTTAAGTGCAAATAATTTGATAAAATTGGCACTTGAAGGCATTCGAGTGGGCAAACGGCAAACAGCAAACTACAAGCTGCACACAAGCCACAGCTTCAACGAATGTGGCCAAAAAGGTGCCTTTGAGTTGGCTGCGTGCACTCAAGCCAAGCCACATGTTGCACCAACCAACTGCCTGGCAAATCCAATCCAGTTTTTGGCCAAGTCTAACGCTCAACTCTCCTCGGCGACCAGCGCTGCTTCAAACAAGAGTCAAATAAATGGACAGCTCAAAAATCGCACAAAATGCTTCGTTTCGCTAGTTGCAGTCGCACTTGCTACACTAAGAAAAGAATCAAAAAAAATTTGTTTAAAAATAATTTGGAAATAAAAAAGAATTGGGTAGTCTTCAAAATTCAGAGTTGCACAAATAGACTTAGTTAGTTAATTCTGCACCAAAGATTACAAGAAGTGCTACAATTTATGTGATCTTGGAAATTGGAAGACGTTTATATTAGTAATTTTGCGTTGCTTATTTTTTTTTTGCAGTGTAGCTACGCAGTGGCCAAGTGGGCAGTGGTCAAAAACGTTGACTCGCGTCCAGGTTTTGGTTTTCTCACTTTGCTGCTGCCCACGTGCCTCGCACAGAATTTCTATGCGCCTTTGATTTATGATCATCAAATAAAGCAATCAAAATCAATTTAACTGTTATCAAGCTGGCCAATTATCAACTGGACTTTGCTGACGTGACTCATCATGTGCGGCACGCTGCTCCACACATTTGTGGCAAACTTAATTAGTGCGGCGGCATCAATGCTGCCTCATCAATGCTCAAGTCCAAAAGGCCAACTAATGGCATTACAGTGCTTTAATTAAAAGCCAACTAAACTGAACGACACATTGCACATGCAACATGCCCCCATGCCCCATCCCCCATCCACCCCGCTGTCGTTTAATCAATTGACGGTGAAATAGCGTATGTCTCGGTAGGTGCATAGTGCAGACATTGCACTTCAGGAATCTAATTTAGCAGCAGTGACTCACACTCAATCTCCGGGCACGGAGCGGTTCGTCTGTTCGTTCCTTTTAAGGTGCAGCCCGTCCCTCTGACACTCAGCTCCGCTCCGCTCCGCTCCTGGAGCCAGACGACGGCCAAAGCATTTGCATTCCCATCAACTTTGCTTCCGTTGGCACATAAACAATAAAGAATGCACACACTACGCATACACTATTAAAATGTGTGTGTGTGTGTGAAAATACACATATACATATATATATATATATACATCTGTATAATGCTGAAAGGGTTTGATTGACTCTTGTATACCCGCACTTGGTTCTAGGTGTTCCGAATTTATAGGATACCCAACTATCAAAAAAGATGATGTTGGAAATCTGACAATATTTTTCTATAGTGGAAATTTGGATATTTTCTAGACGAATTCCTTGCGATTATGATTTGGTTTAAGATAAATATAACATAAATAAATATAAAGCGATATGGAGAAATTGTTGATAATTCAGTTAATTTATGAAGTCAGTTCATATGAAAACATTGTTTTACAACATTACGATTGATTGAAGCTTAACTAAGAATAAATAGTATTTAATTAAAAATATTAATTTTATATTGCAAATAATTTATTTATAATTTAATCAACATCAAATCTTTTACAATTCTGGCTATCTGTATTAAAAATAATATGAAGTGAACAATGAATGGAAATTGGTGAACCAGGAACAAGTTCGAGTTATTCCAGAAACAGTGGTAAATAAAGACTTTAAATAATCAACTCTCTTTCTAAAAAGTGAATTTATGTGTATTTATTAAGTAAATTAAAAAATGCTTGCTTTAATTGCACACAATATAAATGTGTTCTTATTTAAAAAATAAGTGGCTAATAAACTTGTCAGCCCAAACATAAATAATATGCCTTTTTCCTTATTTGGTAAGGGTAGCACGGCACATACAGTGACACACATAAGTATGCAAACAAGTACAAATAAATGGAATGAATATATGTAACCATATTTATATATATATATAGGTATACATATATCTGCTTGCCGCTGTTATCGTTGAATGTTGCACATTCGTCAAGCGCGCAATAATTTCAACTTCAAAAAGAGTCGTGGAGGTGGGGGAGGAATAATGGGTCGGGGCAGGAGGAGGAGGAGGAGTATCCGTCAGTTGTTTCTCTCTCTCGGCTCGGCTTGGTCATTCGGTTAATCCGGCGCTCTTCTGTGGCACATTCGTTTACTGATTATGCGTTTTATGTGACGACCATAAATTTTCGCTGTTGGCGTCCCAGCCCCGCCCCGCCCCGCCCCTTCCCCACCCTGCCACTCCACCAACGGCATTCGGTGTCCGGCGCTTATCAATGGCCAGTGCAGTTGGCATAAAAATAAATATTGGAGAGAAAAGAATGAGGCAAAATAATACAAGAAAAAAAGTAGCTTTTGGCTTGCATTTAATGGCAATTTCTTTATTTTTTCTTCTTTTTTCATTTTAACTGCCCACAAATAAGCTGCAAAAGGCGCTTATTCCTCAACTGACCGATCTGAGGCTGAATTGCGACCCTTAACAGCGATTTATGGAAAGTAATTACGCTGCGGCTTCAGCAGTAATTGGGGTTGTTCATTTAAGCCGCATTGTTGTATATAGATAATGTATATATACATTAATACCAAGTGGCTTTTTAACTGTTTATCGCACTTGGCTAATATCACACTGAAGATACGTTCAATTTTAAAAAGCAAATGAAGCAAAAAGTTGAGTGTCCAATTTAATTTTCCAATCAAACAAAACTAAAAAGGTTTTCTTCAGCCGAAGTTTAAATACACTTCCTGACAGAAATTAATCCGCCAAGATGTACATTTTTTTAGGAATTTGAAATATTGTTATTTATTTATTTTAGTTTTGAATACGTCTTTTTGTTTATAACAATTATTTGTGCACAAAATTTACACAAATACTTAAAAAAAATTCATTTTATAAACATATTTTTATTAATAATTGCAGTTTAAATTTTAATTTTTAAATAAATATTCCACATTTGTTTAGTTTTAATTGTAGCAGAAATTGTGGCACAAAATTAAAACAAACTTTACTGGGGCTATAAAAAGTCTAACGATTCATGTTTTAATATGTTAATCTTAACTGGATTAACCAGTCAATATATCAAATTCTAGATTTAATGCTGAATTATTAAAGCATTTATGTTTAAGTCTTTATTGCAGCTGGCAACCAATTAAAACTTGCATTAAAAAGCGGTTTAAATGTGTCTTTTATTTCGTTGTCTACGGGTAATTTGGATTTAGTACCATCAATATACATATACATATACATATAAATATACATATGTTATATACACACACATACACACATGAATACATAATTACTGGCTATTTTGAAGTATTTACACCCAAACAAAATGCTAAATTTACATAAAACGCGTTGAATTAATTCGAGTGTCATGAAAAGCTGCCCAAAAACGCCCATACAGAATGCAAGTGTGTGTGTATATGTGTGTGTGTGTGTGTGTGTTTGTGTGTGTGTATGTGTGTGTTTGTGTGTGTGCAAGAGTGTTTAAATATTTAAAGCGCTGACAATGAGGTCGACAGTGCAAATAATTTACAGTTCTGCAATAATTTTCGACTGCTATTCGAAAGCTGCCACATCCACTGCACCCTCCTCCCGCCCCGTCCCGCCTCAACCACTGCCACTATCGCTGCCCCCGCCTCGTGTCATGCATATTGAAAATCGAAGCTTGAAAACGCCCAACGTTGCTTCAACTGTCGTCCAACTAACCAAGTGTCCAACTGTCAGCCATGGCAGCCAGTCAGACAGGCAGCCAAACAGGCACTCGGGATAGTTTGCAGTTCAGATACCCTGTTAATATAGACCCTTTGAAGGGTTCAGATATAGACCGATATCTAAGAACCCAAAGTTGGATTTTCTATTATTAAGAAACATTTTCCTGAAAAATATAAAAAAGTTGTACTAATTTAAAGAATTCTTTTTCGTATATTCGGAAATTGTTTCTAAAGAAAAGAAAATTTCAAAAAGTTTCTAAAGTATTTTTTATTTTAGTGCGTTTTTCTAAATTTCTCTTCGATATTTTTTCTCAAGTTTAAAGACACAGCTTGGCTTCAAAGTACTGTAATATTTAAAATAATATTTAAATTAATCCATGCATAAAACATGAGCTACTGAGTTATTCAAATGTTCAATTATTTTATACCCCTCTTTAGATTTGCTGGCAGGGTGTTCACTTAGTCGAGCACTCCCAACCCGCAAACTCGTGGCTTGTTTGCTGTGTGCTTTGTGGGTGCCCCTCGCTCGAGAGAGGGCGTGGGCGCTCCAATGGCCACTGACCACACGCAGATGCATAGATGCATGGATGCATAGACTGAGAGACTCAGAGACATGAACGGAGACGTGGACACATAAGAGATTTAAAACCAACAGCATCCTGAGGCAAGCAAAAAAAAAAAAAAAAATACATATAAATAAAAAATGCAGAAAAGAAACTGTGTGGCATGTGACCCGGCAAAGTAGCGTTCGCTACTGTGTCTAAACCGACGGGGGAATTGTTTTTGTGATTTGTGAATTGCATCATTTAAGCGGCTAAAGATCGATTAAATGGTGCACGAGTATTGGCCTTTTATGGTAATTGAACAATACAGCGAAAAAGGCACACAGTTTTTGAGGCACATGAATGTGTATGCAAATTTGCCGGCAATTGTTAATTTATTCATGAGCGAGCGGCGAGCTTTGCTTCCGTTATAATAAATCCGCGTTGCAACGCGCCGTTGCACATTCTAAAGGGCCCCGGCAGTAACCCATTTTTGCAGGCTTGAAACAAAATCCGACACAAAACAAACAACTGCAACTACAACTACAACACATGCATTTAATACTCGTGTTCTCATCCATGCAGCAGCAGCAACAACAACAACAACAACAACTGCAACAACTGCTGTAGCAACAACAACAACTGCAAACTCAGCAGCATAACCCAAATAGGCGTGTCCAAGTCTGTTTACAATTCAAATGGGTTCTCCGCTTACTGCGTGCACAAAAGTGTGAAGCAAAGTCAAACAAGCCAAAAAGGATGCAGTTGCCAGTTAGCAGTTGGCAGTTGTCAGTTGGCCTAAAAGCTCCAGCAGCAGCAGCAGCAGCGTCAAGGCCCTTTCATTAAATTGGCTCTTTAAGATGCAGCCAAGTTTCTCATTATACTTTTGCCAAGAATAATTTGGCAAGGCTATTTAAGCTAGGATATGGAATCTAGATTTAGATGTGCCATGCATTATTTTTATCGATAACTTAAGTAAACCAAAAACCTTTTTTGCTTCAGCTAGCCAAGTCTCTCATTCAACTCTTGCTCAAAATTTATTAGCAAGCGAATTTAAGATATGAAATATACATTAACTTATGCCAAAGTTGAAGCAAGTCAATTTGTTTTTTGTTATCGATAACTCAACTAGACCAAAAACTCTGCTAGCCAAGTCTCTCATTATGCTCATGCTTAGCATTCATTAAAAGGATTTTTAAGCTAGAACACTTTGAAGACATGATTTGTAGATTTACGTAAGCTAAATTTGGAAGAATTTGTTTTTTTTTTATCGATAACTCAACTAGACCAAAAACCTTTTCTGCTCTAGTTAGCAAAGTCTCTCAATAAACTCTTGCTCAAAATTTATTAGCAAGCGAATTTAAGATATGAAATTTAGATTTACTTATGTCAAACTCGGAGCAAGTTAATTTGTTTTTTTTTTTTATCGATAACTCAACTAGACAAAAAACTCTGCTAGCCAAGTAAGAAAGGATATTTAAGCTAGAACACTCTGAAGATATGAAATGTAGATTCACATTAGAAGAATTTTTTTTTTTTTTTTTATCGATAACTCAACTAGACCAAAAACTCAACCAGCTTCAGCATGGAGCTGCGCTCTGTCGAAAAATTCTTGCAACAGTTATTTATAAATTAAAATAAGAACGATTTATGATATGTTTATAGAGGGTATCTTGCAGTCGGGTACTTGCAAATAGAGCACCCTTATTGGTTGCTTGTTCTCATTGTACTCTCGCCCAGCTGAAGCCCTGTGGGTGTGATTAATGTAATGAGAAATTTGAGTAGTTTGTTGTTGATTGCTATTTTGGGTTGCATCTCATTTTCAACACTCCTTTTGTCGCTGACAATGTGTTGACTTGATGCTCCCATCGAAGCTATATCAATGACCCAAATCTGTATCGTGCATCTCTTTCGCACTCTGCTTCCACTTATTCTCTCTCTCTCTCTCTCTCTTGTTCATAACTGATTTTGAAGCCCACACTTGAAATTTGCATAATTTGACAACATGAGCGCTAAACAAAAAGAAAAGCAAGAAAGAAAGATTTATCATGGGTAAACATTGTGTACATACATATATACATATATATATATATATATAAATATATATATATACAGGTAAAAAGCGATCCGATAACAATCACATAATTGTGCTGCGGTTTGCGGCGATCGATGACGACGAACAGGAAATCCAACAAGATAGTCTTTACAACACTCACATTCACACTCACACTCGCATTCACACTCACATTCACACTCGCATTCACATAATTGAGTGCAACGTTGGGTAGCTGGCTGATCGTAATGAGATCTCAGCAGCAATTGCAATTGTAACGAGAAATTGTTACCCACTTGAATCTGATATCGTATATCGATATGTTTATGTGAACTTTATTGGCCGGGCCAACAATCGTGCAATCTGGCAATTGACATTCAAGTGGAGCGCATTTGAAATGTTTGCCGCTGGCATTTTGTGTAAATATTTATGCAAATAGAACAAGAAAACAGCAACAAGGGAGTTCTAGCGATGTAAATACCAAAAATGACTGAATTAAACCGCAGAAAAAAAAAAGAAAATAAACAACAGCAATAGAAACTATTGCAAACATTGTCAGGCACATGTCACGTTTTGGAATTGAGTCGAGCTGCGATTCCGGGGAATCGAGCGAAGGCGCACCACGTCACATGAAGCACATGAAGCAATCAGCAGAACGGAAGTCAAGTGGACACTTTGTGTTTACCTGGCCAAACACTTCAAAAACTCAACTGATTGACTACAACTCGCAGGCCAAGCCCACCTCATTCTCGTCGTACACTCAGAGAAAAAAGTGCAACTTTGAGAGAACGTTAAATGCGCTTAATACTAAATAAGAGATACAAATTATATTTATAGATAATTTCTTGAACAAAATGAATTATGATTCTTTCGTATTCTAAAACAGTTTTCAAAGCAGGCAAAAATATTTCTTAAGCCAAGAACTTGAGAGCTCAAAGTAAGATGCATTATTCTTCTTTTAAGTACTCGAATTATGAGAGTTCCGATAATATCTCAAAATTAAACTATGTTCAAGTTACGACTATTTAAATAACGTTTGCCACTTAATTTAAGTAAAAAATTATAATTTATTTAAAAACAGATAAGCGCAAAAAATATTTGAAATATTCAAGCTACAAAGTCGAATAAATTCTATTGTAATTTGTAACAGCGTTTTTCTCCAAGTGTACCTACATATTTATATGTATGTGTGCATATATTACCAGTGTATGTATGTATATGAAAGGAAGCCGTCAAGGTGCAGCCATCAGTTTAGAAAGTTATTTGCATGCCACATTCGCGCCGACGCGTCACAGACGTTGCATGCAGATTTGCTGTTTGTTGTCGTCGCTTGGCATTGGGCCAAAGGCGACGCTTCGAAAGCGGAAAGGCAACATCAGTATCACCTATCAGCCGCTATCAGTTACCAGCTGGATGCCTTCAAGGACACATTGGTATGCTAATTATTTCGCTTTTTAGGCGAACCGAGTAGGCACTGGGGACATCGCTAACTTGGCCAACACCCTGATGACCCATAAACACTGCCTCAATACGCCATTTCCGCACTCAAATAGATAACGCGCTCACAGTCTATTGTTGTATAAATATGTATGCATTGTGTATGTTTGTGTACATATATATATATATATAAATATATGTGTGCTGTCCACCTGCCATAAACTCACTCCATCAACAAACTGTGAGCGTAAATATACCATAATACAGTGTAAACTCGAAAATTGTTCAAAAAGGTTGAATTTTTATTTTTTTCCCTGTTTTCGAGCTGTTTCTGTTAGTCGAAAACACAAAATTTAAATTATGTCATTTTAAAAACATACATTTTAAATTGCTTCTATGGGAAAATATTTCCGGTAACTAAACTATTTGCGAATTATTTTATTTTATTCTAAAGATTTTTTTTTTATTAAAGAGAAATTTTTAATCGTTGTACAGAAAATTATTATTAAAGCTGAATTTATTTACAGAGTGTAATTTTCGAATAAAACTCCAGTAAAATAAAAATAAATTTTTACTACATAATTCTCTCTATAGTCATTAAGTGTCATCAGTGGCACCAGAACGTTCTCAGTTTTGAGGCACCACTGTAGGAGTTGCTGTTGCTGGTTGTGAACCGCGTCAGTGCCCCAAAAAGTTTTATTTTTTTGGGTAGAGCCTCTTGACGGGTCGGTAACTGGGCGTGTTTTTGGCCTAGAACAAGTTTGCGTTTAAGCCAAACGTTAAGGGCTAACTTTTAATTAGGAAACAAGTACGAAACTGCTAAAACAAAGAAAATACAAATAAAAAAAGCAGGTAATAATGAAAATTCTATACCGAGTGTGTGCACATAGATGTTGTGTGTGGTGTGTGTAAGTGTGTGTATCGCTGGCATTTCAAAAACGCACTTTGCATGTCAGAGCGCAATAAAGCTAACAAAACTGAGCAACTATTTGGGTAGGTTAGGGTCATTCCACGCGTCAAAGTTGAACAATTTACGATTGAAATACGTATAAAAAATGTAATAATGCCCTCGCTTAATTTGACTGCCTCAGCTCAGACTGAATGCCGACGATAATAAATTGCTTGGCTGGGTTGACATTCCAGCTACCCCATCTCCCAATCTCCCTTTATGCTATTCACATACATATTCATGTGTCAGCTGCTCATTAAAAAGGTATTCATCATTAAGGCAGTCGCGTCTGCAATTGTCACACCCAAATTGAATCCGTAGCAGAAGTGCTCCGTCGCATTGTATCTGCATCTTTCGGATGAGGCATTGCTTTGCTGGCTCTGCATCGGCATCTGCGTGCAGCGTGTTTGCTGTCAAAATGCTGAGAAGACAGACGCCAATTTCAAAGCATTCATTATGCTCACTTTGTATACACTAGCTGGGAGCTACTTTGAGTTTATCAGCAGCCACGCGAAGGAGAAGAAACAATTAATTGTTGTCGGATATCGATTAATTTTGCGGCGATCGATTATCTTTTGAAAGGTAAGAACTATGGAAAAAGGAATTTATTTTAAATGCACAAATTCACATCACTAGATTAATGAAAAGGTCTTGCTGAGATCTATGATTTATTAGGTAACGTGTGGCATTTAGATACTTTGGTGTAGTTTTTTAAGTTTAAGTTTACTATTCCGTAGCAGTAGAAGAAAAATTGCTCTGCTCTCAAAGCAAAAAATAACAATAGTGCGCTCTGTAGTTGCAGCGAGAGCACTTTTGTTATTGCTCTCTGTAGTTGTAGCAATAGCAAAAAGAACAGAAGCAAAGCGAGAGCACTTTTGCTATTGCTCTCTGTAGTTGTAGCAATAGCAGAAGGAACAGGAGCAGAGCGGGAGCACTTTTGCTATTGCTATAATATCGAATATTTTCAATCAAACTTAGAGTAGACCCTGCTTGATGATTAGCGTTACATCTGCATTACTATTAAAAAACAGAGCATTAACTTTTTTCTAGCACAGTTTTTGTTTTTAACGACTTGCAACATCTGCTATCGAAATTATGAGTGAACAAAAACAGCTGTTGCTGTTCGCATTTGGAAAGTGCAAATCTCAACGTCGATAAAAAAAAGTGCATCGTAAGATTTTATTTTGTGTGAGATGGCAAAAGAAAGTGCACCTTATTTTTATTAGCTAAATTTACATAAATTATGACAAAACGCAATTGGTTTGGTAGTTATGAAAGTTGTCAACTGTTTTTAAGTTGCCATTTAATTTTTATACACAAAATGATTACACTTTAAATGCTGGAAATGCGCAATTTAATAGCCTGTTAGTGTATTTGGAATTCGATTAAATGCTGTGGACGTGCTTCCATTTTTCTTTCGTATTTATTTTCGTTTTCGTTTTTGAGAAATTGTTCAATAATTTCTGTCCTTTGATTTGGATTTGTCGCCCCTTTTGTGTGTGAAAACGTTATGCGATATGTGCGCCACTTTGGTTCATGATGGAATTGACACTTCACTCACAAGGCACAAGGATGCGGGGGCGTGGCGGAAAATGCGCAGGCACAGGCGACAGACAAAGATACAAAGATACACTAACACAAACACAAGATACTTAGATGTGAGATAGTGCACAGACGGCGACGCACTTGAAATGCATAAAATGCCATTTCATTTCTTCGTGTGTGCAATGAATGCGACAAGCTGCATGACAGGGGCAGGAGGAGACAGGAGGGGGACAGGGGGTGGGTTCACAGATTTGTGGGTGGACGTGGTGGGTGCGCGTTGTCTAAGTGAAGTTTGAAAATATGTTGTTAGCTCTAATGGCGCATTTATGACAGCCAAGTGGAAGAGGGAGCCACACTCACAAAGCAATTGCAAGAGGCAGCTCCCGGGCAAAGAGCTCGCTTATTGTGTCTACTAGTACAGTCTTAACTCAGTAATGAGCACGCTTCACACATTATTCTTTTAAGAACTTCTGACTTTTTACAGTTTGTGTTGAAAGTAAAAAATTCAAATAAATAAAGTATGACAGAATAATTCTCACTTTATTTTTATGTCCAAAATATAAGAATTAGTTCATAGTTTTCCTAGCAATTCCTCAGCAATTATATTTATTTTATGACATCCAAAAATATATATATTTAAATTATTATTAAATATGGTAAAACTTAATATTGATAATGATGATAATCTTCAACTGAAAACATATTCACCAAAAATACGCTTTTCGTTTTAATTAATTTTTTTATACAAGTACTCTATGTATGTAGTTGTTTTTTAATATTTTAAATGCTCTATTTGCTTTAGTTGCTCTACACGAAAGCGTCTGAAAACAAAAGAAAACTCATCAAATGAAGACAACAAACATCTTAAATGTTAATTCATTTTCTATATGCACATTCTTAGCAGATTTCATATTTCAAACTCGTATTTTCATATTTTAAAATCAAATATTGGCTATACTTTAATTAATGAATTATTAAAAATTAAAAAAAAAAATTATTAAGAAATATCTAAAAATTAGAAATATAGAAAATTCATAATATATTTTTAAATTCGAGGTAAATATTAATTCCAAGATGTTCTTTATCCCAGTGATGACTGTAGCAAATGACGGAGTGTGCTGTATCTTGATATCGATCAGGCAGACAACGTAAGCCTCTTTTGTGAGCGTTAACAAACGATGTGCTTGTCTTGGGCTTAGTTGCTGAGGGGAAACGAACTTTGAACCAAAGAGGCAGCCTTAAAATTGTTGTTGTTGTTGTTGTTTACACCAGGGCAGGCAAATATGTGACACAATAATGGGTCAATGCTACCCTCAAGCCTATCAAATGTCGTACGCTCGAAATGCCACACAGCAATTAGGCAAAAGTCCCAAAAAACTTTACGATAGGGCATAAAATACAAATATGTATGTGGTATGTGGAATGTTGTATGTGGTATGTGGTATGTGGTATGTAGCAGTGTAGTTTATCAAGAACTGCGCATATCCGGTAATTGCAAGAGGCAGCCCCAGTTTTCTGTTGTTGTTGTAATCTTAGCTTGAAATTAGCGCGAGGCTATCAAGCGCTGTAGATACAGATACACAAACATGTACAAACATGACTGTTGCACACAGTCAGTGGATGTAGCTGTAGCTGTAGCTGTTAGTTCCCATTGCCGCACGCTTTGTTGCATCACATTTCCTTTTAACCCGTAAGCCCAGCCCCATGTAAGTGGCACAGTGTGCAGCAGCCTCAGAAGTTGTCAGTTTTTGAAAAAGATACATTTGATAAGTCGCTTCACACACAAACAACAGCCACACGCAGAACAATGAGAGCAACGCGAAATGGGCACAAAATGGAAAACGCCGCTTGAGGCACACACAACTAGTTGCTACAACTAACAACAATGGCGCCACATCCGACATCGCTTGTTGTTGTTGCACATGTTGTTCTCATATATGTATGTACATAGCCAAGGGGTATTTTTGGGGAAAGGTTTACTAACTAAAACCAAAATATCTTTTGCATTTCTGTCGATTATTTAATTTTAACACAGTTAAAAATTGACCTTAAAATGAAAATTCACCTGAAAAACTATAACTATTTAGTGGTTTTAGATATAAATTCTAAAAACATACAAACAAACAAAAATTTTTTAAAATTAAAAATGACTTTTTTCCATTTTGCATAAAGAAATATTTCTTCATAGAAATTAGTGATAATAAATTATAACGTTTAATTATTGAATTATTTTCTTTCCTAGATTAAAGAAGATATATGCTTACAAATTCTCCATTTCTCCAATTAAGATATAAACAGAAGCGTGGGGTATATCTTTAGTCGAATGCAACACATTTTGTGGTCTCCCGTATCAATCATAATTAGGCATGCAACAAATGTTAGTTTTCAAGTAACTTGGATGCGTGTAATTATATGTTGCAGCTAGATACACACCACAGTCTCGACTCTCTTCAGCGTGACTTGAACTTCAGTTTTCTTCTTAAGTGCTAATTTTCTATGTGCATGAGAAGGCAAAAGCTTTTCCAGGCGGTAAAATTGTTGTGGCGTCTCTAAAGCAAAGTGTGTGGCAGGCAGGCTGCACTTTAACTGCTTGCCCACATAACATTGACTAATGTTCAATGTTTGAATAAAGTGTGTTATGTCTTTTTGGGTAATTATTATCATTTTTTTTTTTACTGTTTCTTTTCCTTTTTTAACTTTAGTCGCGCTTGCCACATGTGCTGCGCCGCGCCCCCATTTCGAGTCATCGCAGGCGTTGCACTATTCAAATGAAATTTGTGTGTGGGCTCAAGTCAAAATCTAAATACAAGCATTACACATATATATATATATATACATATGTGTGTGTGTGTGTGTGTGTGTGTGTACACATTGAGGCTATGCAGATGAGAGTGCCACCTACAAAAGTGGTAAGTTGCCAGAGCATAGGCCTCTCTCTGCCTAGGCTTAAAGCCGAGTTTCGGTTTCTGTTTGCACAGGTGTTTTTAGCACCTGGGCCCAAAGTGTCTTGTTGCTCTTGTTGTTGTTGTTGTTGTTGTTGTTGTTCGGTGGCATTTGTCAAGGTGAGGTGTGGTGTGGTGTGACCAAGGGCAGGGGGTCCAGTCAACGTTAAGTGCTAAAAGGCATTTGGCTGCACTTTTCTGTAATAATTAGCACATCATGACAAGCAAACAGCCGCAGCTACGAAAAAACTGGCCATTGTCATCCATGCCACACGAACCCGGGACTTTCAACATTTTTAGAGTGGGAGTGTGAATTATGTAGGTAGATAATACTGGAGCATGTGATCAAGTTTTGTGTGTACTTAATGCGAATCTCTAAAGTGAGGCACAACTGGGGGAACAAACATAAATAATAAAAATACTCATTACAAGTTGAAAAACGCTTTCAAATAATTATGATTGCTATGCCATGACATTTTAGGGGATTTAAAAAATGTTTACAGCATTTTCAAAATAAAAATGTTGTATAATTTCTAGACTATTTGAAACTCTATCAGTTATAATAAGTCAGCGACAAAATAGAATTAATCAAATTTAATTGCTATACAAAAGTGAAAAAGTAAAGAATTAATAAATATTATGGTTAAAATGTTTTCAAAGCTTAAGAAATAAAAATAAAAACAACGCGGATTTTTTTAAAATTAAATTTCTTATATCTGAACAATTTTAAGTTGAGCACCTTATGAGAATTATAAAAACATTCAGGGGATCAGCGGAAAACTGGAGAAATTGAAACTACTTTCAGCTCAGAAAGCCGATTATCATTGATTACAAATAAATAAATAAATAAATTATTTCTCGGAATATGAAATTCATAATTGCGCTTATCAAAACAATTCTCTTGAAGAGACCTCAAGAGTTCGAAATAGTTCTGTAATCGCATAAGTCATTTCAAGATAGAACTCTTGTCTCGTCTCAAATTTGACTTGATCAATGATCTTTTGGGCACCACAATTGCACCCACACTTCAAAAAATTAAGCGTCTATTCTTCGCTCGGAACTTTCTAAAGCTTTCATTCGACTTGGGTTCACAACTTCACGAAAATACGTTTCCCACGAAAATGTTTATGATGGAGAAGCACTCCAGAGTGCGGATGGGCCTCGTCAATGGATGGGTTTCGGAGGATGATGTTTTGACGCCGAACAGTTAATTTGGGCAGACGAAAGAGTTTAGAAATTACTTGCAAAAAAAATGAAAAAAAAAAAACATCTGCCGCAAGGCGGTTAACCATCAATTTGTGGTATAATTCAATTTTGCTTATGGATAAACTCCAAAACCGGTTCGTGGCCACCAATCAGCTAATAATAAAGATTTTAAGCTAATTGGCTCATTTACAAAATTGAAAATACAAAAAAAAAAGCCAACCAATCGAAAAATTATAGTAAAAAATCATAATAATTATGATGAATGATGATGATTGTTGCTGTTGTCGAAACGTGCAACATTTGCTCAAATCAGCTATTTTCATGAGCTCCAATGTCAAAAGCGGGCAATTTTGCTGACTGTCATAAATGAAGCAGTGGGGGGAGGGTTGGTGGCAAGTGGCAAGGGGGTTGTTGTAGGTGTCCCCCATCTCAAGTGCTGCGCAAATAAGTTTCAATTTCAGTCTCAAGCTGGGCAACAAAATTAATTAGACAAATAGTATACAACAGGATATTCTCTTAAAAAAACATTTTTTCTTTTCTTTTCTCCTTTTATTTTTTGTATCCGATTTGGCGCTTTTTCCAAATTGAAAAGCGCCCCAGCAACGATACCCCCCCCCCCCCCCCATGACATTTATCGCGAAAGTCATTAACAGCGGAATTGGGCCATGAAACCGAAGGGACAACATTGATAAAAAGCGAAGAGCAAACGTTTTTCTAAGAAGGTCGAATTTTGTATGCCCTACAAATATTTAATTTAAGCTATTTCATATTGAATTCTTGAATATATTAAAAGAAAGTTTCTCTGAAATGAAGATTAGTTGAAAAGCTGTACAAATCTTTAGAATCTTTGAAATCTCTCAATATTTTATTTAATATCTTGTCATCAAATTTTTTTTTAACGAAAACATGCTCTAAATATTATTAAAATTATTTAAGTGAAATGAATTTCAGTTGAGAATTACTCAATAGTCAAAGCTTGTATGCTCCACAAATAAACATTTTAGACTTTATCATGTTGAATCCTTAAAAATTGTAAAAGATTGTTTTAATAAAATAAAGATTATTTGAGAAGCTGTAAAAATCTTTAGAATCTTTGGAATCTCTCAATACGTTATTTAATATCTTGTTACTATATATTTTTTTACGGAAAGATGCTCTAAAAATTGTTAAAGGCATGTTTAGTGAAATGAATTTTAGTTCTGAATCACTCAATAGTCGAAGCCCTATAAATAAATATTTTAGTCTATTTTATGTTGACTTTTTGAATATATTAAAAGAAAGTTGTTTTTTTTGTAACGAATATTATTTGAGAAGCTGTAAAAACCTTTAGAAAGGAATCTCTCAATATTTTATTTAATATCTTATTACCAGATTTTTAAATATTATTTGAGAATCACTCAATATTTCCACAGCATTTTCAGACTTGTTATACTTTCCAGAGAATCTCTCACAACTGTCATATTAACAAAAACAATGTTAACAAGAAAATGCATATGCCAATCATTATTTGTTAGGGTATATAGAAAGGGACGCGCTGTGATAAAATAAGAGTCCTTCAAATGGTTGACAAAAGAGTGGCATAACGTAATCTTAAGTGGAGTGGGACAGAGTTGGGCAGAGGGCTTTACTCACTTGCGTGCCAGTCTTCGTTTGATGCCCGCGAACATTTTGGCTGCTTTTTGTTTCGGCTACTTTGTTTTTTTGTTGTTTTTTATGGGTTTTTGCTCCACTTGGTCTCCTTCGAAAGCGTCTTATTGTAAATTAAATTGCTGATTTCCGGCTGGACACACATACACACGGACAGTACGCACGCACGCACACACACACTCAAACACGCTCGACAAAAAGGGCAAACAACAACAATACTTTAAATTAATTAAAAAAACGCGCGCGCAAAAAAACGCGCCCGAAACGCGCACGCAATTGTCGCACAGTTTTTGTTGTTATGTTGTTGTTTCGTTAAGTTGTTGTTTTCGTTGTTGTTGTTGTTGTTGTTGCTGTTATTGTTATTGTGATTATTGTTGTTGGCTTTGGAACGCCTCATTGCATTGGCATTGGAGGCAGCAGCAACAGAAATCAATTAACCAAAGTAGCCGCAACGGCAGCTGCAACTGTCTATTTTATTTTTTATTTTTTATTATTTTCGAGTTTTTCGTTTTTATTTTTTTAACACGTTTTCGAGTCTTATGCAATCACTAGATTATTTTTTTTTTATATCAGTGTGCGTGTGTGCAATACTAGTATATAAACATTTGTAGAAATCAGTAATCTGCCGACTTGGCTTAATTCCACTTTAATTCCTCAATCAAAAATTAGCTGCCCCTTTTCTTTTCTCACGCACACACACACATATGTATTTTTCATAGAGGGGCGTGGCAGGGGGCAGCGGGTAGCGGGTAGCGGGTGCTGACTGCATTCACTTGGCCATTGACAATTTGTCTTTCTTTATGCGATTGTTGTTGCACGTCCAGTTTATTGTTGCTGCAGCTGAAACGAGGCAAGAGAAATTCACACATTATTTTCAAATTTATTTTGTTAGCATTTCAGCCAAGGGAATTCAAGAAAAACGACTGAATAAAATATTTGGCTTTCGTAAATATTGTTAAATACACTTTTGTTGAGGGCATTTTAAGTGGAGCAATCTGTTGAACAAAAACTACATTTTTGTTAAAGCTAATAAACATGTATTACAAAATACGAAATATTTTCAACATTTTTTAAGTTTAAACTGAAAAGAAACTCTCTAATATTTAAATTAACTACAAACACTGAATTGCCTCAATAAAGTTACGACAATGTTTATTTTAATAATATTTTTTCATTACAAAATCTTTTCAATCTTGATTTGTGAGAAATGAAGTGTTAGCAATTATTAAAAAAAAAACTTCAAATTAATTAATATTATTCCTTATTTTTTTCATTTTAATTTTAAATATATATATATATACATATATTTATTCTTATGAATTTATAGTTAAGATAGTGTAGTAGTATGCCACAATCGAGCTGCTGCTGCTTCTGCTTTAGCTGCAGCTTCAGCTCTTATTTATGTTTGGGAATGTTGCGAACCAAGTCGCATACTTCAAGCACATAAAAGCGATTTATATAATTGACGTGTCGAGCGACAAATTAAAATGGGTCAAACCGGGGCTGCATTCGTCTGTGGTATATATGAACTCAAATACATAATATATATATATGTATATATACATACTGTTTGTGTGGCAAGATTTATGAGCTTTCAATTTGATGCAAGTGCACAGGCGAAATTTGGTGAGTGCAGCTGCTACTTGGAATTCCCAAAGCAAGTGGCTGCAAGAATCTGGTAAAAAAATAATTACGAAATACGCTTAAAAGCGTGATAAAGCCAGCGGAATTGGGAACTATAGAATCACAGGGCAAACATCAATCATAGCCCGTGTAATTAGAGTTACCAAAAAAAAAGAATGAAAAAAGAAACGAGGGGCGCAGTTCACAGATACACCGGCACACTGATACACAGATACACAGATACAGATACAAATACATTCACAGATGTAATTATGCACGGTTGCGCCCTAATGGCGCATTTCGTTAACAGCCAACTGGATAGGGGCCAAAAGGGCGCAGGGGCCATACACTTGGCTCTGATTCAGTTACAATGGCTACAAATGTCCATTCAAAAACAAGCAAGTTGCAGAGCCAAAATAGAGGAACACAAACTGAAAGATACCCAGTATCTAAAATATAAATATAATTATTTTTCTACTCTGCAAACTACATGTTAGAAAATGCATTCTTATTAAGTTTTGTGTTTAGTGGCCAATTAAAAATATAAAAATAAAAATGTATTTATTTATTCATATTAACTATAATACATTTATACACAAATAATATTATAATTAACAAAATATATTTGCCAAAATTCAGATGCTTAAAACTGTTTCTGGCTTTAGACCCAAGATCCCAAGAATCAGACCGACACCTTTACAATTCTATATAATCTCCAAATGCAAATGCAAGTGAAGATAGGATATAAATATATATATCATAACATATATATATATATATTTTTTTTAAATTTTTATAAGTGTATTGAAATAATTGTAAAAATCAAACTTCTGCTCGTCGCATTCTCATTTCCAATAAGTGCAGGGTATGCAAAAAAGAGGCAGCCATGCCACAAAGCAAGCATGACAAAGAACATGTTTTAACAACAATAAGAGGAAAAGAGAGAGAGAGTGAGAGAGAGAGAGAGAGACAGAGATAGAGAATCGAGTTGGCATCTGAATCGGAGTTTGTGGCCGGTGCAGCGAGCGTGAAAGAAGAACAAACGCACAAAACTCACGCACGCTGGCAATTGAATCGGTACACTCAAAAAAAAATAAATAAATAATCAAAACTTCCAAAAGTAAAAATCTTGCAGAAATAGTTTCTAACTGATCGGCATAAGAAATTCTTAATAATAGAAAGGGTTCTTTCAATTTTTCACAAAAATATTTCAATTTTTTAGAAAATATTTTTTAAAGTGCAAATGCAAAATAGAATTTTTCCAAAAAAAAAAAATAAAAAAAAACGTTCAGAAAATAATTATAAAATGTTCTCTTAGATACATGTTTTAGGCGGATTTACTACATATTTTTCTGAGTGTATGTAGCTGTAGTTGTAGCTATATCTGTTGCTTGTATCTATTAGAGATTGCAACACGTACTATTCGTGCAATACAACAAAAGCTGTCGCGGCCAATATTGATGGGAGGCCCCAACCCCTTTTGTTGTTAATGGTTCTTGTTGTTGTTGTTGTTGTTGTTGCTATCGCGGCTCATGTTCCGCATTTGGTTGCGCCGCTATTTTAGGTCGTTTCTCCCAGTTGCTGGCAGCAGCCAAACGGAAACCTGCAACATACGATATGCTTCAGCGCCCGTGCAATTACCACCGCAAAACAACGCAGAGCACAGTGAATACTCAGATGCGGGGCCAGACTTGGGTTTGCCTAAGTGAAATTCAAGTGGACCCCCCCCCAAAAAAAAACACACACAAAAATATCAAGTTGAATATTAAGCATAGCAGTAAACTAGAATAGAACAATAAGTTGGCCCAAGCGACTCAGGCAAATGCTGTTCTTGACGCAATTCCCGGAGATTAGTTTCATTTTGATTGCAATCCACCCACTCCACCGACTCCCACCAACCACACCCTCACCCACATCCATTCTTTGGGATTGAATAACAAAGCACTGTGTTTCCAATTGTGCTGTTGTCCATTCAGTGATCAGTTGCCCAACTCAAGATTGGAGCACAAGTCACTTTGCCATGGAATTTGCATCAGTTGCTGTTGCTCTATTCAAAAAAATGGACAATTTAATTTTCTTGTTGACTTGTGTCGCATTTTGACAGAATCTAACTTATTTTCACACAATGCAGTGTAAATTGAAAGGGGGACGAAGGGATTACTTCATAAATGTAACCATTTCACCCAGTTTGCATGTCTAATTCAAAATAATTTAACTTACCAGTGAAAAGAGGGTCAAAATGATTCAGTTCTAAATTGCTCAACATTTTTGAAATTGCAATCCCAATTTGCAGCATTATTCTGTAGATTGTCAAAATCAATTTGGAATTCTTAAAGTGTATTTTCATTAGTGTTATTAAAGTTTTCCACAAACCAAAGACTAAAGTTTGCTACTTGTTTTCTTTACTTTGGATAGTTGTCAAACAAAAGTTTCTTGTTTCATTTGTAAATTCCGTTTTTTTTAGAGCTTAGAAAAAGTTTTTGTCTACACATCTTGAGAACTTTAAATAGTTTGTCGAGACTTTAGTTTTGGGTGCGCTAATTGCAGGATTAAACTGGAGTTTTACACTCGTCATTCAGTTCCTTAGAGCTTGGGAATTGGGTGGCAGACAAACCCGTTTGATGCCAATAATTTACTTAAAAGTAAACGACAGACTTTTAGTTTGCTTTCAGTTATAAACAGACAAAAAGTTAAAAAAAATAAGTATGCAAAATGAGGCAAGAAAATGCGATGCGCAAATGTGCGAAATACAAAATTCATAACGCGAAATTAGCGCACATAACTCGAATGCAAATGCAATTTGGGCACGTCGAAAACTTGGGCAAGATCCGAACTGATGGATGTGGATTACATGAGGATGCTCATAAATGCAGCAGCTGCTGCTTTCTTGGTTGTGGCATTTTGAACTCAGACGTACAATTCTCATATACTCGTATTCATATTCATGTATATGTAAAATACACTTGGCAAAAAAAAATTTATTTCAAATTAAGAAAATCGAAAATTCACCTAAATACAAAAAACAATTTCGGTTTTAATTTTTAAATATACGACAAGAATTTCTTCAAATTAGAAATCCTTTTTTTTATATATTTCAGAAATACCCTTTTTTTACTTTTAGAAACTATTTTTAAGATGTAGCAATTATATTTAAACATTAATCAATAATGATTTTTAGAGTTTTTAGTTCGAATTGCCGTAAAATTTATTTTTTTTTAATCAATTTATATGAATTTATAAAATTGAAAAAAAGCATATGTAAAAGTTTTGTTTACCAAAAATACACGCAGAAAATTAGACATACTTTTTTTTAACTTAACCTGGAATTAAAAAAATAAAAAACATGTTTTTTAGAATTTCCTATTCTCCATTTTGAATCGAACTTGTTGAATAATAATAAGCTGAGCTTTCCTTGCCCCCAAAGGTACGAGAATTTTTGAAATTTCAGAGCGGATTTTTTCGCTGAGTGTATAAACTACATCTCGTTTCTGGGGATCTTTCTTTAATAGCGCCCGCTTGTCTCAGACGTCGAGTTGCGTCTGCTGCTGCGTCTGGTTGCCGCTTGTTGCTGCTGCTGGCTGCTGTTTTATAATTAAACATAAATGCAAAACTCACGCACATTTATGAGTTTTTGCCAATAATAAACTGCAACAAGCAGCAGCAACAACAAATCGCCAGATTTTAGTTATTAAAAATGTTTTCCTCGCCAGCTGCCGATGCAGTAGTTTTATTTTGCTGCTGACAGCGAATTTTTAGTTTGCACATATATAATATATGTATGTATATATATATATATACGAGATATATATCCACTCTCGACTGCCTGCTGAATGCAAATGTCGCCAAAGAAGCGCGCGGCGACAGTAAACAAAATGCTGCCCCGCATGCCCCAAGATTTGCGCCGCGTGACTAAAAGTCAACAAGTTAGAAAGTGGTGTTGCAAATGCAACTCGACTTTGCTACACCCGCACCCAGCAATTGAAAGCTTCACATTTACGAGTGTATGAATGCATTCATTGCTGTTTTATTGTTATTACTGAATACCTTGACTCACCTTGACTTTCATGAAATACAAATAGGTGTTTTATCGCAAGTTTACTTTTTCCGAGTACCATCAATCTTTCTGTCAAGAAGACTACATTTTCCAGTTCTTCAAAGAATGTCTTCATTACTCTTTTTTTATATTATAATCGAAACCAGTGCATCCACTCCCTCGAAATTTATTTATTTATTCTAGTGCTTATCAGTTGTGAGTAATATCATTTTACTCCTAACGTTTTAATTTTAATTACTTATCGATTTTTGAAGAGCATCTTCTATTGTTCTTATTAATATCCACATTTTCATTTCAATATTATTAAAGACCAAACACTCTTTTTTAACTCGACTTTCTAATGCAACATCTTAATTTAACCTAGCTAAAATTCTCATCTTTATATTTAGCTAAATCTTTCACCTCGCTAAAGCTTAACCTTGATTGCAATAGCTATTATTTTTCAAATATTTTTTATTTTTTTTTAAATTATGCTTTATTTTTTATATTAATCTACTTCTATACACAACACGAGTTTCATTTAAATACTCCATTATTTTAATAACTGAAATGGCCATTATTTTTTATTGCTGTCGGGTATTTGAAACGATCCCGGCGAGTATCGAAAATGAGAACGCAGAATAAACAAATCATAAATCTGGGAAACGACCACCCAAAAGATGTGTTGTTGTTGTTGTTGTTTTTGTTCGCCTCTCGCTCTCATCATTAGTGTGTGTGGTGTGTGTGAATTTGTGTGTGTTATTCATGCAATGTTTTTTTTTTTGTGTGTTCATCAAAAAGCCGCAAATGTTGTCAGCGCTTTAGCTAAAGTGTCTTATGGGTTAATTTTGTTGTGCGAAGATTCGGTTTAATTGAAGATTTAATGATCGCTGTTTATGATGTATCCAATTAGAGAGCAACATTTGCATCAGCAACTGCAGGTGTGCCACACTCACACACACACACACACACACACACACACACACTCGCTCACTCAATAAACACTTGTTTTTTTTTCGTTTGTTTAACAACTTGCCACTTAATCGAGTGTTCAACTTCATATTCCATATGCAACAATAAAAGTTGTATGCAATAAAAAAAACAAGCAAACTTTTCCCAATAAAAAACGCAAAATAAAAAACTTTGAAGGCAGGTGGACAATACTTTTTGCTAACAAGGGTAACTACGACCTGTCCCACATAAGCTGTCAATAAAATAGCAGGCAAAACTTCCAAATAAAACTCGGGCAAAACAAATATTCAAATTTAACATTTTTTGTATACAAATTTTTATCACTGAAAGTTTTGCAATCAATTCTAAATTCCCCAGATTCTGAAATACAAATTCAGCAATGAAAACTATTCGCATCATAAATGAGAAAAATAGTTATTATTAAAACGAACTTTTTTTAAATATAAAAAATATATATATTTAAATATTGTTATATTAAATTCATTTAGCACTGAGTTGCTTGTTGTTTACGCAAGCTTAGTTCGTGTCTGGCCGTGCTATTAGCCATGTAAATTAGTCTAATATAAAAACAAATAAGAGACACACCCACAAAGACCCCGCCCATGCGCCCCCCTCCCCCCGCCTCATATAGCATTAGCTGGTATTTGCCATCGTTATAAATCAGTCGAGTCTTATCTGGAGTAAATGGTTTTTTACTTTGGCCGATAAAGTGCGCCCGTCAGCAAAAACTATGCCAAGGCAGCCAGCGCATCACCGAAATCCACCGAACCCCAACCACCCCAAGTTGGCATTATTTTATATCCAAAAATATATCTAGGAAAGCTGCGCATCGAGATTGTTCCGATAAAATGAGGTGGAGTCGGGGGCGCACCAGCTGCTTTCCTTTCTCTCTCTCTCTCTCTCTCTCTCTCTCTCTCTCTCTCTGTCTGTTGGCCAACATTGAAATTCGTATTTCGACTTTATTTGCCAGTCGTAAAATTTGGGCTGCTGCTGTTGATGCCACGCATAAGCTGTGGCAAGTAGATGATGCTCTAGCCGTGACTGCAGAAATAGCTCGCTTTGCTCCGCAGTTTGTTCAAGTAATTAGCGTAAACACCAAAATCATAAACTTACTTAACTTCAAAACTCGGAGAACCTGCGGCTCAGTGACTTCAAGCGACTCTGGTGTGTTTGAGTTGCTCGAATTAAAAAGTACACTCAGCAAAACGATATCGAACCGAATTTCAGAAAATCGCCAAAGATAAAAACATATTTAAAATAAAGGAAGGTTGTGTCTTTCTAAGACGCTGGGATTTTTTTTTCTTAATTCCAGGGTAAATTTCATAAACTTAAAAACAAATTCGTCTAGTTTACATGTTGTTTTTTTTACACAAAAGATCATTATCTTTATTTAAGATTTTTCACACATAAACTTATTAAATATTTTATAAATGCATATTACTTTATTAAAAAAAAAACGCTATCTTAAACCTTAACAAGTTCAGGCGAGGGAGTAAATTTCATAACAATTTTATAAAAATTTAAGAGAGCACTTAAAAAAACAAAAAAGTTTTTCACTCTTACGCATTTTTTTATTTAATTTGTTGTTTATTTATTTATTATTTCTAAAAATAAAAAATGTATTAAATTTTTCAGACCGATTTTCTTAAATTCACAGCAATTTTTTTTCTAAGTGTAGCTGAACAGCGAAGCAGGAGTAATGAAGATGACAGATAGAGTTATGAGCAGGCATTAAATAATATTGAGAATAAGCATTATTTTATTGCATCATTTTCATGTTAAAGGCATTTTATTGAAGAAGAAGACGTTGCCGAATGTTAAAGTAAGCTAAAGTATATTATTTATATATATTCTTGATACAGGTATGACGACTATTAAACTTTGCAATCTATCCAATGCTTAGCTAACAAAAACCATGAGTTTATCTTTTTATGTAATTCAACATCCTTTTTTCCTTGAAGAAAGCATTGTAATTTTGTCCAGAAGCTTGGGAAACAAGTTATTACGTTTCACATATTTGGAGAAAGAAAAACTATTGGGATCGGAAGGGTATTTAATTGTTGGTGTGCATAAGATAATCGCTATTTCTTGTTTTTGTGATTTGTTATGCACAAGTTGTATTTGAAGAGCTATTTTGTGGCTATTTCTATGGTAAATTGCATATTCTTATACATACAATTCTAAAAATAGTTTCTAACATATTCAGTTGTCTTGTAAAACAACTGGAAGTCCATTAACAAATTTCCCTAATGGTGTTTTAGACTTTCGCTAATGTAGTTTAGATACCTCTCCGAGCACCATTAATATGATTATTATGCCTAATGGACATGTTGATGCCGCGACGCCTGAAAAGCTAATTACGAGTACGTTAATTAAATAGCACACTTTATTTATGCCAAAATGACATAGAAAAAGGCATAGAAAAAGATACGAGACATGCTGTCAGCTCTTGGCCAACTTGGTTGGCTTTTATTAGTGCCAAGTTGATCCCAGGCGAATCACAAACTGACGATTCGATTCGCACACGGAAGTGGCTGTCCATAAAGAGACTGAAGTGCTCTGATGACAACAAAAATGGCAAATATAAACAACAAAAGTAACAAAGCAAGTCTTAACACACATATCATCGACTAAATCAGTTAGATGGCTAACCAGTTGGACAGCTTTGAGAAAAAATATAAACTCCAAACTCCGATGGCGACAAATATTCTGGGCAAAAAAAAATCAGAAAACTTTGCCGATTATCGCAGACTTCGATGATGACGATGTTTATGCGAAAACCAGTTGAACAAGTTGCTTAAATTACGCATTGCAAACACCTACACAAAGATACTAAATAGATATAGATATTTATACATATATATACATATATTTATATATATAGTTGGACGACAAATATGACAAAAATAAGTGTTGATTTCAATTGTATGGCATTAAATTGAAGACAAATTACGCGGCTCTCGTGACACCGAGAAATAGGTGTCAAAAGCCAACCTTGCGCTTGTCTTTAAAATTTAAATGCTACGAAATTACCATAAAATGCGAAACGTGCCCCGCGACGACAGCAACAAACAAAGACAACAACAACAACAACAACAGCAACAAAATGTTGGCCAACTAACAAAAAGCTCACACACTTGACTTCCATGGTTTTGAATATCAAAATTAGTGCGTGTCTACAAAATGGGTTTGCGGGTCCCCAAAAAACAAAAAAACAACAGACAAAACAACAAACAACAAAAAACCCTATCAAAAGACACAAAGAGAAAGAGAGAGAGGGGAGTGAGAAAGAGAGAGTGATACTAGAGAGGTACGTTTAATGGGTTTTGTGGCGGGGAAGTCTCCGCAAATTTACGAGCAGCCCTATGAGATATGGTTATGGCCGATGTGCCTATATCGTCAACTCCAACTGAAACTGAAACTGAGACTCTAACATTTGCCCAGGAAGGCAGTTGGATATTCATATGACTGCGATAATCATGAATGAGTACACTCAGAAAAACAAAGGCAGTTGAATTGCCAACTAACATGAATAGAAATCGAATATTCTTTATCATAATGCAAACATATTGACACAGAATATAATATGTTTTTATTCTTGTTATTCATTCTTGAAAGTTTCATATTCATATATTATATTCATATATTATTCATATAAAAGATTTTATAATATCGGGTTTAAGCAATTTTTTTATTGATTTACTGATTTCCCCCATTTTATTTTCTTCAAGCTAAGTTTTTCATTTAAGAATAAAATTTTCATGTGCCAAAATTTGCAACAATGTTATCTGAATTAATCTTTCTTTTATTGTGTTTGTTTACTGTGCGCTTAATATAAATATTTAAGTATTATTCAAGTATTTATTTAAGTATTATCACTTCTGTTGGGTACTTTGCATTTTAGAGATTATTTTTGTTGAACATATTCTTGATTTCAGATTGTTGATATCAAGTTTTTCATTCAAGAATTTTATTTGTTTCTTAAATTTATTTAAATCCCTTGGGATTAGCGCTATAACCTATGGGATTTTATAACACTGGAATAAATAAATAAATAATACGAATACTGAAAAATTCATAAGCCAAACTAGCAGTAATATTTTTGAACATTGCCCATTTTCTCTATTAACTTGCTAAAATGAATTTTTATTTAATTTGAGGTATTCTTCACTTCTCAAGAGTTTAGAGTAACTTTATTAAGCATTGTTTTCTTTCAGTGTTCTGCTAGGTGCTCCACGTGGGGCGCCTATGCAAATAGAAGCAAATAGACACATAAATAGACATGGAGCTGTTTCTACGAGTTGAGGCAATTGGCATTCATAAGCCTGGGCCTAGCTGTGACTTTATTTATTATTTGCCAGCAGCACGAGACAACTTTTGTGCCCTGATTACGCAGTCCTTTCCCGACAAACCGACAACCCGACTACCCCCAATCCCCAATCCCGCTTTCCGTTGTGCCCAAATTCATATGAGCTTAGTTCTGTCATATTTAGTTTCTCAGTTGTTTGTAATTTCTGGTGCAGATTTTCCGTTCAGATTAGTCACTTTTGTGATGCTGCAAACTTTTGACTCTGTGTGTGTGTGAAAGAGATGGAGAATTCTAGTTGCTAATTGGCTTAAAAGTTGCCCAAATGTCCGGCGTTTAATTTGATTTTGGGTGCTTTTCATTGTGTTTTGTATCTGCCGTCAAAATGTCTTCATTTATTATGCTAATTCAAAAACATCAACTTATATATGCACATGCATTATATACAACTATATATATATATATATATACATATTTATATATATATACCATAGTTACATGTGTAGCAACATTTTCCACGCACGCAGCCAACGTTGAAGCCAAGTTAGGCGCACCTTTCTTCCGGTCAATTGCCTTGACTCATTTTGCTGTTTTTTTAACAACTTTTTATACCCGTACCCAACTTAAAAGTCTGCTTTTACGACTGGTAAATAATAGTTTTAAAACAGCTGTGAAAATAATTTTTAAATGCTTTAATTCGTATATCAAAATCTATTCAAGAGTTCTGCTTTTTTATCAGACAGTAAATTAAGCGATTGATCTTTTTTACGAAAAGAGTTTGTAAAATTTAGAAAAGCTTGAAATTGTTTGTACTAAAAAACTGTTCTAACCAATACATTCAAAGATATATTCACAAAAATATATGTCTATTCGTCAACTCTTTAAAAATTGGGAGACAATTTGACTGCTAAATAAGCATTTAAATAAGTATAATTAGAAATTTTTAATGTAAAGTATTTTAAAGTCTATAATTGAGTTAATTTTTTCTTCGTTTGCTTTCAGAATCGAATAATTATTTAAAATAGTATTTTTTTTTATAAATAACTAACAAATCATTTTTATTGATTAGCAATTAAAAATTTGAAGTGCATTCATAAATACATTAACTACAAAAACCATTCTGAGCGTTACAAATTTGGGCTAACTATATCAATTTTAGTACAACAATAATTGTAAATTTATAAAGACTAACTTTACCGTTATCGTGGACTCGCAACTAAATATTTGGGGTTCAGGTATTTCAAAGTCGTGTTAATTCTGGCATTTGGCTTTTGAGCAATTTGTTGACATTCGTATGCGACTCGCATTTGGCATTTTCAGTGCTAATGCTCGTATTTTCCAGCCGGGTCGCAGCACGTGCGGGAAAAGCTGCCCTCAGCAGGGGCGGATGGGCGTTGGGCCCTGCCCATTATGATTGTTGTGGCAACCATAATTAAACGCCAAAAATGCTAGATATTATTGTTGTCGTATGTCGTTCTATGTTTGTTTGTTGTCGTGAATCGTGAGTTGGTGTCGAGTTTTGTTTTTGTTTTTTTTTTCTCTCTTTACTTTTTTTTTCACTTGTAGAAATCGAGGCGAATATTGCATAATTGCGTATACAACACGGCGACACTTGGTAGCCGTGACATTTTCATTTTGGGCTGGCTTTAATGATGGAAAGTGTAAGTAAGCCAAAGCGAAAACAACAACGCATAACAAATCCAGAAATTGTCAACGCTTTAAGCGTCAAATGAAATTCTTACCTATATATATATATATATATATATTTATATAGTTATTTATATAGTTTCCGTGAAACTTGGCGAATATTTAATGGAATTTTTATGTGCAGCAAGTGAGCCGTGAGAGTCGACAACATTCTTCATGTTTGCGCTGAATTCATTAATAATTTCCATGGAATCTAATGGACGCTTAATCTTATCAAGAACAAAGTATTTCTTTGGACCCGAGAGGCCCATTACAATTACCATTACTCATGACGCTGGCAAACGTTGCGAAATTCCGAAATGGGGAAATGAAAGCGCTGGGCCAAAAGAGCCATTGCACTGTTATTAATTGAATCAATGACAAAATGAAATTCAATACACACACACACACACACACGCACACACACAATCAGGCGAAACCTATTCCTAATTCGAGTTATCAGCATGGCGCCATGTGGCGTATGCGCAATATTTTTACCCATACGACTGTTGCGACTCCAAAGAGAGAAAATTGTGCAAGCAAACGAAAAAATTGAAGCATTTCCGCAATGCACAAAAGCATTAAAAATCTCCCCAAAAGAATTATTAATAGCAACGAAACAATAAATGTCTGAATACACTTAAAGAAATGGACCATTTAAAGTGGCAGTTCTTTGAGAAATTAATTCAATTAGAGTGTGTAATATATATATAAATAATAACAATAATAATAATTACAAGTTGCGCAAGGTTTGTTTGCTTTAAAATTAAATATAAGTCATAGCTTCAATCTAAATATATAATTTATTTATAAAGCTGTTATTTTCAAAATTATCAACAATTCATGGCTTTTGCATACAATTTGTTACGAAACTGTTGGTTTAGATATTTTATAATTATAGTTTCAGTAGATTAATTATTTAATTTTAATTTCATGTGTTTAATCTGTTGATTTAGCAATTTAAAGCTCGATGAATCTGCTCATTTAGCCGCCTTATCAATTATTTTGTTTATATATAGATTTAAACTTCCGGTATTAAGATTTTAATCATTAGTCAGTGTTAATAATTTGTATACATTTTGTACAATTTATGTATTTTATTATTATTATTATTATATTTTATTTTTTTGAGTGTATCAATATTTGTCCGGTAACTCAATATGCCCCTTAATTGTGTGCCATTGCAAAGCTTTCGCATCGCTTTGTAGTATGTGCAACAATATAAAATTTGAACGCCAGAAGGCACATTCACCAGGTCGGGGGCACGATAAGGGAGGGGTGCTATCTATTGCCATTGCCGGGTCACTATCAGCAATTGATATCGGAAGCGACTACGTCGACAACAAAACCTGATAACGATGACGAAGGCGACGCCACAAGCACTTCAATTGCTCGTGTTGCACACAGGCGCCGCAGCCCGTCCAATATTGACAACAAGCATGAAATTATACACATTAAAGGGTCACCACGCCTATTTGAATACCCTGTATATAACTTTTGAATGCAGTATGTGTGTATCAAACATAATAAGATTCATAAAATTATTTGTTTATTTATGAATAGAAAAGAAATGGCTGTAGAAACCCAATTTAAATGCGATGAACTTAATAGAAAAATCTGCCTAGAACTCAGAGAAACTCAATGAAAAGTAATCAGATATGTAAAAACTTTGAACTTTAGCAAAATCAAAAAATTATGAAGATTTGTTTGCTTCTCAAACTTAAAAAAACTAACTTAAATCCATAAGATCTGTATGTAAATAACTGAGATATTTATAAAATATGAACCTCATTTTTGCTGCACCTATTTTGTATAATTTATGAATTTTAATTGCCATTAATGTTGTCTTTCAAAATATTTTAATATTTTTAATTTTTGTGTTTGACCTTAGAATGAAAAACCTGTTTTTTCACAAATGTTTTTGCGCCGTTCTTAAAAATAAACATGACAAAAATATGCAAAGTTGCAAATTTCACAACAAATTATATTTACATACATAAAATATTGAGCTCAATATTTGATTTGCTTGCCCTTAAAAATTTATAATAAAACATTTTAACGAATTTGTGTATTTATTATTGAATTAAGCATTTTTATTTTTATTAAATAGTAAAACCAATTATTTAAGTATTTATTGTAGTTTAGTTTATAACCTTTACTTTCTCTATATAAATTATATTTAAATATATAAGTAGATTATTAAGCTGAATTTAATTTGTTTGCCTCAAACATTTTTGCTTTTCAGAAAACAATTTATACACAATCTTTCTAAACCCTACATGCCCTACACGATATACCCACTTGTTAATTGCTTAACAGGGTATTAAGAGCAACAACAACAAGAAAGAAATGAGCGGTCGACAACAATCATTGAGCAATTGACAAGTTCATTTGGGAACTGCGACACTTTCGTAAACTACTCAATGCCAGACGCGCCCTTAACAAAATTTAAATTTCAATACAAAAACACACAAACACTCATACACACACTATGTATGTATGTGTGACAGCTGCTGCTGCTGCTGCTGTTGTTGACTGATAATGTTGTTAAATTAACATATTAGCATTCAAAGCGACCAGATAATTATATGTAAATGGCCAAATGTCGCCTGGCTGTCTTATCAGCTATCAGCTACCACAAACCAAAAAACAACGGCACAACCCATTATTAGAAAACTCATTTCACACACACACACTTACACACACACAGTCATTGAACTTGGATAATCTTCAGTTTAAATGCACTTTCAACTTACGTTTAGCGGTCACTTCTTCGAGTGAGTTTTTCGTTATTCGCTTTTCGCTTCTTGGTGACAGCAATAGTTGAGCACAAGAAATTGGACACTCGCGAATAACCGGCGAAAAAAAAGGCAGACGAAAATGCACAACTGATGGCAGCAGGTGTGCTTCTCTTTGTGTGTTTGTTGTTTGTTTATTTATTTATCGCTTGCAGCGCTCGCAGCCAAAGACAAAAAAAGATGCCGAAGTTGAACGGCAGCTGTCAACACAGCAATAACAGCGACGCGACTGCTGCAGTTTTGAGAGCGGTGCAGCTAAATTATCGCATAATTGTAATGCAGTCGCAGCAGCAAATGCAGCAAATTTCTCGGCTGCAAAACATCCACTAACACACAGACACAGGCACTAACACTTGCACACGCACACACACGCTTATCGGCTCGATCAAGAATTGACGCCAGCGAAATGCACCAGCAACGTCTTACCGCACGCGGCGAACACTCAATAGTAACTGAATTGGCTGTAGTTGAAAATGTTCAAATTATGTTTCAACTTAACAGTGGCTCTTATACGAGTCATAGTCGTGCACTCTGTTAACAGCGACAGCAGCATTGCTCAATTCGCCGTAGGTGAACAGCTGTTCTTGCTGTTATTGCCGGCTTTTTGTGCTGCTGCTGCTACTACTGCATGCTAGGTGGTGGCTCGTATAAGAGTCATTGACGCGCGTATAAGACGGCAGCAGTCCCGCTTTGCTGTTGTTGTTATTGTGTTTATTGGCATTAGATGTGTTTGGATGTGTTTTGAATTTAAATGCATTAAAGTTAAAGTCATTACAGTGTTCGCCCGCAATATTGAACGGTTCAAAAATGTGTAAAAATAAAAGTTTTTTAATTGAACGTAATGATTTGTATACAAATTTGAATATACATTTTTTTTAAAGTAAATAACTGATTTTAAAAATAATAATATAATAATAATAATATCTACATAAAAAAACATTCATAATTAAATTTTTTAAAATATTAGATTAGTAAAATTTTGTATACTTCTTTTTTAAAAAGTATTATTTCTAAAAATAAGAACCGAATCGTATTTATTGTCTCAATATTATTTCGTATATGTCTTTCTTTTGTCTTTCAATTATTCCTGCGTAATAAATATTGTTCATGAATATGTTTCGTTATATGCTTTTCATATCCCATTAAGAGCCAATTTCGCTTTTTGGGATCCCTTTCGCTTAGCCCTAATCAAATCATTTAGCCGAAAACTTATTCAAAATTCACACAAACCCAAAAAAAAAAAAAAAAAACAAGAAGCGAAGGATACACTCGAGTGGACTGCAGCATGGTCCAAGTCTGGGCTGAGGCAGGACCTTTGCATTGTTGTGAACAATCCATCATTATCGCATAGACATCCGGCACAGGAAACGCAACAGCGGCAACAACAGCTATGATTGGGGGAGTCGCAACATTGCATTACAATTTGCGGCCACTCTGTTGTTTCCATCTCTCTCTCTCTTTCTCTTTCCCTCTATCTCTCTCACACTTATACAATTTACTACGTTCTGCACGTGTCTAACAGCGTTTGCTGGGGATTACGGAACAGGCCCGGCCCAAAACTCCATGTAGTCAAAAACAGCGAAACTGAAAGTGAGTCGCGTAGCAGTGTGCAAGGATATATGTATATGTATGTATGTATGTCCTTATGTATATGTATGTGCTTAACTACGGGCAGACAGGACAGTAAAGAATGGACAGGCCGCCTGGCTGACTGGCAGCCTGTAAGGCTAAAAAGACTGGCAGCCAGCAAGGCACTCAGTCAGTTGGTCGTGTTCTTCAATACCCGGCACTCAGTGTGCCAAACAGGGTATGCTAAGCTCAAAAATATAAATTTTGAAAATCATCATAAAAACTGCTAATACTTTCAGGTTTTTTCAAAAAATTATTCGAGAAATTTGTTAAAGTTAGTACGATTTTTCTCTATTTTCCAAAAATATTTTGTAAAAATTGTTTCAGCAAATTGATAAACGAGAAAATTAAAATAATTTATTTGTTAAAAGTTAAAAAACTACAGCGGCCACAGATTTGATTCAAAATATTTTATATATTATAAACAAAATAAAATTTATTAAATACAACGTTTAAGGAAGGAAGGAAATTGCATTTAATAATTTTAAGAATAAAGTAATATTTTTCTCAGCTTAAGAATTTTGTTCTTAACAATATTAACATTATTTATTATTATTGCTATAATTAAAACAAATTTATTTAACATTTGGTTACTTTAATAACTATTTAAAATAATAATTAATAAACAATTGTTAACATTTTATATGTTTTCTGTTCTGTTTACTTTCCAAAACTTGGTGCGGGTATTTTCATAGTCGATTTGAGTGTTGATATTTTTTGGATTCCCCCTTTAGCCTATTTGAAAATTGCATTTGCCGGCAATTTTCCATCTCTTTTTATGGTATTTTTTTCACTGTTTGTGTGAAAGGGATGGAGAAAAGTCCGCTTAACTTTTTAGCCACGGCGGTTGTTGCGGTTTATGCAAATTAGCAAAGTTAACATTTACCGAATTGTTGATGCTACCCAAATTTAATTTTGTGGCCGAAATCTTCTCTTTAGTAGATATGAAAGAGGGGAGTTTACACACACTCACCCCCCAGCCCCACCCCCACCCACAACAAACACGGAAGTGCAACTTGCTGGCTAAGGCAAAATGTGGCAAAATCAAAGGCAGTTGCCAGCTTTTGATCAGCAATGTGTTAAAAGATGCCACACTTGAAGGGCCCAAAACTGCACTAGAAAAAAAAAATCACAATTAAATAATAACATCAAAATAAATATTCTTAAATCAAATAATAAATACTTTTGTACTTAAAATAAATAGTCAATGTTCTAGTTCGCTATTTAAGTAGTTAAATTGATTTTAAAATATAGAGCTTTTTTTAACCATTATTTTAATGTATTCTAAAACTTGAATATTTAAATTACAGCTAAATTAATGGTTTTAAAGTTTTAAATTAATTAAAACAAGATTTTAATTCAAATTTTACTTTTCATTTTCATTCTCGTTTTAAATTACAGAACACAGATACCGACTTGGTGTTTAAATTCTTAACTAATGATTGGCAAATCTCGAATTCAATTTTTCTCAATTATAATTATAAGTTTTTTCTTTTTTTTGGCCAGTGTACTTCGGTGCTATTTTTGTGGGTCGACTGGTTTATTAAGCGGATTCGTCGAGTTCTGCGTTGACAGCTGGCCAGGCCAAGTGACGGAATGCAGCTGCAAGTTGATGCCACTTGGTGACTCTACTCCACACCACTCCACTCCGCACCACTTCGGTGGCTATCTATCATAATTAGAATTAGGATTCAGTGCTGAAAATGTGAAATGCGTGGAATAATAATAATAAATGCGTGCCACATAAATTAAGCGCACAACTGCCGCACAGCAAATAGAGCTTCTAATAGGATTTCATTTAATTTCCGCCCTGCCAACTAATGAGTTTTTTAACCTGCAACCACCCCCATCCCCCCTACACTCTCCCACTACCACTCCCATCCCCAACACCCATCCACAACTACATTGCCGGTCTTCAGTTGAAGGCATCGCCTAATCGCGCCCAAGTGAGCTGTTTGGAATGGAGCGACAATTTCAAAGTGCAAAATGGAAAATGGAAAATGGAATAACTGAATAGACTGAATGGAAGCAGATGCATAATAAAGTAGCCAAATAACTGACTAACTGCCAGACTGACTAACGGACTGCCTACAGGTGGGAGAGATAGAGCACATAAATAACAAAAACCAACAACACCAGCTACATTATAACGCCAAGGATGAACTGGCTCTGCCAGCGACATCCCAGTACAATTCCAGCCAGGAACAGATTGGGAGGATGGGTGAGCGAGAGTTTATGTTAAGCAGATGAAAGGCTGCAAATGCTTTATCCTTGTTGCGTGTGCGTCTGTGTATGTGTGAGTGTTTGTGTGTGTGTGTGTGTGTGTGAGTGTGAGTTTGTGTAAGTGTGTGTAAGCATACTCTGTAAATATACAATAGAAAAAAATGGGATACTCACCCATCTTTGGAGAAGTTATTATAGACTTAGAAGTCACCTAGCCACTAGGTATTTATCGGTTTTGGGAAAGCGAGGAAGAATCCTCAGTACACATCCTACCATAGTGTGATGCCTTAGCTAGACGAAGATGCAGCACCCTAGGGATGCATGTTATGAGTTTCAAAGACATAGAAGCCCTCAACCCAGCAAAGATTCTCGCATTCCTGCGGAAGCTGGGCTTGATGGAGGAACTATAGGCTAAGAATGGGGCACAATAGATCTAGTTGGTCGCAATACATGTATCCCAATAATAATAATAATAATAATAATTAAGGTAAGCAAATATGAGTGCAGATGCGATTCTATTAGCACTCTATTAGATCTAACATGCTTTCCCGATACTTTTATTCTAATTAGAAATTAGCAAATGAATCAATAAGTAATCCAAAAAAAAATATTTTTTATTTGTATTTTAATAATGGTTATTTTTTGATTATTGCATTATACAATCTATTAATATTATATACACTCAGAAGTCTCGTCTTCCACGGCAGACAACATCTAATATATGTATATATAATAATATATAATAATATAACATCAGTCGGCAGAGCAATTTAGATTACTATTTTGTGAATTCGAGACAGAAATTTTTCTAAAAATAAGAATTTACATCTCTATTTTTTAGAAATTATTTCAAACTAGAAACATATATTATCATATATTAATTATTTCCAAAGACCAGAAAAAAAAAGTTTTTAAATCGATTAACATTTTAGGTAGATTTCCTAAAATTCAAGCCGTTTTTTTTTCTGTGTGTATATTATAACTTATAAGCTTATAGCCAATGCAAACTGTTTTGATCAACTGATAAAGATTAGTAGAGAGAATCATTTATGTAATGTACATATATATATTTATTTATGAAAAACCTTTTTGCTACTCTACAAATTTTCTATTTCTTGATTTGGGTTTCCGATTTTCTTGAAAGGTTTCCCAAATATTATTCTCCCCCAATCCATTAAATAAATGTTGAACCACTTTTGCAATTAAATACGCAAAGAATTTAAATTGATTTATTCTGGTTTTTCTAATTGAAAATAAAAAAGTAAAGTATTTAATAATATTTTAAGTTTATTGGATTTTATTTCATATTCATATATTTGATATTGATATTGATATATTGAAAATAAACATTTAATGGTATTTTCAGCGCAGAGTGCAGCATATCCTTCAGCTGAGCTTGTCCCACTTACTGTTCCTTGTTGTTGTTGTTGTTGCTGTTGTGTGTTTGTTTGGCCAACAACTTGGCTTAGTTTTTTTTTGGAGTTTAGCGAACCCGAACTTCAGTCGGAGTTGCTGCTGGAGTCATCCGAGTTGAGACCCAGACGAGGTTTCTTTGTGTCTGCTGCCCCGTTTGGCTAGACAACAAAAGGAAATGAGAACAACGCATGAATCCTGCAATCTCTCTATCCCTCTCTCTCTTCCTCTCTCTCTCTCTCTCTCTCTCTGTGTCTCTTTAAGAACGCATCCAAGAGGCGAATGAACGCTCAAATGTGCAAATTGCACATAAAACATAAATAAAAGCAGTTCGAATGAGTTATGAATGTGCCGCAGTGCATTGCAATTAGCTGAGTGAATGAAAATTCGCATATTGTGGAATTTTCTCGTATAATTGCCATGGACAGTGTTATGTCAAAATTTGCATAAATTAACATACAATGTGCCCCAGCTGATATTAACTGTAATTAAATCTATCTTCTGCCTTGCAGAGCACAGCTAATTAACTGCAGATGGGCCACATTGAAAAGTGCAGCTGAAGCTGCTGCCAAATCCAAAACTCCCATGCACAACTTGACTAACAAATAGCTGCACACATTAATTAACACACACACACACACACACACTCACACTCACACTCACACACTCGCAACTATCACTCTGTGTTGGCCAGAAAGCTGCTTCCAGGTTGCTTCCGACCACAAAGTGAACTTTGCCATTGCTTCACAATTGATTGCAGCAAAAGACAATTAGTTGATATACCCTAACTTATATAGGGATTATGGGGTATACAAGGCTTACAGCTGCCATAATTTATATACATTTTTTGTTTACTCAAACAGAAGAATTGGGATTCTTTTGTACATATTATTAAGTAGAATAAAAGATAGGCTTAATTTTTTGTAGAAATCCAATAATAAACTTACATAAATTATAAAAAAATTATATTAAAGAAAAATGTATTTAAAAAAAAAAACTTTTCCCTTATCATAAATTATTTTTCATATATCTGAAAGTTAGTTTTAAACGCCAGAAAACTTGTCTAGTTCTCAGCGAGATTTTCGATTTCTTTCTGAGTTTAATTATTATTTTTATATTTATAATTCTTCTATCAATCTTAAACTATATCATAATTCCTTAAATCAGTTTGGTTAAGGTATACTAAAGTTAGGCAGCCGCTTTGCTTGAAAGGTTTCTCACTTGTTTGATGCGATTGTGAATGTAAATTGTGGCAACGTGAGAGAAAGTCGCAACAAATTGCAGCTCATGTGGCAAACATATTTCTGCAGGCCTGAGAACAACACACAGACACAGAGTTCCATTCAAACATTCACTCGATTCGTTTGTATTCACGTGCAACTGCGCACTTCCAGCCCCACACTCCAAACTCCAAATTCCTAAACCATAACTCGAAACCCCCCGAAAACTTTCAGCGATGTGGCACTCAACTAAATTAAATCCTTTCACTGTTCAGATTTGAATATTTGTGTGCGACATTCCGTTCCGATTATGATTATTCATTTATAATCATTTAGTTTGAGTTATGTACATTGAAACACACTCAAGCACAAATCCCATAATGAGCATATTCTATTAGGCGAAAGCTACCCTTAGACGAGTAACCCTTAGAAGCGCGCTCCTTTTGCGCCGGGGGTTGGAAAATTAACAAAAGCAAATCCTGGACACATGTTGCATTCAGTTCTGCCTGTTGTCAGTTGTCAGTTGCTTTGGGGTTGGGGTTAATGCTATGTTTTGACAAACCCCAAATCAGCAGAAACTGATGATGAGATATCCTTTTGAAGATGACAACCATTTGCACCCGCAACCACCAAGCCACCAAGCCACCCAGCCACCAAAACCACCAAAACACCATAACGGCGACAACATTTACTTTGCACAAGGACTCTTTCTCCGACTGCATTTACCTCTACCTCCCTGTTAACGCCCCCCAAAGAGTTGCCAGGAAGTTGTTAACGGACAAGGACAACCCCAAAAAATCTCGTGCAGTTTTCGTTTGGTTTTGGGTTAGCTGATAAATGGGAAGCAGTTTGGGTATTTGTGGAGTCGTCCTGTTTATTTAGCATAATGGAGTTTGCTGCATTTTGTATCTGTGGTTTCGCATCGCATCGCATCGCATTGAAAATCGAATCAAATCGCGTGAAATTTAATCAACTTAAGCACACTTTTAGCTCCCCAGCGTCTGAGTCGAGTCTGGCTTTAACAGGAAATGAAGAATTAGCCCAAATCCACGTAATAAAATTCCAATTACAGTGCGCCCTCGCAAAACTTGAAACTGTCTCAAAAACAATCTTGGTACTGTTCATATTTATTATTGACTAGTTTCTCATTTTTGGCATACAAATAAAATATAGAAAGTTATATAACCCTATTTTAATTACTATAAATTGTGAATATTATTTTACAACCATTTTCACAATTGCAAAATCGTACATTTAAATACCTAATCATTTAAAAAAATAAAGCTAGTTGAAATTCTTGTTACTGATAATATTTATTTTTATAATCTTCTATCTTAAAGCTTTTTTCTTATGAGAATTTTGTATATAATAATAAAATATAGAAAGTTTATTACGCTAAATAGTAAATATTACATTTTGCCCATTGTTTCCTGAAATAAATAGTATATCTAATGACATCTATATAAATTTGAAAATTGGTATTTTGCAGCTTGGATAAAAATAAGTGATTTTTATGCAATAGAAAAATAAATGATCAACGCTCTTAAAACTTTATAGATTAGTCTCGTCAAGATTAGATTCCTGGCAGGTGGGAAGCTACCCGAGAGAATGATCCCAAATTTCAAATTACTTTCTGGAAGGAGAAGAATAAACCTGGAGCCTTCAAATAATTAACAATGTCGTAAACTAATTTTTAACTCATTAATGTCACTAACTTAACTAACAAAAAATGATATTTAATTATTTGCGGCATTCAAATTATTCCCTTTTTGTGGGGGAGCACTGTAATGAAACTCCAACTATTTGCAATGAATTGAGTTACTAATGGGATTGAGTTGGGCTGCTTACTGGGGCACAAACAGGAAGACAAAGCAGAAGCGGCACTAAGCCAAACTCTCGATGATGCGTCGCTTCAATGCCGATGAGCTTCAGTCCCCAGTCCCCAGTGCTCCATACTATGGTCAGCTGCAATCCTTAACTCCCCCACCCCCACTAGCAAACTCCCTTGGCCATTAGTTGCGCATTTGCGTGTTTGGTCAGGCCAGTAAATACGAACCCGGAGCGGATGTGTAATGTCCGCTGGCCAAATAGACAAGCGAAACGACAAAGCCAGGAAATTAAGCCATGTAAGCGGATTTACTCACATGTGCCCAGATGTCAGCCACTTACAGTCACTGTAGTTATGTGCTGCACATTTATTTGATATACAACATAGTATCAATTCACCCAACCCACTACCTGTTGGCGCGTTTGCGAGCATTCCCAAAGATTCGCAGGTGGGCGCTCCTTGCCAGCTCCCGTGCCTCTAGCTTGCTCAGTTCAAAGAGTTCTGCCTCCAGTCGACGTATGTGGCAAATCATCTCTGCCTCCGTCAGCTTATACAGTTCTGCAACGGGCAACAGAATGGGGGTGTAACTAATTGAACTCATTCCCTGTCGCTTTCTCAACTCACCCAATCGCTTTTGGTCGTCCTCCTGTTGGTTGGATACGTTGGCCGCCTCCTGCTCATTTTTGGCGGATACTTCGTCGATAATGGAGGTAAAAGTTTTGCGTTTACGTGGACTCTCCTCCACTTCGTCCGCATCCAAATCCTCGTCGCTGACCTCAATGGTGGACGTCGATGCCGTCGCTTCGATCTCATTCAATGTCTTCGGTTTCTTACCATTTGGCTTAACCATGTTGACTGATTCAAAAATATTTAAGGCAAAACTGATTTGATTTTTATTTTGCTAAAAATGTACAGTGCTGCATAACGAGTTAGTTGTCAGGCTGCCAGTGTTGCTTAGATCTACAATATCTAGGCAACACTGACAGCCTTGCGAACTAAAGTACATAAGTTTTAAATAAAAAAATAAAAAAAATCTATTAAAAAAAGAAAAATGTTCATGTCGAATAAAACTATTTAGTTATTTATTTATTTATTTACTTATTAAATATCAAAAAAAATCTCTTGAAACAGAACAATTGAAAGTAAAATTTAAATATATAAATAATTCATAAAATAAATTTGTTTATTTATTTATATTATTTATTTTCATGCCTATTCTCAAATGTAGACAGGGGTTGGAATTGTAATTTTTTCATAGGATTTTCAAATGAACCTTGTTTGCTTCAGGGTGGCCCCCATCTGTGCCCCCAACTGTGTCCCGTTACGCAGATATTATATTCGCTGTTCTTAATACGTATTTAGTGTCTTATACATACATATGTAAACTGAAGTCACCCACCTATTTTGACTCAATAGCAAACACAATTTTGAAATATTTGCGTAGTTAAATAAATGGTATCTTGGCCTGAAGCATTAACCCGTAAACCAGCAAACCCGTAAACAGGCTCTGTCCGACGCGCACATTAGCTATCTAGCGAGGCCATTATCTTTTATAGAGGCAGTCAGGCAGTCAGGCAGTCGGGCAACCCAAACCCAAACTCAACCTTAAACCCAAACCGTTAACTTCAATTTGTTGCCGCATAAAGCCAAAAATGGAAATTTTCAACAACGTATTTAGGAAGCAACACAAAGGAAAACCCCACGCTAAAAATTTGTGCTTAATGAGCTGCACAAAATTAATTGTCGCAATGAAATCACGTGCCCAAAAGGGATACCCAATCCACTGCCTCTGGCATAACCACAGCTAAGAGTGTCCTGGCAACAGAACGCTGCTGAAATGTTGGCGGAAATTGTCAGATTGGAACTGTGGAGTGGAGGAGGTGTATGTGGTGTGAGCTATGGCGTAGTTAGGTAGAGTAGAGTAGAGTAGAGTAGAGTATAAACAGTTGCTTATGCAAATTTTTAGCTGCAGGGGTTGCACAACTTAAAGACCAAGAAGCCCCACAGAAAAATACGCGAAAGGACACTCTGTGGCTATTAGAAAACGTTTCGAAAGGAACTTGAAATTCTTGTAAACAATCCATCATTAGCACATGTAAGCACCATGCCACACTCTGACCCCACCCAAGCCCAAACTACACTCAGAAAAAATTACCCATAAAAATTACAAAGCTAGAAAAGTGTTTTAGTTTTTAGAAATTATTTCTAAATACAAAAAATAAAATGTTCTGAAAATTAAAAAGTATTTTTTTTTTTCTTAATATATTCGGAGATTTAGAAAATAATATTGAAATTTTCTTTCTAAACTGCTTAAGATTTTTTTAAATTAATTTACATTTTAATTTAAAAAATAGCTAAATAAATGTATTATATTTGATATCTAAAAAAAATAATGACAATTAACTAAAACAATAGTAATAACATACAAAAACACTCTGAAAACTATTATTATTATTATTATTATCTTTGAAATAAATAATAGAAAATTATATAAATATATAATTATATATAGGTATACAATTCTACACTTGGCGCCAAAAATGTTTCGATTCAGCAACATTTTTTTTCTAAGTGTACCATTCCCTGCTACGTGTGGGTGTTGCACGTGTCTGTTTGCACTGCTGCCAGCTTAGACGACAGCCAGACAACAACAACAGCAACAGGAACAACAGAAACAGCAGCAACAACATTGGCTGAATGTGTGTCGTGCACAGGACAAAGGACGCGTGCTTATTATTCCAGTATATTCCCATTGTGGTTGGTGCTTCTCCCATTGCCATGTTGGCTGTTGTTTGTTGCTGGTTTGTTGCTGCTGCTTTATGGCTCAAAAAGTTGGGCCAAGAGTATCGGTTTTTACTTTTACTTTGCGGCTCATGCAAATTGCACAAGTTAAATTTTGGTAAATGCCAGACCACCCATCCACACCACACCACGACTCCTGCCCCTTCCATGCACGTTTCCAAACCCCGTGCCACACCTCCCTCCCCCTTTCGCTCAGCTACTAAATGATGGCTCATGTTATGTGCCTAACTGCTGTCCGAAATCGCTCCCCTGGGGAGCTGAAGCTACACTGCTGTGTGCTTTACGAGTGTATGTGCACTGAAGAAAATACTTGGTTAATCAACCTATATGAGAATATTAAATATACATCAAAAAACACCTTAAACAAAAGCTGAAGTTTTAATATGTTAATTGCTAAAGTACAGCATTGAAAACTCTGATATTTTTAAAGAATAATAAATTTTTTGTAACATTTATATTCTCACTTGAAATTGCATTATTATTATGCATTAATATTTATTTATTATACATAAGTATAAGTATAAAATCTGATTGATCATAGATTGAAAAAGCAATTCATTCTATTAAACAAATATAATTATTTTAAGTTAAATTTCTGAATATTCAAAATTGACAACTGCATATTTTGTGGTTTTTATATTATACAAAGATATTTAATAATTGATTACTTTTACTTTAACTTCCATAATCTGCTCAAGCATTCCTTTAAGTACTCCACTAAAGATTTCTTCGAGCGCATACACTTAGAAAAAATAGGAAGATTGTGTCTTTCTAAAAATCAGTATTTTTTATTTTTAACTCGAGTGTAGATTTTTCTATAAATTTTAAAATAATGCATATAATTTCCACAGTTGACACAAAATCTCAAATTAAATTTTTAGATCCCTGCATTAAACAAAGTTATTCAAACAATTTTCGATTTTTCGTTGATTCGAACACGCGATTCAGAACTCAAATTTAGCAGATTTCATAACTATTATCTAAATTTCACAAGGGATACTTATTAAAAATATACTTTATTATTAAAATTATAAAATATTTTTCTCAAAAATAGAATTAAAGCTTATCCAGTTTGGGGATGGATTTTTTCTGAGTGTGGCAGCGCATGTAGAGTGTTCGCATTACACTGCAGTTTATTTGCACGGATTTGCGTGTTATCATCCGGCGGCACGTGTCCGCTTCTGGAGCTGCTGCTGGCTTTGATTTGGCAGTGTGTGCGCAGAAGAGAAGTGGTTCTTAAATACTGGCAACAGACAGGAGACGGAGACAGGGAGACAAAATGGAGACGACACACACCAGCAACAAATCGTCGTAGGCAGTTGGCACTGTGGCCAAAACGCTCAGCAAGTTGAACAACCTAAACAACATTGCAAGCAAGCAAACAAATAAACAAACAATAAAAAAAAATAAAAAACAAACAAACAGCTAAAACTAACAACAAAACGGCCAAAACAAACTGCTGGCCAAAAGTCGCTGCGAGGACATTGTCCCAAATATGAAGCTGCACAAATGTGTGGCACTTGTGCGTGAGGCAAGCAGCGACAACTGCCACAGCTGAAACGATGCTTGATAATGGTACAGTGAAGCCACAGTTTGTAATTGCCAATTACCCATACCCCATTACAATATTCTTTCCATTTTATACCAACTATTTGCTTATTATTTTAAATTATTGTTAATTGCAGTCAGCGCTACCAATTTTAATTAATAACCATTTTCTGCTGCTGCTGCTGTTTGCACATGCAAATTGCGCATTTAATTGGATTAACGCACATTTCCGATGTGGACACCCCTTGCGGCGCCTCGGCCAGTCCCTGGCCCTATTCCTGGCCAATTCATCATCGCTTGTGTTTATTTATGTTGCATTTTAATTATGTCGCATTGGCCAACGCAGCCAACTGAGCCACGTTGGAAGTGTGCCATGTCTGCAAGGGGGAGGGGGCTTGAAGATGGGGTGCGGTGGCATCCACATTGAGGAGACTGCTGCGGATGTGCGGCTCGTTGCAGCTGCAGTTGCCAAGCAGGCCATAGCAACTAATTTACAAAAGAGCATAAAATACGCAATGGAATAATGCACATTGATTTATAACTTTTACTTTTTCTTTTTTTTTTTCATTTATTTTTAGGTGCTATTTGAAAATACACAGGGTAATTGATACCCTTCCCCAAGTGTTTTGTATATATCCAATATCTGATTGCATTGAATTGTGTGCACATTATTTCTTAACGGTTCACTAATTTTCAGTTGCAGCAACTCAATTGCCTGATTGCTGTTGGCCCGATAACAATGGTGAAAGTCGGCTCGCTTCCAGCAGCAGCAACAGCAGCAGCAACAGCAGCAGCAGCAGCAGCTGCAACACTCATTTCATGCCCCTGTGTAGGCGCAAGAATGAGATGCCACAGTTGCAAAAATAAATGACAACGTCACAATACATAATCTTCACTGTTGACATCAATATGCCAATCAAAAAGGCATTTGGATTATGGGTCATGCACCTTGGTGGCATTTCAAAAGAGTTCACTGTACGTAATGAATGTTGATTGATGAAATGTAGTTCGATTTCTTTTCATTAACATTTCTCAAAGTTGAAGTATTTTCAAGTAGTATTTTGAACTGTTGATGAACTGCAAATGAGGCGTATAATTTTAACATACATTTCGAACAAGAAGCACGTTTTCAACTTTCAATTTTGTATTCACTTGGAGGTTAAACCATTACAAAAAAGAACCGATTTAAAATCGAATCAATTTTGGTAAAGAGCTGACTGTCGAAAACAGATTTGGAAATAAAGTTCTGAATTGGGCCACATAGAAATAGGAAAACTAGAGAGATTGAATTAGATATATATATATATATATATCTTACAATGTGGGCTCAGCGAGTTTATATAATTCAATCAATATCAATCGAAAAGCATCTTTGAAACCATTTCGTAAAATATTCTTACTTTTATATTAATTTATATTTGATATTATATTTAAGCAGCAATTAAATTGTGAATATATATTAAATATGCAGGCAGACGCAGTTTATATAATTTAATCAATATCTATCGATAATTATCGATTTATTGTGAAATATAAATACTTTATATTGATTTATTTTTGATATTACATGTTATGTGAATTTAGTAGCCGGGGTGTAGGGTATCTCCTAGTTGTGCAGTCTCGATTCGAGCATTTTAAATAGGTAAATGTTCCATTTGTACACAGACGCAAATGCAAACATAAATTCGCATTTTTATCGCTCAGTGTATGCCAAAATCTACACTTTATAAAGAGGAAGCTCAATGGAAACTGTCTGCATGGACAAATCTCGATTGTTTTTCTCTCCTTTTATTATCTGAATGCCTGGGGAATTGGGTTATTTGTGAGCTGACGCATTCCAAATGCAACTAAAAAGTGGGTTAACTCCCTGAGTCTGGCAAGCTGCCGGCATATTGGACAAAAATTTTGACAAGAATCATTCAAAACATTTATTATTATGATGATATATTATGAATATGTTTCTTGTTAATTTTCAGTGTTCCTTGTTTATGTTAAATATATTTAAAAATTACAAATATTGTTGCAAACATTCCACAAAAGTGAAAGTTAATTTTATAGATTGTACTGCAAGTCATTTGCTGTATTTAACCAGGGGGGAACCTATTTAAAATAGGGACACATGCTCGGCTCACTTTGCCAGTTGCTGAAGTGTTGCACGTAGGAGGGGCAGGTGAGGTGGTAGCAGGTCACATGTCAGGCGACATTTAATTCTTGTGCTCGCCGTTGACAATACATAATACATGCTTATAATTATCCTGCACCCTTTGCAGCCAGTTTTGTGCCACCAGCCGCTTTATGTCAGCTCGGGAGATTTACGGTCACCTTTTTGTGTTATTAATTGCCCGAGCACACGAACCTGTAGCGTCCTCGGCAGGTCCTTCCCTACTTGTCCTTGGTGGCTTTTACGCTTGTCGTCGCCAAATGCAAATCATAACAGTTGGGCCAAGTTTGGAAGCGCGACCAAAATATACCCGCACTAATTGTATATGTTTATTAAATGAGTCGACACAAAAATATACAAAAAATAAATTATATCAAATTAAAAATAAAATCTAGTATTTATGAATTTTAAATTACAGTTAAGAAATAAACAAATACAAAATGTTATGCCCAAGATTAGAAATTTAAAATTTAGCTATAAGTGAAAAAGAGGGCTCTAATTAGAGTACAAGACAAAGTCTAATAATAATAATAATTACGGAGATCGCTAAATTAGTATTACAATGGCTAAGAGAAAGTTGCAAGAAGTAACGAGTGGGTTTAGTAAATTAATGTGGCTCATCAGCGTAGCGAAATCAATTTCACCATTAAGTAATTTACCTGCAATCAAAATACCTAGAAAAACACGATGATTATTTAGGGAGATAGAGTAAAAAACGGGGTCCGTCGTTGTATGGAGTTAATACAACTCAGTCATTGAGACTTTTGCAATAATTGCAATCTGTTTTTTTGTGAATATTGTGCAGATCCATTATCCAAAATTGGATGTACAAGAGAAGCGTAAAATAAATGGTCATAAAATTTAAAATTAAAAAATTAAACTAAAAACTTGATTAGTCTTCTTAATGATAATCTAAGGTGTAATATGCGATTATGAATCTATTTATGTTTGATTGTTAAAATTGTGAATGCTAATTATTTATATAGTTTACAACTTTCTTAAACTTTGTTGGTAAATATCTTAAAAGATATATAAATATGTGGAAATTCAATAAATATAAGAAATTTGCACACAGACAGAGCATACCCCATAATCATTTTATGGTAAGGGTATCTGTAAAACATAAATATTAAAAGCCTAATTAATTTAAGCCGGCATTCCAGTTTATTGTATTTATTACCATTTCGTTACCAATAATAATTGTAGCGCAGGCGCAGCAGGTGTGAAATATTCACTCGATTTTCAGATCCAAGCTCCTTTCAGCTACTTACAGCTGCTTATGGCCAGGATACGTGGCAAAGGGGCACGCAGTAAATTGTGGCGTTTTTGTCATTTTTCGTGCAACAAAGTTGTTAAATAATTAAAGTTAATTGTACGTGGATTTTGCTGTTACAGCCAATAGGACCAGTTTCCAGTTAGCCAAACAGCTGCCAGTGACATGCCTGCCAACTATTTAATCAACTAAATGCCCCAGGACATGGCAGGACAACTACTTTTAGACAGCTGCAATTAGCACGAATACATTTTAAATTGCTAAAAAAAAAACTTCGATTCTTTTGCAGAAAGGTTTATCTGGACTTCTTCTAAATGATTGATGATGACAATCATTAAGTTCACTCTCGTGTATGCCTCAAATATCCTTTTTGTTTAATTGATTTTCAAAATTACACTTAATTTTTCATAACAGCTCCAAGCAAATATTTAATAATTTTCATGTCTAAACTGGTCTGTTCTTTGATTTGTGATTGTTTTCTATTTTCACAAATTACTTTTCCCCCACTTGCAGCTAAAATGAAGCACATGTGTTAAGCCCCATTGTTAAAAACGCAGCGTAAGTAAAAGTAGTTAGCCCAGTTTGTAAGCAATGTATGGCAGTCGCCTCCTGGCTGCAATCGATGCATTAGTTATAGCCATATCAATATCAATATCGCCACTTTTAGTTTCATGAGTTGCAGGTGCTCAGCGAGTCTCTCCGTGTGGCTAACTTACTGGCCATTCACTCAACCACACTTTAGTTTTCCATCGGGGCATATTAGCCAACTCTTTAGGTATGCCACATACAGAAAATATATATGAAATATAAATGTTTCTTGTTTTCAGATATAATTTCTTAATCTGTAAAAATTCAAAAATGCGAACACTTATTTTTAGAAAAAAAAAATAGTAATCAAATTCGACAGCTGTTATAAACTCGAGCGGATTCAAATCGCTGTAAGATCGTAAGTTACTTTCAAATAAAACGATATGAATTTATAAACCATATAAAATGTTATTAAATGTGAAATATTAAAAAGAATATTTTTTAATAACAATATAAGCAACAAAGAATATAATATATGCGTTATGTGTAATAATTGTATTAAAAAAACGTGCTCAATATTTTTCTACATTTTTGCTAATGATACCCAGTAATAGAAAAAAAAGAAAACACATAATTTGTATAAAGAATATAATCACATATTTTGTATATATATATATATATATATATATATATATATACATATTCCCTGATTAATAACATGATTTACCCTGAACGAAAGTAGTTTTATTCATTGCAAATAGCTGACTGATTGTTTTCTACAGCTGTTTTAGCAGACACATTATTATCAATTTAATTTGTTAGTGTATCTTCAATTCGTTGTATTGCTATATATTTTCTACAATTTTTTTTGACGCTTCAATTGGCGTTGCTGTTAAAGCTGATGTTGGCTGCTGCTGGCTGTTGCTCACATGGTTAACGATATTGATGGATAACAAGTTAACAAGTTTACAAGTTACTTGGAAAGTAGGTGAGTTGGCCAGTAAACGAATGGAATGAATCAAACGAATCCAATTGAAAAGTTCGCTGCTCTCTGCTCACTCCCCACAATTGTGAATGCACTGACTCATGAATAGTAATGAGGAAATCGCTTTAGACTTTAATTTACTGTCCAAATGCATTTGCCTCCATAGAGAAACTATTGTACAAAATAAATGCCTGGTTTGGAGTCTTCTTCTTTTAACTGAGTAATCAATCGAAACATAGCTATTTTAAATGGTAAGTTGTCTGATTTGATTAGAATTTTATTTGAAAACAGCTGTAGTTAAAGATTTCATGATTTTACTTATTATTTCATATGACTTCACAATATAAATAAGAAAAATAAGAAATTTAACTGGTTTTCTGTGCTGCATTAAACATTAGATTTATCTAGAATCTTACTAGAAAATTGCTCTAGTTATTTATCTTATTTTTAGATTTCACGTTTTTACTTTTAGTTGTAATCATTACTCCACATAAAAATGAAATAAGAACTAATTTATATATATTTTTTTTTTGTTAGATTTATCTATTATTTTATTTATTATTTGCTTACATTTATTAATCAAAGCAAAGATTTCATTTTTGCTAAGACTGAATAAGTAAATAAAATAATTTTTTTAATAAATATAAAGTTTAAATTGAATCACAAAATATGACAGATATCTGTCAAAACATTAACTTAACCGCTAAAAATATCTTTCAATTCGCAGCTACTTAATTTAATGAGTTTTAGTTTTTTTTAAATATTTTACTGTTAAAGAGAAATTCCAATTATTTGAGCAAATTGAAAGATGACATTTAATCAGTTACTCAAGTCTTTGATCTACAGCAGCAGCAGCAATTGAGACTGTGCCGGGTGACTGATCTGTATAAGAAGCTGTCAGACAGCAGATCCTTTAAATCTGTCGACTGCATCCGCATTGGCCAAGAGCATTGGGCCACCCTCTTTGCCATTTTGCCAAAGACATTAAGCGAACTGAAGCGTCGGCACTTTGAAGTTCTTTGCACAAATTAAGTTATTTTCCTTTTTCACAGAGAGAGCATCATATCATATCATCATCACATATAGCATATAATTTGCTCAGGTTCTAAATATAGTCGGGCAGAGATCATTAGTGCACAGGATGCAGGAGCGAGACCATTAACTCCACCGCTTTCCATGAGGGGGAGGCGGCCGGAGGAAGCAAACTCAGACAAAAGTTGTAAAAATTGATGTGACAAATTGTTTTCGGCTGCCGCGCGACTTTTGACCCACATGCAGCAAATGCAACTCTGCAACTCGGCAACTTGGCAACTCGGCAACTTGGCGACTTGGCGACTTCCTTGCCACTTTATTTGTTTGCTTTTAATGTTTTCTTTTCTTTTTGTTTTTCTCTCTTACCTCAGCAATCACAACAGCAGCAGCTGCAGAACTTTTCGCAGTCATCAATGGTAAAAGCGTGATTGTGAATGTGTGTGTGTGTGTAAGTGTGTGTGAGTGTGTGTAAGTGTGTGTAAGTGTGTGTAAGTGTGTGTGAGTGTGGGTGTGTGTGTGTGCTGATAGTGGGGCGGTCTGCAGATGACTGTGCACTATGGAAAAAATAGCAGTTGAAGTTAAAGTAAAATCTATAAAGGCTTGGTTTTTTTTTTGGCTTAAATAATATATTCACATAATTTATTCTCAATATAATAAAATTGTTAATTAAAAACAAAGCATGATTTTTATTTATTTATATATCGCTTATTTATTATTTAAATTTTCAATTCACTTTTAATTATCCACTTAAATATAAATAAATAATTCAAATTGTATCTAGTCAGCAGTCGTCTTCAGTGGGAGTTTCACGACAAACTTTTTTAGTTTTTTTTTAATAATTAAATAAAATTAAATATATTTGTGTATATACGAAAAATTATTACAAAGACACAGAATACAAAAAATTATTAAAAATAAATTATTTAAATATTAAATAAAAGCCATTCGATTTAATCAAAAATTGTTAAAAAGTTTTTTTAACTTAACTTAAACTTAACTTAAAATTTAAAACATAACAATGTGAAGAGCGCTACGTTAATAATAATAAATAATCAATGAATTTATTGAAAGATTCAGTAAATTTATTACTGCATATCTTTATCAAATTCATAGTTACTAATTAAAAAAAAAACTGGTTTTTCTTATAGCATAAGTGCGCTATAAATAAACTTAAGAACGTATTTTCAGTTTTATCCAAGAAGGTAACTTACAACTCCATAGTCATAAACGAGCAACTCCACCAGCACCACCAACACCACCACCACCACCACCACCACCACCGCCAGCAACATTAGCAGCATCACTAAGATGGCATCTTTTGGCTCGCGAGTCGCCGTTGAGTCTGACCCAGTTTTGGCCGATGGCAGACAAATTGTCTGCGCCCCACAGATTGTTTATGATGCTTTTGAACTTTGCCTTAAACCGCGCAAAAGAAGTCGCAAAAAACTACGAAAATCGCAATCGTCATCGCAGCCAACTCAGTTGGCCAACTAAGACGCAAAAAGTTGAATGATAAAACTGGCGCCTGTTGCAAATTGAAGGTGGCATATTGCATGTGTGCCATGTAAATTAAATAATTTACCTTTTGGTCGTAACCCTTGACTGTGCGAAAGCCAAGTTAACACTTTCGCACTCTTGCATGCAAATTAGTTTTCCACTAATTTAACCAGATTTGCTTCGCCCAAATGGGTTTTCTTTTTGTGACTCTGCCACAAATCTATAAACCAACAAAAACGCCAACTCTCACTGAAATGGCAAATGTCATTTCTGGGGTATTTAGTGTCAGCGGCTGTGTGATTTTATTAATGCCACAAAACATGCATAACTAGTTTGGCTCTCCTCCTCCTCGTCATTATGACAAAGTTCAGTTTTATGTGCGTGTGTCCGAGACGAACTCAAAATTCAACATTCAACATTCAACATTCGACGTCATTCGCCGCAATGCAGTGAAATGTCAAAAAATGCAACTGAAGTGACCACCGACACAGTGGTGCAGCGGGGCAGCGGTGCAGGGCAGGGCAGAGAGATAAGTGGCGGACAGCAGCTACGCTGCTCATGTCAACCAGCGAGGGGAGCCGCAGAATGGAGAATGGCTGCAAGTTGCAGTTGCAGCAACGGCACAAGTAATCCACACAACATAACCGCAAAAAACAGCTCCACACATAAAACTGTCAAAATTTTGTGCGAATGCAAAGGCACAGTGCCTGCTAAAAATAACCACACACTACAGTGGCTGTAGGAAAATTACAGCACACAGCAATTATAACTCGCCGAAAAGTAATTAAGTATTTAACTTATTAGAGTTTAGCTTTGAAAATATTTAATTCTCAATGGAAAATATTCATTATTTACTTTAAATTATAATTTGCTTAAAAAATTAATCATTTTAAATTGAAAAGCTAACTGAAAATTCAACTAGCTGTATTATCTTTATCATTTTGCTTATAGTTTTGAACAATGAAATTAATTAATTCCTAATAGTAAATTAAACTTTATTATTTAATTTACATTATCAAATATATATAAAATTATATTTATTTGGGAAATTATTATTTTTAAGCGTCTATATATGTATAGTATATGTATGTATATGTATATATAAATTACATAACATAATTTCTGTACAAAAGAGCATCAAATGAAAGCTGCGGCCTAAAATGTAATATTGCATATATTGTAACAAATTCCTTTATCTGTGGTAGAAATTAATAAATAATAATAATAATATAATATAAATACTTAATACAAGAGCTACATAATATAATCGATTTTCATAAAACGCAAGGTAATCCCTTTATTTGCGGTAGATAATGTTAACATAATATAAATAATTCGCATAGAAACTTAAGCTTTAAAAATAAATCGTATAGTTCAAATTATATTTAAAATCAAATATATTTAAAGTACGCCTCGACTTCAATTATTTGATCGTGGGTACGCTTAATGCTTGCACAGACTGTGCCAGCAAACACAATACAATAGTTGCTCCTCTTGCGTATTTTTGACACCCACATGTCAACAGCAACTAGCAAACTAGCAAGTTGCACAAATCAAGTCAACAATGGAGGAATTGCATTTATGAGATTCTAGAAGCAGAACCCAAAAACCGATAGACATCTGTCAATGTGCATATGCAGATTTTCTCTGTGTGTATGTGTGTGTGTGTGTGCCATTGACTTTGCAACTTTGTTGGGGAGACGAGTGATGAGAGAGAGGCGTTGACAGTTCTGTCAGTCCGTCAGTCCAACAGTTTGTTGTCGATGGTGGCAAACAAAGAAGTTTGTCATCATACATATTTACACTTTAGCATAAGTAACGAGACGACAGTCGGTGTATGTATTTCAGTGTTGGTGCCACTTGTACATATTGGCATCGCCACCGGAAGTGCAACTCAAACAGCAGTCCAGTGGCACGTCTGCTGGCTGGAACACACACAAAGGCGAAAAACTTTTTCAGTTTGCTGCTGCCACTGAAATTTTGTGGCAAGAGCAGATCATTCTCCTGTAGCCACTCCAACCCAAACTGCTGATGTTGCACTGTTCCTCCGTCACTTTGACAGTGTTTGCATTCGGCAATCACATTTTCTTATTGTCTAGAAAGTTTTTCACATTTATGGAATAACAAACGGCTGAGTGTACTCTTCTCATAGAGAGTAGAGACTCAAAATTTAATAATTAGTGTTTTTATTCAAGGGTGCAAGTTAAGCTTTAACAAATAATTACTTATAACTAAAGCAGCCAATACTTAACGATTATATTTATTAAAATGTAGAATAGAGGCAAAACATTTAATTTTAAATTAATTGTTTATCTGTTGAGTAAATATGACAAACAAGTAAATAAAAAAAGAAAATTTTTAATAATACTTTTTTAATTCGCAATAATTCATTATTTTCATTACTTAAAAATCACATCAATCACAATATTGCTTCTCAATACTGACAGTTCCTTAAAATTGTATAATAATAAATTATATTATAATAATCTTTTCATTTATATTAATTCACTATTTTCGTTAGATAAAGATCACATCAATCACAAAACTGCTTTTCAACACTGGCAGTTCTATAAAATATTAGCCAACAATTTAAAGCTGCAGCAGCAACAGCAGCTTCCCTCCCCAACCTCATTTAATTTTTGGCCGTTATGTTTCCATGGCACACGCTAATTTACGATATTATATAGCTTTCTATCTTTTTCTTTTTTTATGTACGTGTTCGTCGGCTGATTGCAGAACTAGATAAAATGGCGCAGACGCTATAATTATGGCTGGCTAGCAGCGCAAACGCTCTTTTATTTCATTTTCACTCAATGAAGCGCAATAATTGCTGCGATTAATGCAAATTCTTCTAACGCTTCAAAGGCATAAAATTTGACTGCACAAAAAGGCGGCACATGACCGGAGTACGCCCATGTCTCGCCCATATATATAAATATATATATATATATACATATATACTGTCAACCCCTACGCGACTCTTATCCCCCTTTTGTAGCATACCCTTTCAGTTAATACTGGCAATGTGTATGCAAATGAGTTTCCAATGACTTGGTCCGAAAACAAAACACCGCACAACACCCAAAGGATGATGTCTGTTGCACTTGAACTTGACTCTTCCCCGGACACTCCGACTGTGTTCAAACTTGCCATTAGCCAAGTGTGTGTGCGTGTGTGTGTGTGTGTGTGTGATTGAAGAAAGCGTTGCTTGCGCCATAAAAGCATTTTGTGCACAGTTTGCACTTTTGCTGCGACCAGTCTGTGTGGCATGTCCCTTGTGCCTTGTCGAACTTTAAACGCTTAACGCAATGAGATAAGAGCATGCAGCAATTTAATGCACGTGTCACTTATAAATATTATGGGCGCTTATCGCACCTTAAGAGCCACTTTTCGTTGACACTAAAAGCTTCCACTGGTCGATATATCTTTCAAGCCGATGTTCAAGTAAGTTTTACTTGAGTTTTACGACCCAAAGCTAAACAGTTAATGTGTAAAATTTTACTATTTAAATGTTAATAATTTAAGTATTTGGCGCTCAACTTTTCAAGCTGAGCATCAGTGCTGAAAAGGACTTTAAGTATTTTTCACAGTCTGGCAGCAGTAATATGCAGCGTTGCCATATAGTGAAAACTTGTTGCATTGCGACAAGTTGGCAGGACAGCTGTTTATGTAAACAAGAAGAAGACGGAACGCTTATAAAACATTTGACTTTGCCAAAAAATACAAACAAATCGTGCAAATGTCCAAGCACACATTAATAGGTAGGTTTAATGGAGTCCCAATATAAACCAGATACAAAGCATATTTGCATCGTCAGGTGGCGGGACTGGTTTCATTGGCCAACATCTGGCCAAACATCTCACCCAGAAGGGTCATGAAATCACCGTTATTTCTCGGATGCCCGGTCCAAAGCGTATCACCTGGCATCAGCTGGAGAAACAGGGCATACCCAGCAGCGTGAATGGCGTAGTGAATGCCACCGGTCAGAATGTACTCGATCCGTCCAGACGCTGGACTCCGGGATTTAAGCAGAACGTTTGGAACTCTCGCATCAATTCGGCCAAAATGCTGAGTAGTGCAATCAAATCAGCACCCCAAGTCAAATCCTTTGTGAATGTGTGTGGTGTTAGTCTCTATCGTCCCTCGGCCACAAAGACCTACACAGAGGCGGATCAGGGCGAAAGCTATGACTACATGTCCCGCTTGTGCCTGGCCTGGGAAGAGGCTGCTTGCTCCGCAGACAGCTCGGAGCAGGGCTGCAAGTGTGTAAGTTTCACAGATATGTTGTTGAATATAAATTACTTTTAACTGACACCCTTTAGACCGTAGTGCGCAGTGGAGTCGTTGTGGGACGGAATGGCGGCATGATCAAGTCGATATGGTTGCCCTTTAAACTTGGATTGGGTGGTCCCATGGGCAGCGGGGATCAGATCATGCCTTGGATACACATGCACGATCTGTGTGCGCTCATACATCATCTGATGGAGAAAGGTGAAACGGGTGCCTTCAACGCCGTTGCCCCAGAGATAGCCACCAACAAGAGCTTCTCGCAGGTAAAGATTTTGTTTCATTGATGTCCCAAAATAACTGCTAATCCTTGTACTCGATTACAATAGGAATTTGCCAAGGCGTTAAATCGTCCCTGCCTTTTCAATGTGCCCGAATTTGTGGTGCACGCCATCTTTGGAAAGGAGCGTGCAGCGCTTCTGTTGAGCGGCGCCAGAATACAGCCCCAGCGGGCGATCTCCTCGGGCTACCAATTCAAATACCCCACTGCAAAGTCTGCTGTCAACGAGGTTGTTGGCAAATAAGCCAAGATGTGAATTTCAAATGCTTTACATTGGCAAAAATGATTATCTATTGTTATTTAATTTTTTGTATATATTATCGAAATTAAAATTAGAGCATACACGAATTAAACATTGAGTACTATAGTTGAAAATTGTGAAATTTAATTTGCCTAATTATTGGATTTAATTTGTTTCCACATTTGCTTATGTGGGCCATTTACGCGTCTGCTTATAATTATGTTATTTATATAATGTGCCATGCTTTATGGTTGAAATAATGGGTAAATTGGCCCAGACGACTTTAAGTGAGAGCAAAAAACGAAATTTATTTTTAACTAATTATAATTTTAGTGGTACATCCCAATCGGCTTACAAGCATTACTACTTTGTCTATTTTAAATGTACTTCACCGAATTAACAACAAATCTACAATGTTTATTTGTATAAACTAATCAGAATTTACAATCAAACAAAAAAAAATACATCTATTCAATCTATCATCAAGATTTTGTATTCCACTAAGTCCAATTGCCTCTAATATTAGAAAGATGATCTGCAAAATAAATCATCAAATTAATAACGCATGTCAATTGAATTAATTAGGCAAAAAACAAAAAGTATACATATGTACATATATATAGATATGTACATATGTGTGTATATATATATTATGTATATGGGTTATAACAATAGAACAGCAGCGGGTATAAAAAGGCAAATCAGTGCAAAGAAACCTCAGTAGCTCCATTGGAACCGGACTCGAAACGCAAAGGGTAAAATGCTATCGAAATCTCAGCAATTGTTGCTCGTTGTTGGGCTCTGTTTGGTATGTGTGTGTCGTGTTAAGGGAAATGGCTATAATACAATTAATTAGTCGCAATTAAATATGTAATTCATATTAATAAATTAGAGTGTGGCAAACAGCGCCGATGTGGATTGCACTGAACGACCCAAATTTGTGAGTCCAACGAAATGTTGTCCGATACATGATTTTATTAGTGCCGAAGTGGAGGAGAAATGTCAGCAGTATAAAGTAACACCATCAGAACAGCCGCCAATGTCGGACGAGCAGAGCGGCGAGGGCAGGCATCGTCATCATCATCATCATCGTCGCAGGTTCTTCGCCCAACAAGTAAGTACGAAGTATGAACCAACAGATCTTAGTTAATGATTGGATTTCTTTAAAAGTGCTATGTATCGTGTATCTTCAATGAGACCGGTTTCTATGAGGACAACAAACTGGATGCGATGAAGCTGAGTGACTACCTGGAGCTTGCCATTGGGGACGATGTTGAGTTACAGACCGTGACTAAAGATGCCTTCATCGAGTGTGCGGCCAAGGGTCAGGAGTTCAAGGAGAAATGGGGCAATCGCCCACGCCCCTCACCACCACCAAATCCATCCATGTGCCCACGCAGTCCCGCCTTCTTGAGTGGTTGCGTGTACTTTAAATTAATGAAGAACTGCCCGGCCTCCATTTGGAGCGACACCCAGGAGTGCAATGATAATCGCGAGTTCTTCAAAAATTGCAAATCCCCAAAACATCGTCCGTCAAGCGAAGATAAATCAGCAGCTTAAATGAAACTATGCAACCTACAAACTACCCCAGTATTCATAACAAAATTTAAAGTACTTAAAATGTATATACATTAATTTGTGCATATTTCAACTTAACAATTCCTAAATATGAATTAAATGTGAAGCGAATAATTACAGTTGCTAGAGCGAGAGAGCTATATGATTTTGTTTATTCGGGATAACTTGGTAAGCAAAAGGGTTTTCATACAAGACCGCAAATCTCGACCGATCGTTGCTACGGCATCTATATGATTTAGTGATCCGATCTGACCTAGTTTCAGCAATCTAGCTTTAAATCCAAGGCACTAGTTTCAATATAAATATATAAACGGACTCGGACTATATCGACTCGATTACTGGTGCGGCTCAAGAATACTCTATCGCTTCTGAGACGTCTGCTTTAATGAGTTAGAAACTTCAACAACACTGTAATACCCTCTAAAGTACCTTGGAAGGGTATTTAAATCATCAACATTTTAAAAACCTTATAGCAATGTTTGAAAAAATTAAATGTTTTAATTATTTAACAAAATTAATTATCAATATAAATAAATTTTTTTTTTCATACTCGAAATTAAATATATTTTATTCAAAAGATTTCAAAGTTTATTTAAATATAACAATAATGTATTTATTATAAAGCATTTATTATTGACAAAAATCTGTCATGTACAAATATGGAAAAATTTATAAATAGTTTATGTAAAATATAAAATTCTTTATTTATATTCTTAGTAATGTTTTTCTTAATAGTTTGTCAAACTCTTGACGAACTATTGTTGGGCAGGGCAAACTTCTCTTCTACTTTAACTAACTCCTTTGTAACTTGTATTAATTCGGTTGTGCACATCCTTTGTGGTCCTTATCTTTGCGTTGCACGCCTGGGCGCTCAATGAAATAGAAAATTCGATTTGCCACATTGAAATTGGTAATCGGGCGCATGTGCCACTTAGGCGGGCAGGAAGACAGTTGGTGTTCCGATTGTGCTTCAGTCGCATCCTGGCAGACAAGACACACGGACATGGCTGCAGTTGAGCGCGAGTTGGAGCAGTTCCTGGAGCAGTGCCGACGACAGCAGTTCAATGAGCAGGAAATGCGCAAAATATGCCAACCTCTTGTCTGGCATATGCGATTGAAGCAACTGCGTCGCTGGACGCAGTGGCTCCTGCTGCCCGCTTTGCTGGTCTATCTGCTGTGGAGCTACTGCGACACTTGTGCTTGGACAGCCAGCGCTGTTGGTCGCCTGCTGTTGATACAGTTGCTGCCCTATTGGAACTGGACGCCCTACTACAATGCCCAGTGTCTGATTGAGCGAGGGGCAGCGGAGCAGCCATCAAAGCCAAGTCTGGGCAGGTACGAGACGCACTGGGAGAACTGTGTGCTGTGCGAGTCATTGGGTAAGCAGGTTTTAAAACATATAACAAATTTAAATCAGCTTTATAATCTCTACAAAGAATTCGAAATTCTCACAACAAAAAAATAAAACCGAGTTTTATCTCAATTATCTTATATAAAATTAATACCTGGATTTCATAGATTATGTTTCCAAGACAAAAGTGTTTCCAAGAAAAAACAACTAATTACTTGCATTCAATTAATAAATCAAAAAAAATTACTTACTTTCTGGATTTTCCCAGTCATTCCAATAATTTATTTACCATTTTGAGTTGTTCTTTTCCAAATTTATTATGACCTTTACTTTTTTATTTCATTTTTAATTTAAATTAAATTATTATTTTAGATTGTATTTAATTTAATTTATAGCTCAAATTTTAGTTTTTTATTAAATTTGCAATTTGTTTAAAACGGTTTTTAAAATTGAGATCTTATCTTTGTCCACATGAAAAAATATACAAAAACAAGTAAGAACGCTGTAGTCGAGTGAGCTCGACTACCATATACCCTGAACCAAGCTTTAAATGCATTAAAGGTTTATCGTTTTTGGGGGCTGGAGTGGGCATGGCCCGATCTTAGTAATATACCTTCTAAGTTTGGTAACTGTAACTCTTGAATTGCGGGAGATACAAGCATTTATCGTTTTTTGTGGGCTGGAGTGGGCGTGGCCCAAAAAATTTTGGAGTTCGATCTTAGTAATATACCTTCTAAGTTTGGTAACTGTAGCTGTTAAATTGCGGGAGATACAGGCATTTATCGTTTTTTGTGGGCGGGAGTGGGCGTGGTTCAAAATATTTTTTACACATTTATGAAAGGTGTTACTAGCAATATACCTTTAAAATTTTGTGACTTAAGTTTTCAAATTGCGTGAGATATATGGGTTTATCGATTTACACCAACAGGTGTATCGGTTTAGGTAGGTGGAGTGGGCGTGGCCATCCAATTTTTTTTATCGATCTTTGGGGGAGTTACCAGTAACATACCTGCAAAATTTTGCGACTCTAGCTTGCAAATTTCGGCAGATATGCGCATTTTAAATTTCTAGGGACGAAGTTCCTGGGGGCGGCGGATGTGGGCGTGGTCCAAAAATTGGTATGCCAATCTTTGGAGGAGGTTACCAGCAAATTATCTTCCAAGTTTGGTTACTCTATCTTTAAAATATTCGGAGATATACGGGTGTGGTCGTGGCACCACAAATTTGTTATCGCTTCTTAAAGGCGACTACCAGTAATATACCTACCAAATTTGACGTTCCCTGATCAAAAACTGCGGAAGATATAGCCATTTGAAAATTTTAGGGGCGGGGTGATGTGGGCGTCGGAGGTGGGCGTGGCACATGCCGAACCAAAATTGGTGACTGTATCCATTAAATTGTGAGAGATATGTGGAATTTATTGCTATCGAAAATCTTAATGTATCGATAATTCAGAAACTGAGGCAGTTATCGATAAAATAACGCAAACTTGATCTGCGCCTGGTATACGAGATCTTATATTCCAAATTTGAAGTCTCTAGCTCTTATAATCTCTGAGATCCGCGTGTTCATACAGACGGACAGACGGACAGGCCTATATCGAGTCGGCTATTGATCCTGATCAAGAATATATATACTTTATGTGGTCGGAGATGCTTCCTTCTGCCTGTTACATACATTTGCACAAAACCATTATACCCTTTTTACTCATTTTTAATGGGTTCAGGGTAGAAAAATTATTAAATAAACACTAATACTAAAATGGATACTTTTGGATGTATTTGCTCCACCCGCACAGAAAGCATACCCACTGCCTCGAATGTCAGCTACTCCATGCTAGAGACGCAGTATTTGGAACGTGGTCTGCCCGTCATCATAACTGATTGCCATATGCGAATGGAATTGGATAGTTTGCTGATGCTTATCCTGGACAAGGCGCCCGATCTGCTTGCCAGTGAACCATGCGATGTGTCCAGCAATCTGCTGTTGAGGCAACTGTTCAACTTGGATGCTGCACTGCAGAAGATTCCTACAACATCTGCTTGGCATCTGCAGTTCCGCAACTGCGACTCCAAAGCAGTAAAAGCATCGCGTCTCTATTCGGACCGACCCTACTATTATCCTAGACATCTGGAGCCCTACTACTCCAGCTGGCTGCTGATGGCGCACAATGTGCCCCGCCAACAGACGGAGATCTTTGTGCGTGGCCTCATCTTTGTGCAGCAGCTGAGCGGCCACTTTGAGTGGCGTCTCCAACCCAAGCAGCCCTGCGACGAGGCCAGCTGTCCCAATCTCAGCCTCCGTCTGAATGAAGGCGAGTGTTTGGTCTACTCCACAGATCTGTGGCGCCTCAGCTATGGTCTGCAGCAGCTTCAAGCACGGCACGCTTCGATTGCCACTTTACTGGAGGTCAACTGGCAGCTGTAACGAGTCCATTAGAATGAAAGAAACAAATATCCAAGAATATCAAAAAAATATATATAATAACAAAAGTACAAATAATTGAAAACTGGTATTTAAAAGGAGTCTTGAGAAATATAATAAAAAAGTATTTTAAGTTAAGAAATATAATTTACTAAAAATTTAATAATGTCAGTAAATTTCAGAAAATAAAAATACAAAACAAATGTTTAATAATAAGCCACATCAAATTTACGAGTATTGAGAAACTAATAAAAAAAAAGTTATACAGTTAAAAAAAATAATATAATGAGAATGTAAACTTATAAAAGATTAATTTAATAATATAAGAGAATTTAAGAAAAATAATATATTCCTTTAAACCAAGAAACTACTTTAAAGACGCTTTTTAAAGTGAATACTTTATCTTGAAGACTATTTTTGACTTATGTTCCGACCCAAAATCACTTTGAAGGTTTGACCTATGCCGATTTTTGGACTATAATTTTGACTTATGTTCCGACCCAAAATTACGTTTAATTAATAAACATTATAACATTGCCAAAATAATTTGTGTTATTATTATTATAACTTTGCAGAAACAATTAGTGTTATTATTAATTACATCAAAAGCTTTCCAAAAAGGTTTTCTGCACGACGGAACTTATGAGCTTTTCACATCCGTTTGCCGCGGTACATATTTAATCCAGAACTTGTTCTTGGGCACCATCTGAAAGCCCATAATATCGCTCATCATATCCTTTGAAGTTTTCGCAGCCGGCTTCAGCTGGAACTTGATTACCAAATGATAGACTATAGACTTAACCTCCATTAGAGCCATTCGGTTGCCTGAAAAGAATTAGATTTGATAAGAAACACTTTAAAAACACATTATTTGTCATAGTTACCAATGCAATTACGGTTCCCAACGCCAAAAGGTAAGTAAGATAACGGTTTGATATTATGTTTGTTTTCGTCTGAAAACCGTTCCGGTATAAACTTTTCCGGCTCTGCAAAATGCTCCGGATCATAATGTAAACCTAAAATGGGTATAAATATGTGATCACCCTTTTTCAGAGAGATCACGATTTCATCATTTTCATCACGTAAATCGATATCTGCATTGCAACCACGATCCGTCATTGTTGCTGGCGGCCACTTGCGCAATGATTCAGATACAACCATATCCAGGTACTTCATGTGCTTTAGAGTATCATAATCCAACGGCTTTCCATTTAGTTGCTCTTTCGCCGATAAAATCTCTTCATATAGCTGCGCTTGCACCTCTGGATTCATGCATAATTCATAGGTGATAAAGCAGAGAGCGGTGGACACCGTATCAAAGCCCGCAAAGAAGAAAAGCAGACACTGCGCCAAGAAATCATCATCGGTGAACTTTTTACCGGACTCTGCCTCGTTTGCCTTGCGTTGGGCCTCCATAAGCAATTGGATCATATCAGGTCTTATAATCTTATGCTCCATACGATAATTAACAGCATCATTGACCAAGGTCCTAAAGTAGTTAACGCTTTTTTCATCTACCAAACTAACGCCTAGAGCCTAAAAAAAAAATTAAACATCATTTTAGAAAACTACTTTTCCTAATTCAAATTTATATTGGAAACTGTACCTTCATAATCCACGGAATAAATGTAAAAAGGAGGCTCTTTGCAATAGCCTTTAAATCAATTTTTGTAATGACCTGACCAATTTTAAAGAATTTGTTGTCCTTCTCTTCGAAGGAGTTGACTTTGATGCCAAAGGCAGCTGAAGCGATCACATCGTTTGTGAAGCTTATATTCCAAATTTGAAGTCTCTAGCTCTTATAATCTCTGAGATCCGCGTGTTCATACAGACGGACAGACGGACAGGCCTATATCGAGTCGGCTATTGATCCTGATCAAGAATATATATACTTTATGTGGTCGGAGATGCTTCCTTCTGCCTGTTACATACATTTGCACAAAACCATTATACCCTTTTTACTCATTTTTAATGGGTTCAGGGTAGAAAAATTATTAAATAAACACTAATACTAAAATGGATACTTTTGGATGTATTTGCTCCACCCGCACAGAAAGCATACCCACTGCCTCGAATGTCAGCTACTCCATGCTAGAGACGCAGTATTTGGAACGTGGTCTGCCCGTCATCATAACTGATTGCCATATGCGAATGGAATTGGATAGTTTGCTGATGCTTATCCTGGACAAGGCGCCCGATCTGCTTGCCAGTGAACCATGCGATGTGTCCAGCAATCTGCTGTTGAGGCAACTGTTCAACTTGGATGCTGCACTGCAGAAGATTCCTACAACATCTGCTTGGCATCTGCAGTTCCGCAACTGCGACTCCAAAGCAGTAAAAGCATCGCGTCTCTATTCGGACCGACCCTACTATTATCCTAGACATCTGGAGCCCTACTACTCCAGCTGGCTGCTGATGGCGCACAATGTGCCCCGCCAACAGACGGAGATCTTTGTGCGTGGCCTCATCTTTGTGCAGCAGCTGAGCGGCCACTTTGAGTGGCGTCTCCAACCCAAGCAGCCCTGCGACGAGGCCAGCTGTCCCAATCTCAGCCTCCGTCTGAATGAAGGCGAGTGTTTGGTCTACTCCACAGATCTGTGGCGCCTCAGCTATGGTCTGCAGCAGCTTCAAGCACGGCACGCTTCGATTGCCACTTTACTGGAGGTCAACTGGCAGCTGTAACGAGTCCATTAGAATGAAAGAAACAAATATCCAAGAATATCAAAAAAATATATATAATAACAAAAGTACAAATAATTGAAAACTGGTATTTAAAAGGAGTCTTGAGAAATATAATAAAAAAGTATTTTAAGTTAAGAAATATAATTTACTAAAAATTTAATAATGTCAGTAAATTTCAGAAAATAAAAATACAAAACAAATGTTTAATAATAAGCCACATCAAATTTACGAGTATTGAGAAACTAATAAAAAAAAAAGTTATACAGTTAAAAAAAATAATATAATGAGAATGTAAACTTATAAAAGATTAATTTAATAATATAAGAGAATTTAAGAAAAATAATATATTCCTTTAAACCAAGAAACTACTTTAAAGACGCTTTTTAAAGTGAATACTTTATCTTGAAGACTATTTTTGACTTATGTTCCGACCCAAAATCACTTTGAAGGTTTGACCTATGCCGATTTTTGGACTATAATTTTGACTTATGTTCCGACCCAAAATTACGTTTAATTAATAAACATTATAACATTGCCAAAATAATTTGTGTTATTATTATTATAACTTTGCAGAAACAATTAGTGTTATTATTAATTACATCAAAAGCTTTCCAAAAAGGTTTTCTGCACGACGGAACTTATGAGCTTTTCACATCCGTTTGCCGCGGTACATATTTAATCCAGAACTTGTTCTTGGGCACCATCTGAAAGCCCATAATATCGCTCATCATATCCTTTGAAGTTTTCGCAGCCGGCTTCAGCTGGAACTTGATTACCAAATGATAGACTATAGACTTAACCTCCATTAGAGCCATTCGGTTGCCTGAAAAGAATTAGATTTGATAAGAAACACTTTAAAAACACATTATTTGTCATAGTTACCAATGCAATTACGGTTCCCAACGCCAAAAGGTAAGTAAGATAACGGTTTGATATTATGTTTGTTTTTGTCTGAAAACCGTTCCGGTATAAACTTTTCCGGCTCTGCAAAATGCTCCGGATCATAATGTAAACCTAAAATGGGTATAAATATGTGATCACCCTTTTTCAGAGAGATCACGATTTCATCATTTTCATCACGTAAATCGATATCTGCATTGCAACCACGATCCGTCATTGTTGCTGGCGGCCACTTGCGCAATGATTCAGATACAACCATATCCAGGTACTTCATGTGCTTTAGAGTATCATAATCCAACGGCTTTCCATTTAGTTGCTCTTTCGCCGATAAAATCTCTTCATATAGCTGCGCTTGCACCTCTGGATTCATGCATAATTCATAGGTGATAAAGCAGAGAGCGGTGGACACCGTATCAAAGCCCGCAAAGAAGAAAAGCAGACACTGCGCCAAGAAATCATCATCGGTGAACTTTTTACCGGACTCTGCCTCGTTTGCCTTGCGTTGGGCCTCCATAAGCAATTGGATCATATCAGGTCTTATAATCTTATGCTCCATACGATAATTAACAGCATCATTGACCAAGGTCCTAAAGTAGTTAACGCTTTTTTCATCTACCAAACTAACGCCTAGAGCCTAAAAAAAAAATTAAACATCATTTTAGAAAACTACTTTTCCTAATTCAAATTTATATTGGAAACTGTACCTTCATAATCCACGGAATAAATGTAAAAAGGAGGCTCTTTGCAATAGCCTTTAAATCAATTTTTGTAATGACCTGACCAATTTTAAAGAATTTGTTGTCCTTCTCTTCGAAGGAGTTGACTTTGATGCCAAAGGCAGCTGAAGCGATCACATCGTTTGTGAAGCGCGTAAAATAATCCTTCATTTCAAGCTCTATTGAATTGCCACCTGTTTCCCGTTCCTGTTTCACCTGATTCTCAATGTATTCCACGCTCACTTCACAGCAGGCATGGATCAACTCGTACATGGATCGCATTTTGCTACCAGTGAATGAGGGCGTTAAAATATGACGCATCTCTTTCCACTCGCGGTTCTTCAGCTGCACCAGACTCTTTGAAAAAATCGTCTCAAATTTATCTGATGCATGGTGATTTATGAAATGATCAAATTCCGTAACTCCAATGCTCTTGATTAACTCCAAATCACGCACAACAAAAACGGGGTCGCGTAGGAAATAAGTTCCATAGACTTTTGCTTTCGGAAATTGCACATATTGCTCGAGCTGCCTACGTAAAGTGGAAACAGAACCCATTAATTCGTCAACGCGTACATTTCCCAACAGGGGTTTTGGCTTCTCATGCGGCACACCAAGCGCCTCAAATTTGTGATACGTGGATGTCGACCATTTGTAGAGTAGTCCCAGCAAAATGGTAACAAGTGTTAGCACAATTAATAACATTTCGGTTAATATAAGAACGATTAAATAAAAAATAACATATATGCGCAGTTAATATATGTATATCTCGAAATGCAGCGCGAGTCAAGCGCGCTCGATTATTACTGAACTGCCGCAATAACTATAGCACAGCTATATATAATATTCCTCTCTATGTTTATGTTTATTCTTTGTTCTCTCTATCTCTCGCTCTCTCTCTAACGCTCTTTCTCTCTCCCTACGTTGTTATTTAACAACACCTAATCGTCGGTGTTTTGCTAGAACTCTCTTTGAATTAACCTTGAAACCCTGCAAAAATAAATATACCGACTAGTTTAAATGTAATTTCAAGAGACCAGCACGCTCTTAAAATGCCTACCAGTGATTGGTTGCCGGTTTTGCTCTCTAATTATCTGAATTTACATTTCATAATATACATACAGTGAGCAAAGTCTTACTTTGCAAAACTGACTCAATAGGTGCAGGATGAAATAATAATGATCCCAAACACTTAAAGGCAACAGTCAAGCACGGCGGAGAGAGTGTAATGGTATGGGCATGTATCTCGGCAGCCGGTGGCGGAAATTTTGTGATTATTGAAACAACAATGGACAGGAATGTATACTTCAATATACTAAAAGAAAATTTACTCCAAAGTTCCAAAGTTCTTATTTAATGTGGTTTCATTGACACTGTTATATTCCTTAAGCTATCCTCTAATTGATCTGATCCAAATTTTTTAGATTTCTTTTCACTATGTTTACTAATAAAATATTTTCCCCAGTCTGGTGGCAAAAATTTACCAAATCCCATACAATATCTCCACTGTCAAAACAATTCAGCGCCAATAAGTAAAATGGACTATTTTTGTATATTAAATTTCACAAGTAGATAAATAAATAAATCTTGTTAATTTTAATGTTCGGTAGTTTAAAAATATCCATTTAATAGTAGAAAAATAAGAAAATATTCAAAAGTCAATAATTACATACATATTTTTGCAAAAGAACTTAGAAAATATGAATTTTTCCCCATGTAAAAACAAATATTCATCAGTGTGTATCATTTTTACTAGGTAAGCCATAAAATGGGTGAGCGGGTACACAAATTATTTGTACTGGTAAATATTGTTATCTGTGTATTTCCAGTATGATTTGTTGCTAAATAGCACATATTGTAAATAATGATCTAATATCGAATGAACAGCTGAAATTTGCAAGGTATTATAGTATATGCCGCAAAAGCTCAGCTATATATAATATTTCTCTCTCTCTATCGCTCGTTCTCTTTCCCTACGTTACTCTTTAACATGACCTAATCGTCGCTCATTTGTTAGAACTCTCTTTGAATTAACCTTGAAATAAAATTAGGAGCTACCAAAATAAATAAGCCTACTGATTTAATTGTAATTTCAAGAGATCAGCACTCTCTTAAAATGCCTAGCACTGATTGGTTGTCGATTCGCTCTCTAATTATCTGTATCTGCACTTCACAATATATTTTATTTATCATAATGCTATTCTGATTCTGCTGAAAAAAAATAAGAGAATGAAAATCAAGATTGCTGGGCGGTAAATCAATAATGTTTACTCAATGCGGTAAATAACAAAATTATATTACCGTAAGCTAGGCTATAAAGAGTTCAGCGGACACACAATATTATTTGTACTGGCAAATGGTGTTTTCATATTGTGTGTATTTCGTGTATGGTTTATCTTTATGTAGCTCATATTGTAAAGAATGATATAATATCGAAATAGCAGTTGAAATTTTAAAGATTTGATAGTATATTTCCAGAGTGTTTTCTATATGCGTGCATATATTTTGTACTTATTTTTTTATTTAACCGATTAAGATTAACAAACAATTTCAAATTCATATAATTTTGTTTAAAAAAAAAACACGATTTGTGTGACTTCCCATCCCTCTAAATCAGATAAACCCTCACATAGAATTTTAGACTAGATTTTTTTCTACAAATAAGGGCTTGCATTTCAACTTTTTATAATTATTGTCTATTTTGTGTAATGTTACCATTCAGATATTGATTATCATTAACAATTCAAACTGACTTATAATTATATTGTTTGTATGTGTAATTCTAATCGAACTTTCATACTTAAGTTTATCGACACTTGATGGTAATCTAATCGAGGTTTTTTTTTATAGATAATGCAATTTATTGTCATATGGAACATTAATTACAGGCATTACAAAATCGTTCCGTTGTGCAACTAAGCACCTTCTCTGGTCACAAACTTGATCCAAAACTTCTCTTTGGGCTGCATATGGAAACCGCTCAAGTGTTGCATCATATTCTTAACCGTTTTCTTTGCTGGTACTAACCTGAATCTGCTTACTAAATGGTAGATAATGGATTTTACCTCCATCAATGCCATTCTGTTGCCTAAAATTAAATTATGATTAATCAAGAGCTTAAATTTCTGTCTAAAAGTTTTCTTACCAATACAACCACGTGGTCCTAGACCAAAAGGCAGATACGAAAACGGTTTAATATTCCCTTTATTTTCATCTGAGAACCTTTCTGGCCTAAAAAGTTCAGGATCCTTAAAATAAAGCGGATCACGATGTAATGCAATAATGGGAATATTAATAACGTCACCCTTTTTGAACTTCACAATCATTTCGTTGTTCTCGTCCAACAAATCAATATCCTTGCCACACTCTCGATCCAGACTAAACGCTGGCGGCCACAAGCGCAATAGCTCCGATATAACCGAATCCATATACTTCATTTTGGACAACACATTGTAGTTGAGAGGCTCATCCTGCAGCTCTTGCTCCACTGACGAAATTTCGTCGTACAACTTTGATTGCACATCTTGATTCATGCAGAGCTCATAGGTGAGAAAACACAAGCAAGTCGAGATTACATCATATCCCACCGTGAAGAACAACAGACATTGCGCCAATAGATCCTCATCGTTAAACTCAGCGTGTTCTTCTCCGGATTGCGATGGAATTTCATTTAGACGATGCTCCTGAAACTTCCGCTTCGCCTCCATTAGCAAGTGTATCATATCGGGTCGTATTATTTTATGTTCCGTGCGATATTTCATGGCATCAAATACCAAATTATTAAAGTAGTCAATTTTTTTTGTGTCAGTGATTTTGACGCGTAAGAGCTGTAAATAAGTTAAAAGTTAATAAACAGATAAAAATCTGTACATTCAGAAAAACTAATCGCCGAGAAATGTAGAAAATCACAATTATTTTGACTCCAGTAGCGATTTAATCCAATAACAAACTTATATTCCTAAAACAAGTGTTGCTTTTCTTAATTCAAGTGCAAAAATCTTATAAAATGTAGAAAAAAAACTTTGAAATTCCATGGTGTTTTAATATTTGTTGTATTGTTAATCATTAGTATTTTATTAACTCAAAATTCTTATTATCTTATTTGATGCATTTTTTTTTTTAAACAAGGCAACATTTCTGGGCGATTTTGATTATAAAACGAATTTCTAAATACGAGTATAGCAGGGCGAATTATATATAAATATAATACCTTCATAACGCTAGGTATTATGCCATATAGCAGGACTTTGAACATAGACAGCGCAGAAAATTGCAGAACCGACTGGCCAAGTTTATAGAACTGATTATTTTTATGCTCAAATGAATTAACCTTTAGGCCAAAGGCAGCTGACGCAATCGCATCGTTGGCAAAGCGACCAAAATAATCCTTCATTTCCAGTTCGATTTCGTTTGTGTTCGCAACCCGCAGTTCACACTCAATATAACGAACACCCTCCACGCTGCACTCATTAATCAGCTGGAACATGGCTTTAAGTTTGCTGCCCGTGAAGGATGGTGTCAGAGTGTTGCGCATTTCCCTCCATTTATCGTCCTTGAGGGCTGTAAGGCTTTTCGAGAAGATGGAGTCGATGGACTCCGTGATCAGAGAGCGACGATTGGTGAAATTATCGAAATGCTGTATGCCCACCCGCTTGATCAGCTCGACATCGTGCAGCACAAAGAACGGCTCCCGCATATTGTAGAATCCATGGATCTTGTGATGCCTAAACACGAAATACTCATCGATCAACACTTTCAGCAACGGAGTTCGTCCCAGCAAAACGCTAATTTTAAGATTTCCAATAAATGGTTTAGGTGGCTCATGCACAATTCCGCGCTCCTTAAATATCTTATAAGGACCAATAGAAAATTTATAGAGCAGCACAACTACAACTAGCAAAAGTGTTAAGACAATTATAGCCATGTTGAACTGAAGGAATCAAAGATACGACTAAAACTTCAATTTAACCAAACTGAGTTTGCATGTCCTAACTGATGGTGAGTTCCTTATATCTAAAATATCTTATCTAATTACAAATGGCATTTGTTATCTTTTATAAATATGTAAATATATTGATAGTGTGCCATACATATTAAAATGGAATCTGCAAATATTTAGTCCATATTGTCCATATTGTTGCAAATATTGTGTCAAAAGCTAGATTATATTATGGAAGATATTGTCGTACATATTCAACAAAACTGAACTAATCAACTAGACGGTAAAATTTCGCTGATTAAACTGCAAATAAACAAACAGTAATTTATAATCGATAATTGCATTAGTACATTGCGTTTAAAATTATAAATGCAACAAAGTAATACAAATAAAAAATAAATAAATTGAAATACATAAATTGGTTTAGTTAAGGCTGTAATAAAATGCAAATATGTTGCCAAATACTCGCATACAAATCTGAATACATATATCTACTTAAATAAGCTAATCGATAAAGCGCACAACTGAAATGAAAATAAATTTAATCAAAAATTGTACAGCTTTCAATGCTCCCATAGGTAATCAAAAATAATGCCTAATCATGTCCGACAATTTAGGCAATTGAAAAAAAGACATGCAAGAATGCTGGACTACGATACACCCTGTTAAATTTATTATTCTAGTTATTTTTTGTTGCAAAATTTCAATTGGAATTAAAAATATTATCTTTTATTGCTCTCGGAAATCGACAGTTATCCATATTCAAGAAACGATGGCAGTTATCGATAAGTTCTGATATGAAATAGAATTGTTCTGCGCGGGGTAAAAAAGAGCTTATATTTTTAAATGAAGTCTCTCTCTCTCTCGCTCTCTCTCTCTCTCTCTCTCTCTCTCTCTCTCTCTCTCTCCCTCTCTCCTCCTCTCTCTCTCTCTCTTATAGTCTCTGCGATCCACTTTTCAACGGACATGGCTACATCGATCATGATAGATTATGGGTATGAAGATGCTCCCTACTGCCTGTTACATACACTTGCACAAAACCATTAAACCCTTAAAAGGGTTAGGGTTTTAGGGCATAAAATGCAAATTATTGCATCAGAAATTGTGCTTGGGAGCCGTTGCAACGTGCAGCATGAGTCAAGCAAATTTTATAATATCAATTACCGGAGGACATATAAAAGTGCACTGTCTGAGCTATGAGGCAAACAGTCGAGATTTTGAAATATGCTTGAGGACATCCAATTGGTTTATATGAACGTTAAAATATTGCGCTTCTGGGCGCTGCTCTATGATAAAAATGTGAAGCGCTACGTTTGCCTGACGATGAGCACCATCCACGTCCTCACCCAGCTGCTCTATCTGGTCACCACCAACGAGGGCCTCACTGGCATCATACGCAACTCATACATGCTGGTGCTCTGGATAAATACGGTGCTGCGTGCCTATTTGCTGCTGACCGATCAGGAGAGATATGTCCAGCTGATAAGCGATCTCAGAGGTTACTATTATGAGCTGAAGCGACAGCATGATCCCTACATATCACTGCTGCTGGCAAGGGTTAATCGACACGGTCAGATTATGGCACGGGGCAATCTGTTCTTTGGCCTGCTCACCTGCATTGGCTTTGGTCTGTATCCACTCAGCTCCAGTGAGCGAGGTAAGCTCTGACTTAGTAGCAGCTAATCTTTTCAATACTTTCAAAAAAGAATTTATCAAAATATTATTTTCAAGAAAAAAAAATATAAATTTTACTTAAAATAAAATTGAATCGTCTTAAAACAAATTTATGAATAGTTATGTTTTTAAAAAGTTATTTAATTTTTTGACTTTGTAACCATTTTTTTATATTTATATATATTCATTAAACAAATTATATTTATTAAAGCGTACAAAACTTAAACGAACTTATAGCTCGATTCTGGAATTTTTTAAGAAAATTTAATCAATTAAATTTAAATTAAGTATTCGATTTTAGACATCTACATAGATCTTATAAACAATTTATAAATTTTGAATTTATTTATAATTTTAATTTATTTTAAGTTTAATTCAATTCAGTTTCTTATTTTTTGTACTTTTTGAGTCGCCTGATTTTAGTTGACATTAGATTTAATGGTTGACATTAAATAGTAAATAAATAGAAATGACTTATCCTAAAATAAAAGCTTAGAATTATTTTCTAATATTTAGATATTTAATTTTTAGCCTTTTTAATTTTATGAACTTTTTTTTTAAGTTAAAAATTATATCTAAAGACCTAAAAAAAAACAATTTTTAGTTTTCAGTGCGATTTTCTTAAATTTTCTTTTACTAAAGCTTAAATATTTTTTTGATGGATATAAAACTAACAAAATATATATAAAATATATATAAAAATAAAAAATAATTTGAAATTATTATAATCAACTTGGAGTTTTCAGTTTGTATACAAAGCTGTTTTTAAAGACGTAGATTTAGTAGACTTAGTAAGGAGAGTTATAAGCCGCAGCTTTTGTCAGCCTTTTAATAAAAAACACTATTTTAATATTAAGATTTTTTTCTGAGTGTAATGTCAAATGTTTTTGCAAATGTAATTTGTTTGAGGCTCTTGCAGTTTTGCCATTCGGCAGCAAACTGCCGGGAATAGATGAGTATAAGTCGCCCTACTATGAAGTGTGGTTCTGCTTTCACATGCTCATCACTCCGATGGGATGCTGCATGTACATTCCGTACACCAGTCTCTGTGTGGCATTCATCATGTTTGGCATTGTGATGTGCAAGGCTCTGCAGCATCGATTGCGTACCGTGAGCAGCAGGATGCTGACAAAGACGCAGCTCTCCAGGGAAATAAGCGAATGCATTATCTATCATCAGCGGATCTTTGAGTAAGCTAAATAATAGGTGGAGTTTGTTTTTATATATATATGTTAATAGAACTTCATTCAGTTATATACGGAGCATAAATAATCTAACCACTTACGTATTTCTCATCGAGTTTCTGGCCTTTGGAGCGCTGCTCTGTGCACTGCTCTTCATGCTGATGTTTGTAAGTGTTGCTCAGGAGTTGGAGAATGAGTGATTTCTCATGTGATTTGTCTGTAGGTGGACTCAACGGCACATGTTGTCATTGTGAGTGCGTATATCAACATGATACTCGCACAAATCTTGGCACTCTACTGGTTTGCCAACGAGCTGAGGGAACAGGTGAGCATCGCAACTGGGATTAGGATTAAGCTGAGTACTGTTGCATTTTCAGAACCTGGCCATTGCTGTCGCGGCATACGACATGGAATGGTTCACCTTCGAAGTTGCAGTACGCAAGGAATTGTTATTTATGATATTACGTGCACAGCGACCAGCATCGGTGATTGATCATGAATTGATTGTCAAAAATGATTTCATGTTATTATTTTCAAATTACTTTCAGATACTCTTGGGCAACATACGACCGATTACATTGGAACTATTTCAGAACTTACTCAATACGACTTATACAGTTTTTACCGTTCTAAAACGTATTTATGGTTGATGCCAGAAATATGTTTTTGGAATTTGTATTATTGTTACTAGATATTATATATTGTTAACAAGAGCTCACATTTTCTTAAATTGCATATTCTTCTTTTTGAAAATGATGAGATAATTTTCCAATTTCGTTCGAAATTTCGAAATCTCTTTTAATTTAAATTTGCCATGCTTAATGCTCTATTTCATCGGCAGATGTGGGGATAAAACATTCAATTATTTGTTGTATCAAAATAATAATGAATTCAAAATGCAGCATTTATTAATTTGCAATTAAATTTTATGTTTTCATTTTTGTTTAATACAAATGGCAACTCAATTGGTAACTGCTTTCTACAAATCTTGATTTGCGCACATAATTTTACATAAATTTAACTTAGCTTTGTAAACAAAACACGTCAAATTCTCTTCAAAATTAAACAAAAAAAAAAAACAAAGAAATCATTTTGTCAAACCGGATAAACCTAAATATATGATATATTTAACTTTCGGAGTTTGATCAATTTTCTTTCTTTCTCCCAATTCACAGTCAGTTCTGCCCGACTGAAACGTACTCAGTTTATTATTTTTTATACTATTATACCAAAATGGTATAATTATACTATTATACCAAAATGGTATAATAGTTTATTGGTTTTGTGCAATGTCCGTCATGCTGTCTGTCCGTCTGTCCGTCCGCCCGTCCGTCCGTCTGTCCGTCCGTCCGTCTGTCCGTCCGTATGAACGCGCGTTCTGCCGTAATTTGCAAGCTAGAGTCGCAAAATGTTGCAGGTATGTTACTGGTAACTCACCCAAAGATCGATAAAAAAATTGGATGGACACGCCCACTTCACCTACATAAACCGATACACCTGTTGGTGTAAATCGATAAACCCATATATCTCACGCAATTTGAAAACTTAAGTCACCAAATTTTAAAGGTATATTGCTAGTAACACCTTTCATAAATGTGTAAAAAAAATTTTGGACCACGCCCACTCCCGCCCACAAAAAACAATAAATGCCTGTATCTCCCGCAATTTAAGAGCTACAGTTACCAAATTTAGAAGGTATATTACTAAGATCGAACTCCAAAAATTTTTTGGGCCACGCCCACTCCCGCCCCCAAAACCGATAAACGCCCATATCCCCCGGAATTTAAGTATTTCTTAACTGTACACAAATAAAGGTATAATAGTATTTCGCTGTCGGTTACGTCCGACTGCAACGTTCTATCTTGTTTTTCATATATATTTTATACGTTTATTTTAAGTTTCCAATGAAAAAATATATTTGCTCAGTTCAATACTTAACCAAAAGTTTTAATATAGCGTTTCGAAAATATTTTTAACTGAAATACGTAGTTGCGTTAAGGCATAACTTTAACATATAATCAAGTTTACAATAGATGCATTAATATTAGTCACATTACTTGCTAACCAGTAAAAAATATGCTTGCCATTGTTCGCGTTAAAAAATTATTGTGCATTGTTTTTAATAAAAACAAATGAAATATTAAATAAAAATTGATTTATTTTAACAAATGGTGTACAAAATTGTATTTTGTTTAATTGAAAAATTTAGTAAATACAGAGAATTTAACAAAATAATTTTAATACCCTGAAGCCATAAATTCGTGCAAAAATGTGTTTAATGCAGAACAAATCATCTCTGACCCTAGTAAGTGGATATATTCTTGATCAGGAAATCATCAAAATTCACAACTTCGCAACTACAAAATCTTTGTAAATCTTTGATTTCTTTCTCCTTGCATAAATTCTTTAAATATAAATTTGCAATAAACATTCAATTCTTTTGATATTTAGGATTTGCAAAATAAACAAGATAGAACGTTGCAGTCGGACGTAACCGACAGCGAAATACTATTATACCATAATTTGTGTGCAGTCAAGAAATACTGTCCAAGTTTGCCTTTTTGAATGGGAACACATTCTGGCATATAAGTGAGCGTGGCTTTAAATGACGGTGAGCAGATTTACCCGGGGAGAGCAGACACAAAAATTGTATAAGCTACTTTCACTCTTAAATTTCGGAGATATGGGCTTTTCGAGACTTTAGGGGCGGGAGTAGGCGTTGCCAAAAAAAATTATAGAGAAGTTTCCTAATAATCTTCCTACACAGCTTAGTAACTAACTAACCTGAATTGCAGGCGATATGCGCGTTGATCGGTTTTGGGGTCGGAAGTGGGCGTGGCCCAAAAAATTTTGGAGTTCGATATTAAGAATATACCTTCTAAGTTTGGTAACTGTAGCTCTTAAATTGCGGGAGATACAGGCATTTATTGTTTCTTGTGGGCGGGAGTGAGCGTGGTGCAACATTTTTTTTCCACATTTATGAAGGGTGTTACTAGCAATATACCTTTAAAATTTGGTGAATTAAGCTTTCAAATTGCGTGAGATATATGGGGTTATCGATTTACACCAACAGGTGTATCGGTTTATGTAGGTGAAGTGGGCGTGGCCATCCAATTTTTGGATCGATCTTTGGGGGAGTTACCAGTAACATACCTTCAATATTTTGGCACTCTAGGTTGCAAATTACGGCAGATATGCGCATTTTAAATTTATAGGGACGAAGTTCCTGAGGGCGGCGGATGTGGGCGTGGTTCAAAAAATGATATGACAATCCTTGGAGGAGATTACCAGCAAATTACCTTCCAAATTTGTATACTCTACCTTTAAAATTTTCGAAAATATACGGAGCTATCGATTTACAATCGGAATTGTCGATTATAGGCGCAGGTGTGGGCGTGGCACCACAAATTTGTTATCGGTTCTTAAAGCCGACTACCAGTAATATACCTACCAAATTTGACGTTCCCTACTCAAAAACTGCGGATGATATATTGATTTGCTAAAATCAAATTAATCGATTTTCTAGCTCCTTAATGGACGTAGGACCAAACCCAAGACACTTTAACTTTTGAGGGTACTTTGCAGTATACGTTCCTAGTTTCAAGTCTCTATCGCTAAGGGTGTCGGAGAAACGCGCGTTCATACAGACGGACATACTTACAGATGGACGGACAGCATGACTGACATTGAACAAAACCAATATACTATTATACCTTTTTGATATAATAGTATACAAATAAAATCTGATGTTCATTACTTGGCTGACTTCAGTAATGTTTTCAGCCAGTGAATCATCGGACATTTTCAAATAAATGTATTTCTCAGTATTTCTGTATTATTAATTTCAGTTCTTGCTGATTTTTATACGATTTTTATATGATACCGAAGGTATATAGTAAATTGAGTCATGCTGTCTGTCCGATTAAATCGATTTTTGCAACTCGAACATTCCTCCCACAATTTGGGCGTTCCGGGTGTTCCTAGCATCAATATCTCTAATTATTCCTTTTATGCTTTATGTGACTCGGAGACAGCAGGTACTTAATGGACAACAGGAAATTCTATATCACAGATCTGTGGGCTCCAAATAAGACAGATTCACATATTTCTATATTTATTTAATTGTCTACTTTCTCGGATCTTCCACTTTAAGATGGTCGTAGTTTGTATATTAATTTACAAAGCTCAATCGTTTCTTATCAGTTGAAGATAATTATATATTTATAAATAAGTAGATATACCTATCTATCTACGCATATATATTGCCTTGAATTAATACCGAATCCAATCCGGGTCCCCTTAAGTCATTGGCGCTGCTTGTTATCAGTGGTACTTGATGAGTGCATCGTTCGATGTGTTTCTAACAGCCTCAGATCCGTGTCCCTATCTCTGACCATTGCTATAAAATGTCGGGGTCCGATTCTGAACATTCAGTTTAAATCTGCTTCTATTTCGACCAGTTGACCATAGCAGAAAAAGATGAAATTAAATTGGATTTTCTTTACTTTATACATAAGTCTGATCCTAAGCAAAGGCGAATCCTCCATCGAAGCTGAAACTAATGAGGTAAGTTAAGAAGAATGAAACATATTAGACAAGCGAAAATTTATAATTCCAATGTTTAACAGTCCTGCAAAGCATCAAGGAGAGAGGAGGAACAGTGCGGATCATATGCCTATAAGGCTGTGAAACCACTGCTTATCTATTTACAACGACTTAGGACAGAAGTTGACAACAACGATAATAAAACATCCATTAAGAATGGTGAAATTAAAGAGCTTAAATTTAAAATAGCCCAATATGAATCAGATTTAATTAAGGAATTAAGAGAGCAGGTAATTATGGGATTGAGAGAACAGATCAGCAATAAGGACAGGGAATTAAAACAGCTCCAGGAAAAGTTATCACAGCAAAATGTATATGAAACTATCATTCAGGAACTGAGAAATCAAATCATGATAAAAGATAACAATAAAACTGCAAATCTGCAGAACAAGCTAGTTGATCAAAAGGAAAATGTAGCCATAATTGCGGAATTGAGAAATCAGATAGATCTATATAAGGAGAACTATGATCTGCAATCCAGCAATTTGCAATTACTCAAGAATGAACTGAATAATCTTAATTCCACACAACAGCGTCAAATCGATAGCTTCATCCCATTGAAGCAGTGTCAAAAACAGTTGGACGATAATAATAGAAATCTTGACCAAAAGAACCAAGAAATATCCCAATTAAAAAACTCACTGCAGGTTCAAATTAAAAGCAATGACAGCAAAGTGAAGGAGTTTCAAAAACAGTTGGACGAACATAAGCGAAATCTTGACCAAAAGAACCAGAAAATATCCAATTTAAAAAACTCACTGCAGGTTCAAATTAAAAGCGATGACAGCAAAGTGAAGGAGTTTCAAAAACAGTCGGACGAACATAAGCCACGGGAAGATGACGATGATTCATTCTCTGGCGATGGTCCATGGTTTGTCATTTAATGGCAAAGACCACTAAAATTATTTGCAAAATTAAATATAATTATTAATGTAGTTATAATATTAACAATAATATTGTAACAATAAATTTGTGTTCAATCTGCGTAAAAGAAAAATATATACACATATAAAACTGTGAATTTTATTGGCATTAAAAACAATAATAAAATACAAATTTTGTTTTGCTTTTTCGGTAGCGCTGAGAGTTCAAATCGAGCTCAAATTTTTATCCCATGCAGATTTCGTCAATCAAATTATTTTAATGATACACAAATTGATACTTTGAGACAAAATAACCAAATGAAAATTGCTGCCAGCATTTTCATCTTCTTTTTGGTGTTTTTAAACTATGATACCGAAGGTATATCGAATCTAGACCTCAAATTTCTTGATTCTCACAACATAGAGTGTTTCCGGGAAAAATTGTAGAATGGTACCACCACTATTTCCATAATTTTAATTATCTTCTGTTACTTCTGTATTCTTATTATTAAATATAACAAGGACGAAGTTAATCTGCTAATGTTTAGATTTCAGTTCTTGCTGATATTTGTTGTATAGAGTTGATAGAACAAGTACCTTTAAAACATTTGTTTTTAAATTTTTTCTTATGATATCTGTTTCAGATCTGTCTTCGGAGTTAACCATTTTTTAGTCTTAAGTTTGATTATTAATATAAGAATTTATAAGAATTTACTTCTTAAATAAAATAAAAACTATAGATTTTGTTACAATCCATTTATTGGTTATACAAACAAAAACTCACGACTATTCAAAATCATTTTTAAACACAGTGTGCAGAAAAACGTTTACAGTATTGTGGCCAATACTTTCATTTTGGGCCAGAAATATCCACGGCAACTGCATGGCAGCAGTCATTTTAAGCTTCTGCAGCATCAGCGGCGCAAGTTGCAGCAGCAGATTGTAGCTCATTTCATAAATCAACCCCTTACAATGTGGCAACAATTATATAAAATTTGAAAATTTGGCTTAAATAAGTCGTGGCTAATAGATTTATAATCCATTCGTTTCAATTAAGTAAATGTTTCGCTTTAACAAAATCAAGCTGGTATAAGCCATTTAAATACATCAAATATAAAGCTATGAATTGTCTGTCAACAATAGTGACTAAATAAATAATATCCAGGTAAAATTTGTAGTTTGTTGAAAATACGCAGAAATATGCTTAAAACTTTACATTGTTATGTGGATTTCACAATTTTATTATTTTTTAATTTTGTTTTTTCCTATGATAAATAAATTAAAAGTATATTGAACTTAATCTATTTACATCACAATTATGCGTGAACGACTATAAAAGATGGTGTTTTGAATACAATGAATACAAAAAGATGGCTCTTCACTTTGGTACTTTTCGGTTGCCCCACAATACCGTAAGCGAATAGTCTAATAGCTGCACAGATTATAGTTAAGGTTTTTAAGCGACTCTGACAATTGCCACACGATTGTCTATTGTTGGGCATAGTTGGGATTGTAGGGCATTTGCTTCTCGTAGCCACCGGGCATAACGCTCGGTCCTGGATTAGCCATGGCCATGTCATATGTGGGTGGATTCATGCTCGCAGCTCCAGCTCCTGGCTGCGGCATGGGCATAGGTGGATATGCTACCATATTCTGCTGCATCCTGAAAATAGAATGAAATAGTTAGTTATGCTCCTGAATATTTATGGGTAAAGTGCTATTCTAACTTACCCAGGCATGGGCATGGCCATGGGCATGGGCATCTGTTGCACGCTCACGTTACTAAAGGGAAATATATATAAATATATAAGTTTTACATTATGTGTGTGGTATGTTAGTACTTACCCCGTTGTCTGTGTAGGATATGGAGCACCATAGCTGTTGGGCTGATAAGTGGTGGCTGGTATCTGTGTCACGGGGTAACCGCCAGGCGCTGTATGTGTGGCCGATGTAACCACAACTGGCGCTGCAAATAAAAATGAATAAAAACCAAATTAGTTGCGAGTATTGATTGTTGATTTTAATTTAGATTAAGTATTAATCATTTTTTACATTACATATTCGCCAAACGCAGACTTTGAGTTGACAACGAAAACTGCAGTCTGCAAACTTGTTTATAATTTGATTAGCGAAACGTATATTTTTGTTGAAAGCAGTAAGGGTAATATCAGTACAAAATATTGATCAGTTACTTCCGAAGATAGAAATATATTTTTTCTAAACAGTTTACTGAGTGTCTCAGAGTGTGTTTTCTCGATAAAAAATTATTGTGCATTGTTTTTAATAAAAATAAATGAAATATTAAATAAAAAATTTATTTATTTCAACAAGTGGTGCAAAAAATTGTATTTCGTTAATTTGAAAAATTATTTAATAATTGCAGAGAATTTTTCATTCATTAATAAATAAATTTTTATATTTTGTATACCCCTAACCCATTAAAAATGGGTAAAAAGGGTTTTGTGCAAATGTATGTAACAGGCAGAAGGAAGCGTCCCCGACCCCATAAAGTATATATATTCTTGATCAGGATCAACAGCCGAGTCGATATAGCCATGTCCGTCTGTCTGTCTGTCCGTCCGTCTGTCCATCTGTATGAACACGCAGGTCTCAGATACTATAAGAGGTAGAAATTTCAAATTTGGAATATAAGTTCTCGTGTATCAGGCGCAGATCAAGTTTGCTTTATTTTATCGATAACTGCCTGATTTTCTCAATTACCGATACATTTCAATTTCCGATATCAATAAATTTCACAATTTAAGAGGCAGAGGCTTCTATATATATGCATATACATATTAATGATCTATTGCTAAAATTTCATTAAGGTCTGATAAGAAACTTCAAAGTTTTAGTCGAAATTATATTTTCATATTGATCAATATATTTGTGTGTATTCTGCTGAGCCCCGGTTGCTACTGTTTCGTGTACATGTATATCTGTATGTATGTCTGTATTTATGTATGTATGTATGTATGTATGTATGTATGTCTGTATGTCTGTATGTCTGTATGTATGTATGTATGTACACGTGTTTGTAGCCAACCAGTTCGGGTCACTTCGAGCTTGGGAGTAAAAATCCTTTGCAAGAAATGCACTTTCAGAACGGAACATTTGAGTGCAAATCATCTTTAAGGAAAATTGGCCAATAAAACTAGAATATATTTAACAACTGGGTTAAGGGTATACCGTAGTCGGGACAACTCGACTACAGCATTCTTACTTGTCTTTTTTGATGATGATTATTTTCTATTGTCCAACCTCCGCCCTGTGTTTCCTTATCGCAACTAACTTTAAACGGATCGAGACAATAGTTGGGCACGACGATCTGATGAATATCACTACGACGTACATTTTCACATTTTCAAAGCTGCTGGGAAACTTAATTGCCTCCTTGAGCTTACTCACAATTTAATTCAGCATTTCGCTTTGCCTTCTCTGATCTAATTAATGGTAAAGTTCCGCAGTTCAAAATCTTCAGGAACACTGCACTCCACTGCACTTTATGTGCATAAAAGAAACACAGTAAAATAACATTCAGTTCTGAATATTTAAGTATTTAAAATGAGCACAGATCACACAAGACTGAAGAAGCAATGCCGATAGCTGTTGAATTTATATTTATTTACAGCCTGCTTCTAGGTACTATACTGTGTAATATCGTAATCTTTTTCTCGGAAACACATATTGTTGGAAATTTATGTGCAGGTTCTTCAAAGAGTGTTCTTGGGCAGAGTTTAATCTAAATATATACAGTGGCTCGAAGCGAGATTCGAGCAGTGCCTAGCAAAAAATTTAAAGTGCTATAAAGTTTAAACAAAGAAAAAAACGCAAAATGCTTAAATGCCAATTTGTTTAAAGTTATATCACTTTTTAAAAGGAACTTTAGTTTTTATTAAAATATTAATTAATTAATTAAAATTAATCAAAAACTAAAAACATATCCAAAATAAATATCGAAGCAGAATTCGAGCAGTCTTAAAAAAGTTACATTTTTGGCGAACAAAAGCTTAAATAAGGATATTAATACTTAGTACGATATCCTTTAGCCTTAAGAACTTCGCTTAACTTATTATCATGGAAGATACCAGCCTCCGGGTAGTTTCTGGACTGATCCTGCTCCACTCCTCCTGCAGAGCATTTTGGGGATCCTGTTTGCAGGATATGTTGTGTTCCCGGATGTTATTTTCCAGCAGAGCCCACAAATTTTCAATAACATTTAAATCTGAAGACTGGGCCGGTGGAATTATGGTGGGGACAGTTCCAGATAAGCCAGGACTGTACTATTCCGGCCTTATGCCTGGGGTCTTTGTCCTGGTAGATCCGGAAAGTACATCGGTTTCCAGCTTCTCGGCACTTTGGAGTTAATTTTCCTTTAGTATATCAAAGTACACATATTTGTCCATTGCTGTTTCAATAAACACAAAATTTCCGCCGCGGGCTGTCGAGATAGATGCCCATACCAGGACACTTCCTCCGCAGTGCTTGACTGTTGCCTTTCAGTTTTTGGGACTCAGATCAGTATTGGAGTGTCGCCACACATAATTCCGTCCGTCCGAGCCAAAAATGTTTAATTTGTACTCAAATTCAAATATGATTGTGTTCCAGAACTCCAAATCCTTGTCCAAGTGGATTTCGAAGAACGTCATCCTAGACCCTATGTTTTTGCTTTTACAAATTTCATTTTCCGTTGTTCTCGGGCATTTAAGTCATGGTGGCGCAGAACTTGGAGCACAGTTCCCATACTGGTCTTTTTCCTTATTTCATCCTGCACCTATTGAGTCAGTTTTTGAGCCGATAGCTTAAAATTTCCCCTTAAAATTTTGATGATCCTCGGCTCGTCCTGCCCGGTGAAAATCGGGTTTGGTGCCATTCCGCCCTTGTCCTCTGTCCAATTTTCGTCCACGAAACTCCAAATGATGTAGAATACAGTTGAGGTGTTTAGATTGACCATTTTAGCTATTTTTCGATATGAATATCCGATTTTTAAGTGTTCCAGGATGAGTTTCCGTTGTTCAATGGTAGTCCTTTTGCCCATTGTCCTTGTTGGCTTATTGCACCCGAGATGCAGATTATAAATAAACTGAATTAGAAGGATTGGTCTATTTATACCGAAAATATTCAACTTTAGGTAAAAAATCCGGGTTTTATGGCACCCAGGTGTCCATAATGTAACTGCTCGAAACCTGCTTCGACCATAAAAAGAGGTACTTTTTTGCATAACCCTACCTAGCAGGTGGAAAAACCACAGTTTATTAGAGTCATATATTCATTTTTGTGGTTAATAAATGTACCTGCCTTGGGTTTTTGGAATTTTTGAAAAATATTGAATAATGAGTTTATGGCAGGCAATTCAATTTTTTGCTAGGCACTGCTCGAATCTCGCTTCGAGCCACTGTATATGTATATATGTATGTATATGTATATATATTATTAGTTAGCATGCGCTTAGTGCGGGTTGGATTATCTAAGTCGTCTACGTTTTATTTTATGAAAAGTTTTGCTAAAGGGTAACTCCTAGTCGAGCTTTCTTACTTGTTGTTATTGTCATGTACTGAAGCCATAAACAAAGCTATATACATCTGACTTCCGACGCGCGAGTGATAAGAAATATATAATATGTATAGGGACTTCCATTATTGATGTAGCTGTATTTAAAAGTGAATTGAAAATTAATTATTATTGCACCCCACAAAGTCTTCCGGAGAGTCATTGACATTGTTAAGAATATATTTTGAATAAGACAATTTATTGTAATGCGTATCTGGTCTGAATGTACTATTAAAAATTACAAATAAGATGAAATCAAACTTGATTGAATATTATTTAATCTGGAATAAATGGGTTCAATATAATATTCGATATACAACTTTTAGAGCTATATTAACTTTTGATATACCTTGCACTGGAATCAAGATCATCTTATTGTAGATTACATAAAAAAATATATTCTCAAGGTATTCAGATACTATTTCTATCCCTTCTCGGCCTTATCATTATCTCAACACGTTTTAGTGGAGCACAGTAACGTCATCGGCGTACATCAGTACCCGAGAATAACTTATAACGGACGGAAGGTCATTTATAAATAAAGTAAATAACAAGGGACCAAGGTGACTTCCTTGTGGTACTCCGGAAGTAACCTGAACAGACTTTGAAATAAAACCTCTAAAGAAAACTCTCTGTGTTCTTGATAGTAAGTATTTTGAGATCCAATTAATCAGATTATTTGGAAAACCCAGAAGATAAAGCTTGTGAATTAGCAAAGGGTGATTCACAGAATCAAAAGCCTTACTGAAATCAGTATAAACAACCTCCGTTTGCATTTTGTTCTGAAAACCTTTGATAACAAAAGAGGTGAATTCTAATAAGTTAGTGGTTGTAGATCTGTATTTCATGAACCCATGTTGACAGGGTGAAATCAAAGATCTACAAAAATGTTGAAGTTGAGAAGTTATCAATTTCTCAAAAACTTTAGGAATGGCAGACAATTTAGAGATACCTCTATAATTTTGAACATTTGATTTGTTTCCCTTTTTAAGGAGAGGGATAATAAATGATTCTTTCCAAATATTAGGAAAAGAGCTTAACTCCACGGACAATTCAAAAAGTTTTAGCAAGGGCTTCAAAAGACCATCGGCACAGTACCTTAGCACACAGCCAGGTACCCCATCAGGTCCCGGTAAAAATACTGGCTTAATACCCTTCAAGTCCCTAAGTAAAGTGCTCTCAGTTATCACAGGTTCAAAAATGCAATTAGAGCGACTGACCGGATAAGGATATGGCAAAACCACCTGATGATTATGGGTACTATAGGTAGATTGAAAAAATTCCGCAAATAGATCGGCAATGGCCTGATCTGAGTCTGCAGTCTTTTTTTCAAAAAATACAGTAGAAGGAAGTGCTGTTGAACCACGCTTAGTGTTGACAAAGTCATAGAAACGTTTAGGATCCCGATGAAACTGTAAACTACAGTTTCTTAGGTAATCCTTATAACATTTGTCATTTATAAGAGAGAAATTGGATCGTGCAATCAAATAACGAGAGTAATCCAAGGAAGAGCCAGTTTCCCTGAATTTCTTGAACATTCTCGACTTTCGATTTTTTAAATTGATCAATTCCCGCGTAAACCACACAGGTTTATTAGACCTACATGGCTCACGATCAGGAACACACAAATCAAATAAATCGTCCAGAGTTTTGTAAAAGATATTGATTGCTCCATCCATGTCCTCACAACTATAAAGCTGGGACCAGTCAGTCTGCAATAAGAGTCGCGTTAATTTGACAAAATCGGTTTTCCGAAACTGACGAACTCGCCCTGATAGCTTGTTATCCTGACTTGATACCTTAGTGGGCAAATCAAACAGCACTTCCAGAGTAGGGTGATAGGGATCTTCAGGATAGGACATGGGTTCGGAACGGGAAAGACAGAAAAAGGAGGGATCCATGACAAAAACAAGATCAAGCATCTTATCTAGCGAATTTGGGATAGCATTGATTTGACTCAAAGATATCCCAAACAAACCATCGAGAAACTCACTTTGAGTCGCAGGCATCAAGACACTTGAGTCTGGACAAGAAGTCCATGTAGTTCCAGTGAGATTAAAATCACCAAGAACTACAAGAAAGTCACGATCAGAAAGTTTAGTAGAAACATCTGATATAGCATCTAAATGGGACTGATATATGGAGCTATCCGAACACGGTGGGATATAGGAACACGTAATAAAAACACCAACACCATTTACACACAATTTAACAACAATGAACTCAATATCTATAGAATTATCTGTCATTACTAACTCAGAAGATAACTCAGCATCGATAGCAATAAGTACACCTCCGCCTCGACGGAGATTGCGATCTTTTCTATAGATAGTGAATCCATTAGATAAAATTTCGGAACTTAAAATGTCGGGCTTTAACCAGGTTTCGGAGAAGGCAACGACATGATAAGGAAAAGAGATACTGTTTAAATATAAATTTGTTAGTTTACTACCCAAACCTCTTACATTTTGATAGCCAAATAAGAGAGAGCTGGTTAGTTTTTTGTGCTATCAGAAACGACAAGAGGTTTGTTCAAACTACCACTAGAAGAAGGAAGAACAATCGGAGACCGATTTTTCTTTTTCGCAGTATATTCCTTCACAACAACATGGTCCGGCCAGAATTTTTTGCAACAAATGTTACTGAAATATTCAGGCGAAACATTTATTTTAAAGGAAGAGATTTCCCGAATATAAGAAAATTGAAATTTTTCCACCTTTATGGGTGCTTTAATTTTAGCCTGAATATAGGACTTAACATCATCCGATGTGGTATCAGGGGAAAGCCTGGAAACAAATATTTGTTTATTAGGTGGAACACCTACTAGGGTCATGGGAGGAACCTTAGCAACAGCAAGTGGTGGAGCTGTAACTTTGGTCTTATGACCAGTTGATTCAACTGATACATTAGCACCAGCATTTAGATTTGCATCCACGGTGCTAACGATCGCTGATTCATCAATATTTTCGGGAATGGAAGTCACAACATCAATGGGCATTATGTTGTGACTTCCATCACTTCTACTTTCGAGAGACGGGGAAGAAAGATTAATCAATTCAATGTTAGGTACAGACATTGTGGGCACTTGAAAGGGGACCGAAAGTTCATTTGGGCCCACAGACAGCCTAAAGTTTGCCTTTTTACGCTTTGGAGAATCATTCAAAAGTTTCATACCCTTGAAATCATTCTCCAAAGCCGAGAATCCATCGAAAAGTTTTTTAAACCTACCAAACAGATCTCCAAAGCCAATCTTCGTCTGCCTAATAAAGCCCATCATGTCCCTTTCGACATCCCTGCACTTATCACAAGTCCACTTTAAGCCTGATTTTGAATTAATCAGGTCAATGATACGACCGTTCAGGCCAGCACATTTTTCGTGTGATACATTGTCACACAACCAGCAGCAAACAAAGCCCAACTTATTATTTGCACGGACCTGGCAATTTTTATTGTAGCAGACACTCGACATTATTAAAAGATTAGAAATAATTTTTTAAAAAAAATTCAAAAATATACTGCGCAAAACAAGAATAAAGATAAAAAATAAGTAAATAAATAAATATAAATATATATATAAAGAGAAGAAAAGAACAGACACAATTCAACCTTTAGCACACCCAAGGGTTAATATAAAAGAGATGTAGCTATGTACTTACACACAACAACAACGCTTAACACAGAAAGTATAAAACGGCGCGGGCGCGACGACCGAAAAAAAAAAAAAAAAGCACAACGGAATAGGAGAGACAAAATAGAAAAAAGAGCGCCAACAGCTACCAACAACAATGTTAAAGCGAGCGCGCGAGAGAAAACACAAGCGAGAGCGTAAAAGTACAAAAACAAATTGTATGCAGACACAAATATAAACACCAAAGCTTGATTTGAGCTGCCGTTTGTTGTTGTACGAAAGAACGCTTTGTTTTGATTGTTTAAACTATATTAAAGTTCAAACAATGTGTTTAACATCGACCGGTAAAACACAGAATTGCCAATATTTTGTTTTAGCACAAAAGTAACACAGTTTAAACATGCAAAAACGAAGGGAAATAAGTAAATTTCGATGCGCAATGAAAAAACACGTCCGTTGCCAATAGCGAGCGAGCGAGTATAATCATTCGGTTCATTCATTATACCTTCCCATTAGATTGCTGTCAAATATAAACATATCTTAAAAGACAATTGCTCACTAGTAAAGACTGATTGCATATATTACCTGTCTTGGTAACCACCCGTACGCAATTCAGCACAATTGTCATAATTTGTGTCATCGTTGTCATTCCAAGGAATCGCCCGCATCTCCAGAGTATTTTGCCACTGAGCTCAGTTTGTAAGCTTCATTTTCTCCATCGATTGCAAATCGATTATATTTTGCAAACGCAAGTGTTCCGTTGGAGTGCTCCATGGTTATGAGTAATTCTTGATCTACAGCTTTGGTCATGAAATTAAGTTTTTCGAAACCAATGAAGAACTCGCCAGATAAATTGCCAAAACCATTTTTGTAATCATTCCAGGACACATAGAAATCCACACTTCCATCCTGACGCCTCATCACAGTTGTCCAACCTCCGCCCTGTTTCTCCTCATCGCAACTAACGTTAAACGGATCGAGACTAAAGCTTGGCACGAAGATGTGATGACAGCGACGATTCACAGTCGGCACATTTCCACAGCTGCTGGGAAACTTAATTGGCTCCCACAATTTACCCACAATTTCATTCAGCAATTCGCTCTGACGGTTCAGTTGTAGCCTGTGAATGTGGTGATAAAAAAAATTTCAAATGTTTTGGAAATACAAGTGTTTTCCAATACAAACCTAATCTCTTCGAGCTGCAGTTGCTCAACTTTGCTGCAGATATCCGTGATCTGAAGACTTACTTCTGTGTTGTTCCCATATTTAAGAACTAAATAAGAAAGTTTCTAATCTCTTTGAACATTTTCCCCTCCACTTTTTTGTACAGCAATAATATTTAAGTATTTGAAATGAGCACAGATCACACAAGACTGAAGAAGCTGTGCCGATAGCTGCTGAATTTGTAGGCAGCTTTCAGCTTGCTTCTAGTTATAGTACATGTATATATAGTATATTGGGTTTGTGCAATGTCCGTCATGCTGTCTGTCTGACTGTGTGTCTGTCCGTCTGTCCGTCTGTATGAACGAGCTTTTCTTACCCTCAAAAGTTAAAGTGTCAAGGTTTTGGTCCTACGTCCACTAGGGAGCTGAAAAATCGATAAGCCATATAACTCCTATAATTTTATGGATACAGTCACTTATTTTGGTTGGTAGGTTGTTGGCGGTGTCCTTCAAAGGTCGGAATGTGCCACGCCCAGCTCCGACCCGTCAAATTTGGTAGGTATATTACTAGTAGTCGCCTTTAAGAACCGTTATCAAATTTCTGTTGCCACGCCCACAACGGTCGATATTTCGGAAAGTGTAAATCAATAACTCCGTATATCTCCCACAATTTTCAAGATAGAGTAACCAAACTTGGAAGTTAATTTGCTGGTAACCTCCTCCAAGGATTGGCATATCATTTTTTTGACCACGACCACAACCGCCGGCCCCAGAAACTTCGTCCCTAGCAGTTTACTATCTCATATTTACCTCAATCTGAAAGGCAAACTTGGACAGTATTTGCACATAATTATGGTATAATAGTATTTCGCTGTCGGTTACGTCCGAATTCAACGTCCTCTCTTGTTATTCAAATTTAATCTATAATCCGTCTTAAAAATATTTAAATATATATATTCTTTAATGATAATGACTCGCACGCTTTTTTGTCAACTCAACGCCTATGCCTTATCACGTTCACGTTTATGATTAAGCTAATGTGTGTTTCTAAAGAATTCGCCTAATGTCGCTTCCCCAAGTGGCGCCACACATTATATTTGTCCAGCCCTGAGCATCAACATCGTCATTCTACCACTGCCAAATTTACTTGTATTATCAAATGGACTTGTAAGCTCTTTAAATAGTTTCGACTGCTCGGTTCTCAGAGGGGGCAAAATAGATTTCTTAAAGTTCTAAGGAAAATTCCCAAAGTCGAACTATGCGTCGTTCAGTTTGTCCAGTTTCCGCACATCGTCACACTGTAATTTAATTATATTTTTTTTTTTTAATTTATGTGTAAGTTCTACAAAGAATTCTTCGTCGGCGTTGTCCTCGAAAGAATGGGCTACATAGTTATCTTAGGCAGAGTTTGATCGATATATCTAACAAGAAGAAGAACACCAGACAGTATATTTATTCTTGATTAGCATTCACTTATTCAATTTGCGAGTTGGGACATCTGTGACGTAGATGATTTATTTATGTATAACAATCTTTGCTAGAGGGTAACTGCTAGTCGAGCACTCTTATATGTAATTATTACGTTTCTTATCAGGTATTTGTTTAAAGAACAACAGTATATACATATGTAGGTCTCAGTGTATAGGTCATCAGTATATAGTAAAGCATGGTATTGTTTTGGCGGCAAGCGATAAGAGCCATTTGTTGTAGGAAGAGATGTCATATTTCAGTTAATCTTCTTCAGTTCGTCAGTCATTTAGTAATTTTAGCAAATCAGTCAGTCAGTCTATCTTTTGTTGCATCCACTTGCGGATCCCTTGCGCAACTCATGCACATATAAATGGGCGAGCGTATGGGATAGATAGAGATTTCATGATATAAATTAATTAGATAAAATTAAAACTAGAATATAATTAACAACTGGGTTAAGGGTATATCGTAGTCGAGACAACTCGACTACAGAATTCTTACTTGTTATACCCTTTACCCATTAAAAATGGGTAAAAAGGGTTTAATAGTTTTGTGCAAATGTATGTAACAGGCAGAAGGAAGCATCTACGACCCCATAAAGTATATATATTCTTGATCAGGATCAACAGCCGAGTCGATATAGCCCTGTCTTTCCGCCTGTCCGTCCGTCCGTCCGTCCGTCCGTCTGACCGTCTGTATGAACACGCGTATCTCAGAGACTATAAGAGCAAGCGACTTCGACCAGGCGCAGATCAAGTTTGCATTATTTTTATCCATAACTGCCTCAGTTTCTGAATTATCGATACATTTCGATTTCCGATAGCAATAAATTCCACAATTTAAGAGGCAGAGGCTTCTAATTTATACATAATATGCATATACATATTATTGATCAATTGCCGATTTCATTTCATTAAGATCGGATAAGAAACACCAAAGTTATAGTCGAAAATATATTTTCATATTGATCTTATTGTTGCATTTTTGTATGCATAAATAGGCGAGCTCATGTGTGAGAAAGAGGCGGCATGATAATCGACGCTAGCATCAATATATTTGTGTGTATTCTGCAGAGCCCCGACAACTACTGTTTCGTAGTATGTATGTATGTATGTATATGCACGTGTTTGTAGCCATTCAATTCGGGCACTTGAGTTCAAATCAAAACTTAAGCGAAAACTATAAATTAATACCGAATCCAATAAGGGTTAAGTCGTTGGCGCTGCTTGTTATCAGTGGTACTTGATAAGAGCATCATTCGATGTTTCTTCTAACAGCCTCAGATCCGTGTCTGTATCTCTGACCATTGCTATAAAATGTCAGGGTCCGACTCTGAACATTCAGTTTAAATCTGCTTCTATTTCGACCAGTTGACCATAGCAGAAAAAGATGAAATTAAATTGGATTTTCTTTACTTTATACATAAGTCTGATCCTAATCAAAGGCGAATCCTCCATCGTAGTTGAAACTAATGAGGTAAGTTAAGAAGAATAAAATATATTAGACAAGCGGAAATTTCTAATTCCAATGTTCAACAGTCCTGCAAAGCATCAAGGAGAGAGGAGGAACAGTGCGGATCATATGCCTATAAGGCTGTGAAACCACTGCTTATCTATTTACAACGACTTAGGACAGAAGTTGACAACAGCGATAATAAAACATCCATTAAGAATGGTGAAATTAAAGAGCTTAAATTTAAAATAGCCCAATATGAATCAGATTTAATTAAGGAATTAAGAGAGCAGGTTATTATGGGATTGAGAGAACAGATCAGCAATAAGGACAGGGAATTAAAACAGCTCCAGGAAAAGTTATCACAGCAAAATGTATATGAAACTATCATTCAGGAACTGAGAAATCAAATCATGATAAAAGATAACAATAAAACTGCAAATCTGCAGAACAAGCTAGTTGATCAAAAGGAAAATGTAGCCATAATTGCGGAATTGAGAAATCAGATAGATCTATATAAGGAGAACTATGATCTGCAATCCAGCAATTTGCAATTACTCAAGAATGAACTGAATAATCTTAATTCCACACAACAGCGTCAAATCGATAGCTTCATCCCATTGAAGCAGTGTCAAAAACAGTTGGACGAAAATAATAGAAATCTTGACCAAAAGAACCAAGAAATATCCAATTTAAAAAACTCACTGCAGGTTCAAATTAATAGCGATGACAGCAAAACAAAGGAGTTACAAAAACAATTGGACGAACATAATCGAAATCTTGACCAAAAGAACCAAGAAATATCTAAATTAAAAAACTCACTACAGGTTCAAATTAATAGCTATGTAAGCAAATCGAGGGAGTTTCAAAAACTGTTGGACGAACATAATCGAAATCTTGACCAAAAGAACCAAGAAATATCCAATTTAAAAAACTCACTGCAGGTTCAAATTAATAGCTATGTAAGCAAAACGAAGGAGTTGCAAAAACAGTTGGACGAAAATAATAGAAATCTTGACCAAAAGAACCAAGAAATATCTAAATTAAAAAACTCACTACAGGTTCAAATTAATAGCGATGAAAGCAAATCGAGTGAGTTTCAAAAACTGTTGGACGAACATAATCGAAATCTTGACCAAAAGAACCAAGAAATATCCAATTTAAAAAACTCACTGCAGGTTCAAATTAATAGCTATGTAAGCAAAACGAAGGAGTTGCAAAAACAGTTGGACGAAAATAATAGAAATCTTGACCAAAAGAACCAAGAAATATCTAAATTAAAAAACTCACTACAGGTTCAAATTAATAGCTATGTAAGCAAATCGAGGGAGTTTCAAAAACTGTTGGACGAACATAATCGAAATCTTGACCAAAAGAACCAAGAAATATCTAAATTAAAAAACTCACTACAGGTTCAAATTAATAGCTATGTAAGCAAATCGAGGGAGTTTCAAAAACTGTTGGACGAACATAATCGAAATCTTGACCAAAAGAACCAAGAAATATCCAATTTAAAAAACTCACTGCAGGTTCAAATTAATAGCTATGTAAGCAAAACGAAGGAGTTGCAAAAACAGTTGGACGAAAATAATAGAAATCTTGACCAAAAGAACCAAGAAATATCTAAATTAAAAAACTCACTACAGGTTCAAATTAATAGCGATGAAAGCAAATCGAGTGAGTTTCAAAAACTGTTGGACGAACATAATCGAAATCTTGACCAAAAGAACCAAGAAATATCCAATTTAAAAAACTCACTGCAGGTTCAAATTAATAGCTATGTAAGCAAAACGAAGGAGTTGCAAAAACAGTTGGACGAAAATAATAGAAATCTTGACCAAAAGAACCAAGAAATATCTAAATTAAAAAACTCACTACAGGTTCAAATTAATAGCTATGTAAGCAAAGCGAAGGAGTTGCAATAACAAAGATTTAATAAGCATTTTAATGGAAAATACCACTAAAATTATTTGCAAAATTAATTATAATTATTAATGTAGTTATAATATTAACAATAATATTGTAACAATAAATTTGTGTTCAATCTGAGTAAAAGAAAAATATATATACATATAAAACTGTGAATTTTATTGGCATTAAAAACAATAATAAAATACAAATTTTGTTTTGCTGTTTCGGTAGCGCTGAGAGTTCAAATCGACCTAAAATTTTTATCCCATGCAGATTTCGTCAATCAAATTATTTTAATGATACACAAATTGATACTTTGAGACAAAATAAAAAACCAAATGAAAATTGCTGCCAGCATTTTCAACTACTTTTTGGTGTTTTTAAACTATGATACCGAAGATATATCGAATCTAGACCCCACATTTCTTGATTCTCGGAACATAGTGTTTCCGGGAAAAATTTTAGAACCACTATTTCCATAATTCTAATTATCTTCTGTTATTTCTGTATCTTTATTATTAATTATAACATAATCGACGTTAATCTGCTGATGTTTAGATTTCAGTTCTTACTGATTTTTCTTACATAGATTTGAAAAAGGTTTCATACGAACAGGTATCTTTAAAACATTTGTTTTTAAATTTTTTCTTATGATATCTGTTTCAGATCTGGTTTCGGAGTTAACCATTTTTTAGTCTTAAGTTTGATTATTAATATAAGAATTTACTTCTTAAATAAAATAAAAACTATAGATTTTGTTACAATCCATTTATTGGTTATACAAACAAAAACTCACGACTATTCAAAATCATTTTTAAACACAGTGTGCAGAAAAACGTTTACAGTATTGTGGCCAATACTTTCATTTTGGGCCAGAAATATCCACGGCAACTGCATGGCAGCAGTCATTTTAAGCTTCTGCAGCATCAGCGGCGCAAGTTGCAGCAGCAAATTGTAGCTCATTTCATAAATCAACCGCTTACAATGTGGCAACAATTATATAAAATTTGAAAATTTGGCTTAAATAAGTCGTGGCTAATAGATTTATAATCCATTCGTTTCAATTAAGTAAATGTTTCGCTTTAACAAAATCAAGCTGGTATAAGCCATTTAAATACATCAAATATAAAGCTATGAATTGTCTGTCAACAATAGTGACTAAATAAATAATATCCAGGTAAAATTTGTAGTTTGTTGAAAATACACAGAAATGCTTAAAACTTAGATTGTTATGTGGATTTCACAATTTTATTATTTTTTAATTTTGTTTTTTCCTATGATAAATAAATTAAAAGTATATTGAACTTAATCTATTTACATCACAATTATGCGTGAACGACTATAAAAGATGGTGTTTTGAATACAATGAATACAAAAAGATGGCTCTTCACTTTGGTACTTTTCGGTTGCCACACAATACCGTAAGCGAATAGTCTAATAGCTGCACAGATTATAGTTAAGGTTTTTAAGCGACTCTGACAATTGCCACACGATTGTCTATTGTTGGGCATAGTTGGGATTGTAGGGCATTTGCTTCTCGTAGCCACCGGGCATAACGCTCGGTCCGGGATTAGCCATGGCCATGTCATATGTGGGTGGATTCATGCTCGCAGCTCCAGCTCCTGGCTGCGGCATTGGCATAGGTGGATATGCTACCATATTCTGCTGCACCCTGAAATTATAATTAAATAGTTAGTTGCGCTCCTGAATATTTATGGGTAAAGTGCTATTCTAACTTACCCAGGCATGGGCATGGGCATGGGCATCTGTTGCACGGTCACGTTACTAAAGGGAGATATATATAAATATATAAGTTTTACATTATGTGTGTGGTATGTTAGTACTTACCCCGTTGTCTGCGCAGGATATGGAGCACCATAGCTGTTGGGCTGATAAGTGGTGGCTGGTATCTGTGTCACGGGGTAACCGCCAGGCGCTGTATGTGTGGCCGATGTAACCACAACTGGCGCTGCAAATAAAAATTAATAAAAACCAAATTAGTTGCGAGTATTGATTGTTGATTTTAATTTAGATTAAGTATTAATCATTTTTAAACACCTTCACTTATTACATAACCCACATTGGCCGAATCTGGTGCATCCCGTTTCTTATAGAACACAACTGAGATAATCACAAACAGTATAACTCCCAAACATAAACCAATCACAATTCCACCTGACATTATTCGTATGACAAACGCAGTCTTTATAATTTGATTAGCGATACGTTTTTTTTTTTTGTTTAAAGCAGTAAGGGTAATATCAGTACAAAATATTGATCAGTTACTTCCGAAGATAGAAATATATTTTTTTCTTTAAACAGTTTACTGAGTTTCCCAGAGTCTAAGTGTTTTCTCGATAATTAGGCCACATATGTGGTAATAGAATAAACAGTTATCAAGCAAGCACTCTAAATAAGTTAAACACTCCAAACGAAATTATTTTCTGCTGACACTCAAGGCTATTAGTTATTAGAAAATTTATTTCGCCACTTTTTATTTTTATTTATTTATATTTTGTTTGTTTGTTTGTTTACAAGTTATTTCAACACACAATGAAATAAGCTCTAAGGCCAAAACGAACATTTCGAGCTGGCAAGAGAGGAACACAGTCAAAAAGAGAACAAACCGTTTCTTTAATGGATTGATTATTTAAGCCAAAATAAATTGATCAAATTAATAATCAATAAGACAGACAAGCAATTAAGGATATAAAATAAGACTCAAATTATTTACCATATTTTTGATGTTGAATTCTATTATTGCAATACTTTAGCTTTTAAAACTTTTAATTTAAAACATAGGTAAGGTATATAAAAGAAAAACAAAATAATAATAAAACTAATTAATCATAATTTCGAAACTTTCATTTTGGAGAGCAGGTGCACTGGGAACACGAAAGGAACTGTTTGAAGCGTCGAAGTGCAAGTAAATAAAAATTAGTGTGAACATTTTTATAAATTCACAAAGTTATCAGTTTAATTGATAAGCAATATGTTATATAATAGAATTATATGGGAAAGTAGGTGTAGTAGAATGTCAAGACATATACATTTAATGAGCTGTTATCGATCATTTATCATATTTATCTACAATTATATTAGTTGTAAAAAGTGACGTTGACAGACCTGGGCCAGCCATGAGCTCCGCTCGACGGTTGCGTCCTCGTGTCAAGAATACCGCCCAAGAGGTTAAAAAAAATATGGTAAATGTGAAAAACAGTATCCAACCAATTTCGGAATTATCCATGTCTGATTTGAAAAATTCAAATAACAACACGCACTGCGCAACAATCGGGAAACGACTAACAAAATGCATAACTTGGCCTAGCGATAACAAAATGCGCAAGTCATTCAATGAATGGCCAATTTCTTGGGCAAATAATAAATGGGCAATCTCAACAGTCATAAAGATAACTACACTGCTACAAATTTTGCAGTTAATTCTAATCTTGAGAAATATTCACAATTTCTTCAATAGCAGCATATTATTAGTCCCAAAGAGGAAACAAATTCTTGATGACTTCGGTCTTTTAATGGAATATTACATTTAATTTTATTTTTTATTTAATTAATTATGTTCATTTCATTGCATTAGTTTTTATTTATTTATTTATTTTTAAATAAGTTTGCCAATTTTAGAATTAATGAAAATGTCTTTAATTTGATTTTCGATTATATTCGAAATATAATCTTTTATACTCTTAACCCATTAAAAATGGGTAAAAACGGTATAATGGTTTTGTGCAAATGTATGTAACAGGCAGAAGGAAGCATCTCCGACACCATAAAGTATATATATTCTTAATCGAATCAACAGCCGAGTCGATATAGCCATGTCCGTCTGTCTGTCCGTCCGTCTGTCGATCCGTCTGTCCGTCCGTCCGTCTGTATGAACACGCGGATCTCAGAGACTATAAGAGCTAGAGGCTTCAAATTTGGAATATAAGCTCTCGTGGACCAGGCGCAGATCAAGTTTGCTTTATTTTATCGATAACTGCCTCAGTTTCTCAATTACCGATACATTTCGATTTCCGATAGCAACAAATTACACAATTTAAGAGGCAGAGACTTATTATACATAACATATTTATACATAACATACATTTACATATTGTTGATCAATTGCCGAAATTTCATTAGGATCGGACAAAAAACACCAAAGTTATAGTCGAAAATATATTCTCATATTGATCTCATTTCTATCAGCAGCCGCAAGCATTTTCTGTATGCATATAAATAGGTGAGCGCATCTGTGAGAAAGAGATGGCTTGATAATCGACGCTATCGTCAATATATTTGTGTGTATTCTGCAGAGCCCCGATAAGTACTGTTTCGTGTATGTGTGTATGTGTGTATTTATGTATGTATCTGCTTGTGAGCAAAAATACTCTGTAAGAAATGCACTTGCAGAACTGAACATTTAAGTGCCAATCATTAAAGGGAAATTTACCAACAAAACTAAAATATATTTAACAACTGGGTTAAGGTTATATGGAAGTCGAGCCAACTCGACTACAGCATCTTACTTGTTTTAAATGTCTTTTGTAGTAAATTATATCAGAATTTTTTAATTTTTTTTTAAACATTTTTTGCATAATTATCGTATGACTTACTCAGATCGGTCAGCGTTTTAACACGGCGCTGGCGACGCTTATTATGCACAAAATAGCTAACCAAACCGAGGATGAGGCCATAGCTGATTAGCCTGAAGAACACCTTGCAAGTGGACACAAACACAAGCCAATTGGAAAATAAGGGGAACTCAGTAAAGTCAGCTTGGTCCGAGTAGTTCTGCATTTTGAGGCAGTTTCCAGTTAACTGAATACAGCCAACTCAACGGTTGGATAATCCATTCAATTAATTCACTTTTGCTCTTCACTATTTGGGCTAATGCATGCTACACAGACTGATGAGTCTATTAACCTTATCAAAAATAATTATTATTAGCAAAGTGTTCATAAACTGAAGTGGTTCACGCGATAAGCGACAAATAAAATTGAATTTTCAATTTAAATTATAATATTGCTTACATATCCATTGTTTAAAGGTTTGCGCTTTTTTTTTGGTTTTGAAAAAATATCAACACTTTTCCAGCAATAATTATTACGATATCACCTTCACTGAAGTTAATTTCAATTGCTTTTTGGCCATTTGAGGCTCGTTAACATCTTTGTCTATAAGCCAGGCATACGCAATGACAAAAGCACTAAGAATGAACAATACAATTATTTCGTTAACAACATATTTCCAATTGAGATGCATTCGCTCTGTCATATATAACCAGTATTCGATTTCAAAAATGGATGCATTCATCCTGAAAGTTTCACTTGAACTCCAAAAATGTACCCAATCGACCTAAATATATGCAAATATGACAAATTGTGCTCAGACATTGTGTACCTATATTGATTTATTACTCATCCATTTGATTAAATTACCTAATTTTTCTCTTCCTATGAAACAACAAATATTCAAAAAATATCGGGATAGGTGTGATGGGGATTGACTATCAACATTTCTGAGGATTTCTGCTGAAAAGATTGTAGGAGACTTGGATTGCTCAGCTGTTCACAGTGCTCCATGTTTGTTCCCGCCCAGTTTTGGCTCCAATATCGAAGTGCATTACGCAGTCTGTTATTTAAAATGTATACATTATATTCATTTATGATCAGCTAGCAGATAAACAAGGCATATATATTCCTTATCGGGAAGTAGGCGTACTGCAGTCCATGTTTTCGCAATTTACTGTTTTCCAGCCAGTTCGACGACTTTGGAGTTATCAATAAATTACTAATGGCTGATAACCTGTTGCTCAGCCATCTTTTGCACATATTTGCAACAGTGTGTTACCAATATCGAATTTGTTAATATCGTGTAAATGGATAAAAATATAATATAAGCTAATAATAGCTTTCAAAGAACCGGATGAGTGTGATTAATACATTTTTTAATCAATTTTTGAAGAAAGTTCTTGGTAATCAACCTTCCCAGCTTGGTAACTTAAACTTTTTATGGGCGGGAGTGGGCGTGACGCGAACATTTTTTTCCACTTTTTCCACAAATTTTTCAAATTTCAAATTTTTATCGATTATTCAGGTATATGGGTTTTCGGGGTCAATATACTTTTGTACCTTCCGCATCAGAGTACAAATATATAACTAATTAATTATAAATATGCCTTGACATAATTTTGATAATATGGCATCAGGGAATTTTTGACAGTTGCATTCACTTACACAACTTAATTATACCGTTTGCAATAATTTATTAGGTGTTCAGGTGAATAAATAAATAAAATAAAAATATCAAAAACACTTGCAACTACTCGATTTGTACACTTTTTATAAATGTAACACGCCTAAAACATAATAATAATGTCAGTTCTTATTTGTAAATATATAAAAATAAAATCTTAGATAGTTACTATTGCAATTTTCATCATCATGTTGAGTTTGTTGTCGATGACTAGACTTGCAGCAGCTGCAACAGAAACGTATGCAACAGCAAACAGTTATCAAAACAAATACGGAAACAACAAAACACATCAAAACCATATATTCCGTTTCGAATGGGTGTTTTTCGTTATGAAGATTATGCTGAGAAAAGACGCTTCCGTCGAATTCGTTGACGTACACGACGGAATCGCCAATACGAATCGGTTTATTTAAATCTGGCATTATAATAACAATTCTTAGCACTCGCCGATAAATATAAAAAAATAGGGGCAAACGCGTTTAACGACCTCAACGCGTCGACTGCAACTGAGGCAATATTTGCTTTCAAGACCGCTTTTAGATTGTCCGAAGTGATGCTTTGAAATTGGAAATCCCCCAGCAGCGATGTGTAACAGCATTACTGGGAAAATTTGTTAGAATTATTTGCAAAAATAAAAAACCAATTTTTTCCAATTATTATTATTATTCATCTGTTGCAAATATTTGAAAACTATATTGACACTTTTCGATTTGCAATTCGAGTTTTGTGCAACTCATTTTTGGTGTAGCGCATAAATTGACAAGATCATGGCCACAACGAGGAAATCCGTTAACACTAACACGACTAACTCAATCGCATTTTTAAAGCCGGTTTTTCAAATGCCAATTACACGTTTGTTTAGAGTTTAACTAAGTTTCTCTAAAAAGTCAAGTATTTACAATTATGTAGTAGCTATTTGATGTCAATTACAACTTATACAGAGATTGTTCAAGCCACTATATAAACTATATATATATATATCAATTTAAATCATTTGCATATCGGTTATAGCTTGAGTTATTGTTTTAGATATAGTAACAGGTATCGTTAAACTATAAACTAGGCATAAAATAATGCGTTCGACTAACACAAACTGAGAACTGCAACTGAGACAAAATCTAGTTAGATTTCCATACTTGAAATACGTAAGTTGCAAGTCGATGAATCATTTGTATGCTAAAATATTCATCGACAGAGCGGAACTGTTCACAATTTAGATTTCGAATTGTAATTGTATTATCAACGGACTTATAAACATATAGACAGATTGCGCATACCGAGAAACGAGACCTTATCAAAGCTGTGACTCATTGGCAAAGGCAATCGAAATTGTACCGAAGTTTACAATAATATAATAAATAATAATTATAATCAATCAGCATATTAGCCACTTTCCTCTCCCTCTCCCTTCATATGCTCTTTATCTTTTTAATATATCTCGAAATTATAGTTTATTGAAAACAAAATAACAAGGGAATTTTTAGTTTATGCTTTGACTATTAAAAAAAAAAAAATCAGCATGAAATTTATCAAAATTAAAGTTAATTTATAAACACTCTTAAATGTTTGTGAAATTATAAAAAGGTAATGTTTAATATTAATGTAAATATCAAAAATCTAGAGAAATATTTTATATTAAGATTAGAAATTCCATGTTTTTAAGCAATTATTATGATTAATTATAAAGAGCGCCAAAAGTATTTTTCACAGTCTACTAAAGAGGTACAAGTCCAAATATAAATAATTTTCAGAGAGCGCAAATAATTTGGGCTGGTCAAATTATTTTGTATAATTAAATTTGGGCTGTTCGAATTATTTTGTATAATTAAATTTGGATTTTTTAAAAATTATTGCAGTCTGCAAATGGTCTGAAGAAGTAAATTTATCTAGATTTTTGCACAAGGTTTGTGTTTAGCCATATCAAATATCAAAAATGAGTGCATTTCTCTTTAGTAGATATATATACTTTATATGTATAAAATGTGATGTGTTTAATGCACTCAGCACAAGGACACCGATTCAGGTTCAGATTCAAATTCAGATTCAGTTAAGGCCACATTACTCACCGGCTTGTCGAAAGAGTTGCACATACATTTTGGCCACGAAACAACAGCGAATGAAATGAATAAATGCGAGTGTTGTAATTATAATGAGTATTAACAGGGCCAATGGCAGAAATGCCATCCAGTCCATTTAACTGCACTTATCGAATTCGAATTTGAATTCGAATGGTATATATGTATGTCTATATATGCATATATATTTGTTGTTTCCGTTCAGCTCACAACCAAATCACAAATGCAAATGATTTACAACCAACAACTGCAATCCGATTTGGCACTGGACTAAGCCAAGAAAAGTGGAAAAAGACGAGTGACAATCGAAAGAAAAACAGCTGCTGATAAGAATCAATGCTAGAAACAAATACAAAATAAATGCGAAAATCAAAAACAGTTGCTTGTGTCATCCAGCAAATGGGGTAAAGGGCACAAGGATCCCCACTAACTGAAGAGCCGCAAAGAGGAACGTTAACGTTAACATATTTATAGATTCAGTTGTGCGTGTGTGTGTGTGTGTGTGTTACCCATTGGTAACTGATTTAACTGTCATTTAAAGTGCTTGTCAACGTCAGACACAAGCAAAATGATGGTGGAATTGAATCAGTTACGTTCCTTCATTATTTGCTCAGATTTAATGGAAAGTTTTTTGCACAAATGATAAGAATCTGAAACTAGTTATAAACACAATTATCACCAAATCTATAATCACAAATAATCAGATAATCAATGCTCTTCGCACTAATATCAGCTATAATATATAATATAGCTGTATAAATTACAATCCAACCAAATATTCTTTAAATATATGTGTAATGTGTGATGGGCAAATTAAGACTAAGTTTAATGAAAAAAAAAAAATACTGCTTACAAATGTACAGTTTCAAATCCAACTAAATATTACAAAAATATAAATATATATAATACATATTCTTAAAAAAAAAACTTTAAAACACATTCAAAGCCAAACTCTATAAAATTCTGCTAATGCCATGCAGCTGAATAATTGAATTAGAATTCTTAAAATTATATATGTAATTTCATAAATTTACTCCAAAATAAAAGAAAAAAAAATTAAAATAAAATTGTTTGGTAAACTAGAAAAAATATTGCAAATTTATAATTTGCAATGCAACCCATTTTTCTAGAAATATATCTGTAACTTACTAAAAAAGATTTTGACTGGTAAGCTTTACAAAATCAAATCTTTTTCATAAAAATATTATCTTATTGTGGAACATGCATAAATATACGTATTTTTAATTCAATTAATTGCATAATAATAGTTTAACAATTAGTATACGATGTTAATTTTTAATCAAGTTGTCGATTACTTAAGTTAGTTCTTTAAAATTTTGAAAACTTGACAGTGATTTGAAATGACTTAACTTGTGTTCAGTATCTTGAGATATAATATGGAAAAATATACAAAATATTAAAAAAAAAAGTTTCGTACTATTTTGTAAGCTATCTTTATACTCTCACATTTAATAAGTAAAGAAACAATGAATTCTTTATTTAGTAATCAATTTCGAATATCAATGTTTAAAAATAAATTGTGTTCATTACATATTCCGGAAGAAGTGTGTGAATTAACTACTCCGTAGCAGCATTTGCTATAGCAATAGCAATAACAATAGCAATAGCAATGACCGTTAAGTCATTTTTATGACATTTTATTTATTGCATCAAATGCATTTATTTAACTAAAGATTTTACATTTGCATTCGTAAATGTAAAATTAGTTAAAGTGCTCCCAACGCATCAGATTTTGAAATCACAATAAGTTTAGTTTTCCAGTTGAATTTTATTTTGTTTAAGACTAAACAATTTCTTTATCTGCTTTTAATTTTAGTTTAGGATTCTTTTTAACACAAGTTCACTGTTTACCTTGTTGCTTAACTCTGTTGTGTTATTAATTTTTAATTTAGAATTAAAAAATGATTTAATACTTTTCTATAATACCGTGTATTTAATTATTTCAATAAACACAAATATTTTAATAAATTATTTTATATTTTAAATTAGTTGCATAGCACAAACAAAAAATTAATTTATAGTTAGTTGTATCTTAACATTACAAATGAAGGTAGGTATATTAACAGTTTTCGAGGGAGTAGATGGTTTGTTTTTTATGCTTTTTGATGAGGCTCCGCACGATGACCGTCAGGACTGCCGTAAAGCAGACGAAGAACAAGCAGAGGAGAATAATTGTGGAGATTTCCAGATCCTTGTCGGTGTGCGCCATTGTAAATGGGATATGGTGGGTGAGTATTTATTGAATAGAATATATTCGATTGATTTTCATTTGTTTTTAGTTAAATTCCACTTTCGGGCTACGCGTTGTGCATTTCTTTAAAGGTGATGAGTAAATAAATACGATGCATGTTTATTGATGGCGCTTTAAAGCATTCGCTTGGCTTTGCTTTGCTTGAGGTAACAACCAACAAATTCGCATTTATCAGATAAGATATGGCAAAAGCCAACTATGTGTTTGTGACGTCAAGGGTTTTAAGGAATTGATTAACGCAACACGCAGTAGACTATAAAATATTAAAGTGGACTCTGAATTTACAACAGTTAATTGCGTGATCGATTATAATATAAGTAACTGACGAAGAAGTCTTGACCATCTCGTATCGCCACCGATAAGCATTATTTATGTAGATTATCCCAAACACCGCTGACGTCAACTGTGATTAACATAAGAGCATATTAAATCGCAATGGAAGTTGGTAAATAAAAAACTCAAAGCGTATTTAATAATAGCAAGTCATCATTTTAGACAATGCTCTATAAGGAAAAATAAACTTGATATTATATGCATAAGTATTCGACATACAAACTGAACAAGTTTAATGTATTCATTTCTTATGGATTCTCAGAATTGCCAACAAAACCAAAACTACATTTTTATGAACTAGCTAAAATGTGAAATCTTAGAATACTAAAGTTAAATTTTTCAAAATGTAAGTTTCAAAAGTAAGTTTCTCGATAATTATATGAGATACTCTTGATACCAAAAGTATGGAGATTCTCCAAAATTCGGGATGATTTTATATGATTGTATTTACAAATGTCAAGCAATTTATATTTTAGGCAAACCACAACACGAAGCACTACAAATAATTAGAGTTCCGGAGTTTTCTTTACCTTTAGACAGCTTACGAGGGGCGGCTGATAAGTTATAAGTAAATAAATATGCACTTAAATTCCTAAGTAATATATCAATTTTTATAGAATTATTTTATATTTGCGTAACGAAAGTAATAAAGGTACTGTTAATGACAATGTTAAATGTTTCAAAACTGAGGTACGCTATAAAAATATAACTACAGAAAATGTATTATGCAGAATTTACGATATGCAAATTCCACTTTTATTTTATAAAATAAAAAATTTTCCGTTCGGATAATTTTCTTCCATTTTTCTCTCCTTTAATTAGCATTAGCCAATTATTCTTGACTTAACTCTATAAAATTTGAAGATAAATGAAAAGTAAATCGAAAATCTTCTTGAAATCATTGCACATAAGTTCACTATAGTTAAGTGCGACTGTGAACATGATATACCGAAATTATTCCATAACAAATCTAATTATAATACACGTTTTTAATAAGTATGTTCACGTGAGTTCTATTTTTAAAATAATTCCAAGTATATTGATTAACAAGTGGCATTATAGCGATATCAAGTTTTAAAAATGTGCTGACGTCAAAGTCTTGCAATCTATGAAATAATGTCAAAAGTATTATTAAAATATATTAATTCAAAGTAACAAATAATTTGTATATGTCAGCGATTACACATAATAATCTGATTAGCAATGCAAATGGCAAAAATTATTTGTGGCAGTCGCGATTAGATATCTCCCAATTCCACTTTATAAGAAAACCATATAACATTATCTCTAAAATACCCCCACTTTAGATAGAACTTTTCTTACCGCTAGTGACAACTGTGGCGTTCCCCAATCGCATTTGACGTACTCTAATAATGCGCAAAATAACGATTAAAGTAAAAACACAGATCAATACAACAATTGGTATCCAAACGGAGCAGTAAATGTAAGCCATGCTGAGGTTTAAAACCAGCGAACTCTTTTTAAGTCTTCGAAAGTTGCACTTATACTGAACGACATTCTACACATGCCTTGATTCAACGGCAAAATTAAAAGTTTTATCAAAAAAATTGAGTTATCTATAAAATATATAATTGCTCTACAATACTTGGGGCATATGATTTATCACAAATTGTTCTTCATATTCTTCTCTGTACAGTGAAAGTTCAACAGATACCCATAGAAAACAGAATTTGTAAACCCAATTATATAGGTAAATAAAACTAGGGCTACTTTACCCAATAACATTAAAATTTTTTTTAAATCCAAAACGAATAAAAATGATTCAATTATTGATCTCAAATATCAGAAACATTATAGAGCATTTGAATGTGTCGCAATAAAATTTATTACATAGGTCAGGCGACTATTTGACAGTCGAATAAGCCATTAGATAAGATAACACACAATAATTAGATAATTATTAGTCATTTGTCTGTATATATATATATGTATATTAATAATTATGTGTATAGAACAAGGGAGTATGAATTGTATTTTTGATTGCTTAAGTTATAATCAAATAATAATCGAAAGTGGAGAGAACTCAGCTAAAGTTAAATATTATTTTGTCAATTTTGTTTGGCCAACCAACCGTAAACGTCTAAGTACTGAGTATGTATATGGTATTTAAGACAAATATCGATTATTATTCGACAATGTTTACGAAAAAGCCTGTCTAACAATTTCAGAAAACACAAAGTCAACAAAAACAAATTCTTTGTGTAGACACAATAAATGAGATTAAAACGTATCGTAAATAAAAATGAATTGACAAGAATATGATACTCAAACTTAAGCCCTGTCACTCAATATGCACAATTAATGAGAATCAATTATTAGTCATGAAGTTATTGAAGAGAAACACGAATTAATTATGAGGCATATCAGTAAACCCATACCCTCCCCCCTCCACATAGCAAAGATGTCATCATCACTAGACAAATGAGTCATGGGACTAAGAGAGAGGAGAGCTTTTGATACGATTAAGCCGCACTCACTTGAAAGTACTGTTCCCCGTCGCTTGCTCGTGCAGCAATATCCACAGCAGCTCATCACGAGAAACGTCAGAAGGCAGAACATGAAAATTCCCCAGAAATCCATTGCAAATTCGTCGAAAACTTCAAAATTATCCAGTGCCTGATGAAATACATGAAATGTTAAACGAAACGTTAAAAAAGAGAAGAGACTGTAGAAATTATGACAGACTCACGCAAAATGGCTTTAATTGCAATCACAAACGTTATTTAAATAATTAATTATTAATAAAATTCCACTTGTTGCAGTTGCGTGTTTGTTTGTTATCCTCTGGTTAATGCATCGACACGTGTCAGTTTGGCAATTCTTGCAGCACGGATATTGCGTTTAAGAGTTAATCGAGTTACGTTGGTTTGATCAAACTTTATAATACGCGTTATCTTATCTATTATTGTATTTGAGATTGCGCTAATCTTAGCTTCTCGTCAGTTGGCAGAGTTGCTCCGCCTTATATGGCAAATGCTCACCGGGCGTAACACAACACTGACTATATGTGCTGTGTTTAGGACCCACAATAACAGCTGTGCGATATCGATAGCTTATCGGTATATCGTGGAACATTTTAACGAAGAACAACAGCAAAATGTTGAAAAAAATTATTGTTAGGTTTTTTAAATTAATATTGATCTACGCTGAGTGGCAGAATACCTAGCCGTTGGAATTTTTTAGTGCATTTTGAGCAATGTATCGATAGAAAACAGAAAGTTTAGTGTTTGTTAACAGTACTACAAACAGTTATACATACTGCTTTGCAATTTTTATCATGGCGATTTCTTTTTGACATTTGACTACAACTGGGCGCACGTGTTTTTTTTCGGGCTGAAATCTGTGCTAAATTAAATAGTAATATCAAAGTAATTCTAAAATCAAATCCCAGCACACAGAACAACATATTAATTTACAAATTGCGATCGCGTGTGTCCGTCTCTCTCAAATTACAGATGAATCCAGAGAAGCTGAAGAAGTTGCAGTCGCAGGTGCGCATTGGCGGCAAGGGTACCCCACGCCGTAAGAAGAAGATTGTCCACTCGACCCCCGCAACCGATGACAAGAAGTTGCAGTCGTCGCTGAAAAAACTGTCGGTGAACACCATACCCGGCATCGAAGAGGTGAACATCATCAAGAACGACGGCACCGTCATCCACTTCAACAATCCCAAGGCGCAAGCATCGCTGCCAACAAACACGTTCGCCATCACCGGACATGGCGAGAACAAGACGATCTCCGAGATGCTGCCCGGGATTTTGACGCAATTGGGCCCCCAGGACATTAATCAGCTGAAGAAGATCGCATCGGAAATTGCCAACAAGAGCAGCGCTGCTGGTGGCGCTGCAGCTGCTGGCGTTGGCGGCGCAGCTGCTGCAGTCGCTGCTGCGGATGCTGGCGACGATGATGTCCCCGATCTGGTCGAGAATTTTGAGGAGGTCGCCATTGCCGGTGCCAGTGCTGAGCAGGCCAAGAAATCTGGTGAAGTTGCGGCATCTGCCTAAACCCCACAACTACAACCAAAACACACACACACATACATTTTAACAGCACACACAAACAAAACGAACGAATAGGAGTAAAGAGGAAGCAAGTGGACGAAAACATACAAGTACTTCTTCCTTCAAGTTGGGGGTCATGTCACACACACACACACACAAATAACAAAAAAATACAAAAAATAAAGGCATCCAAGTGAGCTCTAAGAAACAACCACACAGAAAACAAACATAAAATATATAATAACTATATTAATATATTAGGGGTATTTTCAAAACTTAAAAGAAAACAAAAATACTAGTTTATAGCTGGAAGCGCGCTTAAGCGATATTATGTACAACAAGAACAAATATATAGATATATATATATTATGTATTTCCAAGCGATTAAAGCACGTTTCCACTACATTTACACAGCCACACACACATTCAGCGCATTCTCTTGTTTTTTGCCTCCCACAAAACAAAACAAGCAAACATTTACATACACACATACATACATAGTTTTACAGTTTTTATGTTTCCAATATTGTATATGATGAGTGCATGCACAGACAGACATACACGTATATATGTATATTCAAAGTGATGCGACAAAGACAAACACTCCAGAATAAGTCATTGCCAGTTGTGTGCGCGGGAGCAGCAGCAACCATTTGTGATGAGAGAGCGTGTTGAATATATATTTTTAGCATAAGCATTACTCTTCTTTCCTCCTACTCCTCCCCCCGCCCTTATACGGAATACATAGGAACACAATATGTAAGAAGAAACAGAAGCCTTGCTAAGAGTTTTATATGATAACCGTTTCACAAACCCGCCGCCAACTAAAAACCGATTCATTTCTCGCCCGATCTGGAAAACAATCTTTGATTTGTAACATTGGGAAACAAACCGCTGGAAGCAAGACTCTTTGGATAGAAATTACAATGGATGCGAAACGAAATTGTACCAAAATTGTTAAAAACATTTTTATAATTTGTAAACTATTTTTTTAGACTATCATACACATTAAAAAGAACTGTAAAAATACAACCAACTCATTCATTCATTTGCTGTAAGCATTTCCTTCTGGCTTGCATAACTACTTTACGCCGGCACACGCAAAACACAAATACGCACGCACGCTCGCATACATCTCTGTGTAAAGGCTTATGCATGTGTGTGTTATGCCTAGCAACGCCTTTTGGAGTGAAGAGCGCAAGAGGCAGAAACTAGGTGGGGAGAAAAGCAGAAGCACGAGGCAATGACAGAGATGGAAAATAAACTTGTTGACATTGAATTTTTGGCATTAAGCTGCGAGCAGCTGTTTGGAAGTTTAAACAATTTTGTCTTAAGCCAGTAGAATTAATTTGTTAAAGCATTGTGTCGTTTTGCACTCTAAAATGAAGGCGTTTGAGAATTATTACAAGTTATCATGGAATCATGTGCGTAATAATAATAGAACGAGCAAAACTCAAAGGTGAAAACATTCCACATACAAATAATTTTACACATGTGTGCGTATTTTTTTTTCATAAATTGTACATATTTGCAATGAGTCATGTTCCAAAAAAAGTTAAAATATTCTGCTGCGAAGTTTCTAGTAACATTTATTACGGTTAGTTTGGTTATCAAATAGTGCAAGGCCTTAAAAAAAAAACCGCGATAAATACTGAATATAGTTTTATGTATAATCAGGAAAAAATTCTTAAAACATTTTTATGTCGACATAAAACAATTTAATGATAACAATTATGTGGTTTTTCGTCGGCAGCTAAACCATTTCTACTTCCCCTTTTTAATCATATTGAAATGTGCCGCTCACTTCGATAACAACGGGTCAAATTGCTATCGATAATTGCCGCGCAACATTGCCACTATGTAGTCAGACAGGCTGGCAACGCCACGTCATTTTACGTGGCTTGCAAAAAAGTCGGAGAAATATTTCTGATTCATTTACTAATTATGTACATTTGTATGTAATATTGGTAAATGCAGGTCAAACAAATTCAATGTGCATAGTGCAAACACACAAACAGCAATAGGAACCATACGTCGCTCACACTGTAAGTAGCCGCATAAAACAAAAAATCGGCGGACGATGGCTGCTGCTGCAACAGGAGTCAATTTCAATATCAAAACAACCCTTTCACTTTTAATTGCAATATAAAATGAACCCAAATTATATGTGCAAAAGGGCAATTAAATGCAATATTCACCCAACTGATTTTTTGTTTGTTATTCAATTATTCCAAAACAAAAACAAAAATTAAAAGCTTCGCCTGCAATTTGTTGTGTTTTGGATTTGTCAAAATATGATAAATACACACACACTAACTACATGTGTGCGTTTGTGTGGGCGCTAAAAATACATTGCTTCAGAATTTTGTTTTGAAATGCCAGCAAACAAAGTGCAACAACAACAGCTCTTTTGAGCTTTTTTGTGTACGTCAACAAAAATAGCTTACATAAAAACAGCAAAGAATAAAACAAAACAAAATGCAAAGCGTCTATGCCAAATTACGGTACTTTGCACGAAGCACACAGAAATTCCCACCTGGTGGGCAACCATCTTAATTTCATATCAGCTGTTGCCAATTTCTCGTTCTTGCTGCGGCATCATCACATCAACAGTAACGGTTATTTCGTATATGAATGCAATTGGTTGAAATTACTGGAAGTGCCCTCTCTCTTTATATTTCTTTGTGTTTCTTCACTGGAAGTGTGTAATATTTTGCACGCATTGCATCAGTCAGGGAATGGTATTTCATCATCAGCTGATATAAAAGCTGCGTCTCCTGCGATACTCCTCTTATTTCGTGTGCGAAATGATAACTAAGTGGACGTCGATCAGAGCTCAGCTAAGACAAATGGGCGTGGGATAGGTTGGGTTTTAACTGGAAAATATTTAATGTTTATTAATATTCCCACTTTCTGTCTCGTTCGCTCCCGTAGAAACATCCTGCAAGTTCCCTCACATACACACAGAAAGGAAATGATTCCAAGGATATAAATATTGGCCAACATTAGATAGACTACCGCAAATATGAACAATATGCAGAGCGTAACGCCCACCAATGTGGGCGTCGGTATTAAGAGCGCACGCAGCAACATTTTCACAGTCGATGGCCTTCCCACGCAGCAGATGCAGCAGCATCAGCAGCTGGCCATCGACTACTCCAGCATCCGTGGCAAGGATGTCCTCGTCCAGCCCACAGCCGATCAGCGGCAGCTGCTCAAGCGGCGACTCCTCGATCGCATCGCGGACAGCTGCGGCGAGACAATCTACGAAATTGGAGTGGGTGAAGGTAAGAGTTCCGTAATTCTTTGATTATATATTTATCTTTCTATATTATAAATCCATTTATCTGAATTCGAGACAAATACTGCTAATAATAGATTTTGGTCTTTGGTTGTAAAATTACTTGCACTTTAAAGGGGAAATTGGGAACTTTTGGGTTATCACTAAATATGCCCTTAGCTATGCACAAACATTATATATAAACTTTTGTTATTGTTCTTATGACAGATGGCAGAGATAGCGGCCTGAATGCGGAGGAGTTTGATGCGTCTGTGCAGACTTTGGGCCAGCTGGCCGCTGACATGGATGCGGACCTGGTCAATCTGCGCGAGCGACCTGTCGAGAAGGGCAAAACGGCTCAGTTTCTAATACGCAAGCACATAGACACCACGGACTTCATGGAGATACGGTGAGTGGCGACAATTGGATGGATGTGGATGCACTGCACCAGTAACTTACTATTCTCTCTCTCTCTGGCAGCGTTGCGGTCGTTGGCAATGTTGATGCTGGTAAATCGACACTGCTGGGCGTACTGACTCACGGCGAACTGGACAATGGGCGTGGCCATGCCAGACAGCGCCTCTTCAGGCACAAGCACGAAATAGAAAGCGGTCGCACCAGTTCCGTGGGCAACGACATACTCGGGTTCGATGGCGTCGGCAATGTGGTCAATAAACCGGATCACGGCCACCTCGACTGGGTGAAGATATGCGAGAAGTCGGCCAAGGTCATAACGTTCATAGATCTGGCGGGGCACGAACGCTACCTGAAGACAACCGTGTTCGGCATGACGGGGCATGCGCCCGACTTTGGCATGTTGATGGTGAGTGAATCCAACGGATGATAACAGTGATAACCTTATAAATATTCGTGCATGTGTGTTTCTGTAGATTGGCGCAAATGCTGGCATTATTGGCATGACGAAAGAGCATCTCGGCCTGGCCTTAGCGTTGGCCGTGCCCGTCTTTGTGGTCGTCACCAAAATCGACATGTGTCCGCCGAATGTGCTGCAGGACAATATGAAGCTACTCTTCAAGATGCTCAAGTCGCAGGGGTGCCGCAAGGTGCCGGTGGTGGTGCGCAGCCAGGATGATGTGGTGCTCAGCGCCACGAATTTTGTCAGCGAGCGCCTCTGTCCCATATTCCAGGTGTCGAATGTGAACGGCGATAATCTGGAGCTGCTCAAGATGTTTCTCAATCTGTTGAGCACACGCATGGCCGGCTCCGAGAATCTGCCACCGGAATTCCAAATCGATGATGTGTATTCGGTGCCGGGCGTCGGTACCGTTGTCTCCGGCACCTGTCTGCAGGGCACCATCAAACTGAACGATGTCCTCATGCTGGGCCCGAATGCCGTGGGCAACTTTGTGCCCATCACCATCAAGAGCATCCATCGCAAGCGGATGAACGTGGAGCGAGTGCGTTGCGGCCAAACGGCCAGTTTTGCACTGAAAAAAATCAAGCGTACGTATTTGCGCAAAGGAATGGTGATGGTGTCGCCGGAACTGAAGCCGCAGGCCTGCTGGGAGTTCGAGGGCGAAATCCTGGTGCTGCATCATCCGACAACGATCTCGGCCCGCTACCAGGCGATGGTGCACTGCGGCAGCATAAGGCAAACGGCGTCGATTGTGCGCATGTCCTGCGACTGTTTGCGCACCGGCGACAAGGCGCGCGTCAAATTCCGGTTCATCAAGCAGCCGGAGTACATTCGCGCCGGACAGCGTCTGGTGTTCCGCGAGGGACGCACCAAGGCGGTGGGCAACATATTGCAGCCGATGCCACATGCAGCCGCCTCACCATATCGACCCAAGCCGGCCAAAATGCAGTCGCGTGCCCACAATGGGAACAACGGCAGCGGCAGCAACAGTAGCAACAATCAGCAGCGCCACCATGGCCAGGGATCCTCATCGGCATCATCACAGGCGGCCGGCTGCAGCAGCAAGGATGCGGCTGGCGAGGATCAGAAGCAACAAAATGGCGAGCGACGCGAGGGCAGCCGGCGTGGTGGCAAGAGGAAACGCAACAATCGGGTGCAACCAGCAACGATGCCGCCCCTCAACGGCAACAGCAGCAGCGCCCACGTGGATGCCACGCCGATGGTGGAGCCATCACAAAACTAGAAATTTATACTTGTATTTTAAATCACAATTTGTTCCAAAATGCATTTTGTGTGTATTCGATAACAAAAAAAAAAAAAATCTGTTAGTTGTTAAGCTCAAGCTCCTCCCAAGTATTTGGCGAAACGGTTGTGCTACGAATGTGAGGCATGCAGCTGCTGCTTGAATGGCCAATTCGTATTTTACTACAGTGAACACTCGCGATGAACGACGATGGCCACTTTGAATGCTGTGCGAATTGTGCGTGTGTAAAATTTGCAAATGAATAAATATGTTTTTTGATTTCGACCATGTTTAGTGTTAGAGTCAACAAAATTGAATTTGTTGAATTTTCTGATTATTTCGTAATACTTAAAGAAACATGTTTTAAATTGGCTATTCTTTATTTTATGTACACATTGTTCCGCGCTGTGTGTTTCTCTTGACGTTGAAACGTATTTAAATTTGCATAATAAATTTACAGTTTGAAAAACTAAAAATTGTACACCAAAAATGTTGGCATTAAAACGTTTAATTTAAAAACCATAAATTTTGATATCCTCCTCCTACTGCAGTGCACTCTGGCCAGGTCGACATTTCGAAAATTGCTACTTGCCACATCTGAAAGCCATAGAGTGGTGGGATAAGATTGAAATAATATTATGAACATCTTTTCTACATGCGATTGAGTTCAAGCAATATTTTTCTTTATCTTTATATATTTTGCATTAATGCTTAAAAAACAACTCTTCTTTATTTATATATATTTCGATTAAATAAAATAAAGTCAGTTTTTACAAGAAGAAGGATTTCAACCAACCCAAATTCGCTTTTAGATACCAATGTTTGCAGGCCAATTTATGATTTAAAATTTTGCACTTGTAAGTATTTTAATGAAAGAAAATAAATATATTTTTATGCATAAAAGTCGCAAGATTAATTCCATGTTTTTAAAGCCAATTTTATAAAAGCAATGATCTGATGAAATTAGCTTAAATCTCTGCAAAATGATCTGAATGGATTACAGCTTTTAGTCTGGTTTACCAACAAGATGAGCTGATACCCTGTAACCAGCTCCGCCTTGCCGTAATAAACTTTTTTTAAATGTCCACTGGAAGCCCTAAAAGATGTTTCTGTTTTTAGCATAAATTAATTAATTAACTTTAAAGAAAGTCGTTAAAGTTGCCGAAGATGTTTTCATCCAGACGGATGTAGGCGTAATAATTACAGCTGGATAATTGCAATCCGTTGCATTTGAGGTAACTTAATCAAAAACTCGACTCTAAGCCAAGCTAGCAATCAAAACTTAATCAAGATAACACTTTCAAAACTAAAATGTGGAATGTTAAAAACTGTTAAATATTTACTCGACAGCCTTCGCTAATAATCAAATTAATATTATAGACAACGTTAAATTTTAAACATAAAATGTCTTGTGGATTTCAAAATACAACAAAATTGAGTTCATAATTTAGCATTGCTTGTTAAATTTGGTTTATGTTCCTAAAGTCTTTACTACATGTAATTAATTAATTTAGTTATTATTTTTTTGTGTTCTTCAGCTCCTTTTTGACGCCCTCCAGCTCCTGCCTGACATTGGTCTTGAACATATTCATAAAGGATCTGCAAAGAACAGAGAAAGCTAATCATGCCTCAATGGAACAGTGGGCAATTACTTGTGGACTCACTTGAATCTCTCGGGGCTCATCTCGTGCAGACCACGTTCCCTGGCCATATCCTTGGTGCGATACATGAGGGCCACGACAAGTTGCGCGGCACGTCGCATCGGATAACTTTCGGCCATGCGCTGGATGAGCTGCTCATTGTTGGCCAAATAACGCATAAGCAGTCGCAGCACCATCCTTTCTTGTATGTCCTAAAATTCCGTATCCTTGTATTTGCGTATCAGTTGCTGTTTGAGCTTCAGCTGGCTGCGCAACAGTTCCAAGCGCTGCAGTTGCTCCTCCTTGTTGTAATCGATGCCCGGCAGCTGTTTAATTTGCTCGCGCGCTGATTCGAAGCGTTTTTGCAGCTCAAAGATCTGCGTAACAAGTTACAATTAAAAGTGGCAACAACTCAACAACAATTCGATTTTATTTATGCCACTCACCTTGTGATTGCAGTCCTGTGATTCACGCAGCTTAACCGTATTCTCGAGTGGATCTTTTTCTACGCTGCAAACCAAAACAAAGAAAAGAGAACAAGCATTGCTTCTTATATAAGCACATCTGAACAATTTCGTAAATTTTCGTCTGTTGTCAACACTTAGTATTTATTTTTTGTTGGCAGTTTATTGCTCTCACTTCTGCACACTCGCACTCACACAAACACACACCCGCTGACAACAATAATGGCACTGAGCAACACTTACCAGCGCACAATATCGTAAATGATCGGCAGAATTTCGATGTCCAGCTGGTCAACTGTCAGAGGGCCGCCGATGCCGATTCCGATGCCGTTCGATGTTTGTGTCTCCTGCGAGACAGTTGTTGTTGCTGTTTGTGTATTTGTTGTTGTTGTTGCTGCTGCGGTTGTCTCAAAGGGTGAACTTGATGTTTGCACCAGACCGTCGGCGGTTAGTGTCGGTTTTCTGTCCTCGATTTGATTATGGGGCGATAATTCCATTATAATTTCAGCGATTCTTATTCAACGCGTTGTTTTTGGCTCAGCGACAAATTTGTGTTGTGAGCGCAATCGATACATTGTCAGATTTCGGAATCGATTCTGTAGTGTTGTAAAGCGCGCTAGATCACAACTGACAGCTTGCGCGCCATATTCGAACATATCTAACGCTTCACTTGAATTTATTTCAAATTTTTCTAAATTATTTATTTATTTACTGCAAACTAAAGTCGACCAAAAAAAATACAATAAGTAAAAAATAAATTAAAAATTGAATATTCAAGTCCTAAACCCAATGAAGATTCTAGCATTCGTGCAGGAGCTGGGGTTGATGGAGGAGCTATAAGCACAGAAGATGACACAATAGATCTATTAGGCCGCAGTGCAGACACCCCCAACTTATAATAATAATAATATCATATTAATTTGGAATAGATAATAAATTTTCATTGATGTTGTGCGAGCCCTCTTCACGAGTATAAATTTACAGACGACTTTTATAATATTTATTTATTTAATTGACACATTTGGTTTGGTGAATTACTATAAGAGCGTAAATAAAATGTGTTAATTAATTTTAAATTAGGAAATGATATTTTCGTTAGTCGCTAATTGAAGCCACTAAAAATTCATGTTCATGATATTTTAATTAAGACCAAAGTCGGCAAACATTTTTGAATGAATGTACCATGTATGAAAACATACAATTTTATTACAACGAATTGCGTCTTTGACTTTCATTGTGCAAAATTAATTAATTTCACTTGAAACCTTGCTATTGATGGCAATTTAAAAACAATTGAAAAGTATAAAATTCGCCTGCTGTCATTGCCATCAATTGAAGAAATGAACAACGAGAAAGCATTAAAAAGTTAACATCAGACTTAAAAAACCAATTTTGTTTGTCTTATTGCCATTTTTTTTTTTTTATTGATTAAACCGCAATTTCGGTGACTTTTCCAATTATCAGTTAAACTTTTAATTAACACCAATTATAAATAAAGCAACAATTATTAAATGTCCAAAATTAATTCGAATTAATTTAGGAAGATAGAAATTTAAGTCACTTACATTTGGTCGAAGTTATATTTTTGCCAATCAGAAGCATTTGCGCATCATTTGAATGTCTGGTCCAAAGATGATTGCCCCTTAAATGCTGTTGATTCGATGTATTAATATGCAAATATTATTGCTAAGAGTAAGACCCTGGATAGCGCAGTCGCGGCTCTTAGTTAGTTGTTGCTCTTAAGCGCAACAGCTGTTTAATTGTTGCGCCCATTTGCACTTTCCAGTGCTTTGTTTTTGTTGCCAACTGTATGTTCCAGTTGGTATTTGCAGACGCTTGGCATTATCATAATTTCTTTGTGTGCCTGTCCCATTCTCTTACTTCTGCGGCAAACGAGAGCGAAAGAGAGCGTCAGACGTCAGTCAGCTGGTTAAGCGCAGAGCATGAGCTAAAATTTATATTAACGTGTGTTGGTCGCTCACCAAAATCAGTACGTCTCCTTCCATCGGCAAAAACATAAGTTTTTCGTAGCCGTTTTAACAAAATCAACAATCCAACAAGGTAGTCAATTAATAACAACATTGATAACAACAATCAGCAGCAATAACACGTCGGCAATTTTTGTTTATCAAATAAAACAAAAACCCAAAGCGGCAAAAAATAGTGTTTGCTCTTTGTTTTTTTTCTTGCCTTTCATTAAGAGTGCGTGATAAAATACGTCATCGACGCGCGCAGCAAAAGTGTGAACAAAAACACCAATAACAACAATAAAAACGGCAGCCATTGAGTGAACAGCTCACAAATACAAATAAACAGACACATACATATATACATTCGTAGATTAGACATACATGTAACAAGTTTGAATTGAATTCAATTGCAAGTGCAGCATAAAATCGAGCAAAAAATAAACGCCTGGTTTGAAATAATTAATTTGTTATTGTATCGCTCGTCGGCGGCATTCGCAGTGAAACGGAGCAGCAAAGAGCCAGTTAAAGCCAAGCGCGCAACACGTGTGTGCGAGCGAGACAACGCTAATAGTGCTGGTAAATCGTTTTGATAAAAGGAAAGAAGGCAAAAACAAAAGAGACAATGCGACGTCGCTGCAGTCGCAATCAGAATAACAGCAGATAAGAAAACGTGCAAAACAGCTGAGTAGCAGACGGAACAAAAACCAAAACAATCCCAGCAAAGCCCTTTTACTTTTGAGATATCAACAACAAACAACAACAACGATTGTCAATTAGAGCAGCTGCGGACAGCGTCTCAGCAGAGCAGTCGCAGCAATCAACAGCTTTTATCGACTACAATCAGCATCAGCTCAGCAACAGCAGTCGCCGCAGTCACATTAGCAGCAGCAGCCATCGCAATCTCTTTCATCGTCCCGTGTCCGTCGTAGTCACAAGTTGTGTACATTTTTTGTTTTTTTTTTTTTTTTCGTTTTGTGATCGTCTCGTTGTCGTCTTCGTCATTGTAGTCGTCGGCTCGCTCGGCTTTGGTGCGTTGTATTCGGAAACAGAAAAGTTGAAACTGTAAACTGTAGTTTCCCGCTAACGGCGAATATTCGTGCAACTCATTGATATTTTAGCCTCGTGTCCGTGTTGGTTGGCGCTCGACCAAAATTCTGGCCACACGAAAAATGCTCGTCTCTTTGGGCTTTTCGAAGCCTCGCTTCGCCGGTCTAAAAGTGCTCCTATAGCGTGTAAACCATCGCGCAAAAAATATATAGAAAATAAAGGATACGAATTGGCACCAAGCAAAATAATCCACAAAAATAAATCGCACAAATTAAAAAATATATATTCGGCGATCGACAAAGCAAACAAATCAAACAATAAACTCATTTCGATTGTTAATTTGAATAATTAGCGTTATATCTCAACAGCCCGTTTTGAAATAAAAAAAAAGATCTGCTACAGAAAAAGGCTTTAATAAAAAGAAAAAAAACTTTAGACAAGCATATAACAATTTACACATTCATATATAACAAATATTACTAAAACTCACATATATAAGAGAAATAAACGACACACAAACGTGAAGAAGGCTTTCAAAACTTTATCAGTTTGCTGCACACGCAGAAAACACACACACACGACGGCTTCTATAAATAATACGCATACATCAACAACTGTGCTACTCTCTCTTTATCTCTCTCTCTCGTCTATGCGAGCAGCGATTAAAGTTTAAGCAGCGGGTAAAAATATTACTGTCAAAGCTCCGCTGCGATTTGTACAGAAAACAGAGTAAAACAGAAGCTCGTCTGGAATAGTTGTGCCTCACTGCTGCTGCTAAAAAAAAAAATACAGATATCAAAACAAACAAGTGACAAAAAGTGAATTTAACAAAAGTGTAAATCAAATGGAATATTTCATTGTAAATTTTTTACATTTCAAGAACTCTGCGAACTACTTGCCGAACGTACTGCAAAATTGTCCGCCTTCTGACAGTGCCCAATAAAAAACCAAGCAAACCAACAATAACTAAAAAAAAGAACTGATTATATAAACAAAGTCGCACAAGTGCCAAACCATCTGGTTCCCCTCGCTCAATAAGAATGTCAAAAATCAGACAGTGTGCCCCACAAACATAAACAAAGCTCACCTTTGCTAAAAAAAGGAATCCAAAACTGGCAATTCGCGTGAAAGAATCACTCCCCGCAGCAGATCGCTAGAATGTACGGATTGGTCTGAAGCCAAACAACCCAAACAGCAAATTACGCCCAAAAAAGGAAAGGAGAAGAAGAAGAAAAAACGGAGCAACAGACGGAAAACAAGTGCAGTTCAACTTTGCATCATCCCCCGAGAGTAAAGCGAAACTTAGCGATAAATGGAGAAATCTGTAATCCGGCTGCAACGCATGTCCAATGAATATCAGTCGCAATCGAGCTATATGTATCTACGAAACAAGATGCTGTTAAAAATTGAAAATACCCTACTTCGAAGCCATCGTCAGCGTGAGACCACCGGTATCAAGAAACTATATAATTCGTTTTTCGTACTGTTTTAATTGATCAAAGATCGCGCTGTCCCCCGCCCGAAGAACGCACAACAAAATATTTTTTTTATCAATTCAAAAGAAAAACCATTTACATAAATATAGTTGCGAAAATTGTTAAAGCGAAATAAATACTATAGAAATTATTTGGTTGTTAGTTGTTATCCAATATCCAAGTGCTGTGCTAATCAAAAAAAATTGTAATATATTTCTTTGTTGTCATAAAAAAAACCCACAAAATGTTGACATAACATAAAAACATACTTTATATAAAAAACGCAAAAAAATAACTTCATTAAAAAAAAAATATTATTTGTTGTTACAACAAACACAACAACAAAATCCATACATGAACGTAATTTATAAGGGGCCAAAAAGGAAAAAGGAAAACCTGGAAAACACCGTGTCTCGTTAGGAAGTGTGTATTTAACAGTTATTGTGGACATAACGTCAATAGGCAAATAAATAAAACCAAACAAAACAATATTTTGTAATAAAAAAGAGGACGTGGAATTTGAATAGTAATTTGTTTTCATATCGAATGGCGCTTTCGTTTTTATCGCAAAGTTCCGGCCTTTTGGATTTAAAAAGCATATTTGATCCGCAATATTCACAACAACAACATCAACAAGAAAATCAACATCAGCAACATCAACAACAACAACAACAGCAGCAACTTTATTTGCCATCACAACAACAGCAACAACAACAACATTATCAAATATCACACTTATCAACGAAATTTGATTTGAGCATTTTCAACGATTTCGACCAAATGGAATTCAATAATAATTTGAGTCGAAACCACAATCAGTACCAGAATAACAATAATAATAATAATAATAATAATAATAATAATAATAATAATAATAATAATAATAATAATAACAACAATAACGATAATAACATCAGCAATAATAACAACAACGGTGAAAATTTAAATCCGGTAAGTTGATAGCATTTTTAAGTTCTAAAACTTTGATATTAATTTTGGAAAAATATTCATAAAGATTACAAAAAAAATTAAATAAAAATTGCTTTAAAGCTTTTATATTCACCGAAAATTAAAAGTCAAATTAGAGGAGCAACATTTGTGTGGTTAGCAACACATGTATAAATATAAAGATTAGTATATTGAAATATGAGTAGTTGATGTTTATTGTCAAACAAATAGAATTAATGTGCACGTAAGCCCTGCAAGTTAGTATAGAACTGGTTTTAAATAACAGTTAAATAAAATGTTGTAATGATGTAACTGAATCGACTTGTCAGACTTTTGATTGCCCCTGGCTTGTATACCACATAGAGATGTGGATGCTCTCTCAGAAATAGGTTCAATCTGTCGACTTTCTTTGCGCTCGCTCGCCAACACATTCGACAGGTTGCCTGCCACTTGTGGCATTTGTTTACACTGTTCTCTCTTATCTTTTGAGAACGCAATAAAATGAAATGAAGTCTACAAATACAGATGTAGCGGCGTAGCAAATCAAACCTCAACCCCTCAGACTTATACAAATACACATACAGTCAGAAAAAAAATCTCTCCGAAATATGCTCTAAGAGAAACTAAAATTATATTTTTAAAACGAGAGGTTTTCTGTTCTCAATTCAAGTTTAGAAAATAGATTTCTTGGTTCCAGTGTGTAATCAGAATTCTGAAATTAGATTGTGTTGCTTTTATTATTGTTAAACATTTGCAATTTAAGATTTCACATTAAAATCGTTTTAGATAGTTTACGAACATTTATGAATTTTATAAGCAATTTTTACCATAAATATTTGTTTTGCCTTTGTATTTAATTAATATTAAAACAAAAAAAACGGAAAACCGTTATAATTTTTTCTTGAATATTTAGAAATGATTTCTAAAAACCAGAAAAACTTTCTAGTTTTCAGAGTGATTTTTTTTCTGAGTGTACTTATACAATATTGCATTGAATCGATTATAGAGATTTTTCTTTACTCTCATACAAAATAATAATAACAAGTCGACGCATGAAAGATGATGTACAATGTACACAAACACACACTTAAACACACACACACTAACACATAACTGAGTACATTTGATAGGCATAGCAGTCCTCACAAGTCTGTATTATTATCAGCAAGGTTTGGGACCCCTATAGCATTTTAGGTAGAGCTGAGTGATAATGTGCACTCGGCTGAGGCAATACATGGTTTGGCGGGCGACGATTTCAAAAACGTTCAGTTTTCGGAAAGTAAATCGTAGGTCGAGTACTTGAAAAGTTTCCTCGAGACAGGTTTCTTATGGTTGCTCTGAGTTGCCATAGCTTTTTTAATGATTTCCTCGTTTCCATTGCTTTGCGTAGGTCCAAAATCGTCATTTCATGAGCGGCTATCATCATCAGCATATTGGGTCAGATTATGAGCAAGTGATTAACTTTGTTGACTCACCACCGAACTCTGAGGAATCTTGGACAGGTAAGGAGCAATATTATTGATAATTCCATTTCGATAATGTAACTCACATCACTGCCAACAATACAAACGTAAGAATCATCGAATCCATTCCACTCATCCATCCATCAAAAGCAATCGAAATCGCTTTTGTTAATGGCTAATCGATACGTTTTGCGATTCGATTCGATTCGTTTCGGTTCGTATTACTGCAGACGCACAGTCCAAGGATTCACCAGGACCGCATATTATCGACGTACGGACAATTTACTCGGAGAGCGGTTCACGCAAAAGACGAATGGATTGGGACTCATTGGATATTGGCCAAAGTGAAAATTCGCCGACAACACAATCGGGCGACATACCCAACAAGGTGCCACATCTGGAGAAAGATAAACAAAAACGAGAAAAGCATTCAGGTAAGAAAGCATATCATTTAAATATATGTATATATAAATTTAAAAAAAAAAACATCTAAAATAGAAACTGATTCAGGTTTTAAACAAGTTCCATTTGCATTTTTAATAATAATATAATCTACAAATTGATGATTTGTATTTATTTGTTGTAGACTAAAAAGAGTCCACAATAGAATTTGTCTTAAAGTTCCCTAGCAACAATTTAAAACGAAGATCAATATTAATATACAATATTCTAAAAATGATTTCTAGTAAATCCAACTTTCTCAAGTATTAATTATAATCAAATTATTAGTATACTTCAGCTTGATTCCTAAGATGTTAATAGAAAAATGGGAGAAAATGATTTCCATATTCCAAACGTCGGGTTGGTATTGGTTTTATTAGTGCCCATTAAAATTGGGTAATCAAATAAAACAATCACTGAGAAAAGTGAAATTCACATTGTAAGGAAAACACTTTTCCGAAAAAAGTATAGGAATAAATATTGGTTTGACTGTAGTTAATAATTTTCTGGCTACAACACACTTACAACTTATTTAACCTGTTGTAGGTTCAGTAAGATACGGTTAGATCCGCGTGATGTTTCGATATTATTTTTTTCAGTCATATTCAATATTTTAATATATATATATTTTATTTATTTACGTTTAAGTTCCACTACCTAATGTGAACATGAGGGGAATCCCACTAGAAATGTGGCAGTAAAAAATAAATTACCTAAGTGCTTTTGTTCCTAACTCAGACATTTCGTAGCATTTACTCAATTTTTGTGGCCCACAAATGAACAACAATCGGAAACTTGTTTTGAGCATTTGCGTCAGTGAAATGTGTGATTTGGCGCTGATCTTAGTCTTAATTAGCGGGTGGATATACGAATGGATATGGCTTCAGAATGAAATGGTCTAAGACCCTATGAGGTCTTCAGACTTGTGCTTATTATTTTTGAATTTAGGTTGTAGCTGTACCAACCTCGATGCCGTGGCAGAAGTGTTAATTATTTTCAAAAACAAAAAGCCATTTGCTAATTAACCAATATCCAATATTCGTGTGTGTGTTTGATGATCGTAAAATTGATTGTTGCTCTTTGGTGTCCATATCGTGATTTACCACTTATATAATCAAACTCTAATCAACAAAACTAAGAAGTCTACAAGAAGGTTTTTTAAAATGCTTAGCCGAATAAGATAATGAAAACTAAAATGAGAAAAATTAATCTGCTGTAAATAATCAAAATGTTTACTGGTCTAATCTACCTATCAAACTTGGTGTTTCCAGTATCGGAAAGATATGTTTGGAAAATGTGGCATTAGCGAATGAGTTCTTGTGCGATTCGTAATTTTAAATTGACAATTTGAATTATTTTTCGACTCTTTCTTTTTGCTATCAAAATATGCTGAACGGGCTCAGAAGAAATTAGCAAAAAGATACGCACAAAAAAAAAACCTGCCCGAAAAATCGGTTTAAGATTATAGTTTTATATCTCTCCTCTTGTTTATTGTGGCGAATAAAACCTGTAATTAAGTTAGCCTGGGCAATACTTGGTGTTATTTAAGAATAGGACAAGCCAAATTTAAGTTATTGAAAATAAAAGTTGAATTTAATTTAAACTTATTTCCAGAAACATACTGTCTAAAAGATCACAGATAGGGAAATTCATGTAAAACACAATCAACAACAGTTGGCATTGGCCTAATTACAGATCCAACTAAAACTACAACTACCAAAAAGCACATACAGATATAGAGAGATATCGAGCCATATAATTTTAACTCTTTACAAAAACAAAACTCTGTGGCTATCACAGTACTCATGATGGCTTATCAAGAAATTTTGAAACTCACGTCAACCGGGCCGAGATAAGGCCACAAAATGGTTGATATTTTTGTAGAACCGGCAATTAAAACAATACCGTTTCTGCCAAATCAAGAGAAATTGTGAAAAACATTCACACAGTATTTAATTAGATTTTACAAAAAAGTTTTTGAGAATTATTTTAATTATCGTTAACTATGATGTGGATACCACTTTGATTATTTACACATTTATAGTATTCACATTCAGTTTGTGTAATGAATGAATGTTGTTAATTTATTTCACATTCTGAAGCGCTTCGCCCAGCCTTAATTTCTATTATTCAGGGCTTTGCTCTCTAAATTGTAGATTTAAACAATTAGAGTTGAACAATTTCCCGACTGCTTAAATCGTGTGGATAATCAAATATTTTATCAGTAATTGTAATGAACTAAAAGTTGTGAAAGGTATATCTCCCGCAGGTCATTAGTTTCAGATTATATAAGCATTGATATAGGCAATATCTAAGCAAAAAGCACACTCTTAACTACAACGAATAATTAATTACTTATCTAGTATTTATTATCATTAGGCTCGCTAATAAATTGATTAACAATTTTAAACGAAAAACAAAATCTAGAGATTAGAATATTTACAATTGTGTTTGTGTATTTCATTCAATTTTATATATAAAATGAGAAATATATAAAAATTGAAATTGAAAGTTACGAATTTGCTGTGTTATGTTTAAATTTAACATTAATGAGCAAAAGGTAGAGATACAGAATTTCAAAAGGTCGAACTAAATTATGGGGACTAATAGGTATTAATATTATTTTATATTGGTTAAAAGCAGACTAAAAACATTTCACAACTTCAAAAATGGTTTAAAAAAGTGAAAGAGAATTTTTAAATATAAATTTAAATGAGAAAATTAAAATAAATAAAAAATACATTATAATTTAAGAAACTGAATACGAAATAACTCAAAGTTTTGGGTTAGCGATGGGATCGGTATGGATCGAATAAGTAGGGTGGAATAGGGGGTTTATAATATGCGAAAGTTTTGTATCAAGTCAAAATTCATTGCAGTTTTTTAATTTTTAAACCAATAACTTAATAAACAAGTCATTAAACTTTATTTAGATTATTTTGTAACAGTTAGAATTTTTTTTGTTTATTTTTGTATTTATTTATTGATCTTAACCAAATAACAAATTAATATTAAGTTCCATTGCGGAATTTATTTATTTATATTTATATTTGTAATTATATTTTTAAGAGTTAAGAGCTCTTTTGACGAAAATTGATATAAAAATTCGATGCCGATAGCAATCACAATTTATAAGTAATATAGAGATAAGTTTTTAGCCACATTTGTTAAATTAAATAAATAAATACCAATTTTTGTTCTCTCTCACTTTCTTTGGGATCTATTTACAGGTCGCAGCAGTTGGAGCGACGATATTGGCTTCGATCTGAGCGCCGATTTTAATAGCAACTCATATTTGAACAAGTGAGTGATGAGGGTGTGGAATAGTGGAAAGTGGGAACAGCTGTCAGGTGTTAATGCTGAAACTATTTTCGCAGTGAAAACTTTTTGGCCTTCTCTCCGAGCTTAACGGCATTGAAACAGGAGCCACAAACGGAGCAGCTGAAACCATCGACTAGGAAGCTACCCTTGGACAGCAGCTCTACGGGAGCAGTGCACAATATTGGCAAGATCGACAAATCGCCATTGGGCGACGCCAATCATTCGCCACAGCGTCCGGTGCAATCCCAGGAAGTGGTTGCCGCTGGATCAGGAACGGTAGCAACTGGTGGCAACAGTGGCAACGAAAGCGGTAGCAAACATGAGTTGAACTCCGGGATTATATGCGGCTGTGGGTCACCACAAGGCTCGCCCGCCTCAACGGATTTTGAACTGAACGACAGTGCCGCCAGTAGAAATGCATCTGCAACAGACAAAGCCATAGCTGCATCTGGCAACGAGGCTTATGCCCAGGCGCGTAAGTAAATCACAAACATTTTGGATACTTTGCATTCCATATAATTGCATAATTTGATCATTGCAGCACGCTCTGAGCTGCAGCAGCAGGTGAGCGTTGTCGATGCGGCCAAAATTGAGCCAAGCTCATCCACTGGTGCTTCACATGCCGAGGATCACAAGTAAGAAGATCTCATGTACCATCCAGAGGAGACATGCATTAATCTTTAAGGAACCAACTTAAGCAATTATTCAAAAATTCAGCGTTCTTAATTATGATTAGTTAGTTAACAATTGCACGAATATTAAACATTTTTCGACCAGGTGCATTCATAAATTTGTATCTTTTTGTTTATGGATACAGATAGATACAAAAATTTTTTTTCTATATATCTAAATTAGTATGAATTGAAGAATTGAGAGAATAATGTTTTAAAAATTTAAAAACATATAAATTTTTGTAAAGTATGCCTTGTATGTGTTGATCTACATTCCTGAGTATTGATTTCAAATATTTTTTCCACCGATTTCATATTAAGTATCTAGTGGCATTCTTTATGTATTGTCTGTGACTTGACAACGATGTTTTTAGTTTCTCGGCATATTTTGAGTTGATTTCATTATTCTCTTCTATAGCTGAGATTGAAATGATTAACAAAAATAAATATTACCTATTTCCATTGCATATTATTTCATCTAGTAAATCCTTTCTTTATCATTATTATATATTTAATTGATATCTTTGCAGATTTCAGTACATTTTGGCAGCGGCCACCTCGATTGCGACTAAGAACAATGAGGAGACTTTGACCTATCTGAATCAGGGTCAAAGCTATGAGATCAAATTGAAGAAAATTGGTGACTTATCATTCTATCGCGACAAGATTTTGAAGGTGAGTGAAACCTTGTCGGAAATCAGAAATCTCAAACTTCTATCCCTGTTGAGTTCAAACCAATTTGTAAAAAGAAAAGGGAAAAAGAAAAATGGAAAAATTGAGTTTAAATTGACTGATTTATTGAAGTTATGGCTGTTTCTATTAAGGCTATAAGCTGTACTCGTTGAAAATATATATTTATATGATTGTTGTTGGGCAGCGCAGTCGGCGTCGACTGAGGGCAGATAGGTTTGCTGCCTATAGTGAATTGTTATAGTTGTGTGTGATGCATGTTGATTGATTTTAATATGCCCCAATTAAACTTAATTTATACGCAAAACAACTTGAGGCATGCGCATGCGCATGCGCCATGTTGCCTCATGTTGCAAACTCGGACAAGTGTAATAAAACAATATCTTTATAAATGCTGCTTGTTGGTAAACTGAAAGTTGACAATTATGTGTTTCCTTTTATGTTTTGTAGAGCGTTATCAAAATCTGTTTCCATGAGCGTCGATTGCAGTTCATGGAACGCGAACAGATGCAACAATGGCAGGCATCGCGTCCTGGTGATCGCATCATTGAGGTGGATGTGCCACTGTCGTACGGTTTGTGCCACGTGTCGCAGCCATTGAGCTCGAGTGCATTGAATACCGTGGAGATCTTTTGGGATCCATTCAAGGAGGTCGGTGTCTACGTCAAGGTCAATTGCATTTCCACAGAGTTCACACCAAAGAAGCACGGTGGTGAAAAGGGTGTCCCATTTCGTCTACAAATTGAAACCTATATAGAAAACTCACCAGCAAATAGCAGCAGCAGCAGCAGCAGCGGCATCGGCATCGGCAGTGCTGCCAGTGTCAATAACAACACCAACAACAACACTAGCAACACAACAACTAGCAACAACAACAACACATTAGGGGGCACATCGGACAATCGTGCCGCACTCAACAATGGCAGCAAACAGGCGGTGCATGCAGCTGCTTGTCAGATTAAGGTGAGCATTGCCCAAGAAAAGTAACAATTACTCTCAGCTAAAAACTCGAACTGAAATTTAGAAAATATTTTTAATTTAAAAAAAAAATATATTTCTTCCTTTCCTTTCTTCGAAGGGTAGCTTTCTTGGTATTGAAATAAAACATTTCGTACACAGAATTGTTTCTCTTGATTTCTTCAATATTCTAGTTTTCATATCAAGTTCATATAAACAAAGCTCTGCGATAGCAAAAAAAAGATAGCAAATTGCATTACTTGTTTCGGAATTTTGTATTTTTTTATTGAGTTTTAGTTTCTACTTTTTAGAAAAACTGTTTTTTTTTTTTAATTTAAAGCTAGAAATTATAATTAAAAACCTTTTTTGATTTTAGAACGATTTGCTAAATTTCAAGTCGATTTTTAGTACATTTCTGAATATAACAACAGATGTTGACTAATTTAAATGCCTTTGCAGGTTTTCAAGCTAAAAGGCGCCGATCGGAAACACAAGCAGGATCGGGAAAAAATACAGAAGCGTCCAACAACCGAACAGGATAAATTCCAGCCCAGTTACGAATGCACCATAATGAATGATATATCATTGGACCTGATAACGCCAACCATCACAACAGGCTGCTACAGCCCGGAGTAGTGAGTATATAGTATATAGCATTATCTGCCAAGATTATCAGCGAGGAAAAATATCTAAATACATATATTGCACTTTGTTAATATGTTTTATAAGTTTGTAGTGAAGTTTTTAAGTCCCATAAATGATGCAAATTCTTGATCAGCATCAGAATATCTATCCGTATGTCCTCATTTTTCATATGACTATTATTATGTTTCAGACATTTAACTAAGAATCACTATATCCTAAAACTACCTTACATACAATCGATATAAAAGTTGTAGCACGGAAATATCCATAAGCAATGGTGCCATCCTTAAAACCAGATTAAAACCAACAAAAGTATAAACTTTAGTTTAGTTAGCAAATTATTTACTTTATTATTATTATTATTAGGTTAGGGGTGTGTGTGCACTGCGACCTGATAGGTCTATTGTGCCCCCTTCTGTGCTTGAAGCTCCTCCATCAACCCAAGCTCTTGCACGAATGCTAGAATCATTGCTCATCATGACATGCATCCCTAGGATGTTGCTTCTCTTCCTTGCTAAGGCGACACACTCTGCTAGGATGTACATAGAGGATTCCTCCTTTAATCTTTGCTCTTTTAAATGCTTTAGCATTTCTATTTGTTAACCATTTTTTGTACTGTTACGTTTTATATATACTTTATTTTGTTGTAGGTGTGTAGACCTTGTAGATAAACGATTTAGCTTTTGATTATTCATGGGACTTAAAGAGCGCTCCGAGTTATAAAGAACAGTTTAACAGATAAATGCTAAGTACTGTGCCACAATAAGATAGACTAGTCGTTAAGCTGTTGAGCTAACTCTATTTGCATAACAACCAGCCAGCTTAAAGCGCAATAAATGTACGTATTTGAGTTATTAAGTCACACATACACACACACACACACACACACACACACACACACACACACACACACACAAACATGTTAAATACATTTTTATACCCTGAACCCATTAAAAATGGGTAAAAAGGGTATAATGGTTTTGTGCAAATGTATGTAACAGGCAGAAGGAAGCATCTCCGACCCCATAAAGTATATATATTCTTGATCAGGATCAACAGCCGAGTTGATATAGCCCTGTCCGTCTGTCCGTCTGTCCGTCTGTCCGTCTGTCCGTCTGTCCGTCTGTCCGTCCGTCTGTATGAACGCGCGGATCTCAGAGACTATAAGAGCTAGAGACTTCAAATTTGGAATATAAGATCTCGTATACCAGGCCCAGATCAAGTTTGCGTTATTTTATCGATAACTGCCTCAGTTTCTGAATTATCGATACATTTAGATTTCCGATAGCAGTAAATTCCAGATATCTCTCACAATTTAATGGATACAGTCACCAATTTTGGTTGGTAGGTTGTTGGCGAGGTCCTTGAAAGATCGGCATGTGCCACGCCCACTTCCGACGCCCCCATCACCCCCGACCCAAAAATTTTCAAATGGCTATATCTACCGCAGTTTTTGAGTAGGGAACGTCAAATTTGGTAGTTATATTACTGATAGTTGCCTTTAAGAACCGATAACAAATTTGTGGTGCCACGCCCACACCTGCGCCTACAATCGACAATTCCGATTTTAAATCGATAACTCCGTATATCTCCGAACATTTTAAAGATAGAGTAACCAAACTTGAAAGGTAATTTGCTGATAACCTCCTCCAAAGATTGGCATACCAATTTTTGGACCACGCCCACATCCGCCGCCCCCACGAACTTCGTCCCTAGAAATTTAAAATGCGCATATCTGCCGTAATTTGCAAGCTAGAGTCGCAAAATTTTGCAGGTATGTTACTGGTAACTCCCCCAAAGACCGATAAAAAAATTGGATGGCCACGCCCACTCCACCTACCTAAACCGATACACCTCTTGGTGTAAATCGATAAAGCCAAATATCTCGCGCAATTTGAAAACTTAAGTCACCAAATTTTAAAGGTATATTGCTAGTAACACCCTTCATAAATGTGTAAAAAAAATTTTGGACCACGCCCACTCCCGCCCACAAAAAACGATAAATGCCTGTATCTCCCGCAATTTAAGAGCTACAGTTACCAAACTTAGAAGGTATATTACTAAGATCGAAATCCAAAATATTTTGGGCCACGCCCACTCCCGCCCACAAAAAACGATAAATGCCTGTATCTCCCGCAATTCAAGAGCTACAGTTACCAAACTTAGAAGGTATATTACTAAGATCGGGCCACGCCCACTCCAGCCCCCAAAAACGATAAACCTATAATGCATTTAAAGCTTGGTTCAGGGTATATGGTAGTCGAGCTCACTCGACTACAGCCTTCTTACTTGTTTCAATTTCCATATGTCTATATTTTATTTGTTTACTTACTTTACCGAGCTTTCATTCAAGTTTATGGAATTTTTAAAGAAAAACTGGCGAACTCAAATCAATACAAATATTATAATTTTTTAGTTGGTTGACGGTAATTTGAAACCAGTTATTGTATTTATTATAATCACTTCCCCTCTGTTGCATCTTAGCCGCAGGGTCTGTTGCAAATATCAACTTTTCTTATAAGCATTTTGTTGTAGCTTTTTTTTCTCTTTCAGTTTTTAAAGCCAGTCACGTTTTGAATTATATCAATGAGATCATATATATTTTTTAGTTATGAAATTTTTAAATTTTAACCGGTTGCAATACACTATTTTAAGACTTAGAGGGGTTTATTGGGGTTGTCATTGAAATTGATGAACAATGTATGATGTTTGCAGGGGTTCTAAAGTGATGCTCTTTATTTATTTATTTACTTATTATTAGATATGAACAAGCATACAATTTGTTACTCTAATTATTTAAAATTTAAAACAATTTTTTTTTAAATTTAAATTTGTGTTGGTGGATTTAGTTTACGTTAAATACAATAACTATTTTTTGAATAAAGGCGATGATCCCATAGTTTTACATATTCGTTCGTTTCAGCTAAGCTCATACTTAAATTTACAGTTAGTTTTGAGGAGAAGTTAATATAAATTCACATCAAAACCGGAAAATCTAAAAATATCAGTTATATATAGAATTCCACTGATAACTGACCAGCCGATTAGTTTCGTGTCTATTATCTGTTATCTGTCTAGTTAAACAAGGTGTTATCAAATGCCAGACGGGGCTTATCGCATGTCGCTGCAGGTTTATATATAAATGTACAAATATTTTGGCAGTGGCAGTTGGGTTATGTGTTAAAAAACCAGGCTTAAAGCCAATGCCAATGCCAATGCCAACTACTAACCGAGAGAGGGAGAGAGAAGCAGCCACAAAAACTGGCTGTCTGCATGTGTGTATCTGTAGCTAAAGTTTGTGTATCTGTAGCTAAAGTTTGTGTATCTGTTGGTCTCATTGTTGATTTGCTGCATCGTTCAGCATTCGTGAACATGCGCTTGTATCTAAAGGATCACAAATGTTATAAGCACACGAGAGCACATCGAATTTGTAAATACCATTTATTATATATTCATTTCATTCACGAATACTCACTTTTGTTTCCTTCTTCTTCTTCGGACAGTATGAAACTGTGGCCCAATTCGCCGGTGCATGTACCCAAATACGATGGAATGCTTCCGTTTGCGAGCAGCGCATCTCCAGCGGCCAGCAGCAGCCCCATTGCGATCAATTCAGTGACATCGACAAATTCGCCAACATTGAAACTAATGGATGCCACAAATATGGTATCGCCGCCGCATGTGTCAGCAGATATGGAAGACTATGTATGCATGCTACACACACACACACACACACACACACACACATGTATTAATATATATGCATATTTGCGTCTTTGTTTTAGAATCAGAACATAATGCCGGACTCAACACCGGCACAGGTGACACAATGGCTGACCAATCATCGTCTGACGGCCTACTTAGCCACATTTAATAATTTCTCGGGGGCGGACATTATGCGGTAAGCATAAGCTTGCAACAGAGTTCTCAGTTCCGGCAAAAGCTTATACCATCCTCTCTTGCATTCTCTTTCCTTATTAAGCATGTCCAAGGAGGATCTTATACAAGTCTGTGGACTTGCCGATGGCATACGCATGTTCAATATTTTACGCGCCAAGTGAGTTCAAAAACCATTTGACAAGTTCAAAAAACAACTATAAGCTTTAAATAAAACTTAAAGTTTGACGGTGAAGATTATTTTAAACTGAAAGTTCACTATTATTATTCAAAGAAACAGATGTGCTCCGATTTATAATTTTTAACAAAAATCTTATGTTATGTTGCACAATTTGGAGTCAAATGATGTTTATAATTACAACAGATTTATATATATAAATGTATGTATATACATATATAATAGCAACTAGCTTAGTTGTGATTATTAAGTTCAAAATAATTGGAATTGAAAATGCTATTTAGTTTCGAAAACTTTGACTCAACAACGTCCATTCTCAAAATGCAAAGCTCTACCGTTTTTTATTTAAAAAAAAAAAATATTAAAGCAATTAATAAGCTTAAGCTAATTTAAATTCCACAATTAAAAAAAGCTCAAAAAATAGAATAAAATATTAAAAACTGAAAAGTTTAAGTTAAAAAATCGCATAAACTTTGAGTAATGTAGTTGACAGGATAACTTCGACATTCAATAAGCACTTTAATTTAAATAAAAAAGGAATTCCACACACAAACATTAATTTGCTATTTTCCTGACAGAACGATTGCCCCACGTCTGACTCTCTATGCGAGCATGGATGGCTACAGCTACAATGCGATCTACTTGCTGTCCAACACGGCCAAGGAGTTGCAGCAGAAGCTGTACAAGTTGCCGGGCTTTTACGAGTTCATGGCAAAGGGCGGCTCTGGTGGCGCATTGGAGAATGGCGGTGTTGCAGCCGCAGCTGCCGCGCTCTACAACAATTGGAGCATGCATTCCAAATACTCTGGCAGCGGATCGAACATATTCAATGAGGTTAACAAGAGTTGCGTGTATATTTCGGGTCCCTCTGGCATTCTTGTCAGCGTCACTGACGAGGTGCTCAACAATGAGATCAAGGATGGCAGTCTCTATTCCCTGGATGTGCAGGGCGGCAAAGTTGTCTTGAAATTTATCAATAAGCAGGATAACAATTAAGTAATTTCGTTTCTAACTTGTTTGCTGTCGAATTGCCTTTGTTCGTTGCTACGCTATTAAAGCTACAACAAGGAAATTCCAAAGAAAGAATATAATTTTTAGCATTTATAAACAATCAACAAATTTAACGAAAAACACACGCATATTACAGTTATGCACACACCCAGACACCTATACCTTTTTTATTTGTATACAAGTTTTTTCGCGAAGCAATTTTGAACAAGTAGCCACATTTAAAACCAACAAATCGCCCCATTTCAAAATATTTAGTGCAATATATTAGATATTTGAATTCCCTTTTTGATTCCATGTTTTATTCATTTATCATTTATTCATTTTTATTATTCTTAGACTATACGTTTTATATTTTTGTTTAAACTTTGTTTAATACATACCACATAAATATTGAAAAATAGAACAAAAGTTAACAAAAAGAAAATATCGAAAAAAAAAGAAAAAAAAAATATTATATTTAGCTAACGATAATTAGCCCAGTCTAAGTGCAGTACCACATTGAACAACATATGAGAGCGTTCAGCTAACAACCAAACAACTTCTATTGTTTTTACAAAGCTTTTCCAAAACATGTGATAGAAGCAATAAAATGTTTTCCAAGAGTGGACTGTCAAAAAAAAAAAAACACCCCTGAAGTTTTTCATTTATGTAGTATGCGTTAAGGTAACTTGAATTCCATACTATTCCATACTCCCTAATCTGTAACTAGTCAAACAAATGGGATCCTTTTGGCGAGGGTTTATGCGGTCTACTCTAACTATTCCAACTAGAACAAGGAAGCATTCAAGGAATCGACTCCATGGATTCACAGTCAACTAAATGTGCAACATCATACCAAAAAAAAATAAATATATTTACGTGGAAATTAGGAAATCTCCATGAAAATAAAGTTGTTCTTGTTTTAAAAAAAATATTTTAAAATATATATACAAAAATGTTTCTTAAAAAGCACATTTAAATTATTATTATTAAATGAATTTTGGCAAATAGCAGTTAATTATGCTAAATTAAAATTATAGTAAATGCAATAATAAATTTGGTCAGTATGGAATGTGATTGGGATCACAGCAGTATATGAAGCCCTCGTTAGCATTGTCGGGCAGGCTGACTGGGCATTGAATCAGGTGGCACAGATCGGGAGGCTGAGGCCTGTTCCTCTCAAATATGCTGTTAAAGGAGAGGAAAACATAAAGGCCATTGCCATTGTGGTCTCGAACAACCTTATAGATCCACTTGGGCACTGGTAGCTTGGACTCAGACAAGTAGATATCGCGAAAGTGCCCTTTCACATCTTGTAGTGTGAGAACATCAATGCCCCCAGTTTTAATCCGAAACGGTCTGTTTTGTTGCACCTGACTACGGAGCCAGCGCTCAACTTTCTCCCAGTTTTGATCGTTGATGCTTTTGAACTGCGGTACTATATTGAGATAACGAAATGTGCTGGACATCTGGTCGACAAATAGAAAGTCATTGCAGGCCACAAGATGACCACGATTGATGACCAGGGCGTTCGGCGTGGTCAAATACTCTTGGTTATCGCCGAGAGTTCTTCGAAATGCTGAATAAATATTATGCTTGAAATAAGCAGCAGCCTCTATGGGGGTGATTATCTCATCCGTCGTGAATTGCACAAAAGGCGGCCTGAAAACTGTTTAAGAATTGTTGGTTTAGGTTGGAGGACTGCAACTTAAACAGCGAATGCCTTACAAAAGCTCTTATAGTAGACATCGCTTTGACTGTACAACACACGCCCATTATTCTCATCATAGCAGGAGCGATAGAGCTCCAGCTGCTGACCCTCAATTACATAGCCCACAATATACAACGTTTTGGGGCATGCATCGTCCTTACTTTGGGTAACCTTCGGCTGCATTGGCGATCCACAGCTCATGGGCAGCCGTTCTGTAAACTGGCCATTGTCCTGGCACTGTGTCTCCAGCACATTATTGATATCGCAGAACATGCTCAGATTGAGTCCGCTGGGCACGAGCTCTGTGCGCAGCAGCTGATATGAACCGCTTTCATCACGATAGGTAAATATACGATTTGTATTTTCCACCATGTCCCGAGTTAGTCGACAATCGCTGTGAACCCCTGTAAGCCCCTTACTAATATTACTAGTAAATATGCATATTCTACACTTACCCATCACACAGAATGTTATTAAAATATATAATATTAATTTCATATTTAAAATGTGCTAAAAATGTACTAAACTTCACTAATTTTGATATTACATTTTAGAAATATTCAATTTTGAATGTTGAACTCCCCGATAAATTCTATTACCAAAATACAGCTTCTCATGATTAACACGGTATTATTTAGTGCTTTTTATTGCAATCAATCAAGAAACTACTGCAAATAACAACAACAGTGCATAAAAACGATAATGCTAAACTAACTATCGTCTATCGTTTATCGATAAGCATTGCAGTCAGTGAGTGATGGGCGTGCTGAAGCCATGTACTTATATTGGCGCCAAATTTAACCGTTGACCCGCTTGAGCAGCGCAAAATAGCTGTAGGCACAGTTCACAATCTGTAAAGTAAAATGAATCCGCATGAATAAGGAAATTTAATATTTACACAGTCATCTTACAGATGAAAAGGTTAGGGAATTAAAGCTCTGTGTGTGGTCTAAGGTGTGCACCTCCAGCGGCTTACTTAGGCGCAACATCATTAAGAGACACATTTTGCGATTGGTCCTGTTCCAGGTGGTCCATTCCGAGCTGTACAGCGCATGGGAGAGCATTGCACTTTGACCGCTCATTTCATCAGCTGCATAGCATACAATGTAGATTTGCAAGAGCATGACAAACTGATACGAGCCAATCATTATCATGAATGCCGATTCGCGCGATCGAATGGAAATGGCATAGAAATTCGAGACGAGCACCAGCACCGAGCAGATCATCTGCACCGAAGCAGGTATCCTGATTAGATCATCTACCCTCCTCTTCAGCTTCACAATGTTCCCATAATACAGGCAGCAATCGCGCAACTTCATCGCGATGCCCACGTTATCCAGCGGTGTCTCAGCGGCGCCCAAGCTCTGCAGACGAGCCGACAGCATGGCCAGCTGCGTCTCGAGAAAGAAGAGCAGTGAGCTGCACACCGAATCGAAGGAGATGTTCAGCCAGCAGGTTGGCATCAGCGACAGCACCTGATACAAATAGAGGCCATAGTAGCAGCTGTTCCGGGCCAGATTGCACGGCTCGTACATGGACAAAGGCAGGGCATTGCCGTCTACAAACCACTGTGTTACTAGTATTAAAGAAGCTGCCAGCGACGAATTAAAGGCATATAAGTTTCGCCACTTGACCGAACGAACACCGCCTCGCATGTAAATCTGATATTCCCTTGAAGACATCGGCTGAAAGTCAGTGGAATGCATCAGCGCTAGGATACGGGCATGGCTTGCTGATTTCAGCTTAATGCTGAGCAGCTTGGTCATGCAGGACAGCTCGGTGGAGAACATAAAGCACACCTGAAGTATAACGCTTAGCTGATCAATATTGGCCAGAACGCGTATTGCGAAGAACAACAGCATTATGGACACAATCACAAAAATGAGTCCAAAGCGCAGTGCATGCCACACACGTTGCTGCCTTGTGGCATAATCCGGCAGGCTCCACACGCCTAACAACTTCAGATACCAGATTTGGTACTTGTAAAAATTTGCCGTAAGCACATTATCTGTCGCTTGACTCATAGTTGTATTTATAATAACAAAACTAAACTGCTCTGTCAACAACGCGATTCAGGTGCTTTTATAGAGGACTCTAGCCAAGGACATGCGTATGGCATATAATTAGCTGTAATGAGCCGCTCATTGTGGAATATTTAACTAATCTCTACAGTGCACAAAAATGCAGTCAACTCACCGAAGTGAATAGCGCCAGGTCAAAAGCATGGCAGGCATCTAGGGTCCTGATCCGTATGGGTATATCCAGACGTTGCATTATCATCAGCAGCAAGCGTCGATTGCTTCGCTGCCAGTTCACCCAATTAGACTTATACAGATCATGGGACAGTTTCAAACTGCGCTGTGTGACCTCTCTATTATTGATTTTTTAGGTATGTAGTTATTTGGCTTTATAGTACTTTCCTTGTGGACAGACTTACCCCGAAAAATAACATAACAAAAAGACCTGTATGACCATGCAGCTTTGGTAGATGAAGAATTTTAGGAATACCAACTTTTCATCTGATAGCTGGAGATACAAATTTAAATTAGTTTCAAATATTAAAGTTATATTTTTAATTTTGAATTCTTTTTTGCGAATAATTAAAAACAATTAATTATTGCATTAATTATATGAACTAAATAAGAAATCAAATTTTTTATTTCTCAACTCACCAGGGACATTGCATAAAAACCAGATACAAGAACCAGCACGGAACATATTATTTGCACTGACATAGGCAGATAGATTATAGCCTCAATATCCGCAGCCAGTTCTACAATCTCCATATGAAAACGGACGCAATTCTTCAGCTGATGCTCCACTTCTCTTTCACTTTCCACGTCACCGTTGCAATCGTGTGCGGCGATACGTTGCAGTCGCAATGCCAAAATATCCAGTTGGCATCTCACGAAAATGAACATGGTGCAGCACATCGAATCGAAGGATATATTGAAGAAGCAGGGCAAGCACATAGAAATAAATTGATAGAAGTACATAATCCAGTAGCCAAAGGAGCCGTATTCACCGTCAAAGGGATCATAGGTCGGCACAGGAAGCTTAGCATTATCAATAATATGCTGGGTTATCTGCACAGCCACTAAAGCCATTATAGATATAACCCCATACCAATTGCGTACAATCCGACTCAGCTGAACGGCAACAAAAAAGATGCGCTGCTCGTCAACGATTTCGGAACGAAATCGCGCATCTTCAAGTTTTGCAATGATTTTAAAAAAATGATCATCGTTAAACTCGATCCATGCGACCTGTACATAAAAAATAAAAGTATCAATTGGCGTTCATTTGTGAATCCTGAAGAAGATCTGGACCTTCATAGTGAATGCAATGCATGTGGTCAGCAGAAAGGCAGACTTGATTACTTCATTTAAATCGCTTATGTTGAACACAATGTGAAGTAAGAGTATCAAATCAAACAAAAATATCCAGAAGCAAAACACAAGCCAGAATCTTATCCTGTGTAGCAAGCGTCTCCAGCCCACTTCCCGCGGCGATGCGGAGTGCAAGTGAAGGATACGCTCCTTTCCTTTGTAGAAGAGCTCTACGGACCAATTGAAGTTCAGCTGCATTACTAGAAACTTGGGCTAAAACTAATTTGGTCTTCAAACTGGTCAAGCCTTTTAAGGCTGCTCTTTGCGATTTGCGTAAGCGATTAAAAACTCGTTAGGTTGTTTAATTGATGCAAGTTGCTAGATGAGAATTAATCGGAAAATGCATTGAAACAAGAAGGAGCTAAGCAAATTTCAAGAATTTATTTTTAAAAGTTGTGCAAAAATTTAAGCAGTAAATGCAAATTTTTTGAAAACGCAAATAAAATGATAAAAAAAAAATAAATAAATAATAATAATAAGATTTACGTGACATTAATATAAGATAGGTTTATATATATGAAAGTTTAAATTATAAACTAGGTCCACAATTTTGAGCAGTGTTTGCAACTTAAGCTAATCGCTTTCTGTTGTATAATAATCCCAGGACCCTTAGGTAAATTTACTGAATTATTTAATATGCATTTATGAAAGGGGACAGCAAATTTAAGACTTAAATTGCATTGCGAAAATTCAATATTTGTGTATTTATATGAACACAAAAGTTTGTCGTGGATTATTGAATATTGATTAATTAAGGTAGAATTTGTTTCTTTATTTTTTTTTGCATTACCTACAGCTGTCAAATGAAAAGTTTGTATTCCTAAAATGCCTTATCTGCCATAGCTGCATGGTTATGCAGGTCTTTATGTTATGTTATTTTCCGGGGTAAGTCTGTCCACAAGGAAAGTACTATAAAGCCAAATAACTACATACCTAAAAAATCCATAATAGAAAGGTCACACAGCGCAGTTTAAAACTGTCCCATGATCTGTATAAGTCCAATTGGGTGAACTGGCAGCGAAGCAATCGACGTTTGCTGCTGATGATAATGCAACGTCTGGATATACCCATACGGATCAGGACCCTAGATACCTGCCATGGTTTTGACCTGGCGCTATTCACTTCGGTGAGTTGACTGCATTTTTGTGCACTGTAGAGATTAGTTAAATATTCCACAATGAGCGGCTCATTACAGCTAATTATATGCCATACGCATGTCCTTGGCTAGAGTCCTCTATAAAAGCACCTAAATCGCGTTGTTGACAGAGCAGTTTAGTTTTGTTATTATAAATACAACTATGAGTCAAGCGACAGATAATGTGCTTACGGCAAATTTTTACAAGTACCAAATCTGGTATCTGAAGTTGTTAGGCGTGTGGAGTCTGCAGGATTACGCTACAAGGCAGCAACGTGTGTGGCATGACCAAGCTGCTAAACATTAAGCTGAAATCAGCAAGCCATGACCGTATCCTAGCGCTGATGCATTCCCCAGACTTTCAGCCGATGTCTTCAGGGGACTACCAAATTTATATGCGCGGCGGTGCTCTATCGGTCAAGTGGCGAAACTTATATGGTTCTTCCCCAGCCTGCCATGTTGTCGGCTCGTCTGCAGAGCTTGGGCGCCGCTGAGACACCGCTGGGGCATCGCGATGAAGTTGCGCGATTTCTGCCTGAATTATGGAAACATTGTGAAGCTGAAGGGGATGGTAGTTGATCATATCAGGATACCTGGTTCGGTGCAGATGATCTGCTCGGTGCTGGTTCTCGTCTCGAATTTCTATGCCATTTCCATTCGATCGCGCGAATCGGCATTCATGATAATGATTGCCTCGTATCAGTTTGTCATGCTCTTGCAAGTCTTCATTATATGCAATGCAGCTGATGAAATGTGCGGGCAAAGCGAAGTGCTCTCCCATGCGCTGTACAGCTCGGAGTGGATCACCTTGAACAGGACCAATCGCAAAACATGTCCCTTAATAATGAAGGTGCACACCTTTTCTTTTCATCTGTAAGATGAGTGTGTAACTATTGAGTTTCCTTATTCATACGGATTAATTTTACTCCAAAGATTGTGAACTGCTGTTACACTTATTATACGCTGCTCAAGGGAGTCAACAGTTAAATTTGGCGCCAATATAAGTACATGGTTTCAGCTCGCCCATCACTCACTGAATGCAACGCCTATCGATAAACGATAAACGATAGTTAGCTTACACTGTTGTTATTTGCAGTAGTTTCTTGATTGTTTGCAATAAAAAAGCACTAAATAAAACCGTGTTACTCATTTGGCAAACGATAGTATCGAGTACTTCCACGGCGACCATTGCTTGTATTTGCCATGACTGTGCATCTCATATCGTTCAGCTGATGCTACGTGTAAGAAGTTAAAATGTCGGAAAATGTAAAAACTGACGAAAATGTGCCTAGCTGCCTGCATTGCAGAGTGTACAATTCAAAACAAAAATACCATGAGATTTTCGACGAAGTCGGCATCGAAATAGAGCTCGCCAAACTGCTGCACAAGTATTTCGAGATAAAAGTTGAGCCAACTAACCAAAAACAGAAGCAACTGCTATGCGAGGAGTGCGTTAATACGCTGATTCGATTCTTTGACATCGACGAACTGCAAAGGGAGCAAGATGCCGCAAATGCTGTAACTAAAAAGCGGACTAACGATACAAAGTCTTCTGCCCCCGAAAAAGATGAAAATCCCGCCAAAAAGCAGAGAACTGCCGCAAAAAATGGCCAAGGTTCACCAAACTCCTCGGCAAATGAAGCCACAAAGCAAGATACGTCTACGGCGGCTTCTGCTGAAACTGCTACTGCTGAAACTACTACTGCTAAAACTGCTACGACTGATCCTGCCCCTGATCCTATTGCAAAAGGAGCGCCAGAAGCCCTTGGCATACGCATCATCAGAGCCAGCAACACATCGCCAAAAAGATTGCCCATAAATGTGAAGAAAGCAGTCGAGCGAAGTGAAACACTTAAGGGCAAAGCCGGCGTCAAACGGCGTCGGTCCAGAGATGTTGCTCATGGATCAGGAGATCAGGAGCAGATTAGCGCACTTATACGTGACATTCTAGAGGATGAGGAGACGCCAGCGGATGAAAAATTGGTAGAAGCAGCCGCCACAGTCCGACAGCTAGAGAAACAATCTGCTGAAGAGCAATGCCATCTAGAGGAGGCGGTGGAAGAGGAGCAAGCGGTGCTCGAGGACCAGGACAATAATGATGAGCTGGAGTTTCTGGTTGAGCGTGAAGGTTAGTTATTGCATATATGCAATGTACATATGTACATTTAATCTATATTTAACGATTGCTCGTATCCTTACAGATAGCTCCTCTGAATTGAGCGTGCGCCATTTCAAATTGGAGCGAAAAATTAAACGCGCCCCATCACAGTCACAAAATGAGAGCCAAAGCGAGGATGAAGCATTCAAAGTGGAGCCCTTCAATTTTGTACTGATCAAGGAATGTAAGTATGCCCAATTTAACTATTTCCCACATAAATTTAATGAATCCAATCGAATTGAATCCCACACAGCTGATAACATTGACGATCTATACGAGTATTTGGGAACCGTGGTGAAGACCTGTTTTGAGACTTTGATGTTCGACTGGGACACTGTGTGCCGCCACTGTTCGTTAAAGTGTAGCAAATATGAAAGTTTACTCGGTCACATGCTGAAGCTTCACAAGGAGCAGGGCGAGATTTACAAGTGCCCGATTACCGAATGCACGGCAGAGCTACACGGAGCTAAATCCTTGGCCATGCACCTGGTTGTGCTGCATGCGCCGGTAGCCGAGTAAGCTACACCGAACTTTTGAGATTAAAGACAAATAATTAATCCATCATCTTTTCATCCAGTATCCCCATTTATGGCAGTTGTCCCGAATGCAACATGACCTTCTCAAACATATTGCAGTACAACAAGCACTCCTGCGCGCATGTCATCAAAAAGCGTCGCGGCATACGCCTGTATTGTGAGATGTGCGGCCTGGAGTTCCCCTCATGGAAGCGGCAAGTTCTTGCAATCAACTCTATAGTTTCTATCGCAGCTAATTCCAATATTAATTTCGTTATGCAGCTTTAATTTTCACAATCAATTTCATTTGGAGCGTCACAGGCCGCGCGCCTGCTTTGTGTGCAGCTACGCGGATACCAACATCGATGAGCTGTTCCATCATTTGCACTACGCTCACGAGCCAGAGGGCACCCTTTTCTGTGATCTGTGAGTGTGTCGCGATTATTTAATTTACCCTCACATGAAATTTACTTATTTATTTCCACTTACAGATGTGATCGAAATTTTCGTGATCCTGCCGTCTTTTTGGAGCACAACAAATCACACTCAAATGTCAGCAGTACCACCTACAGCTGCACCGAGTGTAGCGCCAATTTTGAGTCACGTGGTCGCCTCAATGGACACCTGGTTAGTGCTAATCGATATACACAAATGTTTGGGTCGTTTATTATTTGATATTATGCTATGTTTGTAACCATTGTTGTCGTGGGCATTAAAAGTAATATTTGTTGCACTTGCAGCGCACCGCACATGGCAGCGTCATCAGCTGCGAAATGTGCGGTCGCGAATTTGCCACGGAGGCCACCTACAACCTGCACATGAAAACGCATCTGATTATTGAACGCGAGGTGCATGTGTGCAACAATTGCGGTCTACTCAGCGAATATAATGACAGGATGCTGGTAAGTCGAGCTACTAATTAACTAACAGTAGCAATCTTTAGTGAATCTAACGTATTTGGCAGGCTCATGTGGCGGATGAGGATTCGGGTTGCTTTGGCATGGATGTGGTAGTGGAACTGATGCGTGATGCTTATGTTTGTGAATATTGCTCCGCCTATTTTAAGCAGAAGAGTGATTTAAGCGCCCATCGCGCTTCGGGGGTGCACAAGGATGGCGAGTTCTATTGTCAGCCTTGCCGCAAAAAGTTTACCGATATGAAGCTCTATCGTCACCACTTGCGCAACTATCAACAATTGCGCACAGACTTTTCGCATCGCCGACTAGAAATTTGTCTCCACTACATGTGCGATTATGAGGTGAAGTAAAAACATATATGTGCATTTAGCATTAATCATTACTAATTTTGAATTGTGCCTGCAGAATTGCAGTGAGGCCTATATTAATTGGAATTCGCTATACACGCACAAGCGGCGCACACACGATGCCGTCGAGAAGCAGGAGCCCAAGATAAAAAATAGCGAATGGATCTGTCAGTTCTGTCAGAAAGTGTGCCGCTCCAAAATGTCGCTCTCGGTTCACGTAGCGCGCAGTCACAACAACAGTGAGTTGTTAGCCGCAATGGCTTTAATATTAGAATCCGCTTTAGAAGTCCACTCTTTGCAGATAATGTGGTCTGCTCGCTGTGCAAAGCTTCGTATAAGGATGAGGAGGCGCTAAAAAAGCATCACGCCTATTGGCATGAGCGCATAGAGTGCCCGATGTGCTTGAAGGTGGTGAAGAATCGGCGCAACTATGACACCCACATAAAGGTGGTGCACTCAAACAATAAGCGTTACTCGTGCAGTGAATGCCAAAAGGGTTTCTATCACAAGAGCGAAATGGAGGCGCATCAGCGGGTGAGTCAAGTCATATGTACTATATATTCAAATGTGACATAAAGCCACAGTAATTTTTGCTTGAATTTCCGACTTCCACCTTGTTACTTACCCATTTAAATTTTATATTAATACGAGACTACATATAGCATGTATATAAGCAAAAGTGGTCTCCAAGGAATCACAGCACTTCGTATTTTTACTGATGATTGATGACTGATTAATCGTTTATCTATTTATCCACAGCTGCATTCGCAATCGTTTAAATGCGAACAGTGCAACTTCACCACGAGGAACAAGAAGTCGCTGGCGGTTCATGTGCTTGGCCAGCACTACAAGCGTTTTGCCTTCAAGTGTAAGTTCTGCGATAAGCGCTTTGGACGCCGCCAGGGACTGTCGAATCATGTTCTACGTGTGCATAGCTCGAAATACACATGTCGTGACTTCTTCGATGGCGGTTGTGGCAAATCATTTGGCTCGACGGCACGGCTCAATGTGCATGTGCGAAAGGTGCATAACAGCAGCCTCATTCTGTCCGATGACCCAGCCAAATTGGAAGACAACGAAGAGGAGGAGGAGGAGGAGGAGGTACAGGCTTTTGAAGGTCCGTCCACATCTAATGCGAATACTGAGATTGAATTTATTGCCGATGACGACAATGAGAATCTGACTGATTCGGAAATCATCGAAGAGATTCCAGAGAGAAAACCAGTAACTCGGCAACCTCGAAAAACTAAACCAAAGCCAATGACAACGCGAGCTTGACAGGCACGGAAACGTTTGGGGAGTTTCGGCATATTAAAAGCACCAACAACAACAACAAAAAAAACAAATAGAGAGCAAAGTTAATTGTGTTGAACTGAAAGCGATTTCATTATTTGATTGTTGCTTTTATTTGTATTCGCTAAAGCTGTTATTAATCATTTGATTTTAACTGATTTAAGTAGTTGCTACTCATTATTTTGAACACAAAATATGTATCAGTAGATAGACATACATAATGTATGTATGTATTATAATATAATATAATAATAACTAAATTTCTTGTCCGGATTTCAACTGACTTTCAATTACTTTCACTATTTGCCACTACATTCATATCATTCGCACTTGTCATTCATGAGCACATAATTTCATTCATTCGACTTTCACATACATGTATATTCATTCATATAAATTCACTTATCATAATTTGTTTCAGGAATTAGTTCTGAGTCTAATGATAAGTCGCTATCCGATCGTCGATTTGAACACTTGAATCTCAGTAATTGTAACGTTATTAAATTGGTTTAGCAGACACTTCTATGCCCTACACAGCTCAGCTTCGAAATATTACAAAAAAAAAAACAATTATTTGTTTGTCAATTGAAGATGTGTGTTTAAGCTACGTTGCGGTTAAAACTTAATTTACAGGGTATCTGTGAGTCCTATACGTATAATATTATCGGCAGCAAATTTGATTTATTAAGCGTTTTGCAGTTTGGTCATTAAAATTTCTATTGAACAAATAAAATAAAAAAAATGTTCGATTGTGAATGTAGTGATTTGATTTGATTTATGATACTCTAGAACTTGGTACAGAGTAACTGCTAGTCGAGCAGCTCTCATCTTACAATTAGTTTAAGTATAGAGATATTACATATCGACTAATTTCAATTGCATTTAACTAGCCAGAATCTGGCGGAAGCAAATTTGATTTATTAAGCGTTGTAGTTTGTTGGTCATTTAAACTTTGAAGATTGTGTGCGGAGCTCACCTGTAAGTAAAATCAGTTTTATATATCACGATTGAGGTTAGGTTTTTTGATTTGTACTCACTGGGCTAATTGGTGTTATAACAATGGCGGTGCGCGTGGTGCAATGTAATAGCGCCGTGTCCTCAGTGGACTCATCACAGTCACCATCCGCATCGACATCCACATCGGCGCCAATGTCGCTGTCAATTTCCCATGTCGGGAAATGCTCCATTTCACCCTCACAGTTCAGATCCTCCTCTTCGAAATCCTCATACTCATCAATTAGTATAACTGTACGCAATACATATACATATAAACATATATAAAATAGTAAATATCATTTATTGATAATTCCGGGTTAGAACTCTATTAATACTTTGAATGAAAAATTAAAAGTTTTTAATTTGGGATTTTTCAAGTGAGATGTCCTTTATTTTGGATAATAAAATAATGAATCTTTGGTGTGGTGTGGTTTGGTTTTGGTGTGGATTTTGGTTCGAAGTTCAGGCACGGCCTGGCTTACTTGAACTATCTGGCGGCGTTGGCTTGGCGCTTGAATCCAAGGATTGTGCGCCCTCATCTGGCATATTGATGCGTTGCTCGTGTTTGCTATATGGCTCCGATGTGGATCTATGCAGGCTGTTCAATATAAATATCTACATATGAGACATGTTATCGATATACATTATTGTGTGTATTTTATACGCTTGCAGAGACTGATTGCAAACAATACAAATTTATGTACATATAACCTCAGAAAAAAAATCAACCTGAATTTTATACAATCGCCATATTTTGGCAGCTCACCTTTTAATTAAGAATTAATTGAAGGTTAGATTTCTCTAAAATTTAGAAAACATTTCAGGGTGGTCTCAACAAATTTGTACATTAGTTTTTGTTTTTTGTTATTTGTATTATTTTGAATTAAACATTTTAGATTGTTTACAAGTCCAAATAATTTAATTTGAAAAAACTTACCCTTCGTTTGCGAAACTAACCTTTAATATAGCGGATACAGCAAATTATATATATTTTTCCTGATTTTTTAGAAAGAATACTTTCTTAAAATAAGTATTTTGCATTCCAACCATTTTTTTTAGCTTTGCTAGAAATAAATTCCTTAATAATGGAACATATTTCTGAAAACAGAAAAACCTTTCTAATTTCAAGAAATTTTTTTCGTATATTTAGAAATTATTTCTATAAAGAAGAATAAATTAATAGTTTTCAAGGCGAGTTTGATTTTAGTGCGATTTTCTACATTTTAGGCCGATTTTTTTTCTCAGTGTTCAGAGCTGACAAAACTAGCACTATTTATTTTCAGCGCCTTACAAAATGACTTTTATAAATTACAAAAAAATCTAAATCTAAAATAGATTATTATTATTAGATTATTTTTTACCAGAGTCTTATATAAGATTAACTAACTAAGTTTGATTTAGATGCAGGAGTTAATATATAGAGTTGTCTGAATAATAGAAATATGTTTTTAAATTTTTCATTCTGTGCGTAAATTAGAGCAGCCACAGAGGAAAAAGAATTGAGTAATTACAAAATATTTGAAATCCTACTTTAATTAATTTCAAACGAACTTTAATTACAAATAACCGTTATATCAAGAATCATCAATATATAGTTTTGTCTGCAAGGGCATTTATTGTTCGGCAGGCCGAAAAGAAGGGTTTTTTTTGATTAGTATTCGTATTTTGATCAGAACTTACCTTAAAGTAACTCGTTTTTTAGTTCTATTCTCTAAATCAGTCATAAATACATCATTGTGCTGTTGCTTCTCAGGCGTTAGCTGATATGAGTTAAGCACGGAAGACTATATTACATATATTACACATATTATATATATATATAATCTGATTCGTATCTGATTCGATGAACATTTGCCTACCTTTGTATTGGTCGCTGTATGCTGCGTATGCGGCATGGTTGTTTGTGTGCCAATCGCATCTGTTGTTGTTGTGAGCGTCTGCGTCGAGGTTAGCGCCGTCTCGTTGCTGTCCAGACGATCCATGGAGGCAGCTTCCGCTGCTTCCGTTGGGGACGTCACCAGCTCGGGATGTACGCTAAGTGTTGCCGTTCGCTTCCACACATCGATCATGTTCTGATGCTGTGTGTGGTGATGCAGATTGTGACTGTGACTAGGGCTAATGGAATGTATTTTGGGTTTAGGATTTGCGGGCAACGGAAGCGCTAAGAATCTATCACGATCCTCCATATAGGCCTTGATCAGGATATCAAGTTTCTCCTCAATATCAACGACCTGCAATTATACAAAATGAGGATCCAACTAATATATGCCAGTAATTTACTCGAATCTCACTTGTCGCTCAACTTTAACCACGCGCGAGGCTAAGCTGATCTTCGATGCGTAGACATCCTTTGCCTTGGAGCCCTGTTTGCCCAGTATTTGATCTAGCCTGTGGATACAAAAGAACAGATCACAAATTATTATTCATCTTATTTTTTGACTTGAAGAACATTTCATAATAACTATTATGTTCCTCATAAAAGGAAACTGCAGATATCCTATCTACTTCTATTTCGATAGAATGCATTTTTATAGCAATGATCTTTAATTTTCTTAAGCTTTATTTAATAGATTTAAATTTACCTAAAGAATAAATATAATTACACAGAAGCTTATACCTCATGAATTTTAAATATTTACAGCTATGTATATGTTTAAACAGTTCTATATCTTATTTATTTCTAGCTGTTCATACGCTAAATACAAATTAAATAACAGTTCCTACAATTCCTACAATTCTTATTAAAGTTAACAAAGTTCTCTAAAAAAGTAAATACACTGAAAAAATCGCCATGCAATTTTCAAGTGTTCCGATAAAAAAAATCACTTGCTTTCAGAGATAATTAATAAATGTACGAAAACAATTTATTTAAATTATTAATAATTTTTCCATTTCTCAGAACACTTTTTAATTATTATGAGATATATTTCGAACAAGGGATATAAGCAAAATAAAAAAAAAAATTCCTTCTAATTCGGAAATAATAATGTAAAAAATTGTATAGTTCAAGTTCTTCTCCCGAAATTAAATGATAATAATTCAAATATAAGAAACGATGTAGGATTAATAAAAAATACGCTAGAATTTTAAATGTTTTTTCTAAATTTTAGAAAATCTACTCCTACGATTATAGTGTAGAGACATTATGATCTTTTGTGCCAAGAATGCACTCTAACGGAACAAGGACTCTGTCTATGTATATATATATATATCGTATATCTAGAAATAATACGTACCGCAAATGCAGCATTTTGACGCGCCCCAGTAAATCCACGTGACCTGTAAATTAACAGATTGAGATGCAAAAATGTTTCGAAAATAATTTGAAGAGTGTTTTTGAAGCTAACCAGCCGCATATTGTTCCATGACGTCCTTGACATCGTATGGCTTCAGCGCCTCCTTAAACTTGCGACGTGCCACAAAATACTTGAGCTGCAACAATCATGTATATAGTAGAGTGATATATGTATTTATATATGTATATTGACGCCGCTGTCGTACCTTGCGTATGAAGCGTATGGCGATCTTGTGCCGATTTGTCAGCTGCGTGCAACGCGGCTCCTCATCCTCATCTGCGGGCAATTTGTGAATCAGAGAGATTGACTTGTGCGTTAGGTTTTGGTTGCTTGCTTCGCGCGTGGTTTAGCGGCAATTTGTTTTGTACATTAATCAAGTCAATCCAACAACACACAATTAACACATACAAGTAGCGTTTTACACACACGTACATACATATGCAGATATATGCATATAAGGTAGTAATATATAGATCGTACAATAAGGTATACAGATATTAGGTTAGTTACATATAAAAACAATATACTTATATATGTATGTAAGTATTTATCAAATCACAATATTATATCGGGTATTTAGTTATTGTTAGTCGGATAGTGGGAAAGTGGTTGAAAGCATTGAGAAAGCATTGAAGGCAAGCGTTGTGTGTGTGGTGTGGCCATGTAGCGTAGGTGATTAGTTGGTTAGTATTAGTCGTTAGTCGGAGTCCTTTACAGGTTTAACTCCCTATATGTGATACGAAGTTAGTACAGAGTCTACAGAGCTACCAAAATGCAAAACTTAACTACGTCTACGACAGTCTAGAGAGCGCATGCTAAACCAAACCTAGCACAAGGATAAACACTTTCTCAGAGCAGGGGGTAGGCTTATTGAACTCAAGTTGCAAGTTGCAAGTTGCAAGTTGCCAGTTGCATGTTGTACGCACTTGCCACATATAATGCGCCGCTGCCGCCCTGCAACGTGCCCGTCTCCAGAAAATGTGAGGCAGCCGCAAAGAAGCGACCAGTGCGTCCACGGCCTGGACTGGGACTAGGATTGAGATTGAGATTGGCATTCGACACGGCCTCCGGCTCATGCTGCTCCACATGACCCGCCTCCAAGTCCTTTGCGGGCGTAATGCGCGGATTGCGCAGCGAAAATGACGACCCAAAGAAGTCACCTTGCAAAATGCCGCAGAGCACAACGGGTATGGTCAGCGTATTGGAACTGGACTGGACCGTGGGCTTAGCGGCATCAACAGCAACAGCAACAGCAGGAGCAGCATCAGCTGCTGGTTTCTGGGTCTGGCCCAGTGTGCCCAAACTGGCGCTATGAATGCAATTGGCCAGTTTTTTGGGGGACGGCGTTGGACTTGCTGCATGTGCATTTGTGTGTTTGTGAGAAAGCGGATTAGTCTCGGCTTGATAATCCCTTAAGGCAACCATACATCATAATCCTTAGCAGGTTTTTGGTTTTATTTACTTATTCGTTTCGTTTCGTTTCGTTTTTTTTTTTTTCTCTTTGCAAGAACCAATTATGAACAACATCAATTTAATTCAATTCAATTAAAAATGCAACCACAACATTGACACAACCACAACACTCAAAATACGGTAATATAATTTATAAGAATCTCAATTTTTTTTTGTTTTTGTTTTTTTTTTGTTTTTGATTATAAGGTGTATTGGTATATGGAACCTGGGCGGGACCTTGTAGACTTACCGTCTGAATTTTTAATATTTTTTAAGCAAGTTGTTTCAGCAACTGAATCTTCGCTAAAACTCGGATTCATGGATTTGCCATTTTGTACTACCTCTGAAAATTTCAAACCAGATGTTAAAGTTGTTTTTGTGTTTTCATTTTTTTTGTTGTTTTTTGTTTTGTTTTTTTTTTTAAATAATTTTGCATGTGTGCCAATGAGTCATTTAATCAATCAATCAATCAATCAATGCAGAGACACGGTAGTCTATATTGGTCACACATAACGCTTACAAAGAACTTCAAATCTACACACACCAAGAGTTATAAATTGGTCATGTTAACTTTTTAATTTGTTTTAATTTAATTCAGTTATGAAATTTACTTTTAATTTGTTGCTTATGCAAACACTTAGTCTCTTTGGATTTAATTAGTAAGTGCGCAGTGAAATAAATATTCAGGAAATAAAAGGTTCTAGATACAAGATTAGGAAAGGTGTTATATGAATAAAGAAATTGATGAATTTGATGAATTTTTATGAATTTTGATGAATTTATGGTACATGAAAGTGACATGCAGTTCAGGTGATATGAGACTCCTCTTTAAGAATTATTCAGTATTATATTTTTATATATGTACAGTGTGTAATTCTGTCACTTTTCCTCTTCAAGAGTAATTTATATTTATTCCATATGCTACGTTCCTTTAGATATCTGTGTTATTTGAAGTTTTTCTGTTTAGTATAATTAACATTTTATTAAATTACTTTTTAGCTACGTTGCCTACATTTTACTTGTCGCCCAATTTCAGTTTTCTCTGCTAAATTCACAATTTATTTCAATCTCAATTTCAATTTCAATTTTCTAATAAAGCTGCGGGGCTTCAATTGGTTTCCTGTGCCAACGGTTTTATTGTTTTATATTGGCTAATTAATTGAAATATTTTCTCATAAGGTGAAATTTATTACTTTGTGTTGAACCTAAGCCAGATGTTTGACTATTAAAGTGATATCAGGCAGTATATAATACATACATATATATATATATATAGATGGGTGATGTCTTTAAATTTGTATATGAACAATCAAGTGTTTCAACATTCAAACAACATTCTTGTGTGTAAAATAAATGCAATATTTTGAGAATATTAAAAAGTTTTCAAAAATTTGTATATGAATGGTAAGAAAAGCTAAGGAATCTTAACTCATGCCTAGAAAGTATTGCTAATCATGGAAATCTGTTAACCATAAACTAAAAGCTATTGAAAATGAAAATGCCTGCAGTTTGCATTCGATTTTCATTTTCATTTTTCATTTTTCATAAACTGTTTTTCCGATGAGATGCACAGCGCAAATAGCAAAGCAGAATCTGTTGTGAGTTTTGCTCATTGATGTGAGAAATGTTGACATTGAATGAGTTTGGCACAGATTGTAAAGCATGCAGGGGACCAAGACAAATAGCAAAACGATAACTTGTTATTGTTTGTATGTTATTTCCATCATTTTTTATGTTTTCTTTTTTTTTTCTTTTTTTTTTTTTTTTGTGATGGTGCATGTGGTTTTATGTGTGTGTGCAAACAGAATTAGTAATAAGTGGAACTTTATTGGAACTTTATAACAACTGCTATGGCAATCTTGAAACAGAACTCAGCCGCCTCATCATCATCACCATCATCATCATTATCATCATCATCATCATCATCATTATCACCATCACCGAATGCCAAAATGGCAAGGAACTTACCCAAGTTCTCCACAGATGCGTTGATGTCACGAATGGTGCGCGAATAGCGCGTCGAGGCCCGCGATGAGCCCGGCGGCTTGGACATTGTGGAACCATCCGGTCCGGGCGTCTGGATGGTCTGGCTCTTGTGACGCCTAATCGTCGGAAGGCGGGCCACAAACGATGTGTTGTGCTTAAAACTGGACGAGGCCCGTCTATGGAATACAATATGTGCACAATTATATTTGTACAATTAGTAATCATTCGAAAGAAAAACATAAACAATATTAGAATAGAGCATAGTTGAGAGTGGGGGATTTCAGTAAACGGAATAAAGTTGAGCGTAGTACAAAAAGAGCTCGAAGATAGTTGCAAAGGTGTAGTTGTGTGTAAGTTGGACTGTGGGTGTGTGTGGGTGGGTGTGTGGTTGTGTGTGCTGTGAGAGTGTGCATTTGGTGCAGAGCTGAAGTTGTGTGTTCTTTACGGGACAATTCACTTTTAGATAGGAGTGTGGCAAGCTTCAATTACATCAGCTGAAGGCGACTCAAGATTTAACTTGGAATTTGCTGTATTGTGAATACTGAGATAATGCGTCCCATCTAATTTCAAAACTTTTTGAAGTTCATAATTTTAGTCAGTCTTTTGCTAATAGCAAAAAAAAAGAGTTGAAATTTAATTCCAAAAATTAATTTTATATACTCTGTTAATGGAATAATCCCTTCCCGAAATATGAATAAAAAGATTTTTTTTAATCAGCTGTCCAATTCGTCAGATGTTCTTTAAGGCTGTAAATCGGAAACACAAATATAGCATTTTTAAAAAGATAATGGATCGTAATTTCAGCTGATGTGATTGTGTGTTAAAATACACTGAAATACAATCGAAGTAGCATTGATAATAAATGTGCAATTGCTTTAAATATTTGTGCTAAATTAGTGTATACATATGTGCGCATACTTGTAAATATTGATAAAAAAAAAGAAAAGATAAAAAACGGAAGAGAGAGAGAGGGAGTGAGTAAGAGAAAAAATGGGGATAAAGAAATCATTTAAATTGGTTGATTGAACTCACATGTTAATTAAAGTACACATTTTATGCATTTACGTGTGTGTTTTTTTTTTTATTTATTTTATTTTTTTTATTCACACAGCAGCAGCACAATGAAAATCAATTTGTATCACATTGATTAATTTACTTATATCATTGTTGAGAATATAAATTAAACAATTGCAAAACAGAATTTAGCATAGGTTTTACAATTTTTTGTCGTTGTTAACGCTTTTCAATAATTATCGAATATTTTTCGAAAATAGCCAACAGAGTGGGTTCGATAAAAACGATTACGGATATAGAGGACAGTTAGAAAGATAGAAATAGTCGGATAGGGTGCGTTATATAGAAGCTGCGAATTACAAACTCGATAAGTGTGTGTGGAAGGAAGGATTTCTTTTTTGATATATGTATGTACTTAGGAGCATTTGATGCATTTGATGTTTATGGCTAGGTGCTTGCTAAGCAAATACCCTATGAAATCAAAATATATGAATAGCATTTGAAATCATTTTGCTTGATTTTTTTTAATATATTTTTTGTGAGTATTTTTGCTTTTGTCACTTTTACCTATATTCGGTTATGTTTTTTAATAATCGCTCCCAGTTTTCAGAACTGAAAAGTTTATATAAAAAATATTATGAAAGAAAATGATAGAGGTACGTAAAAAATGTTCAACAAATTAGGTACGCTGAAACTGAAATTGTTAATCAAGAGACGAAGAGGATATTTTGTTGTTGTTGTTGTTTTAGTTGTAGTTGTTGTTCTGGTCTTATGTGAGTAAATATTTTGTTCATATACAGTTTTGATTGTACATACATACATACATACAGTTGTATGTACAAACTACTCATGCGTTGTTGGATGTGTATCGTACATTGGACTAATCTTTGTTCGGGGTACGCGATGCAGTTTGTGAACCCCTTTCGCAGGAATTCACAAAAAATATTACAGTACGCACTCGTCTATGACACACTCTATTAAACGGTTGATTGTGTGTTCTTGTGTGTTGTGTTGAGAATGTGAGAGTGTGGTTGTGGGTGTATCTGTACAACTGGACTGCATGAAACCACTCCCAATAAACTGACCGAATAGCTCCCAACAATTCAAAAAATGTGATAATTATGAGACAGAATTCCCAAAGTAACTAATAAAATATAATAATGTAATTATTTGCATTTGAAGGAATTTTAGGAAAATCCAAATTTGCCGCGTGATCCAAAAATTGATATTACAATCCTTGGAGGAGGTTACCAGCAAATTACCTTCCAAATTTAGTTACTCTATCTTTAAAATTTTCGGAGATATACGGAGTTATCGTGGCACATACCAACCAAATTGGTGACTGTATCCATTAAATTGTAAGAGATATGGGGATTTACCGATTTGCTAAAATCGAATTTATTGATTTTCTAGCTCCCTAGTGGACGTAGGACCAAACCCAAGACACTTTAACTTTTGAGGGTACTTTTCAATATACGTTCCAAGTTTCAAGTCTCTATCTCTAAGGGTGTCGGAGGAACGCGCGTTCATACAGACGGACAGACGGACAGACAGAATGACGGACATTGCACAAAACCAATATAATATATTACCTTTTTGGTATAATAGTATAATTATACCTATTTGGTATAATAGTATAAAAATCAATATTTGAATTGTTGTAGTATATTCAGTTGATTTGAGAGTTATTTCACTTCATCCCTATAATTGCAATTTGTTTAATTAACAGTTGGTAACTCATTTCCGCTGCAAATTCCCGGAATGTACTTTGTATACGTGTGCGGCAATCAGTGTTGCCCAAAGGAGACGCGGTAGTTGGCTACTTACGATGCGGGCGGACTCGGCAGCGCCACCTGATGTATCTTCCAGGTGGCTATCGAAACGGAATGCTCATCGGCCGCATAGCAGCGCCAGACGGCCTGAATGAGCGTCGCCGCCGGCTGGCGACGCCGTATCATGTGCTTCTGGCGCTGCTGCTGCTGCACCTTCAACGCAAAGCCGCTGCCCAAAATGCCCTGCAAATGGGCAAGAGTTGAATACCAAAAAATTGCAGATGTTGCATAAATAAACGAGCAACTTACCGCAGGTAGCGCAAAAAAGGAAATGCCCAACAGAGCACAGCAGGAGGCAATCAATTTTCCCTGCCACGTTATGGGCACCATATCTCCATAGCCAACGGTGCACAGCGTTATCTGGGTCAAAGTTAAATAATTGAGATGAAAAACGCTTGGCTCTTAGCGGTATATTCTTTTTTTTTCTGGTTGGTAACATACCACGCCCCACCACAGCGCCTGGGCGAAATTGCTGAACTTGTCGTTGACGTCCTTCTCCCACATATAAACTAGGAATGATGCAAAGATGAGACCTAAAAATCCAATGTACATGGTTGTGATGAGCTCCTGCAAGAGGTGACCAAATGTCAATTCCCAGCTCATTTCAATCAAATCCAAAAATCAAACCTGTCTATGTGCGTAAACAACCGAACCGAGCAGTTTCCAGGTGCCCCCACGTCGGTCCATGCGCACCATGCGCAGTATCTGAAAGAATCTTAAACCACGCAACGCGCTCGTCGCAAACACCTGGCCAGAGGTGCCCATGCCTAATACTACAATTGAGGCTAAAATGGTGATAATATCTGCAGAGACAGCCAATTATTAATTATGTTTTGCACTTGGAAGCCACATCCTCACCTATAATACAAAATGGTTGCTTTATAAACTTAAGTCGACCAAGTGTGCCTTGGTATCTGGAGCGGCATCCCGATGACCAGAGTCGCGCCCCGAACTCCATGGTAAACCAGATGACAACTATGATTTCCATGCGAAACAATATATATACAGCATCCTCCTCATATTCCTTGATGGTGGAAAACACGCTCAACGCGAGACATGTAAACACCATCAGAAAACTGAAAACGAAAAATACAAATTATATAAATACGTATTTAAATTCTTTCTTTAAAACCAATTCGATAATTCTTAAATATTAAATATATACAATAATCTAAATTTCAATGCAAATTTAGCAACAAATAATCCATTTACTTATGTTTGACATAAATCAAAAATAAAACATCTGTGAAAGATTTTGTAATGTAATTAAATTAACTTAAAACAAAATTTAAATTTGAATTAATTTAATCGTAATTAAAATCATTAAATTTATTCAGCATACTTTCTTTAAAATAGATTTATAAATTTCTTAACACAAATTTTAATTTTATTTTAAACAAGATCTTAAAAAATATGAAATGCGTAGAAGAAAATGAAGAACGTATGGTAAATGTGATTACAGTTAGGAATGAAGTATTTTTACTATATAATCGGAATGATATAGTTTTTTAAATTTCTCTACTCATTTTAATAATTGTAAATTTAACATTTATAATGTTTTCGATAATGTCAAAGAAAAATTTGAGGTATGCAACACATCGTATGGGAACTGTGATTAAAAATATTAACTATGTTATTTAGCTGCATATTTTTTATGAAATAGTTTACTCATTTGTTCCGGGGTAAATTTTATTTTATTTTTATGATCGTATATAAGAAGAAGAAACGGAGCTAAATATTATTACTCACTTGTATTTAATCACTCGCGAATTTAATCAATGCCTTACAACTTAACAAGCCACTACAGATAATTGTGGCAAACAAGTTTAACAAACAGTTAGATAAAGTAACGTTATTTTTTTTATACTCACACCATCACATGATAGAATATTGCATGCAAGCCCCGCGGTCGCTCCAGAAAATTGTAGAGGCGACTCTGCATCCGACGGTAGCGCGCATCGCGGCGATGTGCGCCGCGATTATAGCTCAGCGGCTTCCCTAGGAGTGACATTCGCGGTTGCCGAAAACGTTGCAAGTTGTTTGGTCCCGCCGGTCTACATTTCCTGTAAGAACACACACAAGCACAACGCACAACCATCCATTAGTCAAGGTCCCATTGAGAATGCACTTTATCGTACCCCTTCTTGTAACCTCTTATATCATAGAAAGCATATACATCGTTTTCGGGATCCATGCTACACGCATTACCAAGATCCACCCGTCACTTTACTACCCAAAACTATATATTAGCGCTAAAAATGATCCCACAAATTGGCTAATCGGTAATCTTGGCGACGTGTGTCGCGTTTGGCGTTCAGTTCACAACTCGATCGTCTGTCAAGCGGCTCGAGCGTTAAAACCTTTTCCAGCCATCCAAATAGACTTTCCAAAAACCTCTATGTGTATATTTTATTAATTATATACACATAAACAGAGAGTGTATTTTTCTACACACCTTGCATTTTTATGGTCGTACCTACGTAGACCTTTAATTGATTTTATTTCGTATTTCGTATTTCTTATTTTATTTTATATTATTTTATTGCACCTGAAGAGCCCCTTCATATCATTTTTGCGACGACTTCATTTTCGATATTTGTTTTGTTTTTCGCACATTCTGTTTTCTTTATTTTTATTTTTATTTTTATTTTTCTATTTTTTTCGGTTTTGAGAGAGCGTGTCATCGAGTGGGCGTTTAGCCACGATCTCTAGGGGTTTTTGTTTTTGTCGACAACGTGCCACATTTGTGATGTACGTCATTAACATTACGATGCCCCCTTTCGGCAGATAAATAACGCAAATATGGGTGGGATTTTGATTTTTGGGGGGTGCCTTTTTAATAGGAAAATTACGTTGAGCATGGAAACGTTTTCGCTGATACAGATAAAATACAGTTACAGCGACATGCCTCAATTTCGTCTACCAAACATGCTAATAAACTCATATTCTTTGTCAGCCTTGAGGCATGAGGCAGACACACTCACCACATTGCCCCAGATTTATGGCAACTAGTTTACATGTCGCATGGAATTCGCAATCTGCCCCTGGGCAGGTCACTTGCCAGAAAAGAATGCAGAATTCATCTTTAAGAAATATCATTTGTATCTTTTATTCTTTATAAGTTTTTATGGTCTTTGTTCTTTTGATTTGAATATTTTGGAATTCATCTTAAATTTACTGCATAAGATTGTTTTAAGCTTTCCAACTCAGTTTTAATTCTCTTGAAATTTGACTCGGATATTATTCATTAAGTTTGAATCTTAATAAATTAAAAAAAAAATAACGATTTCGAGGCTTGGGTTGATTAAATTATTATCGAGTAATTTTTAAAAATATAAAATATAAGTCACCTAAGGTTGTTCAATTCCTATTGAGTGTTTAAATTTATTAACAAAATGTTTACTGTCTCTGGTTATTTAAACATTTGCCAGTTTTCGCTTTGTTGTCCAGAAGATAATAAATGTTTATAGTTTGTGTACGAAAATAAAAAGTGCTAAATATACGCAACTATGCATTGTGGCCCCCACTGAAGACCATGATTGCTATAACGATGCTAATTGTGTGTGGGATTTGTGGAACACGTTTCAGCTTATTATAAACTAATATTAATAATAATAATATTAATAATATAAACTTGTACTCGTCTTTGTGCACAGCGAAATCTTCACTCTTCGCAGAATGCCGGAAGTTTTTGGCTTACAATAGATCAAGTCAAGATCGTTTCTGTCCATAATTGAAAGCTGGTAAGAAACCCGCACCTTGCCACCTGTTCCGCAGCACGATGAGAATTCTAGAGTGTCATATAAATTATATTGCGACATTCACAACAAAAACTCATAGATATTGTATCTTATCGATGGAAACTCAACCAAATATAGAGCAACTGCTTTTTTTTAATAGCTTTTTTTTTGCAGCCAATAAGTGAAAATGGTTTCCACAAAAATTAGTCAAAAATGAGGCAAAATAATCGGTTTTAAATTTTAATGTAATGCTTTGTTTTTTTAGTCTGTAGCTGGCTAAGGTTAGACGGTAATTAATTTGTTGTGTGTGTGTGTGTGTGTGTGTGTGTGTGTGTGTGTGTGTTCGTTGTGTGTGCACGTTTTGGCCATTTAAATTTATATACAGTAATTGTTGAAAGGTGGAAATTATAATAAAAATACATATATGTATATAATGTGTAGCGATCGATTTATGTATTATATATATATATATTTATATGTATATGTGTATATTATGGTATCCGTTGTATCCGTTAGTTAGCACGATACAAGATCACAAGTTTGTTTGTTGCTGCGAGCACCCCGCCAATAGTTGCAGTTCCACGGTTCAATTGTTCACTTCTTGGCATCAATGATGATCTCATCGCCCGATTGAATATTGTAGCTGTAGAGCTGTTTGTTGGGATAGCGCATCTCCTCGGGCCCATGCTCCTTGTAGTCCTGATCCAGGTAGTAGAGTCGCATTTTGTTTGGCGCCAAATTGATCAGTTTCTCCAGCTTCAGCTTGAGATCGCTCACACTTAAATAGATGTCCACAAAACGACTCTCGCTGATTTCGTTGTACGTGAAGAGAACCTTGACACGCTTCTCCGGCTTCAGATTGATATTGACCAGCGGGTCGAGTTGACCGTGCACCTCCAACAGTTCCGCATAGCGAGCCGGCCGCTCCGATTCCGGTTTGTTCATATAGTGACGGACAAAGGCACGTTCGGCATCCACGCGCTCATCGACACTGATCTTGCCGCCGCCATTCAACATGGACACGTTGGGCAGACGCGCGATGAGCAGCTGGCGGCGCTCATGCTCTGTGCATTCCAGCGTTTCCCACAGGGGCCAATGTTTGACGCGCAGATTCTGTAGCTGATCGTATTTGGCCAGCTCATCGATGTCCGCCCAGCTGTTGAGCTGGGCACAGCTCAAATTGAGCAGCTTGAGGCAGGGAAAGTATTTGTGGCACTCACTGGCGCTGGCCGAGTCCAGTTCAGCGTCGGCCTGCAGCGATTTGATGGGGCATTCGGCGAGCACGAGCGCCTCCAGGCTGGGGAAGAGCCGGCCCAGGCGACAAATCTCCTGCCAGTGTTCGATGGGATTGCCGGTAAAGTGGAGCGTTTTCAATGCCGCATGTGATTGGGTCAGCTTGCGCCTAGCCTGGCACAGATTACAGCAAGTATCCGCTTCTGCCTCTGTCTCCACATTCACTTCCGTTTCGGGATTATCGTTTTTATTGTGTGTCTGTGGCACACATTGGCAGCTGTGGGACTTCTCCTCCAGTGACTCCTGTGCAGCGTCCAGCAGCACAGCACTGTAGTTGTTCAGGCTCAAGTGGAGCTCCTGCAGCACCGGCAGATTTTGCAACAATGCATCCACACACATCCAGTCCAGGTACGTGCCATTGAGCACCAGACTCTTCAGATTGACGGTTGGCGCCGCCAGCAGCGAACTGGGCGGGGCGCTCATCAGTTGATTTTTGCTCAAATTTAAGAACTCAATGCGCGGCATATGCTTCAAAATGTTGAACACCTCCTGCCAGTCCTGCAGCTTGTTCTGCGCCAGATCCAGCTCACGCACACGCTGACACTTCTCGCGGATGCTGTCGAAATCGCCGGCACAATCGATGTCGCAGTCGTTGAGCACGAGCAGGGCGGGCACACTGGTCAGCGGGGAGAGCCGTGGTATGAATATGGAGAATTCCATGCGACCGCCGCATTTGGTTACCGTAAAGTCATTGGGCAGATCTGAGCGCTTGTGCAGCTCGGCCTGATTGGCATTCTCGAATTCGCATTCGGCGAAATATTTGCGCTCCAGCGCCTCCAGCAACGAGGGCATCTTTATTTAAACACGGCCAGTGTCTACAAATGCAATTATGTAAATTTTTAAATGTTTCACTTTTAATTCCGTTTGAAAGCGCACTTTGAGAAGCTTTCGATCTCGATGTGCTTGTTCTTCTTCTTCTTGTTACAGCTTCCGTCTCTGCCTGTTCTTGTTCTTCTTACTCTTGCTGTTGTTGCTAATGTTGTCAGTCGCAGCCCGTCTCAGCTCCTTCGCTGCTGCTGTTGCTGCTGCTGCTTATTGATTTTTGTAGAACTTAAATTTCGTTTTGCATTGGATTTGTTGTTGCTGCTGTTGGTGCTATTGCTGTTGTTGTTGTTGTTGTAGCGTGATGCAACTTTTTGCGCTTATTTAGTTTTGCGCAGTTTTTATTGCATTCGTCAATTTAAACAAATTACTGCGCACGTTGCTTTTGTTTTCAATGCTGTTGTTGCTGCTTTTGTTGTAATTGCGCACTAATTTAACACAAAATTGTTGTTGCCGAAACAAAGAAACACACAACAAATGCGTTTGTGTGTGTTTGTTGTGGGGGCCACTTGCCAGTCCAACTACAGCCCCTCTCTCCGACTCTCTATCGCTCTCGACTGGCGTGTGTTTGTGTGTGTGTTAATAATCCAATTCAGTCAATGGCGTTTACTACGATAAAAAGCCAGGCCAATGCTGAGTAACTCTCTGTTTTTGTTATGGTTTAGCTTTTTTAATTGTTGTCGCTGCTGCTGCTCCAGCTCCAGCTGGTGGTTGTGGTAATTTTGATGGTGTCTCTCTGTCCGTTCGCAACGCCACCAAACGCTCAACTAAACCACAACACAAGAACGAACTCGCCTCCGTGTTGTATGTATTCTTCTGGCCCGTTTTGCCAGTTTGTGTGCTTTTTTTTCTGTGTAGGTCGCCGTCATGCGCACAGGGGCGGATTTGCGGTAAGCTTTTTGCTCACGTTACACGTTTTGGGGCGCTTCGTTTGAGCTAAATAATTTTAATATACATATTCCAAATTTAACGATGCAATAAGTTCTCATCTGATAAAGATTCTTATCTAGCGCCTTTGCGATTTGCAGCGCCGCCGCCCCTGCAGCTTCAGTCAGATAAGAACTTATCACAAAAAATTTTAAGCCGTAAAGCAAATGGGAAAGATTTTTAGTACACAAATCGCATAGGTTGTTATGTTTATGTCGTCGTTCTGAGGCCCCACAATTGGGCCCTCTTCAACGGGCCCAGTGCAAATGTAAATGCTTGACAGCGACCTTGCGACGTAAATAAATACACATTCGCTCAATTACGAAATTGTTTCGGCTATATAGCTATATAGCAAATACAAATATTGCTGTGTTGCTTTTGCTTTTTTTTGGGTTAGGGGCACGCAAAAATAGATTTGTAGAATTATAGGTCTTTGTAAAAACACATTCGCAATGACCTTGCCTCGTACACTTGACAGCGGCCCTACATTTACCAAAATTGGGCGGCCTGTGCGTTGCCAGATGCGCCACCGTTTCAATTTGTCTGGTAAACCAGTTATAAAGTCAACGGTCATGCCACAGTAAATACCCGCTACAAGCACCTTCCATCAAATATGCGTACCACATTTTTATTATGATCGGCAGCATTAAATTGTAAGCTGAGGGATGATTGCAAATATAAAAACATTTTAAAATTTCCATTGCCTCGTTGTGAAAATGCTTTCAGATTCGTAATGTGTACCGCTGTTGTCGTAACAACTCAGTGGGGTTCACTTTGTTGACAGCTTGAAAGGTGCGCAATAAGCGAGCGAGTTTTAACAGTGAGAGGGGGCGAGCGGTAATTGAAACAGGCAGAGAGACAGAAAAGCAGAGAGAACGACGGCGCGTGAGAGCGAGAGCAGAGCACGCGTTGTGAGCGCAATAATTTACAAAGCTCTCCGACTCAGCTGTGCTTTGTTGACGGGGACAGTGTGGCGGACGCACGTACAAAAACACAAACATATGTTTGTTTGCATTTGCGTCCGCACGAAACTGCGCAGCATATTGAAAGCTCTAACGCTCAGCTGATTGTATTTGCAGTGCATTGTTTTTTGAGAGCTTTTTGTTTTCACTCCGTCTCGCTGGTAGCTTTTAGATGTGCACTACAGCAACAACAAAGACATAAGAAAACACAACAACAGCTCACCGAAAACAGATGGCAGCACTGTGACAATGGCTTGGAAGTCTGTGTCATCGGGAGCGTTACAATTTTGATTTGATGAAAGAGCAAAACGTTTGACGCCTGTATGGGTTTTTATGACACAAAAGCCAATTTGCTGCGAATATTGAACAGAATTTTTCAGCATGTAAAATAGAGAAATATTTGAATAAATTTGAATGCCGTCATGTGTTTTCCCGCTTGGTCAATTGCTCTGCCTGACTAGGGTTCCAATCCAATTCGCACGCACAGACGTATGCAGATTTGATTATTCCTGTCATTGCGCGTCTCGTCTGTTCCAAGGAATTTTCAAATGAATGTGCGAGAAGTGCTTCAGCTTGTGCTCTTTACGAGCGTTGCTTGTTGGATCAATAGGTGGGAAATGGCAAATCGTAGCAGATGTCATTTCTATCAAGGAAATAGGTATGTGTATGTTTTTTTTTTGCATAGCGTGCGTGTTTATTTCTTTATTTATGACAATAAATTGAAAACTAATAGCTTTGGCATTTACAGTTTATTATTCATATACAGCTGCATATTTCAGCTTTTTAATTATTGCCACCTGTATGTTTTATGTTTATGTTTCAGCCCTAAGCCAGCCTTTGCCAACATTTCACGAATAAATTTGAGCAATTTCTTAAATGTTTGCAAAATTTAAATATTTGCAGACTACATTTTTGTTTTTTTTTTGTACTTTGCAGATATTCTTTTCAAAAGAATCTTTTGTCTGAAATGCACACATTTATGTATCCCTTAAAACTTAAAAGAGTCCCCCAACAGAATTTAGACAAACAATTTGAGCTCACTGTTCTCATCAATTATATCTTTGTTGTGGTTGCTGCTGTCCGACGACCCGCATCGCTCTTGTCTCGGGCATTTGAAGGCGTCACACATTCTTATAGTTACCACCTACATATATATGTACATTTAAGCCCATGCATATTTCTACATATACATATATACGGTCTATAATTATCCGTGAAAGTCGCAACACTTTGTGTATAATACTTAAATGCGATTTTGTTATGGTTTGACCGGCGTTTGTTTTGAGAGGAGGGTCGATAACGACAAATAATCCATTTGCCAATAGAATTTGCATTTTAGCCACGTTGCCAACTTGCTGACTCAAATCCATTTAATTACTACTCATATATCATTATTGATGTTGTGTTATTGATATTTTGTTGATTTGATTTTATGAAGAACGATTGAGTTGTCTTTCATTATTTAGGGCCAGGTTTTTCTTTTTAATGTGCTCTGGAAACATTTTGTAATTAGAAATTTTGTTAACCAAAAATATTTCGATTTAATTTAGCGAACGCAATTTTATGGCCAATTTGTGTTTACAAATTTATATGAATCGTTGTTATATGTATATATGTATTTGTATTTGTATTTGTATTTATATATCAGAACAACAAAGCAAAAGTAAATCCGTCGAAAAACTTGTTCAAATCAATTGCGTCAATATAAGCGGCCAAGATGCTGTCTAGTTGCTGTTGTTCGTGTTGTTGTTGTTGGTCGTAAAGTTCTATAAATGCTATTTTGTAAAATGGAAATTTTGACTTTTCGTACCCGTCGGCCTTTAGTGACTTTAATAGAATGGCACTACGTAAACAATGCAATCATCTATGTATATGAAAAGTAATTTTCATGTCTCAAACATTTTCACTTTGTCGCTGCAAAAAAGTCTAGACAGTGTTTTTTTCACATTTTGAATTATTACAATGCCTGTTTTATAGTCAACAGCATACGTTCATACATAAATATATATATATATATGTATATATATCTGAGTTAGACGAGGTCGTGCTGCTGCTGTTGTCTTCTTCTTTATTTGGCTGTCTGGTCGCAGCTGAGCGCAAGTGAACCTGAACCAAGCCAAGCGGCGTATGAGTAATGTTATTTGCACAGCTGTTAACTCGTTTCGATGTCATTTAAACCGATGTTGATTTACTACATAAACTATATAAACACAAGTTTTATGTAATTGCTGACCTATTTGCCCACCAGCCAGGTATAAATATTGATTACATGCTCATCGATTTGTAGCCAATAAATGTATTCACAACAAAATCACAATATCTTTTTTTTACTCGCATTAAATTGGCAAATTGACAAATTGCATAAATGACAATAGCTGTAAGTTACGACTGACTGACTGACTGATTGATCGATGAACTGGCTGTCCAGTTGATAGTGCGGTTGGCGTTGACAGCTCTCATTAGTAGCCGTAACATTTACAAACGGACAGATAAGGCGATTTCAATTTTAATGACACTTTTATCCCGATTACCCTGCCCAATTCAAATGGCCCTACGTATCTTATAAACTGAAATTGATTGACCCCTAGAATGTGGGTATATTTGATGATGGACATTAATAGCCAAGTTTGTCGTGTTGACGAAAGGAATATCAGAGATACCTTCATTTTAGACATACACACTTGTATTTATCTAGTAATTTAATGTGTTCATTTAATTCAAATAAAAATAAATGACTTTAAATTTGAATATATATAAATAAATTTATACAAGATTCTGTCAAAGTTTTCGGTTTTATATAGAATAAATCAATATTTAAATGCTAATTTGCCACTTATAAATTTTATTTGAGAATGATGTGAGGCACGACATACTAGACACGCCTACAGGTAATTTTCTAGTCCATCGCTTTGGGTTTTCTCTATTTTCTTTTTTTTTTTTTTTTGTGTCCTTGTTGCCGCCTTTTTATACGCATCAGATAATTTTGTTGTTGCTGGGACCGTCAACGTTAATTTAATATGCGACATTTGCACTTTTCGGTCAGCGCCAGCAAAGCCCCGACAAGATGATAACTCCCTGGAGGGACTGGCTCATCGGTTAGCTGCTGGGTGTCATTATTCCTGGATCGGTATCAATTTGCGGACGGTGTTTAGTGGTTGCACACTCTGTTCACTCACGTAGCCGCAGTTGCTGGCTATTGTGGTTACTGCTTTTATTTTTAGTATTATTTTTTTGCAGCGAAAATTCAATTTAAGTGGTGCAACTTCATGCTTGGAACTTGCATTAAGCTTAATGTAGTTGGAAGTATTGAAAACTCCATAAAAATATGATTTAGTTTTACTTCAATTTTAAGTTGTTGCCTATTAAAATATCGAGTTTAACTTTAAAGTTTTTACGGTTTTTAAATATACTGTTTTTCATTTCTTCGACTCCACAATCCTCAAAATTGTGGAAACTGTCGCCATTAAACTAATTTTTCAGCATTGAAAACGTGTTTCAGCAAATCCAGTTTCCTTCAATTGTTTACACAAGAAATAAATACATTCGTTAAATCGATTTTTGGAAAATTCACGACCAGGCACATTTCTTAAGAAATTTGTGCAAACTCATCTCCCTCTTTTTATAAATTCCCCCCATCGTGTTGGAAAATTGAATCGCGATATTATTTTAAAGCATCTATTTTAAAGCAGTACGTTTTTGTTGGAAAATCATTTGGAAACTGAGCGTATAAAGTGAAATGTTTGCAGCTGGAAAAGTTACATAGTATTGAGTGTCAAAATAATGTAATCAGTATCAGTAAGTATTATCTATTTATCGATAGTATCAGCGATGCATTATCCAATCTATTGATTTTTGTTATTCATATGCTTTTTTAATAACCACTTTGCATTTTGATACATGCAATTTAATATTAATTAATAACAATTTTTCAAGTGATGGAATTGTAACTAAAAACATGAAAATTAACGCTCATTTGCTTGATTGAAGAGGTAATCAACACCAGGAAATAAATAGTTCACTGCTCCTTAAATTTCAACAAATTAGAATATGAAAAAGTAAATATTAGAAGAGTAAATATATCTTTTATCACATTTTTAAAAAGAGTTCATATAAATTAGACATAACGTTTATCTGAATTGTCAAATAGGGTCAACTTTCAGCTGGTGTCATTATAATTCTTGGTGCACCCGATAATGCTTTGACGTGGCTATATTTATACAGATAATGTCAGTTATCGGACTACCTATGCTTTGCAATGGTACGTTTATATCAACTTTAAATAAAGCATTTAGTGGTTAAACACTTAAGGGATGATGAATCACTCGATTGCTCCACTGATAACTCTAATCGTATTTGTTTGCCTGAAACAAGTTGCTCACGATAATGTGTATGAATGATTATAGAGGAAAGTAATAAATATATAGTGCTTACAGTAGTTAATAATCGGATTGGTTGTGCTCAAAGTGCTCTTTGTTCTGAGTCACGACCCGTTCAATTATTAGGTGAGCAGACAGTCCGACAGCCCGCGGAGACCTCCATTTCAAATGCATTTCCTCGAGCAGTTGCAATTTGCCATTTTCCATTTTCCCTTTGCCATTTGCCATTTCCCCTTTGCCACTGCCATTTGAGCTCATTATATGCAATTAGTGCGGTTCTCTTTTACTTGGCCAGGACATAAAGTAACAACCACGCCGGTCAAGCCGACTGGCTAACTGAATTATGCATAGCCCGCTAGAGTAAATACCTCACACACAATGTATATACATATATATATATACATGATATATATATATCAGTGCAGATATAGTACTCTACGGGTGCAATTAATTTGCTGGCAATAATGAAATCTAGGACAAAATGTTGGCAAAAGGAACACGTTGACAGTTGGGATACAAGCAGCAGTCGTGTCTTATTCCATACTTGAGTATGCTTCCTTTATGCATATAAAATTTAATATACCGCTATGTGAGTCTGCTGGACTAGCTCACACCCTGTCCAAAAATATCTCAATATACATATGTGTTAAAAATACAAAGTGAATATCTTTAGTGGGCATTAAACAATTATCTCAAAATATTTAGAACAAGGCTATTATAATAAACTACTCGTGATGTTTAATTATCAAAAAAATTGCCCACGCTTTTTATGAATTGTATAAAAAACATTTTTATGTTAATCGCAAACACGCAGAACCAAATTGCCCTGAAGTTTAGAAAACTAGAAAGTTTTTCTTGATTTAATATCAAAATATGCCAAAAGAATTTATTAAAATTAGCAACGCTTTTCTAATATTAAGAAATATATTTCTAATCAGAGTATTTTTATCTTTATATGAAATTATTTTTTGAAAGTCAGAAACAACATATGAAATCTTAAAAGACTAATGTTTAAGGTTATATAGCAATTTATTTATTTATTCTGAGTATGCTTTAAGAGTATTTGCAGAGATCCAGAAATACCCACTTGGGTGAATATTTTGGGCACAGGGTACCGTTGATGTTCGTTGTCCTCGGCACCCAGAATTCCACACTTGCAGATTGGAAATGAAATCATTTGTCAGATGCAGATTGCTGTTGCACGTGTGCAAGGTGCTTTTTGGCCTAGTTGCAACAAAAGGGAATCGTGTGGATGTGGGGCAAGTAGGAACGAATGGATAGGTAGGTCGATGTAACGGCATTTCAATTGTTGGCATTCACACTACTGTTTGCTTTTGTGAGCCATGTTTTAATCAAACTAAAATACCTGGTAGACAAAAAACCAGCCTTTTTTTATTCATTTTCCAGCTTAAGGCGGCACTTCAGTTACAACTTGTGTTTGGTTTCTAAATCTGCTGGCCACAAAAAAAAAAAAAAAAAAAAAACAAGAGGCAACTATGTGGTACAAGAAGAGTTTAGATCAGATAAGACACAGAAACAAATTGGTTATTCCTAAAAAAATAAAATGCCTTTGAGTGTTGTTTGTGTTTGGAAAGTGAATCTAAAATAAAAGTAAGCATTTGAGTTTTAATTTATTACAGAAGAGTTCTGGTAATACTTGTTTTAAGTGCTTTTAAATTTATAGATCAACAATGGCATTCAAAACAACAATAAAAAGGTTTTTATTGCCTTATTTCAGCACATCAATAATGAAAAATAAAACACAAAATAATTGTGCATATTTTTATTAAATGAATCTTATTTAAAGCTGTGACTTTGCTTTAAGGTCGAAAGCCTTTTAAAAGTGTTAAAATATTGCAAGTGTAGTAAAACTTGTTTTATGTGCTTTTAAATTTGATTGATCAACTTCTGACTTAAAATGTCTTATTTGCACAATTGAATGGAGACCTAACCAAGAATCCATCGTTTAATTGTGAATAAAAATTGATTTTTATTCAGTTGAATGTTTCTGAATAATGGGTGCAGTTAGAAATAAATTGAGATTATGCATCAGACTAGAGATACCACAAATAACAAATAGCAAATAACAAATAACAAATAACAAATAACAAATAACAATGACACTAAACATGCCAAATAGTTATTACATTTTGTTGTTGTTCACTGGGCATCAATTAGGGGACGCCTACAATCCGAGTATGAAAAAAAAGCGAATAATGAATAAATGTGAATACTTTTCTCGCATTGTCATTGCTCGATGGGGCGTTTAATGGTTCGCATTTTCCATTTGGTGGCACGCTGATTAGCACACTGTGCCTGATGATGGCGTGCCACAAAGTTATCAATGCCGCTCCAATGAATCACTTTAAGTGCGCTTATTTTCTTGTCTACCCATTTCGCTGAACTTGAAACCGGTTCCAGAACTTTGTATAATTTGCATATTTTTAGCGCCAGTTGCTGCCGTCGGCCAATTTGTTTATTCAAATTGTTCAGATCTCAGATCGGTTATTTTTTTTTTTTTGCTGTTATTGTTGGTTGTTCTTGTTGGATGCTCTTCATCAATCAAATGTTTGTTTGGGTCTTGTCATTGGGATGGCACAAAACAATTGCATATTCATTGTAATTTGTTTGAACAGCTGTCGGCCAAAGTGAAATACAAACAGCAAGTGAATTGAAGCCCCTCTTTGCTTACAGACCGGCTATATATATATATATATAGATGTTGCTTTCGACTTTAAGGCGACATCAAAAAATAATAACGTTAGTTGCTGCGATTAAGGTGATTGCCCAGCATGTCTTAATTGTTGGCCAAGTAACGTGTGCGTTCTGAATGGCAATAACACTGGCCTAAAGTGTCAATTAGACAAGTTAAAACACAAAGTATTTCTGCCAACACGCAGCAAAAATCACTATTGAACTAAGAAATGAAATGAAATAATTTCTAAATGAGGAAATGCAGGTTTCATAAAAAACAATAAATAGTCTTTAGAAAATTTGTTTGAGATTTATGGGACTGGCATGAAATTGAAAACTGCCAGAAAGATAATCAATATCGAAATAGTTTTGATTAGTATTCAACATATTTGACTATTTGCTATATACACTTTATGTACCTACGATCAAGATAATTCTAGCCTTGTATCTCTTGCAATTATCTGTTGACAATCATTATCCTTAAATAAAAATCGCTCTGAAAACCAAACATTTTTTTGTGGTTTCTACAAATACTTTGTGAATATATAAAAAAGGTAAAAATTAGAATGACTAAATGAGTTCTGAAAAGTACTTTATTTTATTATTAGGAAATATATTTCTTTCTAGAGTTACAAATTAGGAATGCAAACGTTACTTTTTAGATTATAATACCGTATCTTTAATATTAACAGCAAAAAAGCTAGAGTTCTCTCTATAAAAAAAAACATTGGAAATTCGACATATTTTTCTACAAATGTTGAAAAAATTGACTCTGGAATTCAGAAAAGGAAAATCTGCATTTTTAGAAATCTCCCTTCTGAAAATAAGATGAGCTACTCTTGCCGCCGAAAGTTGGGCTATTTTCCAAATTTCAAGGCGATTTATTTCTCTGAGTGTAGAGTTTGTAACTGCAGGCGATTAGTCGAGTCTTGATAGTCTTAATTTAATTCAAAGGCGCTTAAGGCATTTAAAATATTTTATAAATATAAATAAATTGCATGACCAAGTTTAGCTTCAGAGAGTTTATTTGGTGTGTGAATTTCAAATATATTTCTCTGTCAAATGTTGCTTTATTTTGAGCTCAGAAAAGTCAAGTATTCCACTGCGATTTATCTCATGTGCTTAGACTGCATTGATTCTAATGAGAGCGTTGAAAGTGGCTTTTAAGACTTTTAGCCACATCAGATTTATCAATTGTTTAAGCCTTCAACATTTTCAGCTAATGTCATTCGCATTTTGCTGTGTGCTGAACTTAATCCACATTTAACGCCTGATGCGCAACTTGAAGGTGGCAATATCAAAATGTGTTAAATACACACATGGAGACACACACCCACCTACACACACACACACACAAATACACACCCAAGCGGACACACATAAAACGGAAATAAAACAGCGACTGGCATAATTATAATTATCATTAAATTGAGTTACGTTGTTAGCTGCGCACGAACACCACGGGGCGTAAAAGTAGAAGCAACTTGGCTATAAATATACGCATATGTAAGTTGGATGTTTATGCACATTTATATTATATGTATGTACATCAAAATGTGTATTTATTGTTGGTTCAACACATAACTGTAATTGCATTTGGCTTTGGCCTGCACTTGCCTCAGTTAACTCAGCACTTAAGCCACGCTAATAAATTGGCTACATTATTTTAGCCACGACGGGACATTCGCTTAAGCTGCTTAAAAATTTCTTCTAAAATGCTTAAAATGAAAATGGATTTTTTTTTCTTTTCATTTCTTGTTTTCTTTCAGTTGAAAACTTTGAGTGCAAATATTTTTGTGCATTTCTCCGGCTATCGAAAATATTTACTGGAAAACTTGAAGTTCTCAGCTGACGACATGAACTTAACTAACTTGGCTATATCTTTGCTCGATCTCTGCTTATATGTAATTCCATGTCGTCCATTACATGTGAATTAACTATAATTAAAAGCTGAACTGACATTTTCTGCCATTGTGAGCCACGCGTCAACTAATTAATGACTAACGGCGACGTCTGCCTGTGGCAGGGTGTGTCAGGAGTGGGGCGTGTTGGTGTGTGGAGGGGCATGAGGAGGGGAGGGAGTGATAACTTTATTGTGATAAAATAGTGTAATGCGATTAAAACTTCGCTGCTTCTGTGCTCAATGTGAGAAAGTTTTTTACTTCACAATTTCATAGCACAATTTTCGGGGCATTTGCTGGGAATGCTAATTTACGCATTTTATTATAAAATTTAGATAAATATGTGCTAAAGATTTTCATAGGATTAAAAAAAAAACATAGACATAATAAAAGTTCTTCTAGTTCTTAGAAAAAAATTCTAAACATGCATAAAATCAAATTTTTTTAAAATATATTTTTAACAAGTGTATGAAAATCAGAAATGCAAAATCTTAAAATACTGATCTGTTTAATAAGAATCGAAGCTTCAAGCAAAAATAATCTAAAATTTCTACACGTATAAAAATATCGCAGGAAATTAGAGATCGTTTTTTTTAATGTTGTAAAAGCTGAAATAAAATGAAATATCCTGATTATTATTAGTGGGACGAAAATCACTTCTAAAGTGGTCCTAGAAGCACGATCTAGACTTGACCGACTCGGGGCAACCAATAGGCTCACCCTAAGATGGGTCCCGGGCCACACGGACAGAGTAGGAAACGAACTGGCCGACAGGCGAGCAAGATTGGGGGCGGAGAGACCCCTAGTAGGACCTGAACCGTATTGTGGCATCAGAAGGCACATGATACGGCAGGAGCTTAGAAACGAAGAAAGACAGATGAGGCAACGGAGCTGGGCAGAGACACCAGGACTCCGACAAGCCAAATGTCTAGAATACTCACCGGTCTACTGACGGGACACTGTAGACTAAGAAGTCACCTAACCAAGCTAGGTATAATTAGTAGCGGGCTCTGCAGGTTCTGTGAAGGCGAGGAGGAATCCTCAATGCACATCCTAGCAGAGTGTGTCGCCTTAGCAAGGAAGAGAAGCAGCATCCTAGGGATGCATGTCATGATGAGCTGTGACATAGTAGCCCTCAACCCAATAAAGATTCTAGCATTTGTGCAAGAGCTTGGGTTGATGGAAGAGCTTTAAGCCCAGAAGGCGGCACAATAGACCTATCAGTTCGCAGTGCACACACCCCCTAACCTAATAATAATAATAACAAATAGATACAAACTTTTCCTTCAGATGTATACTTTTTAAATATTAAGACGATTTTCGAAATTCAGTTGTCTTTTTTTTTTTAATGTATATAGATACTAAGTATCTATCTCTGGTTTACTCAGCCAGTGAGTCTCCATCGCTTCCTTCTACTATTTATTGATTCCGGCTCACAAAATCATAAATAACTTTTTAAAAAAAATTGTTTCGTTGCTAAAAGTCGTTGTTGAATAAATAAGTTTTTGTTGGTTTTTTCTTTACAATGTAAATATTCTTAAGGATGCCCATCGAGGAGGCAACTGTTACTTTTCCTTTCTGCCCCATTTAACCTGTTCCACCCACATAATTGCCGAGAATTTCTCTTTTCATGGGGCACATTTGCAAGTCGTCGTTTAGTTTGTTGTTTGCGCTGTACAAGCAATTGCCAGTTGTAATTGCCATTGTTTTGTGCCACATTTGGGGGCACAAAAGCGGTAATTAATTAATGTGTGTTGAGACAGCTGTGATTGCCAACCTGTTATCAATCGCAAATATGCAGCCATCTAAGCGAGGGGTTGTCAATCAGATTAGAGCATTGGATATTTATGATATGCGAATGTCAAGGGTGACGGCGAAGCGACGCTTGATGCATATCGCATATTGACTTGGTGGTATGCAACATGTGGCACGGTGACAATTAGGTTCTTTCATGTCTTCTTAGCCAAGAGCGCGTCTTCGAGCCGCTACTCAGGTACTTTCGTAGAGGACGACAAGATATGCCAACTCTTGTGGCATTCAACTTAATTGCACAGGTTGCTGTGTGTAAGTGTGTGTCTGCCTGTGTGTGTGTGTGTGTGTGTGTGTGTGTGTGTGTGTAAGCGCAACGTTGCGTATGAGCAACTTTTGAATAATTAACTCACTTCACTGGCACTTTTTGTCTTGCCTCTCTATTTCTCGTGTGCTATCTCTGTCTGCCAACTGACGATGTGGAACGTTATAAAGTAAAAGTGCGCTGCAAGAACATTTGATATGCATAAATTAATGTGCAACCGCTGCACATACAAGCAACCACTTCCACACCCTCGAAACACTCACTTCATGTGCCCTTTTGTGACTGGGGGCATTTTGCAATGTTCTTAATGGAACCTGTTTGCATGTGTGTGTGTGTGTGTGTGTGTGTGTGTTTCTGTGGTTGTGCGTGTGTGTTTGTGTGGTTGTGTGTGTGTGCGTAAATTTTCCAACGTAAAGGCATTTCATAAAATACTAGATGACTTCATTTCTGGTCTCTGACATATTCCCAATAACTTTGGCAACTCAGCTGCATATTCGTTACACACACACACACTCACTCACATTATAATATACACACATATTCACACACACACACACATACCGGACTCTGCAAGGCAACTAAAATAAGTTGAGTTTAATTTATAATTAAAATGCTTTCCACGAATAAATTTTAAGTTTTATAAAGATAAATGTTGGGCAAGTAGCGAACTTGAGTGAGTCGAAGTGAAACATTTATTTGTATTTGAAAACGCGAAAGATATTTTAAAAAATCTGTTTGTATACAAAAAAAAAAAAATTAGAAAAACATCTATACATATGAATTAACAAAAAAATGATTGACGTTTGTTTAAATTCGGCATGTTGTTGATTTACTGATACTATTTGCAATTAATCAAATAATGTATATACTATTTTCAACATTGAAGTGAGCAATGACAACCCAAGAGAAAATCAAAATAAAAATTATTAGACTAAGACTAGATTTAAACTATAGATATATATATAAATAAGCAATTACTGCACCTTGATGGGATTTTTTTATTAACATAACAAGTATAATTTGATGTAGGTATTAAATGTGGATTAAAAAAGGTCCATGTTTCAAACAATACAAACTGAAAATAAACTTTAAATAATTAAATAATCTATGTAATATTAAAATGTATATAATTAAAAACGAATATCCAAATTTAAATTTAAGAAAAGTTGTTATGAAATCATCATCAAATTATTTCTACTCCAGTATAAACAACTATTGCATCAAGACTTTCTTATTTACCAAACCTAAATCTTTAAAATCAAAAGAAACCAAAAACGCAAAATTACAAAACATTTAAAATATAAATAAATAAATAATAATAGATATAAGAACAATGTTAATTCTAGTTTTAGCCATAATCTGAGTAACAGTATCTGTAGTTAAATTTGAAATCATTAATAAAGTTAAATATTTAATGTAAATATTCTTTGCAATCAATTAACGATTTTGTAATACATTAACTTCTTAGTAATTAAAAAAAAAATATTTGTTGCACAGATATAGCCAAAATAAATGATGAAAAAAATAATAGTTTCTGAGCTTGAATTGGGAAATCTTTGTTGCAACAATTCTCACTTATGCAAAAGTCTTTGACGTCAAATGAAAACCAAACTTGGAAGGCGACATTGTGTCAAAAGAGGTCTGAGAAAATCAATTTGTTCGCAAACAAAAAGCTAAAGTCATGCAGAAAACTTTTCCAAGTTGCTTTACTCTTCAACATGCACATTAAGTTTTCCCCTATGCCACTTGCCACTTGCAACTTGTGGTGGTGGTGGGCACATGCAACAGCTGTTGCTAAGGTCTGGCCATAAGCCGTTGCACTTGCAAGTTTGATGAACCCCAAAAATGAAGCATTTGCTGCAAATGCCGCATTGCTACTAACCCATTGACATTGGCTTAGATATTTCTTGCTTTTGATATTCAACTTCAGCTGGTTGCACTCTTGAGAACGGAATCGATATTATTGATTTATATAGATGGCCAACAGTCTGGCTAACAGTCTTCATATTGCGAATATATGCATATTGCGACTGCAATTGCCAATTATTTGGCGACTGATTGGCAAATTAATTGGCTGGAAGCTATTCGAAACATGGAAGTAATATTGCAATTACCCGGAATATATAATATCTAGATACACCTCGGTCTGTTTACACGCAATTTTGTTGATTCGATGAACAGCGCTTTGATGGCAGTAATCTGTAATCTGTAACACAGCTGGGGGAAGTCATTAAACTGGTGCTCATCAAAAGCAAGCAATCACAGAAATTTCTAGCTAATATTTGTAATATCCCCCATATATATATATATATATATATGTATCTGCTAGTCAATGTCTCTTTGGGTAAAGTTAGTTGGCGTGAATAATTTCCACTAAATACAATAAAACCATTCTGCTTGAGGCATTCAAAATTTGCATAGAAATGAAAGCCTCGCAACCGGAACTGTGCCACAAAACAAGAAAAAACAACAAAATAATAAAAAATAAAAAAAAAATCAGTTGATGAGCTTCTCTTCTGTGGGATCTAGTTGGATGGAGGTGGTGTGGGGGGGGGGGGGGGGTGTTTTCAGCCCGCGGATGTAAATAATAAAAAACACATTAAACAGCATTTTCTTTTATTTCGAAACGAAAACGAAACAATTTCCAGTTCTGCTCTTACTGTGCCACACAAACACAAACACAAGCTCAAGCAAACAAACAAACAAACATATACACACACACACACACACACACACACACGCACACCAAAAAGTATGCTACAGTTGCGGTTGCTTGCTGCAACATCAACGACGCTTTGACACTTGGGCAGCCGCATTATTTGGAGGGTTGCATCTGCGGCCCACTTACGGAAATGCACTTTGCACTTAAAGCGGACATTTGGTTTTTCCATTGCAACATAACATGAGTTGGTGGAAAACTTAAAAAATTACCAAAAATCGTTGAGATTGCAGAGAAAGCACTTAAATCGATTTCTTGTCAACATTACTGGAATAACTTTAATATACAATTTAATTTAATTTCAATATAGCAAATAAAAGTATTTCAAATTAAAATTAAATTAAAAGTAAATAATTCAAGTACAATTTAAATTGAGAAATTATAATAAATTGAAGAATATCAAAATTTAATAACTTTATTTTTTTGTTATACCTTATTTAAAATCAAAATTGTAATAAAAATATTTATTTAACACGATAAAAAATGTGTGCAAACAAATGAAACAACAAGAGAAGAAAATAAACATTAATACGCAATTAATTTAATTTCAATATAGTAAATAAAATGATTTACAATGAAAAGCAAATTAAAAGTAAATATTTCAAATACAATTTAAATTGAGAAATTATAATAAAATTAAGTATATCAAAAACAAACAATATACCTACAAATTTAATAACTTTATTTTGTTATACCTTATTTCGTTTTAAAATTGTAATACCTAATATTTATTTAACACGATAAAAAATGTGTGCAAACAAATGAAACAACAAGAAAAGAAAATAAACATTAATACACAATTAATTTAATTTCAATATAGTAAATAAAATGATTCAAACTTAAAAGTAAATATTCAATTACATTTTTAATTGAGAAATTATAATAAATTGAAATATATAAAAAATATTTAATCTATCTCCTGACTTAATATTTATTTTATTTTATTTTAAAATCAAAATTTTATTCAGAAATATATATTTATTTTGTAAACAAATGAAACAACACAAAAAAGTAAACAAATTTTCAGCTTTTATTCCAAGGGCATTTATTGAGAGAAAAAAAATGAAACAAATTAATTAATTATTCATGAACACCGGGGAAATGTTTTAAAATTAAGAATGATATAGATATTTAGAAAACAAAATATAATAATTACTGAATAATAAATTAATGTTCGCTTTATTAGAACAAAAATAAACAAAATTAATAGTTACAGTACAAGTTTAAATAAAAAGTAAACTTTTGTTGCTACAAAAAAAAAACATTAATTTCCAAAAGCAGTCAAACATAAAAATATTTTTGTTTTTTTAATAAATACATAATTTTTTTTTCTTTCTAGATAACTTATAAATTATGAATTCAAGCAAAGCAAATTGCACAGAAATGAAAACTGAAGCAGTCTCTAGAGCATAAGAGCTTCGTTATGGCCAGATTACTTTGGGCCCTCTCCCGTTTTATTTCATGTGTATATGTTTTTGGTTGTATGGGTGTGTTTTGTGGTTTATGTGTTTTGCGGCTGGACTGTAGCAGTGGTTGTTGTTGGTTGGCTAAAATGTGGCAGCTGCTACCAGGGGCCACTTGCAGCAGTGGCTGCCACTTCTTTTGATGCCTTTCATTTTCGTGTCCAATTTCGCATTTGGCGCACGCTGAGCCTAAAAGACTGCACTTGAAAATTTTATAGGCGTTGCAGTAGTTTTGCGCTGCCCTCGAGTAAACTGCTGGGAAAACAGCTGGGAAACTGCTGGGAAAATGCTGGGAAAATGCTGGGCAGCCGAACCGCAACTCCAGAGCTACTGAGTTACAGCCAACTTGGCTGACTGCGTTCTGGCTTTTATGATGACCAATTTAATGATGAGTCTGGTGTGCCCCGAGCTCGTCTCTCCTGTTGCCCCATGTGTCTGGCTCAAATGAAATGTGAAATGTAATCCGGTGCCTGCCAAGTGCCATGTTTATTTGCCTGCCAGCGAGCCAGTGAGGCAATGAGCCAATGAGGCAGTGTAGCAGACAGCATTCGGGCCAATGTGGCAATTGAGTTTAATTTGTTGAATGCCTTTTGACAGATTTCAAAATTAACTGGTGGCACACTCGACTGACTGCACCACCGAGGCAAATGACTCGTAACCAGCCAGTGCCTGTTGTTTCCGAGTCCAATAATAGCTACACACACATGCACACACACACACACACACTCACACACACACACATACATCTCTGATTGAAGTCATTGCACAATGACATTTGCTGAACGGAACAGAAACTACATTAAAATATCAGGCTGTCAATTAGCTCAACTGGTTAGTTTGTTACGATTCAAATTGACGCTGATTGTTGCACCTTGAATTGAAGTCAGTTTATATTGCAACTTTGAAAAACTTCGTTGCTTCTAACTGTAAGCCAACAGGTAATTTCAGAGCACACTTAGAAAACTAAGTGCATAAAATTTTGAAAGTCGTTAAATTTGTGGAGCAAATGCGAATTCTACTTATTATTCTAAAACCCAGACTCTGTCTTTTCCCATTGATTTTTCTACAATTTACAACAACAAATTTCTAATTTCTTAATTAGAAAGTTTAGAAAACGATTTTTAAAATTCCACAACTTTTTTACATTATCTTTTTTGTTACTATTATTTAAACTTATAATCTAAAGATTTTATATATAGAGAAATTGTTATATAAAGTTTACAAATTCATAGAATTTAATTTGAAATAAACTTAAAATTCGTACTTTGAACTCGCGGAGTTAAACTCTAAAATAACAGAAAATGTAATTATTTGAATTTTAAAAAATTTCTTCTAAAAATAAGGCATTTTTTAATTGTATTTTTAATAACCTTGCTTATATATTTATTTTAATATATTTTTTTGAAAAATTTAAAAAAAAATATTTATTATTTTGACGAATTTTTTTTGTGTATTAAGAAAGTATTTATATTTATTTATTTATTTAAATCAAGTAAAACTTTATAGTTTTTAGCTCGATTTAAATTTCAGGACGTTGTTTTGCCTAAGCAAAAGTACCTAAATTACTGTAATGTTTTTATACAGCATTGCATTTTTGTATCTTTTAGAAAGCTAGTAACTCTTTCTTTAGGTTTACTTAAGTAATGCTTATATATTATTTTAAGCTCGTATCATTGGATATTGGTACAAAGCCAGATGTTGTGTTTGGTCGTGCAGATGAGAGGATTTGATTGCAGGAATTCATTTGTGAAATTTGATTATGCAAACTTAAATGTGTGTGTTCTGCGATGTGATTTGAGTATATTTGTGAGTATTTCTACCTCTCTGAGGCACGCAGCAAGAATCAACTCCATCAGCTCCAACGGTTGACAAACTTTGCTTGTGGCTCTATCAATTTTTAAACAGCCAGGTTAGTTGTAATCATTGCTTTGCCGCAACTTGCCGAAACTAGACCTAAGCCGATTAAAGTCAACATTATGCGGGTTATTTTCTACTTTTCCTACTTCTAGCTGGTTTTCTATGCAAAACAGCTGCTAAATTCGGCTTACTGATTTCAGTGCCTTAAGCTGTTTTCCTTAATGCATTTGCATGCCCGTAAAAGCTATCGATAACAGGCACTTGAGCCTTGAGCTGTGGTTCCCTGGCAAAAGGGCACTTTAAAATGCAATTATTGCATGTAATTAACAATTCAGCCTGAATTTTAATCTGGCCCCTTTTAGCGTATTATTTCGGCTTTTCCTTTTACGAGCAGTTCATTAAACATTTTATGACATTTTAATGAGCATCGCATGGTAAAATTGCAATTTCATTTAACAAATGATGATCGACTTTTAGAATTAAAATGAAACGTTCATCGAGTTTTTTGGAACAACAAAATGTGTTCAACATTATTTAATTTAATTTAAAGTTTATTTGTGGTAAAATAGAAAATGCTATGTAAATAGCATAAACAAATATGTATTTGCTGAATAATAATAAAAAAAACTATTTCGGTATTGAGTATATTTTTAGCAGCTGATAAATCAAGTATTTTCAATTTCATGCCTGTCCCATAAATCTCACACAAACTTATCAACAAAATGTTTTCTTTTTTGTTACTCGCAATTTTTTCTAGAAACAAATTTGTGTCGATTCCAGCGATTCTAATAGAATTTATAGGCAAATTTATGTGTAACCATTCTCTGAACAATTTGGCTACAGAAACTGCGATTATTCTTGGTGTCAGCACGAGCTGGCAGCATGTAAATACTTATTTATTTATCAGATAAATATTTGAAAACAAATTGCACAACAACACAACACAATAATAAACTTAACAAAAAAAAAAAACAAATATAAGCAATAATATCAAATTTCAAAATTAAATAAAATCAAGTAAGAAGCTGTAGTTGTTAAATATATTTTAGTTTTATTGGCAAATTTCCCTTTACAATGATTTGCACTCAAATGTTCAGTTCTCCAAGTGCATTTCTTACAGAGTCTTTTTGCTCACAAGTATATACATACATACATACAGACATACATACGTACACGAAAAAGTACTTATTGTGGCTCTGCAGAATACACACAAATATATTGACGATTATCATGCCATCTCTTTCTCACACATGCGCTCGCCTATTTATATGCATACAGAAAATGCTTGCGGCTGTTGATATAAATGAGATCAATATGAGAATATATTTTCGACTATAACTTTGGTGTTTCTTGTCCGATCTATTGCTATCGGAAATCGAAATGTATCGATAATTCAGAAACTGAGGCAGTTATCGATAAAATAAAGCAAACTTGATCTGTGTCAGGTACACCAGAACTTATATTCCAAATTTGAAGTTGCTAGCTCTTCTAGTCTCTGAGATCCGCGTGTTCATACAGACGGACAGACATACGGACATGGCTATATCGATTCAGCTATTGATCCTGATCAAGAATATATATGCTTTATGGGGTCGGAGATGCTTTCTTCTGCCTGTTACATACATTTGCACAAAACCATTATACCCTTTTTACCCATTTTTAATTGGTTCAGGGTATATAAACATGCCTCCAAATGAACTTTATCAGCAACTGCCCAGTCCCTAAGGAGCTAAAATACCATAAATACAAAAACTGCGTCTTAGCAAGCTTGCCAATAGCTGCTCAGTTCTTATTAAACTTTTGGAGCATTGAGATGTGATTATTGCCCACATAAATGGGAAAATGTCGATTAAATTATTTCAAATAACTTCATTATTTTTTGCAATATCCATAGTTTGCACTGACTACATTCGTTGTGAAATAGAAATTTATGCACTGTAAAAAAAAACCAGTAAGAATGCTGTAGTCGAGTTAGCTCGACTACGATATACCCTTAACCCAGTTGTTAAATATATTCTAGTTTTATTGGCGAATTTACCTTTAAGATGATTTACACTCAAATGTTCAGTTCTGCAAGTGCAATATGGGCAATTGATGAATAATATGCATATGAATATTTATATATACATATATATTTATATGTATAATTAGAAGCCTCTGCCTCTTAAATTGTTGAATTTATTGCTATCGGAAATCGAATTATATCGATAATTGAGGAACTGAGGCAGCTATCGATAAAATAAAGCAAATGTGATCTGCGCTTGGTACACGATAACTTCTATTCCAAATTTGAAGTAGCTAGCTGTTATAGTCTCTGAGATCTGCGTGTTCATACAGACAGACGGACGGACAAACGGACATTGCTATATCTATTCGGCTATTGATCCTGATCAAGAATGTATATACTTTATGGGGTCGGAGATGCTTCCTTCTGCCAGTTACATACATTTGCGGAAAACCATTATACCCTTTTCACCAATTTTTAATTGGTTCAGGGTATAAAAACATGCCTACAAATGAACTTTATCCGCAACTGCCCAGTCCCTAAGGAGCTAAAATTCCACAAATCCAGAGACTTCGTCTTAGCAAGCTTGCCAATAGCTGCTCAGTTCTTATTCAACTTTTTGAGCATTGAGATGTGATTATTGCCCACATAAATGGGAAAATGTCGATTAAATTATTTCAAATAATTTCATTATTCTTTGCAATATCCATAGTTTGCACTGACGACATTCGTTGTGAAATTAACTTTGAAGTTTTTAAATTGATCTTCAAGATGCAGCCCAAAAACAGTCCATCTCACGGCGTATTTGGTGACTGTGATCTGAATTTAATTGGTGCTAACTTAGGATTCAATTGTACTTACTTCGAAGAAAAAGCTCGCTTTTTAATGGATGAGTTAAAATTTGAGATTTCTATGTTTGGTGGAAGATGTATATTGGACAACGACGGTGTTTCTATTATTGAACAATTAGAGCATAAACAACGACTTATACTTCCAAAATATATATCTGAAGAGCAAAATAGAAATGATATACAAATAGTGTTCGAGAAATGTAAAAACTTGACTGTGCACAAACTTCTAATCAACACAACAAATGAAAGCGATATGAATGATATTGATTCCGTGGCAAAAAATTTACCCTATTTGGAGGAATTATACTGGAAAATGTGGACAAACTGTCAAGATGTAAATCGGATTGTGCGCAATCTTAAACATTTAAAAGGCTTACATCTGTATTTTGCTCCCGGTTGTAAAATGTGCGAGAATTTTAATATCACTAATGCGACTCAGCTAAGAACACTAAATATATATTTTGTTTCGCCACCGGATACCAGATTTATTCTCGATAAAGCCTTTTTGAGCGGTGCAACAAACTTGGAAAGATTAAAATTTACTGGTAGTGCATTTGGAGGGCGTACCGAGATTGAGATTCACAATGAAAGTTTTTATGGCCTGGTTAATTTATCGCAAATTATATTTTATAACTGTGAAATTCTGAAGCTCTATTCAGAGCATTTTCATAATTTAACAAATTTGAAAACATTGGATATTAGAGGCACAAAAATAAATAATACTGAGTGGATGAGGTGTGTTTATTTAAATATAATTCTTACAAGTATGTAGTTTTTAAGTACAAACAGTTTATTGGCAATAGCTTTTACGTTTAGCGATGTTTTATTTAACATTATATGTAAATATTTACACTATTATACCAAAAAGGTATAATAGTATATTGGTTTTGTTCTATGTCCGTCATGCTGTCTGTCCGTCCGTATGAACGCGCGTTCCTCCGACAGCCTTAAATATAGAGAAACTTGGAACGTATACTGGAAAGTACCCTCAAAAGTTAAAGTGTCTTGGGTTTGTTCCTACGTCCACTAGGGAGCTAGAAAATCGCGAAAACCGATTTTACCAAATCAATAAATCCCCATAACTCTCACAATTTAATGGATACAGTCACCAATTTTGGATGGTGGGTTGTTGGCGAGGTCCTTGAAAGATCGGCGAGTGCCACGCCCACCTCCGACGCCCCCATCACCCCCGCCCCTAAAATTTTCAAATGGCTATATCTTCCGCAGTTTTTGGTGAGGGAACGTCAAATTTGGTAGGTATATTACTGGTAGTCGCCTTTAAGAACCGACAACCGCCGCCCCCAGGAACTTCGTCCCTATTAATTTAAAATGCGCATATCTGCCGTAATTTGCAAGCTAGAGTCTGAAAATTTTTAAGGTATGTTACTGGTAACTCCCCCAAAGATCAATAAAAAAAATTGGATGGCCACGCCCACTCCACCTACTTAAACCGATACACCTGTTGGTGTAAATCGATAAACCCATATATCTCACGCAATTTGAAAACTTAAGTCACCAAATTTTAAAGGTATATTGCTAGTAACACCCTTCATAAATGTGGAAAAAAAATTTTGGACCACGCCCACTCCCGCCCACAAAAAACGAGAAATGCCTATATTACTATCTTCGAACTCCAATATTTTTTGGGGCACGCCCACTACCTGCCCCACAACCCGTAAATGTCCATATCATTTAAGTAATTAATTAGTAGAGAATTAACAGAATAACAGTTCTCTTTAAAAAATGAATATATGACAAGTATTACATACATACATATGTACATATATTAATATCGGGCAAATAAAATAAATAAATAGTGAAGCGCTTTTCTTAAAAATATATTTGTTATACATATACATTATATCCTTATTTTTTCATGTAATGCATTTATTCATGCATTTAGATTCAAATTCCCTCGCACTTTGCACTTCCAAATAAAGTTGCCAGTACAAGTGAACTCTGTGACGCAAGTCCATTATTTCCAGCGTTGCCAATACATGCCAATTTGTAACAATGTAAAGTAACAGAATACCTATATTATTTTATTTTATCCTTAAATTAAGAACTAATTTTATTTTCAAATAAGTAAGTTTTAACGGCGATATTTTTTTAACGCGAAAGCCGCGAAACACAAGAATTTAGTCCGATTAATATAAATATAAAGTTATAATTATTTAAACATATATATACAAATTTAAATTAATTTATGTAATGGTATAATAGTATTTCGCTGTCGGTTACGTCCGACTGTAACGTTCTATCTTGCTTATACTTCCTTTAATACTTAGTATTTATTTTTATATACATTTTTAAATTTTGCTTCAGCACTTCCATTGCTAATAAGAATTCGGATTTCTCTCCCGACACATATACTTTATTGATCGCATAACATTCACTCTCATATATCAACCGTTACACCACCACACTCCTACATACATATATAATAATATCCTATATCAATCTAGATTTCCATCCTACAGATATATGAATGAAGACTAATTTAATTTTCTTTTTCCTTTCAGCTCTAAAATCTTACAAAATCACTTGGAAAATTTAGGAATAAGTCATACTCTTATAAATCTTACGCTCATAAAATACTATAAAAACTTTTATACAAAACTAGCTATTATTGACGTTCATACAATAACCCTTCTTAAAGGCGTGGCCGTTGCTATTATCCCGAAATCTGAAAATAAATTGATTTCTGAAACAAAAATAAAAGCCTTTATCTGCATTAATGACGAGAGCAAATGTCAATTCGTTGTTGATATAAATAATAAGACATGTCCCTATGGCTGTGAGTGCTATTTGGAACGTCAAACAAATCGATTTATAATGAATTGTGGCCACATTGATCAACTGAAAGAATTTCCGATCCCAATGACAGGATTCACAACACTTCAATTGAGCAACACAAACATTACCAAATTACCAAAGTCGACCTCATACGGACACTATAATATACGTGAGCTGTTTGTGAACAATAATAACTTAACTGATTTAAAGTTATATCATTTATCATCCAATATCAATTATTTGGACATAAGGAACAACAGAATACAAACTCTTGACAAGGAAGTGCTGGAATTTCTCTCCTTGAGATCAAATACATTACGACTTCAACTTTCGGGGAATCCATGGATTTGCAATTGCGAAAACGAACCTTTCATTTCGTATGTTAAGAACTATTCACATCAGATTGAAGATCGTGAAAGTATCAAATGCTATCCGGAAAACGTAAAACTGATAGAACTCGCTATTAACAAGGAATTTTGTCTATCATCTGACAAGACTTACGTTATAATCATTCTTGGATCTCTTGTTGGAATCGCTGTTCTAATACTGGCATTTATTTATTTCAAAAAGTCTATTGTATTATGGCTTTATGAACGAAATCTTTGTCTTAGTTGCATTTCCAGTCCAGATCCCGAAAATGACAAAGTTCTGCGATTTGATGCATTTCTTGCTTACTCACACTTGGACTCGACATTCGTTGAGGAGTACGTGGAGAAATTGGAAAATGATCCCCGTGGATTTCGATTATGCTTCTATCAACGAGATTGGTTAATTGGTGAATCCATTCCAGCTTGCATACTACAATCGATTGACGACTCTAAAAGAATAATTATACTCATGACCAAAAACTTCATACAGTCATCCTGGGGGCGCTTCGAGTTCCGTCTGGCTATTAAGGCTACCTCCATCGATCCAAGAAAACGACTGATTGTAATCGTTTATCCAGATATCGAAGACTTCAATGACTTGGATTCTGAGCTGAGGATCTTCATGAAACTAAATACATATCTCAAACGAGATGGTCCTCAGTTTTGGCAAAAACTGATTTATGCGATGCCCCATAACCATGTGCAGGACGGGCGCCCTGCCATTTCTGATGGATGACTTTGTCAAACAGAGCCAATACAAACATAGGTAAGAATGAACTTCAAAAATTACAAGCTTACAAATGATACTAACTCTACTTATTTCATGTAAATTCTAGAAGCAACACTCAAGGAACTGATCATCCAAAATCATATGCTGCCAAAGGCTTTTATTTAGATTATACCTATATATTTTATAGATTATAAATCTTCAAATAGAGTCCAATTAAAGAAAAGGTTGCCGACTAAAACATTGTTAATTATATTTTATATATCAAAATTGTAATTGCCAAAAAAAAAAAAACAGACTACTTTATCAATTTGTTTATTTTGTTTATTTGAATAAATACAAAAATAGACTATATGCGTATGGATCATTACTACTAATCGAATGAAAATGTATTATCATTAAGTATCATTTAAATAATGTTTTATAGCCGTCAAAAAACGACAATGCCAATTTAAAACAAGTAAGAATGCTGTAGTTTACTAGACTCGGCCCGAAACCGATATACCCTGAACCCAGATGTTAAATATATTCTAATATTGTTAGCAAATTTCCGCTTTTAAGGTTTTCCACCCAAATGTGACCAGGTCTGCAAGTGCACTCATTTCTTATAGCAAGCACAGCCGCTGAAGAATAAAAAAATGACAGAATTTTTTTATTAACGTGTATATATACATATACATACATGCATACATACGTACGTACACGCAATCGTAGGTAATGGGTCTCAGCAGAATACATACAAAAACATATTGACGCACTCGTCGAATATCGAGTCAATTCAACTGAGGCAGCTATCGATAAAATAAAGTAAACTTGATCTGCGCTTGTGACACGAGAACTTATATTCCGAATTTAGTTTATAGTCTCTGAGAACAGAGTTTTCGGACAGACGGACAGACAGACGGACAGGGCTATATCGACTCGGCTGTTGATCCTGATTAAGAATATATATACTTTATGGGGTCGGAGATGCTTCCTTCTGCCTGTTACATACATTTGCACAAAACCATTATACCCTATTTTACCCATTTTTAATGGATTAAGGGTATTAAAAGATGTGGCAACTTGGAGCAGCCAGATATATATATTATTTCATTAATTAATTAATATATTTATTCATTAAATATTTAATCATGATTTCGTATTTGATGGAGCTGTTTAAGCAGCGCTTAAACGCTTATTTTCATCTGATCTGTGCTCAAAATGTTAAATGTTAAATGCTAAAATTCAAATTCAATTAGCTGAGAAATCTTTAGGAACATCCACCGTTATTGGAAATTGTTGTTGCTATTGTCGCACTGCTGTTGTTGTTGTTGTTGTTGCAGCTGCTGTTTTAGTTTCTGATTGGAATCCAAGCATTGCACAATTTCATTCAACAACAGTTGTGGTTATCACATTAGCATAATCCGCTGACTTATGTTCATTTGCATAAGCTTCACACTGTTTGCTAACTGGGCTCTAAACGGATGCCAAAAGCAACTAAACCACTCAATTGCAACGCTTTAATAATTTTTGCATGTCCTTTAGAGGTGTAGCAATTGAAGAGCTGATTGTTTTTATTATAGAGTGTTTCATTCATTTATTTTACATTCTCAAATGTCTATAGAATTTAATGTTTGTTGCACGTACATTTTCCCATAAGGGGCACGTTCAACATTCTTAAATATCTTACCAATGTCAGAATTTCACAACGAGTATTTGACGAGAAGATTTATCGTATTTCATATCGATGTTATAAAAAAATAGTCGACATTTCAAGTGCTTATTTATTATTACATAAATTTTATTTAATTTTTGCTGACAACAAAATTGAAACTAAATCATTTTTAGTTGCTTAATTTATTTCTTATTTATTGGGTTGTTTGTAGAAAAGTGTTTATGGCATGTTTGCATTTAAATTAATTGTTCTATTCGTCATTTGCACAGACAAATAAATAAAAATAATAATAAACAAGATAGAACGTTGCAGTCGGACGCAACCGACAGCGAAATACTATTATACCATTACATAAATTAATGTAATTCTTATAAATATAATATATTTCTTAATTTTGTATAAAATATTAAATCTAGTAGTTCGATTCAAATCAATTGTTGTTCAATTCGGTTATGTTTCATTCAATTAAATTGAATCGAACTACTGGATTTAATATTTTATACAAAATTGAGAAATTTTATAAAAAAAAGAGGTGGCACAATTTGACGCGCTCGATTCAGAGTGACCAAATTGCAAGACAAGCAGCATTGCGCCAAAATTAAATTGGCATGTAGTGGCAACGCTGGAAATAATGGACTTGCGTCACAAAGTTCACTTGTACTGGCAACTTTATTTGAATTTGATTATAAATGCATTCATAAATGCAATACATGAAAAAATAAGGATATAATGTATTTGTATAACTAACACATTTTTAAGAAAATAGCGCTTTACTATTTATTTCATTTATATTAATTATATTTATTTAATTAACTAACTTAAATTACGGGAGATACAGGCATTTATCGTTTTTTGTGGGCGGGAGTGGGCGTGGTCTAAAATTTTTTTTACACATTTATGAAGGGGGTTACTATCAATATACCTTTAAAATTTGGTGACTTAAGTTTTCAAATTGCGTGAGATATATGGGTTTATCGATTTACACCAAGAGGTGTATCGGTTTAGGTAGGTGGAGTGGGCGTGGCCATCCAATTTTTTTATCGATCTTTGGGGGAGTTACCAGTAACATACCTGCAAAATTTTGCGACTCTAGCTTGCAAATTACGGCAGATATGCGCATTTAAAATTTCTAGGGACGAAGTTCAATCGGAATTGCCGATTATAAGCGCAGATGTGGGCGTGGCACCACAAATTTGCTATCGGTTCTTAAAGGCGACTACCAGTAATATACCTACCAAATTTGACGTTCCCTACTCAAAAACTGCGGAAGATATAGCCATTTGAAAATTTTAGGGGCGGGGGTGATGGGGGCGTCGGAGGTGGGCGTGGCACATGCCAATCTTTCAAGGTCCTCGCCAACAACCTACCAACCAAAATTGGTGACTGTAGCCATTAAATTGTAAGAGATATGTGGATTTATCGATTTGATAAAATCGATTATCGCGGTTTTCTAGCTCCCTGGTGGACGTAGGTCCAAACCCAAGACACTTTAACTTTTGAGGGTACTTTCCAAGTTTCAAATCTCTATCTCTAAGGGTGTCGGAGGAACGCGCGTTCATACAGACGGACAGACGGACAGACAGCATGACGGACATTGCACAAAACCAATATACTATTATACCATTTTGGTATAATAGTATAATTATACCATTTTGGTATAATAGTATAATTATACCATTTTGGTACAATAGTATAAAAACAAATATAAACAATAATATCAAATTTCAAAATTAAATAAAAACAAGTAAGATGCTGTAGTTGTTAAATATATTTTAGTTTTATTGGCAAATTTCCCTTTACAATGATTTGCACTCAAATGTTCAGTTCTCCAAGTGCATTTCTTACAGAGCCTTTTTGCTCACATGCATATACATACATACATACAGACATACATACGTACACGAAAAAGTACTTATTGTGGCTCTGCAGAATACACACAAATATATTGACGCTAGCGTCGATTATCATGCCATCTCTTTCTCACACATGCGCTCACCTATTTATATGCATACAGAAAATGCTTGCGGCTGCTGATAGAAATGAGATCAATATGAGAATATATTTTGGACTATAACTTTGGTGTTTCTTGTCCGATCTTAATGTTAACATATATATGCATATTATGTATAAATTAGAAGCCTCTGCCTCTTAAATTGTGGAATTTATTGCTATCGGAAATCGAAATGTATCGATAATTTAGAAACTGAGGCAGTTATCGATCAAATAAAACAAATTCGATCTGCGATTGGTACACGAGAACTTATATTCCAAATTTGAAGTAGCTAGCTGTTATAGTCTCTGAGATCCGCGTGTTCATACAGACTCGGCTGTTGATCCTGATCAAGAATATATACTTTATGGGGTCGGAGATGCTTCCTTCTGCCTGTTACATACATTTGCACAAAATCATTATACCCTTTTTACCCATTTAATGGATTCAGGGTATATAAACGTGCCTACAAATGAACTTTTTCAGCAACTGCCCAGTCCCTAAGGAGCTAGAATTCCATAAATCCAGAGGCTGCGTCTTAGCAAGCTTGCCAATAGCTGCTCAGTTCTTATTAAACTTTTGGAGCATTGAGATGTGATTATTGCCCACATAATTGTGAAAATGTTGATTAAATTACTTCAAATAATTTCATTATTCTTTGCAATATTAAAAACTTGCACTGAAATTGGAATTTTATGCACTGCAAAAAAAAAAACAAGTAAGAATGCTGTAGTCGAGTTAGCTCGACTACGATATACCCTTAACCCAGTAATTAAATATATTCTAGTTTTATTGGCGAATTTCCCTTTAAGATGATTTACACTCAAATGTTCAGTTCTGCAAGTGCAATTTGGGCATTTGACCAATAATATGCATATGAATATTTATATATATGTACATATACATTTATATGTATAAATTAGAAGCCTCTGCCTCTTAAATTGTTGAATTTATTGCTATCGGAAATCGAAATGTATCGAAAACTGAGAAACTGAGGCAGCTATCGATAAAATAAAGCAAATTTGATCTGCGATCGGTACACGAGAACTTATATTCCAAATTTGAAGTTTAGTTTATAGTCTCTGAGAACGGAGTTTTCATATAGACGGACGGACGGACAGACGGACAGACAGACGAACAGTGCTATATCGACTCGGCTGTTCATCCTGATCAAGAATGTATATACTTTATGGGGTCGGAGATGCTTCCTTCTACCTGTTACATACATTTGCGGAAAACCATTATACCCTTTTCACCCATTTTTAATTGGTTCAGGGTATAAAAACATGCCTCCAAATGAACTTTATCAGCAACTGCCCAGTCCCTAAGGAGCTAAAATACCATAAATCCAAAAACTGCGTCTTAGCAAGCTTGCCAATAGCTGCTCAGTTCTTATTCAACTTTTGGAGCTTTGAGATGTGATTATTGCCCACATTAATGTGAAAATGTCGATTAAATTACTTCAAATAATTTCATTATTCTTTGCAATATTAAAAACTTGCACTAAAATATAAATTTATGCACTGCAAAAAAAAAACAAGTCAGAATGCTGTAGTCGAGTTAGCTCGACTACGATATACCCTTAACCCAGTAATTAAATATATTCTAGTTTTATTGGCGAATTTCCCTTTAAGATGATTTACACTCAAATGTTCAGTTCTGCAAGTGCAATTTGGGCATTTGACCAATAATATGCATATGAATATTTATATATATGTACATATACATTTATATGTATAAATTAGAAGCCTCTGCCTCTTAAATTGTTGAATTTATTGCTATCGGAAATCGAAATGTATCGAAAACTGAGAAACTGAGGCAGCTATCGATAAAATAAAGCAAATTTGATCTGCGATCGGTACACGAAAACTTATATTCCAAATTTGAAGTTGCTAGCTCTTCTAGTCTCTGAGATCCGCGTGTTCATACAGACGGATAGACGGACAGACATACGGACATGACTATATCGATTCGGCTATTGATCCTGATCAAGAATGTATATACTTTATGGGGTCGGAGCATTATACCCTTTTCACCAATTTTTAATTGGTTCAGGGTATATAAACATGCCTACAAATGAACTTTTTCAGCAACTGCCCAGTCCCTAAGGAGGTAGAATTCCATAAATCCAGAGGCTGCGTCTTAGCAAGCTTGCCAATAGCTGCTCAGTTCTTATTCAACTTTCGGAGCATTGAGATGTGATTATTGCCCACATAAATTGGAAAATGTCGATTAAATTATTTCAAATAATTTCATTATTCTTTGCAATATCCATAGTTTGCACTGACGACATTCTTTGTGAAATTAATCTTGAAGTTTTTAAATTGATCTTCAAGATGCAGCCCAGATACAGTCCATCTCACGGCGGACTTGGTGTATGTTATCTGAATTTAATTGGTGCTAACTTAGGATTCAAGTGTTCTTACTACTACGAAAAAGCTCGCTTTTTAATGGATGAGTTAAAATTTGGGATTTTTAAGTTTGGTGGAAAATGTATACTGGACAACGACGGTGTTTCTATTATTGAACAATTAGAGCAAAAAGAACGACTTAGAATTCCAAAATATATATTTCAAGAGCAATTTAGAAATGATACACAAATTGTGTTCGAGAAATGTAAAAACTTGTATGTGGACACACTTCATATCAACACAACAAATGAAAGCGATATGAATAATATTGATTCCGTGACAAAAAATTTACCCTATTTGGAGGAATTAAATTGGGAAATGTGGACAAGCTGTCTGGATGTAAATCGGATTGTGCGCAATCTTAAGCAATTAAAATTCTTATTTCTGCATTTTGCTCCCGGTTGTAAAGTGTGCGAGAATTTCCATATCACCAATGCGACTCAGCTAAGAACACTAAATATAGATTTTGATTCGCCACCGGATTCCAAATTTATTCTCAATGAAGCCTTTTTAAGCGATGCAACAAACCTGGAAAGTTTTCAATTTACTGGTAGTGAATTTGCAGACCGTACCGAGATTGAGATTCACAATGAAAGTTTTTATGGCCTGGTTAATTTATCGGAAATTATATTTCATAACTGTGATATTCTGGAGCTTTATTCAGAGCATTTTCATAATTTAACAAATTTTAAAGCATTGGATATTAGAGGCTCAGGGTTAAATAATACTGAGTGGATGAGGTGTGTTTATTTAAATATAATTCTTACAAGTATGTAGTTTTTAAGCACAAACAGTTTATTGGCAATAGTTTTTACGTTTAGCGATGTTTCATTTAACATAATATGTAAATATTTTATACTTCCTTTAATACTTAGTATTTATTTTTATATACATTTTTAAATTTTGCTTCAGCACTTCCACTGCTAATAACAATTCAGAATTCCCTCCCGACACATATATTTTATTGATCGCATAACTTTCACTCTCATATATCAACCGTTACACCACCACACTCCTACATACATATATCATTATATCCTATATCAATTTAGATTCCCATCCTACAGATATATGAATGAAGAGTAATTTAATTTTCTTTTTCCTTTCAGCTCTGAAATCTTACAAAATCACTTGGTAATTTTAAGAATTGATTATTTTCTTATAAATCATACGCTCATCAAATACTTAGAAAACTTTTATACAAAACTAGCTATGATTGACGTTAATACAATACAACTAGATAAAGACGTGGCCGTTGCTATTATCCCGAAATCTGAAAATAAATTGATTTCTGAAACTAAAATAAAAGCCTTTATCTGCATTAATGACGAGAGCAAATGTCATTTCGTTGTTGATATAAATAATAAGAAATGTCCCTATGGATGTGAGTGCTATTTGGAACGTCGAGCAAATCGATTTATAATGAATTGTGGCCACATTGATCAACTGAAAGAATTTCCGATCCCAATGACAGGATTCACAACACTTCAATTGAACAACACAAACATTACCAAATTACCAAAATCGACCTCATACGGACACTATAATATACGTGAGCTGTTTGTGAACAATAATAACTTAACTGATTTAAAGTTATATCATTTACCATCCAATATAACTTATTTGGACATAAGGAACAACAGTATACAAACTCTTGACAAGGAAGTGCTGAAATTTCTCTCCTTGAGATCAAATACAGTACGACTTCAACTTTCGGGGAATCCATGGATTTGCAATTGCGAAAACGAACCTTTCATTTTGTATGTTACCAACTCTTCACATCAGATTGAGGATCGTGAAAGTATCAAATGCTATCCGGAAAACGTAAATCTGATAGAATTCGCTATTAACAAGGAATTTTGTCCATCATTTTACAAGACTTACGCTGTAATCATTCTTGGATCTCTTGTTGGAATCGGTGTTCTAATACTGGCATTTATTTATTTCAAAAAGTCTATTGTATTATGGCTTTATGAACGAAATCTTTGTCTTAGTTGCATTTCCAGTCCAGATCCCGAAAATGACAAAGTTCTGCGATTTGATGCATTTCTTGCTTACTCACACTTGGACTCGACATTCGTTGAAGAGTACGTGGAGAAATTGGAAAATGATCCCCGTGGATTTCGATTATGCTTCTATCAACGAGATTGGTTAATTGGTGAATCCATTCCAGCTTGCATACTACAATCGATTGACGACTCTAAAAGAATAATTATACTCATGACCAAAAACTTCATACAGTCATCCTGGGGGCGCTTCGAGTTCCGTCTGGCTATTAAGGCTACCTCCATCGATCCAAGAAAACGCCTGATTGTAATCGTTTATCCAGATATCGAAGACTTCAATGACTTGGATTCTGAGCTGAGGATCTTCATGAAACTAAATACATATCTCAAACGAGATGGTCCTCAGTTTTGGCAAAAACTGATTTATGCGATGCCCCATAACCATGTGCAGGACGGGCGGCCTGCCATTTCTGATGGATGACTTTGTCAAACAGAGCCAATACAAACATAGGTAAGAATGAACTTCAAAAATTACAAGATTACAAATGATACTAACTCTACTTATTTCATGTAAATTCTAGAAGCAACACTCAAGGAACTGATCATCCAAAATCATATGCTGCCAAAGGCTTTTATTTAGATTATACCTATATATTTTATAGATTATAAATCTTCAAATAGAGTCCAATTAAAGAAAAGGTTGCCGACTAAAACATTGTTAATTATATTTTATATATCAAAATTGTAATTGCCAAAAAAAAAAAAACAGACTACTTTATCAATTTGTTTATTTTGTTTATTTGAATAAATACAAAAATAGTCTATATGCGTATGGATCCTTACTACTAATCGAATGAAAATGTATTATCATTAAGTATCATTTAAATAATGTTTTATAGCCGTCAAAAAACGACAATGCCAATTTAAAACAAGTAAGAATGCTGTAGTTTACTAGACTCGGCCCGAAACCGATATACCCTGAACCCAGATGTAGAATATATTCTAATATTGTTGCAAATTTCCGCTTTTAAGGTTTTCCACCCAAATGTGAGCAGGTCTGCAAGTGCACTTATTTCTTATAGCAAGCACAGCGGCTGAAGAATAAAAAAATGGCAGAATTTTTTTATTAACGTGTATATATACATATACATACATGCATACATACGTACGTACACGCAATCGTAGGTAATGGGTCTCAGCAGAATACATACAAAAACATATTGACGCACTCGTCGAATATCGAGTCAATTCAACTGAGGCAGCTATCGATAAAATAAAGTAAACTTGATCTGCGCTTGTGACACGAGAACTTATATTCCGAATTTAGTTTATAGTCTCTGAGAACAGAGTTTTCGGACAGACGGACAGACAGACGGACAGGGCTATATCGACTCGGCTGTTGATCCTGATTAAGAATATATATACTTTATGGGGTCGGAGATGCTTCCTTCTGCCTGTTACATACATTTGCACAAAACCATTATACCCTATTTTACCCATTTTTAATGGATTAAGGGTATTAAAAGATGTGGCAACTTGGAGCAGCCAGATATATATATTATTTCATTAATTAATTAATATATTTATTCATTAAATATTTAATCATGATTTCGTATTTGATGGAGCTGTTTAAGCAGCGCTTAAACGCTTATTTTCATCTGATCTGTGCTCAAAATGTTAAATGTTAAATGCTAAAATTCAAATTCAATTAGCTGAGAAATCTTTAGGAACATCCACCGTTATTGGAAATTGTTGTTGCTATTGTCGCACTGCTGTTGTTGTTGTTGTTGTTGCAGCTGCTGTTTTAGTTTCTGATTGGAATCCAAGCATTGCACAATTTCATTCAACAACAGTTGTGGTTATCACATTAGCATAATCCGCTGACTTATGTTCATTTGCATAAGCTTCACACTGTTTGCTAACTGGGCTCTAAACGGATGCCAAAAGCAACTAAACCACTCAATTGCAACGCTTTAATAATTTTTGCATGTCCTTTAGAGGTGTAGCAATTGAAGAGCTGATTGTTTTTATTATAGAGTGTTTCATTCATTTATTTTACATTCTCAAATGTCTATAGAATTTAATGTTTGTTGCACGTACATTTTCCCATAAGGGGCAAACTTCTGCACGTTCAACATTCTTAAATATGTTGCCAATTTCAGAAATTCACAACGAGTATTTGACGAGAAGATTTATCGTATTTCATATCGATGTTATCAACAAATAGTCGACATTTCAAGTGCTTATTTATTATTACATAAATTTTATTTAATCTTTGCTGAAAACAAAATTTAAATTAAATAATTTTTAGTTGCTTAATTTATTTCTTATTTATTGGGTTGCTTGTAGAAAAGTGTTTATGGCATGTTTGCATTTAAAGTAATTGTTCTATTGGTCATTTCACACAGACAAATAAATAAAAATAATAATAAAAAAAAAACATATGTTCCACTAAAATCAAGCTGTAAATTGGCCACTCACATTAAGAAATTTAGACATTATGGAATCAGGCTATTAGTCAGCATTCCGAACTAAAAGTGTGGCCGATTATGATATGGAATTGACAGATTAATCGAGTTTTATATGCAATGCATATATGAACTAATAAAGAAAAGTGTGTAACGTCAATTTAAATTCCAATGAGCAAATTGAATATACTCTTCTACCACTAGCATATTAAAATGTTAATTTAAATAAGTTTATTTAATTCGAATTTAAATTAAATCAATTTATTTGATGATGATGAAACCATCGAGTTTGTCATGGACGCAAAATAAAACTTTAAAAATATCCAACTTACTAACGACTTCACCAATTATTTATTTAATGTGAATAAAAAATAGTGGAACATTTTTAAAAATGTTTTCAATAAATACAAATTGTAAATTAAATTTAAAAATCAAGTTAGGAATAAAACTAAAAGTCAGGATGGATAAGAGATGTGCTACTTTTTTTATAAATCAAATTAATTTAAATACATTTAGTCTATTTAGAGCTAAGTATTTTATTCTCTAAGTTAAGTATTTATACTCCAGAACACAACAACGCTGATCCAGTCGAGCTTTAGACTCCAGTAACTAAACTTAGATACATTTAAATATTTCTCAGATAATCTGAATCGGCATCTGCCCTTCAACTTGATTTACCGTTTCTTGACGTTTTATACAGTTAGTTTGAAGTGAAGCTAACTGCAGATATCCGTATGTACTTTGAATTTCCTACAATGAATTTTAACGAGTGCTGCAATTGCGGCTTGTTGACTAAAAATAACACAAAGCGCTGAACAGGCTGGAGGCAGCAGGAAATGTTGCGAAAAACAAGAAAGCCGCATTTTCAATGACTTACTAAATATGTAAATTAATGAAAGCAAGCCGAAAAATGTTTCCACCAGCGCGGGGGGTTGCATGGCGAGGGGGCTGCACAGTGAGTGCTAAGTGAATTTCCTTTGAACTATTTTCGTATGCATATTGAGTGCAGTTTTTCCTCCCCCTTTCCTTTTTGGAATGTACAGTAGGCACTATGCGTTCCACCCTCCACACTTGCAACGTTGCAGCTCTCCATTGATCGTTAGGTGGCACAAATGGCGCTAACAATGCACTCAAGCCTTGACGTTGACACTTGACACAGTCGCAACAATAACAACAACCGCAACTAATAACTAACTGGCGCTGGTGAGGTTAAAATAGACTAGCAAAAAAACACTCGAATGTATCTATGTATCTATGTATCTATGTATCATGTAGGTTTGTATCTGTATCTAGTATTGTGCCAGCAACCAAATAACAACAGCCAAGCAATTATAAACATACGTACATGCGTCATTTGGTGGCGCAACCAAAGTGCAAATTTTTAATTGCCTCCGCAAATTTATTTCAGCTGCAAACTGCTCACACACACACACACACACACACACACGCACACTCCCTTGGCTGTTATATTTGGTGTTAGTTTTAATTAATTGCAAATGCAGTTTTGCCATAAAATTCATGAACTAAACTAAACTAAACTAAAAAAAATATATAGTTATTTTTTTTTACCTCTTTGGCTTATCTAATTAATTTTTTGGTCTGGTTCTTATTTAATTGTTACATGCGTCAAATTATGTCAAATTGCAATTGTGCATTTAAATATTATTTAGAATTTTTGGTTTGTGGTTTGGCAAATTAATTAGCAATTATGCCTGGAACTGATGGTTAATTTGGGCTTACACACAAATCCACCTAAATATATTGTGGGCTTCAAAATTCTGAAAAGCAGGTTTAAGAGCAAATTGCAAACATTTACATGTTTATATAGATAATATATTATAAATGATTTCAAAAAATTTTTAAAATTCATCCAATTAAAATATAAATCATTTACTGTAATAATAATAATGTAAGAATAAAAGTATATTTGAAAATAAACACGTTTTTATATACCTCATGCAGTTAATTAATGAGGCTAAAATCATTAAGCCTTAAGTGGTTGTATGAAATAAATGTTATTTTTATTCTAAAATCGTACAGAACATATTGAAAATAATTGCAAATCCATTCAATTGAAAATTGATATTCTATTTATATATTTAGAATATAATCTTGAAAATTAAAACAGAAACAAATCTGATGTAAGTTAATTTGAATACGACGATACGTGGGTAAATCTCGCTAATAATATTTCTTAAAGTATTTTTTAAAAAAATAAAAAAGCCATTAATCTCAAAGTTTCAACGCTTACTATTTTACTACTACAGGACAATATACAACCATCGATTTAACTTAATAATTTATTGACACACATGCGATTCGAGTCGCTGTATTTCTTTTTTATTGCTAAACAAGTTAATAAAGACCAGATAAGAAAAAATGGCCTGAATAATCAATGAAATCCTTAGCATTTAGCAACTTCTCACGCCATTTTATTGACTATTTGTGTATTGTAATAAATGCTCTGATACATTTCGCTATACTCTATCTATCTATCTGATTGGTATTTATTTATATAATGGGGCATCGCATACATCATATTCCGCATCGATAACCAGTTCAATGAAATCACTTAACACTTTGGCCATAATAAAAAAAAAGCTGGCCAAAACAACACCCACGCCACTTGGCAGAAGGCACAAACGAAACTCATCAAAAATGGTTAATTGAATTTAATTTTTACGTGTGTTCTCTAATTTAGTAATATGCAAAGTAAACAAATTTTTAATTGCGTTCGGCGGTTATTCTGTCTCTAATTGCTTGCTAATTAAAATGTGGGTGTAGTAGACCCTTGTGGAATAGAGTGAAATTTATGGTTTTTTTACTTTTTTTGTGTTGGCTCTGCGCCAAATTGGCAGCAGCTTACGGGCTACATGCAACATGCAACACGGCCAAAGGCTAGTTTATGCCTGGGTCAACTTTAAACTGCAGCCACTGCCCACAAAACGTAAATTTCAGGTTAGTTCCCGACTATCGATTCTAGCATTGAAAGCACTGGCAACGTTTGGGGATAGGGGGGAAGGACGTGCATATATATATGTATGTAGGTATGTATGTATGTATGTGGCAGAGCTTGACACTGATTTGGCTTAAGCGATAAATGTGGAAAGGTCTTTTGCGCCAGGCCAGGCCAAGCATAACAGTTTAAATGCGAAGAGGGTCTATTAAAAAACAAAATAGAGTACATGCCTTCACACACACAAAAAACAAACTCACACACGCACACACACACACACACACACACACATCTACACACACGTACACACGCTTGCGTAGAAATGCCAACATGCAATTTATGAACAGCTTTTTGCTAGCGGGCCAAAATGCTCGTTTGAACCTAACGAAATGTTGCAAGCGAAACCAAGTCAAGCCAACCTGCCACAAACAGCACGCTGACAAAAGCAAAATGAACAGAACAAAAAATGGAAGAATACTTTGAGCACTCGCAAGAAAAATCTACAAAAAAGTGAGAAGAGCGAAGCTCAGGTGAGTGGCCAAGTTATGATGGTTTCGCTAGCAAATGGCTGTAGATGTGTGTGTGTTGTGTGTGTGCGTGTGTGTGCGCGTGTGTGTGTGTGTGTGTGTTGCCAGCAAATTGCAAAGGCTCCTCCTGGGAGCTTGCTAAGTTGTACTACCAATGGTAGTTTGCATACCCAGTACTATTTCGCCTAGAGGGTATATTTGTGGAATTCACAGTGAAGTTTCAACACTCCCTTGAAAATTAATTTTATTTAGCGAAATTTTTCTATATTCTATATATAATATTCTAGCCAACAAATCTGCCAACAGTTGTTAATTAAATTCAAATAAAGAAATCTAAGAAATATAATTAAGACTTAAAATTTATTTAAATCATTTGAATTTGGTTTTTATTCTAATTCTTTGGTTTAACTTCAACCCACACCAAGTGAATTAAAATTAAAAAATGATTTTCAGTTTATTTATGTATATAGAAAATGGATATATAAAATAATCCTAGGAATCAAGAAAAAATTGAAAACTGATCAATTCTAATGAAATAATTTGCTTATTATCTGAAATCATTTGGCATTCTCTCTTCCGCCTAAATTTGAGTTTTAATATTGAAGCGATAATTTTATATTTCTGTAACTTCGAGATTAATAAAACATTTATAAAATAGAGATATTCTCTTAAATTTATCAATCATTCAAAATATGTTTAAATCATTTAATAATGCAAGACATAAGCATACAAAATTGGAAAATCTGTTGATGGTGACAGTCATCAACGACAATAATTAAATATATTTTTAAGTATCATGATGCAACTGTGAAATCTAAGAAGATCATTCATGCAACTCGTATCTAGGTCTAAAAATATTTTATATTATTTAAACTCTCTTACATATGGGCAAATCGAGTTCACATCCGATCGAATGCACCTTTAAATAAAAAACAGATTATGTTTCAGATCACAAATATCGCATAATTATATAATTTATTTATTATATTTAGAAATGCTGAAATCTGAAATCTAAAATATTAAATTTCATATAAAATATTATTTATTTTTTTTTTTTGATAATAATAACAATGAAGATTGAATGATATATTTAAATAATATAATATTAATACACGAATATTTCAGCTTGTTGCTCCGTTGTCAACTTTGTGAAAGATAACTTTGCTGATATTTATTAATTTATTTATTTTTTTTTAACTAATATCCATTTGACATTTTGACATATTTCATATATCAGAAAATAATAGATAAATAGTTTGGCATTTCGTCAGATGTTTTTTCAAAGATTTGTTTTTGCTTATGAGTATTGTGAAATGAATACTCATCAAGCAATATTATGGCATATTCCATTTGGAAATCCAATAAAGAGACCAACTCGTAGTCGAGCAACCGCTTGGAGCAGTCAACCAGACGTAAGCAGCCCTTGTTGCTGTTGTTTGCTATGGATTAAATTTATAAAAATTGAAAGTAAGCAAGGAGGGGGGAAGCGTATGGGGGGGGGGGCGGAGTTGAGGTGCGGCCCTGTTACACTGAGTACACGAAGTATACGGCCAATGCGCACAGAATGAAACTTTTACATTGCATTCGAGCCGTGAAAGTTTTATGCAAATGTTTTATGCTAAAATATGTAGCAGGTCAGCGCTTGGACGCTTGGACAGTGGCACGGAATAGATATATAGTGAGATGTGGTGGTGGGGGGGAGTGACGGAGAATGTTGGTCTGCCACATGCCACCCCCTGTGAGGTCAGCGTGCTGGGACATGTTGTGATATATTGGTGCATAAGGCGTCGACTGCAATTTGTTGTGGATTATTTATTAGAGAATCTGCAACACGTCATCCGATTCCCCTTCCACTTCCTCTTCCTCCTCCCCCTAGTCTACGCCCAATATTGCAACTAAAATATCCAGCGAAAGTTATTTTGTGTAATTCTTTACTTTGTGTTTTTGTTTTTTAAATATACATTTATTTATATATTTTTATTTTCTACTTTCCCAGATTTTCTGGTCAGATGCGCAACAAAAGTTAGTAAAGCTGATTGTCTGTTTGGTTGGTATCCAGGGAATTTTACTTTTATATCCCCGCACAATTTGGGGCATGTTGCAAGTGTGTTATGACAAAGCAACAATTTCAGTTTCATTCAGCTTACAATTTATGTGTCGTTTTCAGTTTCAATTATAGTTGCAACTTAAAATGTAATAAAATGTAATTACTAAAGTGTTACAAATCCCGACAAATCACAGAGGAGCTGCTGCAACTTTTTCAATTTCATCAACTTTTCAATTCCATGTAAGTTTTAATTTTGTGCAACATTTTTCATTTGATTTAAGAACTACTCATAACACAATCTGTTAATCAAGGTGCTGTCTTTTAAAATGCTATTTGCAAAGTAAAGTTCATAACTTTAGGTGTTGACTTTCCACACTCACAAATTGCATTAAACTGAAATAATATTAATTGAAAATTACTTTTTATCCTTCGAAACTCATTCAAAATGGAAACGTGGGAAATTAAAGCTTGGCGTCGCCTGTTTGGTAAGTGAAATCACAAAACATTTCCTTTGTTGCAAATTGGAGCACGCCTACTAAGTGGCACTATTCATATATCGATTCAACTCGATACATGAATCGAGCCGCCATATTTATCTTTATAAATAGTTCAGAAGGAAAAAAAAGTTTTAATAATTTAGTATTTAGTAAATTCTTACGTAATTTTATTGCCTTAATTAATATTGTAAAAAATGTTCTGATGCATTTCATGTTATTAATTACATGATTGTTATTTAAATATATATATTATATAATTTTTAAATTTAATAATTCCTTTAATATATTTACATTTTTTAATCCTTTTTATATTTTTTTGTGTCGACTGACTTTAGTTCACACTAAATAAATAAATAAATAACAATCAATTTCTGGCATCACATACATCATATTTCACACTGACTGGAAAATTGGATTCAAATAATTTTGGCGCTCAAAACTGTTATCTTCCTTTATTTTCCACAAATTTGTAAAAACTGGAACTATCTTGAACAAAATATCTTTTTATACCCTTAACCCATTAATAATGGGTAAAAAGGGTAAATAGTTTTGTGCAAATGTATGTAACAGGAAAAAGGAAGCATCTCCGCCCCATGAAGTATATATATTCTTGGTCAGGATCAACAGCCGAGTCGATATAGCCATGTCCGTCTGTCTGTCTGTCCGTCCGTCTGTTCATCTGTCCGTCTGTCCGTCTGTCCGTCTGTATGAACACGCGGATCTCAGAGACTAGAGACTTCAAATTTGGAATATAAGTTCTCGTGTACCAGGCGCTGATCAAGTTTGCTTTATTTTATCGATAACTGCCTCAGTTTCTGAATTATCGATACATTTCCACAAATTCCACAATTTAAGAAGCAGAAGCTTCTAATTTATACATAACATACATATACATATTATTGATCAATTGCCGAAATTTCATTAAGACCGGACAAGAAACACCAAAGTTATAGTTGAAAATATATTCTCATATTGATCTCATTTCTATAGGCGAGCGCATGTGTGAGAAAGAGATGGCATGATAATCGACGCTAGCGTCAATATATTTGTGTGTATTCTGCAGAGCCCCGATAACTACTACATATGTCTGCATGTATGTATGTATATGCACGTGTTTGTAGCCAGCCAGCTCGGGTCAGTTCGGGCTTGTGAGTAAAAATACTCTGTAAGAAATGCCCTTGCAGAACTGAACATTTGAGTGCAAATCATTTTAAAGGGAAACTTGCCAATAAAACTAAAATATATTTAACAACTGGGTTAAGGGTATATCGAAGTCGAGCAAACTTTCACATACACTGTTTATAAATAATTGAAATTAAGACAGTTTTAATAGAATGTGGCTTTCTTAAATCAAATTGATTAATTATCTTAAGTTTTCGAGGTTACAAAGTTCAAAATAAACACATTTCTATACCCTGTGCCCATTAAAACATTGTGTGCGTGGTATCCTTATACTATCTAAAAAAGTATAAAATAAATATATTTCAAAAACATATTCTTAATTTTATAGTTTTTTGATTGAAAGGTTTTCTTTATTGACAGTAGATATTAAATATGTCTAAGATACGTTTGCAAACAAATAATTCGCTTGATTGCCCACGTAGTAAGCTAGTCAGCTCCCCCCAAAGGGGGGAGGAATTAAATGTGTTGACCTTGATACATTTGGGAATATTGCAAGTCATTTTTGTAGCCGTTAACGTATGCTTGAATGATGGTTAAGTAATATATACCCGAAGGGGTTTTTCCCTAATGGGGAAACGCAATCAAATGCCATGTGTCAACAGTTATTGAGTGTTGCCCCATGCCCCTATGTAAATGTCAACTTTCCGTATAACTGTTCCTTCCTGCTCTCTCCTCGACTCTCCCCTCCTCTCTCTCTCTCTCTCTGGCGCTAAATAATTTTTCGTGTAATTCATATTTTTGCTTGGGCTCGTAAAGTCAATAGTAAAAAAAAGGAACAAAAAAAAGAGGAAGAGAAATATAAAGAATAAAGTGGAGCAGTCAGCGCCTTTTCATGCCACAGGCCAATAAAAAGGTCGAGTTTCTAGGGGAGCGCAGGGGTTGGTCCGGTTGACTGCGACCCAATTCCAGGCTTGCCTTATCGCCGGGGTCTCTCGATAGCTCTGAATACCTCAACAAACACACTCGCGTGTATGGTGTGTGTGTGTGTGTGTGTGTGCGTGTGTTGTGCGAGAACATCATAATTATGCGCACTAATTTAATAATAATATTACCACTGCCAAAGGATATTCAGATATCGGGATATACAACTATTTAGGTCTGGGTTAGAATATTAATTATATTTTTTTTGGGTTTTTTTTCTTTTGCGCCCACCTTTTTGGAGATTTCATTTTGCTTGTTTACTGAGCTTAGTTGCAAATTGAGCGCGATTTTCGTGCCTGGTTCTTGTGGCACGCATATTTAATCAATTATACAAATTGCCTGCACGTAAATTGTAGTTCACAGAAAATGGTTCATATTTCGTAAGGTGGGTGGGTTGGAAAAACTGGCGCCAATCTGATTAAATACAACATAAATTGTATGTGCGCGCTTATCAAGAGGAACGTATCACAAATGTGAGCCAATTTTTTCAAACATGCCAAAAACACACACACACACACAAGCAGAAATCTACAATGCACACGAACACACACGCAACATCAAACACACACACACACACACGTACTGTGTGTTGGCTTAATGGCATTCAACATTTTGCACGTAAATTAAAAATAAAAGGCAGGCGCGCATAATTTTCAATTTTCATGCAACGGTAAAAGCGCTGAAAAATGATATTGAAAAATGAAACTTAACGATGGGCCCATAGCGGCAGTGGCAGTGGCAGCAGCAGTTGCTGTTGCTGTTGCTGTTGCGTGTGGTGGTGGCAGCAACAGGGCACAACAGGGGCAACTGAAGGTAGCGCAAAATAATAAGTTAAAACTTTGAAAGCTACACTTGGAAAACTTTGTGTACTCAATTTATGGCAACATAAAATATTGGTCCTAAATACAAAATTGATACATATTATTTATAGAGTTTACAACTCCAAATTTTCTTCACATAATTTACCTTCAAATAAAAATGGATTCTGCTCTGTAGAGTGACAGTTTTAAAGCATTTTGATATTTTTATTGAAAGATATCCTTGTTTGTGGCAAAGATTAATGATGCTGTTTGCTATATTTACTTGTGTATCCTAATGCTCTATATAATTTTTGAGAATCATTTTTAGTTTTTTCTTAGATAAATGTATATATTTATAGTAAGCTTCATATTTGTTTTTTTACGTAATTTAATTATAATTAATAAGTATTCTGGTCTATGATTTTCGTAATATTTTTGTGTTCTTGCTGCAGGCAGTACCGACATTTGTCGGGCGGAATCAGGCAACTGTATATAATATAACTGTCATAGTAAATATCCTTTATAAAATTGTTGGCTATTGTTTCTTAGACTTTGATAAAAACCAATTATTATTAATAAACATATATACATTAATATAAAATATATAATATCTGTGTAATCCAGCCTTAATTAGTTGCAAGTGCTCCGTTATCTAAATGTGTGTTATATTTAAAATTAAAGCTACTTTAATTAATACTTTAATATCCTGTTTCAATTGTAGTAATAAAATAAGGTTTTTTCAAAGTGTAAATATGATACTATATAGACATTTATATGTAACGGGATGCCACAGCCAACTTACAGGCAATTCTAAAATTCTTGCTAAAAAGGGGTTTGGCCGCAAAAGCCACAGGAAATAAAGGGACTTCGACTTCGGAAGCGTCTTCAAAAAGTTTTGCGCTTGAAATGTACATTGGAGGTTGCCTCCTAACTTGAGGCAAACTAATAACTTCAGACAAATTAACTTACACACTGATAGATAGATAGATATATAGATAGACAGACACAAACATACCCACACACACACATACACGCCTGCATAGACAGACAGTCATTTAAATGGCTTAAATACCAAAGTGTTATTTGCTTGAGTGGCAGCCGAGTTGTTGTGACGTCATTGTCATCGGATTTATTACGCATACGCCGCATGTGCACCAACCATTTAGTTGGCCTCATTTGTACAACTAGAGTGTGTGCGTGTGTGTGAGAGTGTCTTTTTTTTATTTTTTTTTTTTTTATTTTTGCGATTGCTGTCAACACAAAACTTTACATACACCGACGTTCAATTTGGCGCTCAGTTGTTTCAGCCGCTGCGACGACGGCTGCTGCTGTCATTGAATATCATAAAAATTGTGTTTGAGGTAAGGTAACAATAACAAATAAACAAGTGTGTGTGTGTGTGTGTGTATGTATGTGTGTGATGGCTTGACTTGGTGTATACCACACATGCAAATGGCAGGGCGCAAAATAAAAGCCAAACCAAACTAGACACGTCAACAATGAGATGCCAAAACTTGGGTGTGATTTGTTTTTCTTATATTTTATTTGTTTAAGTTTTTTGTTGTTGTTGTTCTCACTTTTAAATGATCACTAGTAAAAAATCGCAGGTACTATGAACTAAATGGATCTAGCTTGAGAGCAATAACAAATAAATGCTTAATAAAATTTGCAAATCTATCAGATTGTATTTCACCAGCAAGTTACCTACACTAAATAAATAAATAAACTAACCTTTTCTGCTGGATGGTAAACACATAACATCTGAATCCTGTTACCAATTTACCAATTACGATTTTAAATATATTAATTGTTTTTTTTTTTTGTATTATAAAATTATATTTAAAGTAATTATGTGGCAATTTTAAAGAATTTATAATGCAATTGTTGCAAGTTTAATTAAAATTCAAATTAATTACATATTTACAACAATTATCCTAATAAATACTTTAATTAAGCTGTGAAAATAAAATAAATGTAATTTTTTTTACTTATTTGTAATTTGATCAAATATATATGTATATAATCAAATATATATAAATATATATATATATATATATTTTGACAATTACCAGTATAAATTATATGATAAATAAACAATTTATTGCGGACAATTACTTAAATCAACAGCAACTGCTGATACCCTTTCGCAACTTAGTCTATAGGGTATTTTTGCGAGTGGTATTAAAAAAGTAAACAAATATAAAGTGTTGTGTTGGGTTTTGCCTTCATCTACATTTGTGGGTGGATGTGTGTTGCTGTGTGTGTGTGTGTGTGTGTGTGTGTGTGTGTATCTGTGTGCTCTTCATTTACGAAAAGCTGGCAGAAAGTTGTGGCAATAAGCTCAGGCAAGTGTAGGCGGTGGTTAAATACAGCAAGAGCCGAGAGCAACACAAAATCAAGTAGGTGCAAGTAGGAGCAGCAGCACCAGCAGCAGCAGCAGCAGCAGGAGCAGGAGCAGGAGCTGGAGGGGAACAAGAATGAGACGAGGAAGATGTTGGCAACGATATCAGCGATTTTTAAAGTCTAACGCGCTTATTTGCACATTGTGCCATATGCTGCATTTACATATACATACGTGAATACATATATATATATATATATGTGTGTGTGTGTGTGTGTGTGTCAGCCATACAATTTCACAAAATTTCAAGTTGCTACGTGTAATACTTTGGCTCAGACGCCATTTTGTACACTTGGTTGCATGGCACACATCCTGTTACCAACAGCGACAACAGCAACAACAACAATTAAAAGGACTCTCTCTTAGCTCTTCCTCCACTTCCTCTACTTTGCCACAATAAGCGCCAGAGGCTTAGCAGCTCTCCAAGTCGCCAGTTGGTTAAGCGTCTTACACAATACAAAAAAAAAAAAAAAAAAAAAAATGGCCACAAACGAAATGGGGTAAAAAGAAGAAAGGAATCGTCATTATAATGCCGTCATATGTGAGGGTCTGCCTAGGACATAAATGTCTATGTGTGTGTGTGTGTCGGTGTGTGTGTTTGTGTGTGTTTGTGTGTGTTTGCTGCATTGCTTATAAGTCGCCGCACACAAAGGGCGGCAAGTCTATTTCACTTCTGTGCCACTTTCATTCCATGTTGCCTGCTTAGTTATGTACTTATTCATGAGTATATTTTTGTATAATTGACAACGCCATTAATTCCTGTAATTCCTCATCTTGTACCCTGTAACCCATTTCAAATTGGAGAGCAAAATATTCTTTAGCTAATCACATTTTAATGTTTAAAAAATAATATTCTGCAAAGTCAATTCGCTGTTTGAAATAAGTTTATTTTTTGCCTTAGATTGAGTAAATACAATTTCCCAATTCATAAATTGATATGCAAATTGCTTTTCAAATATAATATTTGAATACTCTCGATAGTTCTCTATATTTTGCTCAATTCAAGAATACTTTAAAATATTTAAGAGAAAAACAAGTACACAAATATACTTCGACGGAATCTATTTGGCAATTTAGAATGCCTGCAATTGGCTGAAAATAACCAAAGAACATTAAATTGAATGAAAGAAGACAGCATTTTTAAACAATCTTTGTAATTGCAATCTGAAAGTATTATAATTATTAAAAAATAAGATCTATTATATTTTGTTGTATTATTGGGTATCATTTAGTCGCTCAACATCATCATGATGATGTTGTTCATTTTTATATTATGTATATATTAACCAATCACAACCTCTGTTTTCTGTATTCATAATTTTTTCATCCTTTTTATAATATGTGTATATTATACCGAAGACAAAAGGGTATATTGATTTTGCGAAATGTCCTTTCGACCATTTGTTCAAACTTAAGATTTATGATTTTCTAGCATGGGAAAAAAATGTAAGATTATTAGTAATTTCATCGATCTTAAAGTGTATCTTAAAGTGTAAATCGATCAAACATATTTATTTGGCTACTTTTAAGTTCAATTAGAAGATAGATTGCTGGTAACGTTTTTCTCCAGAAGAATGTTCTTTTCTACATTTTGCTTTTGCTGACAGGGTATAACTTAGTCGGTTAGATGCGATTTCAACGTTCTTTATTTTTTTAACATTAGGGCATATTTCACTTGAAAAATACGCCATCAAATATTTGGCTTGGGGCAACATTCTGCTAAATGGCGCGTAAAATTTCACACTCAATTTGTGCGTGTTATGTGTGTGTGTGTGTGTGTGTGTGTGTGTGTTGTGTGTGTGGTTTGTGTGTGATTTTATTTGAAGAGTCGCAATTTGGTTTTTGGTTAATGCTCTTTAATATGCTCGTTGTTTCATAATTTATGTATATTTTATTTATTTTGTATATGTTTTGCTATGGTTTATTGATTTGCGGCCTTTTAAATTGTTCTAAATATTTAAAGCTATTGAAAATGGAAGCTAATTTTAAGTTGAGTGGAAAACTATTTTCCTTATCCTTTTTTGTCAAATTACTCGTCTGCTAAACTTGCACCAAATTCAAACTATTCTTTAGAGTTACTCAGCAAGTTTTAGTCAAATAACATATTGGAATGCAATAAATGCTTATTTCCTTTTTATGAGTTTCCTTCTTTATTTAGTTTATGATAAAAACAGTATTAATATAACTATTACTACTTTATATTAAAAGATTAAGTGTACTTTACTTAATTTTTATTTCGTAAATGTGTGCTGCAAAGATTAATTTTCAACTGCAGCAAAAACATATTTAAAGTTTCCAAAAAAATTTAAATTAATGCTACAAATTAATTGATTTAAATATATATAATGAAAAAATTAATAATTAAATTACAATGCAAATAAATAAAAGATAAAGTAAACAATAAACTTGGTAGTATTAAAGTATAATTATGTGAATTTAATGGTATTTAAATGTGTATTTATGACAGAAATAAAGCCTTCAGAGAAGTGCTCGATTTATTAATTAATACTGGGATTCGTTTTATAAGGCTAATTAAATACTTTTGATACATCCCATGGATAAATCAATTGGCTTGCAATTTTAAGCCACGGCTGAAGTGGACAACCCTCAGCATTTTGTTCTCAATTAAAAATTATTGTCTTCCACAGATAATTTAATTGAACTGCAGTTGGAAAAACAATGGTTGTGCAATAAATCATCTTTTGAAAATGCATGCGTCTATAGAATATATAATATATTGAATATATATAATATATAAAATATAAAATACATTTAAGAAACTCAACGTCAAGCTTTTGTTTACTCAATAAGCTAGCTCGAAGTCGAGACGATTTTTGATGTGGTTTTTCTGGTTGTTCATTTAAATTAAATTATTTTTGTATCATTTAATTATTTAATTTATTGAGATTTGAGGCCGAATAGGCTTTCGATACCAATTAAGCCAGTTGAATACATTTTTGAAATATTTATTGAAAATTCAAATGCAAATTACTTTCAAGATCTTTGAGAATGCGATGTCGGCCCACCTTTGATCCGGCAATCAATAACAACTACATATATCATTTTTTATGCCTTTTTTTTAGAGTGTTCTCACTTTTACTTAAAGGTTATCAACGCATTGAGGGAAACATCACCGAACCCGTCAAACATATATATATTTTATCAGCATCATTAACCCCGAATATATATAGTATATTGATAAAACTTGGTATGTATTTTGGTATGTCTATTGGCATTAAAAAGTTTCTCACATTTGGCAAACAAAATAATTATAATTATCAGAGCAAAAAAACCAACCAAAAAAAAAATTAAAATTATCAGCGGACCACAAAATAATTTAGTTATCAGAGGAACAATCAGTAGAAAAAATAAGTTTAAAGTTGTGGAATCGGAATAAATGTAGATAAATGAAATTCCAATATTCTAATACAATATTAGATTACGTATTTTATAAGTATTTTTTTAAAACTTTATTTTTATAACTATTAATTTGAACTGTACACAACAATTTAGATATCAGCAGATTAGGTCCGATCTACAAGGGTATTTAATCTTCGACGTGCCTTAGATAATCGTTCCATCTGGTTTATTTAATAATATTCATTTAAGTGGTTTAAAAATATAAATGAAATGTAAATAATGTATTATTTATTCAATTAAGTGGCTTCTTGAGAGCTTAAAAGTCTGAATGAAATGTAAATAATTATAATTATGTATTGTGAAAACTCAAGGTTAAACAACTTTTTGGCTGTGAAAAGTTGGGGTTTCAGTCAAAACTTGAACCAAGCTAATCTCATTTTAAATTAAAGCAATAATTTAATAAACTTTGTGGAGTGTGCGAAAGATTAAATTTTCCCTGAGACCAACTATTTCGCAGAAGTTGTAGGCTAATTGAAAATGTTTTGCAAAGTTTGCGTTGGGAAATTCGGAGCTTATGCGACAGCTGATATTCCAGTTGTCAGGTTAACATAATCCATAAGCACTTTGACTGCATTTCATTAATGACAATTGACAATTGTCCCTTCCAAGTTTGCGATTCGGAGGGATTACTGTACGTCCTGTAGACGAGTAGCGTCTGTTGTGAGTAATTTATTGGGACGGTGTTGTGGCATTTGCAACTGTTTGCCACTCAGCCAAACTGAATAAAACAAAAGCCGCAAGAAGAACAAGAAGAACAAAAATAAAAACTCAATCTAACAGATTCAGACAGACAAAGTGGCCATCAGAAAACAGCTGGAACCATTGCAAGGTGTTTAACATATCCCCAAATTCCAATTTCGATTCCATTTCGAAAACAAAACAAAACAAAAACTGTTTTTTTGTTTTGTTTTTTTTTTTTGTAATTGATTTAGAAATGCCAAAAGTTGTGCACACGTTTTTCCCAACTACAACTGACTACCTCCCCATGCCCCTCATCCATCTGAAGACTATACTAGAAAACTGTTTTAATCCCCCCCACTTGTCATCTCCCTATATAGCTATAGAATTTCAGGCACGTACCAAATTTGTCGCTTATCTTTCGAGTAGGCCTCTTTATCAGGTGACTTTAAATTTTGGTCTTGTTTGTTGTTTTGGCCATCATTGCGGCTGATGCTCTTTAAAACAGCTAAGAGCTCAAGTCTACACAATTTGCATGTTTGTTTCTACCAAGTTGTAGTTGGGGCTAATTGAATCCCATCTCAGAAGCGTCTAGAAAATCTTAATTGGCTTTTGCTTAATTCTCTTTCTCTAAATGTAAATATGTATGCATGTAAATTCCCAGAAACATACAGTTAGTCTACCCATTCTTGCCACAAAATGATAGTCTTAGTTGTAATTGTAAATTAAGTTAAAATATAGTTTAAAATATAAATTTCGTCTTTAATTTGGTTAGCTTAATTCGCATTGTTTACATCTGATAATTCTTCTTTACGAAATTTCTTTGGAAAACAAATAAATAAAGTTGTATTTTAAAAAATTGACACACTTTTAGATAAATTGTGAAATTTGAAAATTTGTATAAAATAGGATCTTCTATTTTATAAAGTTTTATTCAAACTTGTTGCCGAAAGCATGAATATTCTGAAAACACTTTTAATTCGAAATATTTTTAAGTTAACATTTGTATTCAAAAATTCGAACAATATTTTTAAATAATCTACATAAAATTTTGAAAATTGGAAAACTGTTTCATTGAGTATTGTAATCTTTTGTATTATGCACTTTTAGTCGGACTCGAGAGCAGCTGCGGTTACGCAAGGATTCCTGGATGGCTTCAGTACTTGGGCCAACCGGTGGAACATCTGCGTCAATGGGAGCAAGTCTCAGCACTGCACGTTTGCACTCAGGAATGGTAACTGTCCAACTGTTAGACTCAACAACATGGTCATACCTCAGGAGAACCATGTTCGCTACCTGGGTATGTATCTGGACAGGAAACTTACCTGGCGCAAACACATCCAGATCACGGCAGCAGCGTGTAGATCCAAAAGATCAAAACTCAACTGGTTGCTAAAGCCATCAAGCAAACTTAGTTTGAGCAACAAGCTGCTGGTGTACAGAAGCATTATCGAGCCCACATGGACATATGGGATTCCATTTTGGGGCACAGCTGCTAAATCTTGGATATATCAAATTCAAGTCTTGCAGAACAAGGTGCTCAGAGACATCTCTGGTGCCCCTCCATATGTCAGCAACAGGACGCTGCACAATGACTTCGGACTACCGACAGTCAAAACGCAGATAAACCGACATACGAGTCGGTATAACGACCGGTTGCATAACCATGTGAACCCGTTGGCCATCACACTTGGGAACAACACCACTCGCAGGAGGCTGAAGCGCCTTCACACCAGCGACCTTTGGACTGTTGGCCGTTAAATAAATTTTATATTCAATGATATGTATTATTAGTTAAAACCATTTATATGTGTATGTTATAGATCTTAAATTCACTGTTAACTTATACTGTTTCCAATCAATATTTTATAGCCTTTAAATAGGTTGATTAATATTTAAATATAATTGCCACATAAAAAAAAAAAAAAAAAAAAAAAATTGTGATATAACGAACGCTTGTTATTTTCAATATCATTCATTCAATATCATAGCAGAAAGACAATTTCTATTCGTACCAAAAAATATGCAATTTTTGAATACACTTGAAAATTGGAAAAATGTGTACAATTTCTCTGTCGCTGAAGATAAACAAAATTTTTATCAAAATGAAATAGCTAACAATTTTGAATACTCTTGAAAACTGTATCGGATATGTATTTACATATAATATTTACATTTACATTCATGATCGAGGTCATTTCTGCTTTAAAATAGCGTTTAGTATTATTTTTATATATCTTTTATTTTCTAATCGATTTTTTTTGCCTCATTTACAGAAACTCCAATTTCTTAAATTCACTGGAATGCGGATGTTTTCGAAACTCGGATTGTCACAGCGCAAATCGAGTTGTGGCTAATGCATGCAACTAACATACACATATATATATATATATATATAAATAAATATATAAATATATATATATATATATATATATATGTATTATATATTTTTAACGTAGTTTTAGTGTTGACACTAAATTGGTTTGTCAGCAGCCGGTGCTGAGTGATATGCACTGTGGGAGTTCTAAGGGGTGTTTTTCTTTGGTCGGGGGGTGGGTGGCTTGTTTCAACTTGAGAGCCCAGCACGTAGCACTGTTGGAAATGGAAGTGGAAATTGCAAAAGCGTTCCCCGCACTCTGTGCAAACTATGTATTTTCCGCACACGCTTTTTGACGGTCAATCAGCTGGCGCTAAAGCATTTTTCGGTTAAATTAGTGAACTTGTCCATTTGTCTATTTATACATATATATGTTTGCGTGTCTGTGTGTGTGTGTGTGTGCTGTGTGTGTGCTGTGTGTGTGCTGTGTGTGTGTGTGTGTGTGTGTGTCTGTGTGCTTGGCAGCAAGTTGTGAATTCTTCGTGAGGCACTTTTTAAATGATTTCGTTTCTGTTATACATCTTTCAGTCGCTATTTACTTAATAGTATTGCTGTTTTTTAGCTGGATTAAGCACACGTTTTTTAGCCATGCTGCAGTCTGCAGCCTTCTATGAGCCGCCAAACAAATGAAATAGATTTAAATAAAATGTATATATGCATATATGTATATATATATATATATGGCAAATACAGCTGTTATACACAGCTATAGATAAGAATATTGTTTTTTATTGCTCGCTTATGGAATACACTATAGCACACAAAACATTTGCATTTGCCCATTCCCCTAATTTTCCTACGGAAAATACTATATACATATCGTATACATACAAATATATATATGTAAATAGTTAATACAATTCTTGTGTTTTTTTCTTTCGTTAGGCTTTCTCGTAAATTTCTTGGAAAAATACACATTTATTTTAGGGTATCCAATTTTCCAGCAAATGATTCTTTTTTCTAATGCAAATGTCACGTTGTTATTCAATTCAATTATTTATTGCCATATTTAATTTTGCATCTATTGCAACAATTTAAATATGCCAGTGCAAATGTTAATTAAGCCTTTATAAAGTCTATCGTTGACAGTTTAGATATGCATTTAATTGATATTAAATATAAATTATTCATTTCGCTTTCAAATATAATATTATTTACGATGCTCGAATGAAATTTCAATATACAAATTTGCTAGTTTTGCTGCTGGTTTTTAAATTAATGACTGCAATCAAAGTAAAGTTCACAGATTGAAAAATCAGAGAATTGAAATTTTTTTATGGTACTCAATTCATGTTTACCAGTGTTGCAAATGTCTACAGATGTCTGGGGCAGGGCAGTGAAATGTATATATATATATATATATTTCTAGATATGTATATCCAATGTAGAAAATCAGACGATAATTTCCGCCACCAATGAGAGAAGCATTTAATTTCGAAATCTTGTTCACGCAAATAATTTGCACAACAATTTTACAAAATACATATTATTAAATATATTTGTGCAATGTTTGCAATTCGATTAACACAAATTGTAATAAACGCAATTTAATTTAAATAAAAGCTTATGTTAAACAATGTGGGGATAAACAAAATGGAAATTGTCGCACCTTTCTGCTGAGCTGCTTGCAATATCAGCTTAATTATTATTTATTTTCTGGTGTTTCTTGTTTGTTTTTTTTTGTTGTTTTTTTTTTTTGTTATTTTTTGGTTTTTTAAAGCGTCTTTGCGCCGGTTATTTATTTTTCTTTTGTTGTTGTTGTTGTAATTTGTGTTATTTCTGTTGCTTGATTTGTTGTTTTTTTTTTTAAGCCAATTTAAGCTTTTAATCAGCGATTCTTTTCGCACTCACACACAGATACAAATACACACACACATCGGACAATGAAACGCGCATTTACATTTGCATTTGTTTTGCAATTATTACTCAATTTGCTGTTGGTTTTAGGCGCGTGCCAACAGATTCAAGTTGAAAATACTTTTCTTTTTATTTTTTTATCACACACGCCGAATACGAATGCGTAGTAAATAAGTGTAACTGACGACAAACAGCAACGGCAACGATAGCGGCGGCAGCAGCGTTCGCCGAACGTGTGAACAGAACAGCGTCGTCTGCGATACTTGTGCGAAAAATTTGCTACAAAAGATGCCGCCAATACTTGACGTTTGCGCTCAAACGCCGTCGCACTCAACGTGTGCGCTGTTGCGCTGGTGTGAGTGAAGTCGCTATTTTTGTTGGCTGCGCTCTGGCCACATGCTGTGACGCATACGTCATCAATTCTGTGCGCTGCCAACATGTTGCGGCTCGTTGTGAATTTGTGCTCAAACCATTTGGTATGACTCTCACTTGTTCTTGTTGTTTGGCGCTCGCGCAAACTGTTGCCGTTTTGAAGTGTGTGTGTGTGTGAGTGTTTGAGGCGCCGAGCGTTCTTTTTTTTTTGCCTTGGTTTCAGTTTTCGTGCATGGCATGCCAAATAGCTTGAGTAGGTTGGTAGGTCACTGCCTCTTCTCTGTGCGAGAGTGCATGTGCGTGTGCATGTGTGTGTGAGTGCGTGTGAGTGCGAGTGTGTGTGAATGCCGCGCCTTTGCTATCTATGTGTGTGTAGTTCTAGGGTTTTCTCTATGTCTGAGCTTAAGTTCATTAACGGCGCTTGCTTAGCGCAACAGTTCACGGCATGCGTTGCCCAACTCACACACACACACACATACACATATACACACTTGTGTATTTACATGACCGTTAGTTAGTTGTAAGAGATACTCACACATTATTGTTTTTGTTTTTTTTTCCTGTTTTTTTTCTCCTGTTTTTTTTTTGCCTTGGGACTGATTGCCGCCGCTTCTATTTGCCAGTCGCTGATTCAATGAATGGGAACTGAAATTTGCACAAATGTTGTTTTTCTGTTATTCGGCTGGGCGCGGTGCCCCATACAAATCTGCGGCCAAAGGACTGATGGATATTATTTGCACGTGCTTGTGTTAGCTGGTGTAGGTGTTGTTCTTGTTGTTGTGTTGAATGTGGATTTCATTTGATGGGAAATCATATAAATAAAGCAAGCTTTTGGGCCGGGAAAGAAGAGAAATAAAAGGGTTTATCTTGATGGCTTCGCACTGAATGGTTGCCCAAAGTAAATGAAATTTTGTACACAAAATTCCAACTTTGAACTTTTCCCAACAATCAAATCAATGCCTATAAGTACTGTGCTTCTGGATTTTAGTTCACATTTTCCAATTTCTATCAATTTTCTTGGAAAAATCTAGGGATTTTCCCATTTGCCACCCAATAAGCTGAAAAATTGATAACTTATTATCAAATACTCTGCTTCCAAAGGTAAAAGGGTATATTGGTTGCATATGTTGACTGCATGGAGCATGGAAATAGATTCTTAGAACAGTACCCCCTTCAGATAGTATTATGTCGATATAGTCTATAATCGCTTATCGATAAATGAGTCCCCGGAGTTCGGTTAGTATTTTGCTGACAAGAGTTGATACAAAGTTGTATCTCTTTCAATTTGAGAGTCATTAAACTTGAAATCTGTATTAGGAAACTTGTAAGGTAGATGACAAGGAGCCTCCTTAAAAAATCGATAAGCCCGATTGTTAGTCACGCCCCCCAAAAGACTGGAAGACTCTGCCTTGAAAATTATGTTTTTATTTCGATATATGCTCTGCGGATGAAGTTATCGATAAAATTATAAAATTATACGAGCACTTATAATTCCAATTTGAAGAATCCGCGTGCTTATACAGAAAGACAGATGATCATTACATTATCAACTCGGGTGATCACGCATAAATATACCTTATGGAGCCAGGGATATTTCCTTTTGTCTGTCACTTTCATTGCACAAATCCATTATACCTTTTCACACAATTTCTATGAGTACAGGGTATAATGAAATTCCATTCTTAGAGATTTTTGGAGAGCCTAGAAATATAAATTTGTAGTAACAATTTGCAACTATTTACACTGTATTACTTTTGATATCAATAAATTAATTAAGCTCTTGAAAAATATAATGTGTTCATTTTGGAACGGTTTGTCGCGCTTATGTTGGCGGCTGGGTAGACAGGAAAAGCTATATTAATCATTATGCTAATTATTATGTTAAATTGTACAAATTACAAAAGCTACCTCAATTTATACCCGACATAAATCAACGCTAATAGTTCACAGTTATCGCAAATCATTAGCAGCTAATGATTATTTCGTGTGTTGCACGTTGTTATAAATTGTTAAGGGAACTAATTTTACTACTAACTTTACTATTAACATAACTCCAAGCTGGTATTTAAAACAACAACAAATCCACTAAGCCACTGTTTATTCCCCGAACAAGTCATGTTGTTGTAGAAATATAAAAACGTAAGAAATAAGTTAAGTAATTCGACTACGATTAAGGCTAATATAATAATAATGCATCCAAAAAGGAAAACTGGATATAAGATCCTGACTTCTTTTAAATATAATATGCACCATTCGATAAATATCTTTGAATTTCGACACATCAATATAATAATATTGAATTTATGTATTAAGTAAAAGCAGTACAAAGAAAGTAAGAATGTCGTAGTCGAGAGACTTCGACTATGGAATACACTAAGACCTGATTATATGTACATTGAATCTATTAAGATAGAGGTTCCAAAATCGATCCTATGCAGAAGGAGTATGTATAAATACATACGCTATATATATATATATATACATACTCCTCAATCATCATGATTATTATACATTTAGGGCTATAAGTTGAGTGGGCTATAACGATATTGATAATGTTCTTCAAGTTGATCAGTTATGTGTGAAGATATATTTTAAATGAATCGAAAAATAATACCTTTCAAATTGGTCCTTAAAATAAAATGTAATAAACTTGAACTTATATTAAAAGTTGGTGTCTAGCTCTGATAGTTTCTGAAAGACAATATAAATCAACTCCTATGTATGTTGATTTACGTTTAGGTCAGTGTACAAAATGATGTACCCAAATATCCCTATTATTTTTTCCTATATGCAAATTCGAAAAATTTGAAAATTCGTTTACAAGATTTGATGTTAATTGAGTTCTACGCGCTATTTAAATGGAAAGTGTAGTTTTTCTTTTCTATCTTGTATTTTGGTTGTTTGTAATTATTGTCAGCTGTGCAACTGCAACTCCGTTGAGTCTGTGTGTGGAATATATGGCCTATTTGGTGTTATTTTTATGGCAATATGTCAGCAGTGTACATTGCCTTTGGCTGGCGCTAATTAAGTCCGATTTCCAACTGGCCAACACGCACATTTGTGTGAACGGGGCTGCCAACTCGCTTGGGGGACTCATTAACTGCAAATCCCAAATTAATTGGGTATTAGACACAATGCATTACGGGCTAAGCGAGAAGTGTTGCCAGTGCTTTACGCCCATTCAGCTATAAAAATCCTCCAATGGGGCGTGGCCCCAGCAGGCGACCATAAAACCAAAATGGCAAATAATAAAAAAAAAAATTCGCCCGGCCAAAAACGAGTAAAAACCCGCTTATTGATTCTTTGGCTCAAAGAACCCACCAGATCCAGAATCCCTGGCCACTAGCCCATAAAAATCTAAATGTAGTAAAAACAGTCATAACTCATTTGTATGAGGGTACAGGTTTATCTCTATATATACACTAATATCCTATATATTAAATATTTAGGAATCTCTCTCTGTTTATTGAGGCACATTTTGTGCATTTCTTTTGTTGGTATTTCCCATATTTTTTATGGACCTACATAAATATTTGCATCAGAGTCAGCGAATTCGAGTTTGACTACTATTCTGTTTGTATTTCAAAACTGCAGACAACAAAGCAAACACAAAGAGTGGGAACACACACACACACACATATATATACATATATATATATATATATATATATACATAAATTGGCATTTTGTCCAGCCGAAGCAGAAAATGTTTTGTTTATAATGGGGTCGCATCTACTCGTATTTGTCTGTTTGTCAAGGCTCAAAGGAGGTTTTCAGATTTAAGCCGCAAAGTTTTGACCAACTTGTTTGTATGCCCTTGTTATAGCGCAAATTGATGTTGTAAATACCAACAGATCCATATTATCCCAACATAAGCTCCGGGAAATTTGATACAAGTAAACATTCATGGTAAATTACGTTTAGCGATATTCTTTAAATAAAATAAAATATTAATTATATGCGTTTATACATTTTTTTATTTATTTAAAATCCACACAAATATAATATTAAAGTGGGAAATATTCCTTTTCAAATCTTATCCAGAGAACAGACAACAACCAATAAATGTGGAGATTTATTAATTCTAATTTAATTTACCGCAAGTATTTTTAACAAATGCAACGATACTGTTTAAAAAATAAAGTAAAGTATTCAAGGGATTCCTTTTCAATTCGAATAAAAAAAAATATAAAATAATAATAATAAAAATAAATTTTCTGCATTTTTAAACAATTTAGGGAATATCTCAATAGTAAACGTATAAAATTTTATATCGATTCCTTCTTCAATATCTAAAGACCAAAGCAAAAATTGGTTTACATGCTAAAATTATGTTCATAAATAATTAAATTGTAATTGTATACTGCTACTTTCTACTTCTTTTATTAATTAAACCTTACTAATTGAATTTAAATTAAATAATTTGACTCAAAGTCCTTGAGAACAATTTCATTTGTATTTTTTTGCGTATGTGCCAAGATCAGCACTTAGCCAATAGGCTATTGAGTGCTTCAGATACATAACTTTGTATTTGAATATCCGGCATACTTATAAGCAAACAATAGGAAGTCGTCAGTAGTTAATGCCCCTCAGCCCCTGTGGTGCCCATTGTTATGCGTGCTGTGCACATTTTTGTGTACAAGTAAATGTACTTAGGACATGCCAGCGATTTATTTGACTACACTTACTTACTTACAAAACTACACCCTCAAGTGGTTCTGTGAGTGCTTCTTTCCCTATTTGTGTGTATATGGGTGTACGGGTGTGTGTGCTGCAAATTAACCCAGTCACGTACTTCGCTTAGGCGTTCCTAATCAAATAAACGCGCCAAATTAAACAACAGCCGCACACACAACAACAACAAACAACAACAACAAACAACAACAACAAACAGCAACAACAAACAACAACAACAAACAGCAACAACAACAAGCGACAAGTAAATATATGAGTTTGACACCTCGATTCCAGATTACTAGACAAAATGAGAGAGTTACATATATAGATGTTAGGCACATATTTATCATATGATTATTTCTTTTAAAATTCAAATTAAAGCACATCTGAAGCGAAGTACATAAATTATATAATTAGGAAATTTAAAATTAATTAATTAAAGTTAAGGAAATATTTAAAAGAAAATACCAATTATTTAAAATGAAATTCAACTAAAAGCACATAAATTATACAAATAGGAAACGCCTAAACATATGCAACTATTCACATTTTTTGAGAATATTATTAAAATTGAAATTTAACTAAAATCACATAAATTATACACATAAATTATAATTAAATAAATGCAAATAATATACAAAGGAACGCCTAACAATATACAACTATTTACATTTTTTGAGAATATTAATATTATTTCAATTAAAATTAAACTAAAAGCACATCACTTATACAAATAGGAAACGCCTAAAAGTATGCAACTGAAAACAATATATATGTTAAATTATTATTTTAAAACCATCAAAAAATAATTGATTTATATACACAATAATACATAGAACAATAAAAAATTTACAATTTTCCGAAAACAATTTCAAAATAAGATAGAACGTTGCAGTCGGACGTAACCGAAAGCGAAATACTATTATACCTTAATTTGTAAACAGTTAAGAAATACTTGAATTGCGGGGGATATAGGCGTTTATCGGTTTTGGGGGCGGGAGTGGGCGTGGCCCAAAAAATTTTGGAGTTCGATCTTAGTAATATACCTTCTAAGTTTGGTAACTGTAGCTCTTAAATTGCGGGAGATACAGGCATTTATCGTTTTTTGTGGGCGGGAGTGGGCGTGGTCCAAAATTTTTTTTACACATTTATGAAGGGTGTTACTAGCAATATACCTTTAAAATTTTGTGACTTAAGTTTTCAAATTGCGTGAGATATATGGGTTTATCGATTTACACCAACAGGTGTATCGGTTCAGGTAGGTGGAGTGGGCGTGGCCATCCAATTTTTTTATCGATCTTTGGGGGAGTTACCAGTAACATACCTGCAAAATTTTGCGACTCTAGCTTGCAAATTACGGCAGATATGCGCATTTTAAATTTCTGGGAACAAAGTTCCTGGGAACGGCGGATGTGGGCGTGGTCCAAAAATTGGTATGATAATCTTTGGAGGAGGTTACCAGCAAATTACCTTCCAAGTTTGGTTACTCTATCTTTAAAATGTTCGGAGATATACGGAGTTATCGATTTACAATCGGAATTGTCGATTATAGGCGCAGGTGTGGGCGTGGCACCACAAATTTGTTATCGGTTCTTAAAGGCGACTACCAGTAATATACCTACCAAATTTGACGTTCCCTATTCAAAAACTGCGGAAGATATACCCATTTGAAAATTTTAGGGGCGGGGGTGATGGGGGCGTCGGAGGTGGGCGTGGCACATGCCAATCTTTCAAGGACCTCGCCAACAACCTACCAACCAAAATTGGTGACTGTATCCATTAAATTGTAAGAGATATGGGGATTTATCGATTTGCTAAAATCGATTTTCGCGATTTTCTAGTTCCCTAGTGGACGTAGGTCCAAACCCAAGACACTTTAATTTTTGAGGGTACTTTCCAGTATACGTTCAAAGTTTCAAGTCTCTATCTGTTAGGGTGTCGGAGGAACGCGCGTTCATATAGACGGACAGACGGACAGACAGCATGACGGACATTGCACAAAACCAATATACTATTATACCTTTTTTGTATAATAGTATAAAAATAGCAAGAATAATTATAAAAAAAAATTTCAATTATAAAAATATTTCTAACAATGGTATAAAAAAATCTTTTTCAGAAAAACAAGTAATGAAACAAGTAATGAAATTTGCTATGTCGACTGTTAAAATCAGGATAAAACATTCAGTTTTCCCAATTATAGTAAAGTATATGAAATTATAAAGTATCGAAAATGTTTGGAATCTTATAATACTAATGTGTTATAATATTATTAACAAAAGAGCAAATGTAAACAATTTGTGGACATAAGTAGAATAAGTAACACCCTGGAATTTTTAAATATTTTTTTAATCACACAACTTGGAATTTAGAAAACTTTTCCTAAATGTTGATCTAGAAAAACTAGAAAAGTAACAGACCATATTTTTCAGAAATATAATTTGCTTATATTTAGTAGAGCTGGTCTTGCAACCAAATGAAATTGTTAAAAGCATAAATTTATACTCCAATACCGAGGATTAGACTAATGTATTTATAGCCTACACAGGTCGGTATATAATTAGTTTATATTGGAGCTATATTTGGGGCAAGCTCTTCCATTTGTGACTCTGTGGATTTCCCACTTAATTGATGTACTTATCTGACGTCATACTAATTATGCGGCACACAAGGAATAATGCGATTGGGCTGTGGCAGACAGATTCGATCAGGCAACTCAAATTGAGTGGCACGACTTGAGTGTGATTTTATCGAGTGGCGCTGCCAGTCTAAGAGCTACACTCAAGTGGCTGCCACTGCTGCTGCCTCTGCTGCTGCTCGAATGAGATGTGCCCCACAGCTGAACAGCTGCCGCATCAGTTGTGTCTTGAGCAGTGGCAATGTGCGTTGCCAACTTGTTTACATTTTGCTGTTGTTGTTATTGTTATTGTTGTTGTTGTTGTTGTTGCTGTTGTTGCTGCCTTTTTGTTAACATTTCTGTTTACTAGACGGGCAGCACGTGCTGACAGAGCACCCCATCCGTTGCGCCCCACCCCAAGTGCTTGTTGTTGATTTGGATGTTGTTGTTGTTGATATGTTATGTTATGGGTATGCGGCAGTACCTGAGGCATGCATATTTGATATGGCCATAAGCTGCACAGATGCTGTTGCCGCTGCCTCAGCGACTGTGTTAAGCCGCACTCGTTGAAAGGGGCAGAAGCGCACATCATTATTTTAGATTGTTTTAGTCGGTATTTCTTCGACTGGATTTGCTTCTCTCGTCTTCTGTTTCTGCTTCTGCTTCTTCTTCTTAATCCTCATCTTCATTTTCGTCATTGTCTTATTCGTGTTTAGTTAGTTATTTATTTATGAGCTGACTTTCCCTTATTCCCCAACAGCTGCAAGTTAATTTCAATTTTGGAGCCTTCGCAAATATCTCAAGATTTGCAATTTTCAAATTTCTGGCATGCGGCATAATCAACAAGTCTCTTTACTTGCAACATGGGGCAGCTTTGTTTTTTGCTTCAATGGCTGACTTTCGCTTTTTGTGGTCTCAGTTGATTTTTGCTATATTTTTCTCAGTGTTTTTTGTTGACAGTCGGTTGAACTTTCTATAATCATTACAGCTCCAAAAATGAGTTTGAGAATTGTTCTCAATAAAATTGTACATAAAAATTAAATTATCATTAAAACTAATTCGCTTAACAATTTTTAAATATGTTAAAAAGAAATCTATCTTAATTTTAAAAATTCAACAAATTCTTAAATTTAATTCAGAAAGTATATTTCAGTAGCAGAATGTTGTGTCTTTCTTCAAATCACGTCCTTCCATTTTTTATTCCAGTCAAATTTTCTAAAATTGAGAAAAATTATTCAGATTTTCTGGATATTCTTTATAAGTGTAAACAGAACTCTGTCATTACATTTAGTTTTACTTATATAATTATTAAGCATTAGTATATTGCAATTTAACATATACAAATTCTCTATATAGTTCATATATATAATTTTAAAAATAAAATATTAAAACCTTTTATTACAATTAGAAATTAGATTTCCACATTTATAAATTATTTTCTTAACAAAAAAAAAACTGGTTTTCAAAACGATTTCCATTTAAAGAGATTTTTATTTAGGCGCGATTTTTTTTCTGAGTGTATGAATATGTTCTACATAACAGCTGTTCGTATTAAATAGTTTTAATCAATCCTGTGATGGATAAAAATTGTTTGCTAAGTTTCGATAAACACTTTAAAGCAAATCTTTTTTCTTTATTGTCATTTTTTCGGATTAATCGATAATATATATTCAAGCCACGATGATACAGTTTATTGTTAATATGTTAACGTTTTCTTTAATTTTAAAATCCACTCATTCCAGATGGCCAACGTTTGAAGAAGGGCGGAAGGCAAACGTCTTAATTAAAGCTGACAATGCAAAAAGACTAAATTCAGTGTTGTTTTTTAAGACAACGTGAGTTGAGTGAAGACGAGTGAAGTTGAACTAAGTTAAATTATGCTTAAATTAAGTATTTGTTTATTTGTTTGTAGCTCATTGCGTATTGCACAGAAAGTTTCGCTTATTTTCTAAACATTGACAAATCACACCCAGTTTTTTTTTGTGAATCTGTCATTCATACGATCATTATTTTGGTTTATATTTGCTTGATATGTGTGCGTGTGTGTGTGTGTGTGTGTGACACGCCCAGATTGCTGTCACGCCCACTGTCATTATTAGACAAAAGGATGCCGCGTGCGTCGTCTGGATTTGACAGGATACTCGTAACCCTCGAAATCATCATCGAGCTCGTCCTGGTCGCGATAATAATGCTTGTGACTGCTCCGATGATGCTTCTTTGGTTCCTTGTGCTCCTTGTGCTCTTTGACCGGCACCGGAATGGGCAGCGGCACCTTCTTTATGACCGTCTTGGTGTGCACATGCGTGTGATGCTTCACCGGCACATGAATCCGAATCCTGCAAATGTGAATGCGAATGTGAATGTGAATGCGAATTGTGAATGCGAATTGTGAATGCGGATGTGAATGCGAATGTTAATGAAAGTGGGTACGGGATATGGGCCCTGGGTTATGGTTATGAGTTTTGGTGTATGTTTCTGTGTGTGTGTGTGTGTGTGTGTGTGTGTGTGTGTGTGTGTGTGTGTGTTGTGTGTGTGTGTGTGTGTGTGTGTGTGTGGGTGTGTGTGTGTGGACATGTTGTTAAAGGCGTGGCCGTTACACCTACTTAAGCTTCTCGTTTGATGGATGGCCGCTCGTCAGGGCAAACATCATGCAAGTGATAAACAGCAAACTTAGTGCCTGCAACAAAAAACAGAAAAAAAAGAAGAAGACGAATAAAAAAGTGTACGAAAAAAGCATAGAAGAAGACGACGACTTGAGTTGCAAGTTGCCCCTTAGCCAGTAAAAGTAGCAGTAGTTTATAAAAAGTACTGTGAAACTTGAAAAACTTTGCGAGCTTCATTCATAAAATAGTTATCTTTAAATTGTTACTTTTATAAATTATAAAATAAGTATAAAAAGCATAAATTTCAATTTTAATTTCTTTAATTATTTGCGGTACAAGTGAACGACTTATTTTTAATATGTCTATTTTAATTAGATTTTAATTTATGCGTTCTAATTGAAAATTCTTTTATATCGAATAAAACAATTCAGAACTAAGCTAACCATAACAAATTTAAAAAATAAAATAAATTCTTAATAAAAAATATATTATAAATAAATAATGATATGTAAATATCTGTTTTATTTATTTATTTTTTTTTTTTAATATACGTGCAGCAAAGCAAAAACATTGGATATAAATTTAAAGTTGTAATCAAATTTTATATTGATTTATTTGAGCTCGGAAGGAGACGAGACAATATATGCTTTATATATATAATTCTACTAGAAATATATATATATATATATATAAAGCATATATATACTTGTTCATACTTAGCATTAACTTGATGCTACCCCATATCAGTCTTTCCGACTAGAGGGTGAAAACATAACAGATTTCTTTCTTTGCATCTTTTAGTCTTAGACAAACGTAATAAAAAAAAAATAAAAGTTTAGCGTCTATAAACAAAATAATATAATTAGCATAATGCCGGTTGCCTATTTGCTGTTTATGTCTATATTGGGCAACAGCAAATCTGATTTTGATTGCATCTGGCCGTGTCAGTTTGTGTGTTTCGGGGCGTGGCAGCAGTCAGTGGCTTAAAGGCCAAATCCAAAGTGTAATTACAGTGGCAACTTTCTTAAATTACTCGCAAGGGAGCTGGCCTTAAGAACATTTCCATTGTTATTGATTTTGGACTAGTTCTCAATTCACTTTAGTCGTGAAATTATTGTTAGATTTGCACCGAGGCGTATTCAATTAGCAGCACACACACACACACACAGCAAAATGAAATTGAAATTGAAAATTGGAAAATGTTTTGCTCATTTTTCAATTTCCGTTCCCTATTAAATAACATGCTGTTCTGCCCCCGTGGCCATGTGGCTAGAACAGACAGGGCAACTGCTGCCGCAAGATACTTTTGATATACCAGGCCAAGTTATCCATGTTATCCATGCTGGTAATTAAAATATTTGAGAGCTCTTATTTTCCAATCAACTGAGAGCAGAAACTCGCTGCATGTAAATTAGGTGTATGAAATAATCATAGAACAGAGGGGAAACCTCTCCAAGCTTGGCAGACAAACAGATTTTGAGCTCTGCATTTACTGAATAAATTAAAAAGTAAAACAAAGGATTCCAAGAAATTGAAAATTAAGCTTCTTGTTTTTTTTTTTTTTTTTTTTTGCTTGAAGTAAGTATTAGTTTTTGGCTAATATTGAACATGCATTAAATTAATTTAAAAATTAATCAAAAATTGGGTAGAGAAAAACCTAATCAATATAAATAGTCTTATTATATATTTTATTGATTCACTCTCGAGCCAAAGTCTAGTTACACACTTGAGAGAGGGCTCTTAAATCAATTGAAAATGTGTTGGTTAAATTACAAAATATTGGGTTATTTTTATTTTTTTATTTTATTTCATTTTATTTTTTGTTGTTTTATTCGATCTGGTTGCACACAAAGTTAACTAATTTCACGCGCGATTGAATCAAGTGAATTTGTTTGCCAAAAGTACATTTTTTTAATTTAATTACTTTTGGTATCGATTTGTGGTTTTGATTTTAATTTGATGTGCGTGTATTGAAAATACTTTCTAAGCGGGTTTTTTTGGAGTGGCTTTTTTTTCCATAAATGTTTGCTTAATATTTGCATAATCTGTGGGTCCAACACGTTGCACGAACTTTGCAGCTTGACAAATAAATGGATGGATGGAAGCGCCAGGGGATAAATTGTTTTTAATTGCTTTGGGCAAACAACGGGATGTCAGTGTTTTATTTTTATTATTTCATTATAATTTTGCACTTTTATTGTTTTGTTTGTACTTGTTTAATTTTAATTAACACTTACTCCATGGGGCAAATACATTTTGACACGTGGCTTGCGAAAACTTTAATTCGATTTTTGCTCTTGAATTTTTAGTTTTATTTATTTGATTTTTGATGCTCGATTAAGTTTAGCATAAAAAAAATGCAACGCGTCGATTTTTGCAGCGCTCCAGCAGCGTCTGAAGTTGAAATGAAATTGCAATGGGAACTCGCGTTGCTTGGCGTTTAAATATCAGAAAATCAAAGAAAAAAACAAAGAAAAAAATTGGTGCCACAGTGAAACGTGCCACAACTCGAAAATGTTAACTAAAGAGCCAAAAGAGAGTGCAACAAAGCGAGAGGCAGCTCGGGCGAGACTAAGCGAGTCGGGTAGAGAGTAAGAGTGACAACAACAACAACAACAATAACAACAACAATAACAACAACATAAGCAATGACATGATGAAGTTGCCAGTTTGGTAGTAAGTAAAATAAAAACATAATCAACACACACCGGCTGCATAAGTTGTCCAGGAGAAGATTAGGGGATTGCTGCGGTGGAGGAGCACAGTTTGGTGGTTTTATTTTAGTTTTTCTTTTGATTTTTTTGCAGTCAACTTTGCGGCAACTGCTGCAAAGCGTGGCATAAACATCCAAACAGCTGCACCTCAAAGCGACTCTTTAAGCCGCTGCAAGCTGACAACATAATTGGATTGATAAGCCTTAAAATGCAGACTAAAAGTTTTTGTTTACAACAGTTTTGAGATCCCCAAGGGTACCAAGTGTTCCAAAATACTTCAATGTTTCACAATTTGAAAATATTTTAGTGTACTAAGAAAACTAAATTAAACCCAAGTAAATTTATATGTATAATTTAAGCATAAATAGGAAAATGATTGCAACAAATACTTAAAGTTCTAATCGTTAATATTTAATATATACTCATTATTATATCATATATTTTACTTTTAGTTTATTGTTTGTTTTTTTATAATTTAAATATGTTATTTTTATTTATTTTAAAATCACTTTCAAATTAATTTTCAGCGAGAAAAACATATTTCGAATAGTTTACTGATTTTCAAAAGAAAAATGTAAACAAATAATATGCTGCTCTTAAAATGAATCCCTTTTGGCTTATTTAAAAATAATCGAATAAATTTCCCAAAAAATCCCAGAAATACCAGAAATTGACAATTTTTAAATATGTGTGATTATTGTGATTCGTAATTAATTTTTTTTTTTTTTGTACATTAAATATGATATCAGCGAGATGGCTGCCAATAAGCCGCTGTATTTGCCGGGTAGCGCTTGAAAAACTGATAGTGAAAATACAGCTCATATAACAACAGTAAAAAACAACAACAATAACAACAATAACGGCAATAATAACAACAATACTAATTGCAGCAACAAATGTAAACGCACAACGGCAATCACATTAGCGAGAGACTCTCGAAAATGCTCACGAAATGCTGAATAAGAGGCGCACAAAGAGCGATGGGAACCGCCTCGAATACATGCCACATGCCACATTGTGAAAAGCTGCCAAACCGGAGCGGGGATCGGGGCTTGGTGTGGGGGGGCAAACAGGCGGAATATAGAGGAAAGGTATGTTGGCAAATGGCAGCGCCAAAGTCAAAAGCGTAATTGAAGCCTGCGCCTCAGTTAAACGCTGGCGATTATGTCGACTGGCTTTTCACGGTGAGCCGCAACGGCGGCAGACAACTGACAACAAACAAAAACAACAACAACAACAACAACAGCAACGGCATCAGCAATTGGAAGCAGGTTTAACTTGCCACAAGGAATATGAGGCCTGTGGCTGCTTCCTGGTTGCCTCAAAGCCCCCGAACCGAAAGTGTAACCGTAACCGTTTTCAGCTTCGGTTTTTGGCCAACAGCCGAAACTGAAAACGATACTGCAAATAAAACTCGAACAGCAAACTGAACATTTCATTTCATTTTACCACTTGCCTCTCGATGAGGCATCATCACACACTCACTGCCTAGCTGCCTAGCACGCCCCAATATGTTGCCACTTTAAATAAGCCCCCCTGCAGCACAACCGCCACTTGAATTGACAGTTTTTGACTGTGGCAATTTAAATGTGCAACGCTGCGGCGCCACCGACAACGTCATGAAATTGCAATTGGCTTGATTGGCATTTGCCATTCTGGCCAGCGGCGCATTTTATTTAATAGTTGATCCATCTCGTTCAGGAAGTGTTAACGTGGCAATGCTGAAGGCCTAATGAGACGAGCTCAAAATGGTATTCGATCATTAAAGTTTTTTTTTATTGCAAACAATTGATTTAACAAATCGAATTTATCGATAAATTGAAAAGAGAAAGCTGCGAACACAAATGAAACTCACAACTCGACTCAACTGTGCTGATTATATGCAATTAACCTGGCTCTCAGTTATGAGCCAAGTTCAAAACTTCAACTTTTGTAAACAGTTGCCTAATCGGTAAATTGATAAAGAAAAATTACGAAAAAAAATGTGAAACAAAATTGAAATTACTGAAATATACAAAACATTAACATTAAATTTCATCATCAATCATATTATTATTATTATTATTATAATAATTTGAAAAGTTCAACTACAAATTTAAATTTTGCATATATATTCGCAGATTTTCCAATGCCAGAAAACTTCTTAATTAACAAGTAAGAAATTAAAGTTTTTTACTCGATTTAAGGAAACTGATACGATTAAACAGGATATATAAGAAGCTAGATAAAACTCAATTGGTGCCTTGCGGACCTGCTCACAATTGGGTGCAAAACTTTTTACGGGGACAACTGTGGGACAACAACAACTGTGTTGAGGGTATTTAGTAGTCGGGCTCACTCGACTACAACATTCTTGCATGTTTATTATTCGCGATGCGTTTTCAATTAAGATTTAATATTTTGAATGTGAAACACTTTTTAAAAAATACAAAGTGCTTCCTCTTTGACCGTTGTAGAGTTTGAAATTAGTTTCTAATTAGTTACTATTTCCAAAATGAATATATTAATTGTAATGCTACTTTCCTTCTAAGATGCTCAATTCTGCTAAGTCTGATACATATTATACGATAACTTACATTCCAATCTATAATATGTATATAGGAATGTTGAGAAAGAGTATACAAATAAAAAGATGTGTAAATACCCAAAAACCCAACTCTTTGTTAATCGAGAATCGCAAGCTCAACTTTCAGTTGAAGAACTATTAAATTAGATGAGACGTGCAAAGCATTTGCCATCAAATAGACTCATTTTTGGTTTGGATCAATTGCATAACAATATTAACAACAATAATATAAATGGCCGAATCGAAACTTGCAGTTGGTCAGCAGTCCATTCATTTGTTAATTGACTTGAAACCGAAAAGTTTTCCGCACAATTAGCAGCTTGAGAAATTCAGGCAAAAGCAAAAACGAACAACGAGTTTTCACTTTTCTATGCCAATGATGTAACAATTAAAAACTATATAATTACTATATATGTTAAATACATATATAGATATCGTTAAGCATTTTTATGGCCAAGATAATTGGCCTGCAATTGCAGTAAACTGAGTTTAAGCTTTTGTTTTTATTGTATGCAATTAACCCACTATTGCATAATTTTATTTTTTAAGTTTTTGTTTTGGATTTTAGTTAAGAGTTACGGCTATTTTTTGAAAAGCTAAGTTTTCGCGCTCATCGGTCGTTATAATGTTCTATACCTTTACTTTTCCGATCTAAGTCGGCGGATTTGGAATGCCTAATAAATTATCACATTATTTTGTGTCCAATGATTATTAAAAAATCTGAGCTAAGATACATTTTTATACCCTTAACCCATTAAAAATGGGTAAAAAGGGTATAATGGTTTTGTGCAAATGTATGTAACAGGCAGAAGGAAGCATCTCCGACCCCATAAAGTATATATATTCTTATAGCCCTGTCCGTCTGTCCGTCCGTCCGTCCGTCTGTCCGTCCGTCCGTCCGTCTGTATGAACACGCGGATCTCAGAGACTATAAGAGCTAGATACTTCAAATTTGGAATGTAAGTTCTAGAGTACCAGGCGCAGATCAAGTTTGCATTATTTTATCGATTACTGCCTCAGTTTCTGAATTATCGATACATTTAGATTTTCGATAGCAATAAATTCCACAATTTAAGAGGCAGAGGCTTCTTATTTATACATAACATACATTTACATATTGTTGATCAATTGCCGATATTTCATTAAGATCGGACAAGAAAGACCAAAGTTATAGGCGAAAATATATTCTCATATTGATCTCATTTCTATCAGCAGCCGCAAGCATTTTCTGTATATTCCTTTAAATACTGAATTTAACTGAATTTATTTATTAAACGCAATAAATACAATTTGGGACTCCCAATTAGACATAAGAACAGAATGCGAATTGGAGGCTTTAAGCCGAAATCGATCGTGTGCTTAGAGGGTTAAATTTGATTATTATATCATCATACCACTCAATCGAAATCCCAAAATATATTGCGACCGGTTGCGGGCTGCCTGGAACGGATACGGGAATGGATTGGGGTAAGGATACTGGTCTGGCCTTGTGTCCGGTTGGGGGCGGGGAATGCATAATGAATATGTCGCCAAGTGTCAAAATAAAAATTCATATTGTTAATTGAACAAGGCAATGCACCGAAATCGTTTATTGGCCAGGTCATTAGCAGCAAATTAAATGAATGTGACAACGACAGCAACAGAAACAGCAACAAATAAACAAACAAACAAACAAACAAGCAACAACCCATGCAACAACTTCGTTGAAAGCCTTTCAATCAATCTGTCTGTCAATATTTGTGCAATAAAAACTGGCGCAAGGCCAAGGGACTCGCTCGCTCAATCATTTGGCCAAGCCAATTGGCCCATTCGTTAAGGCCACATTTGGCTAACCTGTTGGCCAAGCGGCGCCACAAAGAAATATCGCACAAAAAAAGACTGAAAGAAAACCTTTCGCTTCCAAACGAGAGTCGCTTTCTAAATTGTGCAAACTCCATCGAATTGTGTTTTTGGTTGTGACTCACAAGACTTGTGAAATTTGAACAGGGCTTAAATGGTAAGCGTTTAAATATTTGCATATTTCGAAATATGTTGATTATATTTTATACACATTTTTCTCGATAAGAGTTTAAGAGCTTAAACTGGCACTGGCAGTAATTTCATACTAAGAAAAATCATATTTAATAATATAATAATAAACTTTTATTTATTAAAATTTAATGTAAACAAATTAAAAAATGTCAAAACAATAAATATAATTAAAATAAAAGTCTTAATTTAAATTTAATCAAAATTTAAATGACAAAAAATAATATAAGAAATTTGGAGTTATTTAAAAGTGTCAAATTTTCGTTGCAACGATTAGGAAAATTCAGAAAAATCCAATTTATAACAAAAACACATTGAAGTTAGTTATTTAATAATTTAGAATTTCAAAATTTGGAAAAGAGAGAAATTTAGTAAAAATTAGACAAGGTTGCTTATGTTTATTGTTTTCAGAGTAAATAAACATTTAAACCACAAGTGGAAAATTTGATGAGAAATGCTAAAAGAAAGAAATAATCATAAGCAAAAGACAATAAACAACTGGAGGAAAAAGATGAACAAATTATACAAATTTTACAATAGTTTTAAGCATAGTTTTAAGGATATTTTATTTATTTATTTTTAAATTTTATAAATAAATCTCTAAAGATATATATTTTGTTTAAATTAATTTTTTTTAATTGCTGTAAAAATGAGTGAATAGAAGAAACTCGATTACACTTTTTCCACTTCTGTCCGGAATTTGCTTTTAAAAGATCGGTTGACTTTTCTCTAATATCGCTTGACCTATTTACAGTAGCTATCTTTATAAAACAAGAACCGTACAACCTAATTTAACCACACCAAAATTGAATCTTTAAAACAATATTGTTAGATTGAAATACCATACTTTAAAAAAATATTATACTTACCGTTGAAAACTTGAGTGCTACCAATGCAGCATTTTAGTAATTCCATAATAATTTAAATATAATTTTTAACGATACTTTGCTAAACTTGTACTTCAAAATTAAATCGCTCTTTTTGTCTGAGAATTTATAAAATATATGTTGAAGCTACTTTAGAGAATTAAACATATTTTAAAGTGACAAACTTAATTTGAGATTACTTAAAAAACACTAAGCAACTTGATGATAAATTCACTTAAATTCTAAATAATAATAAAATAATTAGTTGCAAGGGAAACAAGTAACTGAAGTTAATAATTTAATTACTTTTATTTTTTCAAAAGTGATAAACTTCTTGAACACCCCTCGGGCTATCAGACACACAATGAGCGTGTGCAACGAGCGTTGCGCAAAAGGATTATCGAATTGTGCGGCCCGGAAACCAATACATCAGCCTGCTGTCTTCATTTCCTTTACCAATAAATTTTCACTTAACTATGTCGGTCGGGAGTTGCATGCAACATTCAATAGTTGCTGTCGAAGTTTCTTTTTGTTGTTGTTGTTGTTGTACGAACAAAGTAATTTTTGTTTTGGCTGTTTTTTTTTGTTGTGAGTGACACAATTTTCCAGTTTGGCTCGTAAATTCGATTGACGGAAGCGCGTTAAAGTTGCAACAGCTGCCGCACAGTATGTTGCGTGGTCCGTAAAAGATGTCGCAAATTTTATAAATCATATATTTGCATAACGAACAGAGCCAACAAACAACAATCGGTTGCTTGCAAAACATGTTTTGTAATATGAGCAATATAATTTATGAATGTGTTAAAGACACATTTATGTCCTGGCCACATGCGGTGGCAAGGCCACTGGCCACAACTGGTTTTTTGCTGAGCCAAGTGGCAAGTGGCAAGACATTTGGCAAGTTCAGCAAACTTTTGCTATTGCCACAACACTAGAGTGCTGCGCACTTGCCTTGACGGCCATAAATCCGAAGCTCTCTTGGCCATAAAACGTGCTGCATATAGCATAAAATCTAATACACACATCGCTTACACCTCGCCCCTTACCCACCCTCCACTTCCCTAGTGATGCCACACACCCCTCTGTATCTGATAACATTGACAACTGCGAATTCCAAGTTGGCCTAAACTGAAACTAAACTTTTTTCTGTTTGCTGCTCCACTGGCGTTGTCTGAAATAAACACCAATATAAAATCACATACTCATACACACACAAGCACACACAGACGCAACACACACACACACTCACACACATACGCTCTCGGCCACAAATGAACTCAATGCCACTTAGATTTATGGCCAGTCTCCGTTGTTGTGGTCTTTCTGCGTATCTCCATATGCGTTTGTGTGATGTGTGTGTGTGTGTGTGTGTGCGTGTGTGTTGCAAGGTCATTCTGATGAAGTCAGCCAGCTATAGTTGTATGCTCATATGTTTACCTTTAAGTCTCAACTCAACCGATCAACTTTGCTTTCACCTGTTTTGTGAGACCTGGAAAAACCACAAATTGTTGGTGAAGCAAGCATCGATATATTAATTTAATGATAAGTAGTTTATTTATATTTCTATTGTTTATATTAATTATAAACATAAACAGTGTTTTATTGCTGCAAGACATAAAGATGAATGCAAATTGCATAAGGTATAAATCAAGTATATTTTACTTTATAGATATAATAAAAAAAAAAACTTTCGTTTATAATAATTATTATTATTTGTTAACTCAATTGAGTGCGTTGCAAGTTTGCAGTGTGCAAATGAAACGATATGTTGTGACTTCTCGGTGGCATGTTGGTTGTGGCACGTTTGTTGCGGCATTTCATTTACTCTGTGGTATTTCGCTTCCTGGATGCCAGGCAGTCAATGAATTGGTCAATCCGAGGCAGCGATCCATAAATGCGGCAACAGATGCACATATTTAATGCGAGCGGACATTAAAAAATGCCGATTTCATTGCTAGGGAACCGGCACAATCTGAATGTCATTATTAATTAACGGAAAATGCGATTAAAGGGCATTTCCACCCCCACCCACACTCCACTTGCAGCCCTGCAGCCCTGCAGCCCAGCTGGAAAATTGCATAACTTAAACAACACACAAAATGAGAGGGAGGCGAGAGACAAGCTTATTTCGCTCTTCTTCTTCGATTTGTTTGTTTTGTTTTGTTTTTTTTTTTTTTTGTATAATTCAGATTACACTTTATTGTTAAGAATGAATTGAATTATTTAGTGTTTTTTTCTTTCTTTGTTTCTTTTGTTTTCGTTTTTCTCTTTAGTTGCTTGCGTTTTATCATCCTTAAAAGTTGTGTTCAACTTTCCATGAATGGGTTTTCTTGTTGTTGTTGTTGTGTTGTGATTGGTTTTTTTAATCATAATAATAATCGTAATAATCATAATAATAATCATAATAATGCAATATGACATAATATATGTAATATATATACATATACATATACTTATATATGTTTGTTTGTTTGTTTGTTGGTGTTGGTTGTGTTTTGCTTGCATACACAACATATACTGTCTATATATATGTATATATATATATATATATATATATATATACGATATATATATGTATATGTATTTTGTATAGGGACACAGTATATATATATATATAATTCGATTTACCTAAAAAACAATTTACAAATATATAAAAAACGAATTCATCTAGTTAAACTAAATTATGTAAGCATATAAAAAACGATTTATACGTTATGTATATATACTTAAATATATATATATATATATATATATATATATATATAATATATTGTTATTCTTTCATTTTCTTGTTTTCTCCTTATATTGTTTATACTCTTATGTTTTTTTGTTTGTTGTTTTATGTTTTATTTTGTTTTGTTCTCTCATTTCTTTTAGCTCTTCTGCCGTGTTTCGTTTTGAGTTTTTGGTTTCTTGCTGCTTCACACCCCGCACCCATAAAATGGACACAAAGAGGGGCATAAAAAAGAGTGATTCGAGTTTTCGCAGTTGCTCGCTGCTGATTGGCAGCTGTTGTATTATATAAGAAAGCAAAAAAAAAAAAAAATTAAAAAAAAAAAAAAATTAAAAAAAAAACGAAAAATTGTTTACAACTGCGCAATAAATATTAAATTGTATTTATGTGCCTAGTGTACCTGTGTTTTGTTTTTTATTTACGCGCCAAAAAAGCATTTAAAAAAACATTAAAAACCCACGAAAAAGAAACACACAACGCCAACAAAAAATTCTGCTTAAAAACGAAGCGAAATATGTGAAAAAACATGCAGGTAAAAAACAAATACCAAAAATATACAGCAAAAAGCGGCTGCAGAAAAACACACACAAACAAACAAACAAACAAACAACAAATAATATAAAATATTGTTGCGCATACGCCGCGTTGTGCAGGAAACACATTCAACTGTGTGTTGCATGTTGCATGTAGCGTGTTGTGTGTTGTGTGTTTCGTGTTGTGTAGAAATGCAAGGACATCTGATGTGGAAAACAATCTGTTGACAAGTTGTTTGCTAACAGCATAATATATGCCATGAAATTGGCTAAAAGCACAGTGAGCGCTGCTTAGAGTGGTCACTGTAGGCAGTGCTACCTGTACTTTAGCCCTTATGTGTATGTATTGCTTTGCGTATTATGTATTATAACTAAACTCGCATCCCCTTCAACAATTACAACTGTCTGTGGCAGTTGCAGGGCGCCATCTTACATGTGTGTGTGTGTGTGTGTGTGTGTGTGTGTGTGTGTGTGTGTGTATGCAATGTGCAACAGTCGTACTATGGCTACACTTGATCATATTTCATAATGAATGAATTTATTCAGCTGCTTTCATATATCTATGAATATACGTTGTTGTTTTTTTTTCAGTGTATATAATTTTAGTGTTTCTCATTTTATTTTCACATGCTTATAGGGGATTTTCGTTTGTTTTGTTTTCTTTTGTTTTTTGTTTTTGTTTTTTTTTTCTTCTTGTTTCTTTATATTGTAAATATTGTAACATAATAATATGCCGTTATATGCTAAATTTAAATTTAGATTTACTCGTGTTGTTTTTTTTTTCTTTTTTGTTTATTAAAAATTTAACCATTTCTTTGCACTAAAAACTTAGCATAAAAATTTAACAATATATATATTTATTTTTTTGTATATATATTATATATAGATACTTTTTGTTTTTTTTTTGTTTTTCCTTTACTCAAATTAACTTTTCGCTTAACTTTGCTTTTGTTGTTGTTGTTGTTGTTGTCTATTTGCTAGTTGCATTTTCAGCATCAGCTTTCTTCTTACTCATTGATTTTCTGTTAACAATAATTTTTCTTTTCTTTGTTTATTATTATTAATTATCTTTCTGCCGGATTATCGCATAAAGTTTGCCATTTGAAAGCTGCTCCCTTTCTCTGTATAAATTATAGCTACATTTTCACTAAATATGTGGTGTATATATATAAAGTATTTACTTTTATTTACTTTTTGTTGTTTTCATTGTTTTTTATTTTATTTTTAATTTGTTTTAAGGCCAAAAATGTCAAACGTAAATTTCTTGTTCAATTTATTTGCTTTAATCGAAAATTTATTTAGCAGCAGCAGCCAAAAAAATATTCTAGACGCCTGGGATAAAAGTTTTGTAGCCAAAAAAGGTAATTAATTTTGGAATTGTAATTGGTAATTTATTATGTATATTTTATAATGTTTGCTTTTTGTTTGCTGTTTTCATACAATTAATTATAGTTTTTATAATTAGTTTATTTAATAATATGCCTGCCTGTTTAGGGGGGAAGGGGGGTTTGTTTTAACTGTCTACCAAAAATTGTATTTGCTAATTGCAATTTAATAAAATGTTTCTCTTTGTTTTGTTTTTTTTTTTTTGTTTCAGGGTGGTAGGAAGCGTGGGGGAGGAGGGCATTTAAGACACACCAATTATCACCTACTATCCAATGTGTGGTTGTTTTTTTTTTTTAACGCTAGTTTAACTAATGTAATGTGTGTATATGTGTGTGTGTGTGTGTGTGTGTTATGTAACGTCTTTGTGTAGTCAGTCGTTTATTTTGAAAACAAATCTCAAGAAATTAGTTAACAAAAGAAATGCAAGAAACACAAAAAGTTAAATCCAATTTGCTTTGTCTTTAAATGTTTTTTGGGGGGGTGAGTGGGCGTTTTTGAGGGGTGTGTGGGGCGCGGGGAGCTGTCCGGGTTGTGGCGTGCGGTCCATCAGTCTGTTTGGTATTTTTTTCATATTTTTTTATATATTTATTTTTATTTATATATTTTTTTTTTTTGTATTCCGTTTATAAGTTTTGCTTATAACAATAAACTTGTAACTTGATATTACGTGTAGTTTTTCCTTTTTCTCATTTCTTTTATTTTTATCGTTTATCGTTTATTACAATCTTGTTTTTTTTTGCTTTATATGTAATGTATATCAAAAGTTTTTTTTTTGTGTTAGCTAAACTATTAAAGTCTGTTAATGCTTATTTTTTTTGTTTTAAATCTACTAAACCTTGGAACCGGAATTTGGGATTTGCTACCATTCTAAAAAATTATATCATCAAATGAAAATATTTCCAAATCTGTATTCCCTAACTGAATAATTTTGCATAGTTTGTTTGTTTTTTGTTTTTTGTTTTTTTTTGTATGTATGTTTTTGTATGTGCTGTTCGTAAACTTGTGTTTAAAGATTAACGTAAATATAATTGTAAATATTGGTAATTGCATTAATCATAATTATATAAGAACACATTTTTCCGAGTTATTCGATTTTTTGTTTTTCTGTTTTTTGTTTACAAAAATTTTCATTATGTATACGTAGAATCATATAAAAAATTATAATATATAAGACATATTTATATATATATATATAAATATATATATATTGTATATATAATACACATGTGTAGTTTACAACAAAAGGCAGAGACAACCTAGAGGGTTAGCGGTGTTTTTTTTTTTTTTTTTTTTTTAGGGGTAGGTTGCACAGGGGTAGGTACAATGCAATAAAATCAAGCTGAGCTCTCTGTTCAAAACGTATGCAAATTTTGGTATAGAAACAAGAAATCGTTTTGGTTTTCATTTCTTTCCGTTTTTTGTTGTTTTTGTTTGTTTTTTTGTTTTTTTTTTTTTTGTTTTTTGTTTAAGTACTTGGCTAAGAGGCGTGGTTATTTAGCGATGTTTGTAAAACGAATCTAACTGAAGAGTGTGTTGCTTTTAATATATTGCTGTATATTGTTTTTTATGTTTTTGTTTTTGTTTTTTTGTTTTTTTGTTTTGTAGTTTGAAAACTTTTGCTAAAATGCACATTACACTTTTCTTTGTTTTTAGTTTTAATGGTTTTTTGTATATTTTGTCTATGAAGCGAGAGATTAACTGAGTTACGTTTTTTTAAATGTATTTTTCTCATATTTTATTTACGGGGTTTTCTTTTCTCTTGTATTTAGCCTGGTTTTTTGTTTTTCTGGTCTAGAAAAAAGTATATATATAATATTTTTGAAATATTCTTCTTTTTTGTAGCTTGCTTGCTTTATGTAATTTTAAGTGAGTCCTCGGCCAGGATCACATCCTTGGTTGTATGCTAGCTTAAATGATGATAAAGTTGATTTCTCTTTTCTTTTCTTCTCTGTTCTTTCTTTGTTACTTATTATTGTTGCTGATGTTGTTGTTTTTGTTTTTGTTTTTGTTTTTGTTGTTGTTGTTATTGTTATTGTTGTTGCCGCTTTCAGTCCTCCAGCTGCAGCTGCTGCTCGGGCGTTGCTGCAGTTGCCGTTGCCGGTGCCGTTGCCGTTCCCGTTGCTGTTGCAAGTATCTCGAGCGGACAGCCGGCAGCAACATCTGCAACAGAGCCGGTTGAAGTATCCATAAATTGCGGCTCTGGTTATGTAAGATCCTGTTGTGAATCTATTGAGAATAGCTCCTTGTACAGCGCTGGGAACACAACAGTCGGATGCTGTTGCTTAAATTTGCTCAACGCTTCCATGTGCAAAATCGAAATATCGCTAAAATTTCAATTTGTACAATGCAAAGTTAGAAATCAAATATGAATATATATATATATATATATATATGTATATTTTTTATATCTACCGGAAATTGGGTATGTTATTGAGGAGCGTGTCCAGCACGGTCACATCGCCCTTGAGCGGCGCATGATTCGTTTCCAGCTCCTGCCGTATTGCATTCATGCTCAGATTGAAAAGCCTCTGTATTTCCGTATTGCCGCGCACTCCATTGCGTTCTACAGTTTGAGAAATGCAGATCAAATATGAATATGTATATATATAATTATAATGAAGTTGATCCCACCTGGCCAGAGCAGCACTAGACTCTGATAAAGCGCCAGCTCGGTTTCAGTCAGTTTAAGTTCGGCTATGGATTTAGCCGTTTGGAAAATGCGCGACACCAGACGCATCTCATCCGAGTCGGATGTGTAGAATGCCTCCTGCGGCAGCATCACATCGCCATACAGCACTGCATTCTGTGAGAGATCTAGCAATCTGGACATGCGAACAATCGCCAGCTCAAATGAGCCCGTCTTCAGCAACAATATCTGCAACAAGGCAACAATTCTAATTAATTCCCATCCAATCTGGTTAGGATTTCCAGGAAAACATACCTGATCATCCTGACTGAGGCGCATAAAGCCCGGTATTAGCTTTGCAAATTCGATAATATTCTGTATCATTTGTGTCAGCTTCTCGGCGCAATCCAGCCAGAGCTCCTCCTGACCCAGGTTCTTGTAATAGAGTATACGTGACAGATCCTGCAAAAGGGAAGTGTGAGACAATTAATTAATGTATGTTGCTTAAGTTGAAACTAATCTTATTAAAATGATATATGTCCATTTTTTGCATAAGAGAGAAATTTTTATTTGTTAAGGGATCTGAATGTGAATTCAAGGAACATGCAATGTTTACTTTTAAATTTGTACAGCAATTAATTAATCAACATGTTTTCCTAGGATACTACATTAATTTTTGGCTAAACCAGCACAGTCTGGTCAAATCTGGTTCTAAATTCGATAATTATTTTAGTTTTAATGCATTTCTTACAAGAAAAATCTATAAGCAAATATGTTAAAAATTAGATGGATTGATTATAAATATACAAAATTAATTATAAAAATAAAAATTATATTTTAAAACTGTTTTTTTTTTAACTCAAATTATTAAACCTTAATTTTGTCGTTTTTATTTACTCAAATACAAAATTAGCAAAACAATTCGAAAATACATAAATACTAAAAAATCAATTTTTGTGAAGAAAATAATGTTTTGTAGCTTCCACATACAATTTAAATAATGATAACAAATTAGTTAAGAAACATATCAAATTATGGTATATTGATTAATGAACAGGAGTATAATCAATTCTGTATCTATAAGATTTTATGATATTTCTCTGACAGATTTAGAATAAAAATTGAACAAGAAATAAATGTAGTCCTCACGAAATGTATTATTTGGATTAAGTTTTGTTTAACTTAATTTTAAATGGCTAGGAGCAACACATTAGATACTAATTAGATTGATTTATTCTCTGCGATCTTAAAACTTTAAGAGTTATATCTATATATATATATTTTTTTTTAACATATATTTTATGGGAAAATTTCAAATTCAAATGTAATTTCTTATGACAGACACGGGAATTGAATGGGAAAAAAATTGCGGAGACGAAAATGTTTTCTTCTGTCTGTTACATTCTCTCCCATAAATCTAATATACCCCTTTTACTAATACCTTAATGAGTTTAGATTACAAACTATGTGTGCTATTTTTTTTATCACGAAGTGTATAATATATTAAAGAATATATCTTTGCTTTCCTAGGATTTGTGTATTCTTGATGTGCATTAAAAGCCGAGTCGATATAACCAAGTCCGTCTGTTTGTCTGTCTGTCCATTTCTGTACAACCCTGTCTATCAGATAGAAGCAATATAAATAAACATACGATATCATCTACATTGTAATTATTACATAGGAAATATAGATCGGAATTTAACCGATTTGTACTCTTCTTTTAACATAATGAATAATGTACAGTGACTTTATGCTTATTTGGAGCAGTGTCAAGCACAAAATTTAATTGTCTGTCATAAACTAATTATTCATTATTTTTCCAAAATTCCAAAGACCAAAGGCAGGTACATATATTAACCACCAGAATTAATATGTGACCCTTGTAAGTTGGGATTTCCCCACTTGCTAGGTCGGGTTATGTATAACTTATTGCTGCAAGTCTTGTATTTCAATTAACTATGTTATTTAGATGTTGTCTGCGGACTATATATAATCTATATAATCTTAAATAACCGTTTCCTATTAAAACAAGAAGCTACCTATAAGCCAATTGTGTTTTAATAATTGCAGACTTGCAATGTGACTAATAAATTGAATCGAATTTCTCTAGTTTTGGCTGGGTTTATCTCGTAAAATCCATGTTTTGGAAGCAATCCCAATACCAACGCACCTGAGGCTTTCGGAACATGTCGTGCACAGATTCCAGTTTGGTATTTGTGTTTGCATGCGCCTCCGCCAGGGTTTTGATCAGCACATCGTTGATATCGCCATCCGCTGGAATGGAAGAGAGAATGTGTTTGGTAAGTCTGACTTTGTAGAGATTAGGGGGGATATGTGATGTGAGGATACCATGACTAATAAATTCGGGATCGATCATTGTACTGCGCGGCTCGTATGTGGTGCTGTCGACATAGTCGGCCGATATATCATATTGCATGGTCTGCTGGGGCGTCACCGATGCCGAGTAGCCGTAGGGACTGCCGTAGCCGACCTCGTTGTTTGAGTAGCCGCCGCTGTAGCTGTGTAAGGAGGGTAAGGACCCATAAATACATGTAGAGTATCGAATATTTGGGCTGGTTTTCAAATATGCATCAATACTGCACCTGTTGTAGTTAGTGTGCTGCAGCTGATCGCTGCTCGAGGGCGTCTGTGTATCGTATACGGAACTGTCCGGTGCCGCATCGCTCTGGGCACGCATCTGGGCGCGATGGAAACGCACCTCATCCTCGACCTTCTCGCGCTGCTTCTTGGACATTCTGCCGAATTTTACAGCTGAAAACGGGAGCAAGAAAATTAAAGACAATATTAAGTATCTTAGAGTTAAGATTTGATATCCGTATTGGTATCTATATCTGTTTGTTTGTCTGTGGTTTGCCTGCATCATACCATCACGACTCATCCCCAATTTTAGGCACTTTTGCAGTCTACAGTATTGACAGCGATTCCGATTCACCCGATCCACAACGCATTGCTTGTTGCGCGGACACTGATAGTTAACCACGGAGCTCTGCGATCTCCGGAAGAAACCCTTGCAGCCCTCGCAGGTGATGACGCCGTAATGCACGCCCGATGATTTATCGCCACAGACTTTGCATGGAATTATTTCAATTTGAGCTGCAAAAATATAACAACATTTTCAAATAATTAGTCATCGATTTTGTTAATATAGAGAATTTGTTTATTTAAAAAAAAAACAAGAATAAACTTATTTAATCTCAGTTCTCAGGTGACTACAAAGCACTTTACCTTAAAAATTATGTTAAACATTTAAAGCTTAAATTTAGAAAATTTCACTTAATAATAAAAGTTGGTAAACAACATTTTATTTGTACCTCAAATAATTTCTAATTGTATAGAAACATTTCCTATTGTTAAGAAATATATTTTTCTTTTAATTTTCGGAGAGTTTTGTTTATGTACAACGACTGTAAATGAATATTTTTTTTTTTATTTTTTTTAGCACAATTTTTAAATTTATTTATAGAATTTTCAAATAAGCTAAACACAAAAACACTTTAGTTTTTGGATTTAAAGTGTGTTAGGTCTTACAACGACTCTGGTTCTCAGAAATATATATTTTTTTTTAAATCAGGTCAGTAGCACATGGCGACAAAATTATGTTGCATTTTTTTTAAAGTGTAGCGAATACCTTATATCCTAAATACAAATCGAATACTTATGACAGACAGATATATTTATACTCTTCTACCAGCATTAAAAGCCGAGTCGATCTCGTTATGTATATATATAAATATATAAAATAATATATATACAAAAAAGTATATTCAAAGATAGCTTTGCAATTTCAATCTAAGCCAAACATATTTAAGCAAAATAATAAAATTCATTCTTGAATCGAATTGAAATTGAATAACATTTGTTTGTCTAGAAGCAGTTCATAAGCAAGTAAACAATGGATTTTGACCATATTAGCTGTGGCGTAAGTTTTCGTATATACCCTGTTAACAGGATAAATAGGTTAACCCAAATCTCAAAAACAGACCACAATTTTGGCCATGGAGTTCGATGGAGGCGTTGTTATCGCCGCAGATTCTCGCACCAGTTGCAACAACTATGTCACGAATCGGGCTGCCGATAAGCTGACGCGGCTCACGGACAAGATTTACTGCTGCCGCAGTGGGGCAGCGGCGCAGACACAGGAGTTGGCCGAGAACGTGGCCAGCACGCTGTACACCCTGGAGTTGGCATTGGGCGAGCCGGCGCTGGTTCGCGATGCGGCTGTGCAGTTTCGAAACAATCTATGCCGCTCGCAAAACGATGCAGGCCGGGATGATTGTTGCCGGCTGGGATCGTCGGGAGGGTGGCCAGGTGTATGGTGTGCCCATAACCGGGCTCCTGGTACACGAACCGTGCTGTGTTGCCGGCTCCGGTTCTTTGCATGTGAATGGCTTTCTGACCGCCAACTATCATCCGGGCATGAATGAAAACGAGGCGGTGACTCTCGCCCGGAACGCTGTGCTCATGGCCATTCATCATGATTGCAGCACAGGTGGCGTCGTACGCATTGGCGTCATCGACGAGACGGGCATGAGCTCCAATATCTGCTATCACGATGATCCCGAGGTGCTTCAGTTTGCCAGCGACCTTTTGTGGTTCGTCGAATTTGGTAAATGCTAACTTTTCCAAAAAAAAAAAAAAAAAAAAACAATCGAAGCATGTGAAAGATCATATTTCTTTCAATTATCAGCTTAGAGTTTTCCCGTTATCAGACAGTTTTCAAATATCAAATTTCGAAATTAATTTTCTTGGCAAACCGTTTTCAGTAGCAGATTAAGTTATTTCATCTTAGGTATAGCTTATAAATATTTAATTTTATAAAGTAAAAAAATTAAATATTTAAAATATTATTAGGCAATTGCCAGCTTAAATAATCCTTAAAGTTATTTTTATCGATTTACAAGCAATTTTTTAAATATTTAAAATATATATCCCTAACAAGTCTATTAATCAAAAACATTTTTAGAAAATAATTCTCTAAAATTGTAAGTCTTAAATCAAATTACTTTGAATAAAAACTTTAAAAATTGTTTATATTAAATATACTAATGTTTAATAATTATATAAATAATATAAAAGCTGGCTGGAATTTAGAATTTTATATTTTCCTAGCTTAGAAAAACTTAATCACTCAATGTTTCACCTTATAAATACTCATAAATCATATCTAATTAGAAAGTCAGGCCACATTAAAATTACAGCTACTTGCAAGTCGAAAATGCTTTTTAAATTAAGTTATAATCTAGTTGAACTTGTCTTCTAATTGCTGTTATTACATTTTAGAGACTACCCATCCAAGTGTGATTTGAGTTTGGGGCGAATACTTTGTTCCGGATGCCCTTTAATGTTATTATTGTTGTGCAAATTCTGAAGCCCTTAACTGTAACCATGTGGCATTTTGGCAGACAGAGCTTGCAACAATGCGCCATTAGGATTATTACTTTGGTTTAGTAGGTTAGCCCATTGTCGTGGCTTAACAATGTCAAACCCGCTGAAAATCTAAGAACATATTGCGCAGTAGAAATTCATGCACTGCAAAGAAAACAAGTAAGAATGCTGTAGTCGAGTTAGCTCGACTACGATATACCCTTAAAGTTGTTAAATTTGTTCTAGTTTTATTGGTGAATTTCCCATTAAGATGATTTACACTCAAATGTTCAGTTCTGCAAGTGCAATTTGGGCAGTTGATCAAAAATATGCTTATGAATATTTATATATACATATATATTTATATGTATAATTAGAAGCCTCTGCCTCTTAAATTGTTGAATTTATTGCTATCGGAAATCAAAATGTATCGATAACTGAGAAACTGAGGCAGTTATCGATAAAATAAAGCAAATTTGATCTGCGATCGGTACACGAGAACTTTTATTCCAAATTTGAAGTAGATAGATCTTCTCGTCTCTGAGATCCGCGTGTTCATACAGACGGACAGACGGACAGGGCTATATCGACTTGGCTGTTGATCCTGATTAAGAATATATACTTTATGGGGTCGGAGATGCTTCTGCCTGTTACATATATTTGCACAAAATCATCATACCCTTTTCACCCATTTTTAATTGGTTCGTAAATAAATAAAAACATGCCTACAAATGAACTTTATCAGCAACTGCCCAGTCCCTAAGGAGCTAAAATACCATAAATCCAAAAACTGCGTCTTAGCAAGCTTGTCAATAGCTGCTCAGTTCTTATTAAACTTTTGGAGCATTGAGATGTGATTATTGCCCACATAAATGAAAATGTTGATTAAATTACTTCAAATAATTTCATTATTCATTGCAATATCAAAAATTTTCACTGAAATAGAAATTTATGCACTGCAAAAATAAAAACAAGTAAGAATGCTGTAGTCGAGTTATCTCGACTACGATATACCCTTAACCCAGTTGTTAAATATATTCTAGTTTTATTGGCGAATTTCCATTTAAGATGATTTACACTCAAATGTTCAGTTCTGCAAGTGCAATTTGGGTAATTGATCAATAATATGCATATATATATTTATATATACAAATATATTTATATGAATAAATTAGAAGCCTCTGCCTCTTAAATTGTTGAATTTATTGCTATCGAAAATCGAAATATATCGATAATTGAGGAGCTGAGGCAGTTATCGATAAAATAAAGCAAATTTGATCTACGATCGGTACACGAAAACTTATATTCCAAATTTGAAGTAGCTAGCTGTTATAGTCTCTGAGATCCGCGTGTTCATACAGACAGACGGAGAGACATACGGACATGGCTATATCGATTCGGCTATTGATCCTGATCAAGAATGTATATACTTTATGGGGTCGGAGATGCTTCCTTCTGCCTGTTACATACATTTGCGCAAAACTATTATACCCTTTTCACCCATTTTTAATTGGTTCGTAAATAAATAAAAACATGCCTACAAATGAACTTTATCAGCAACTGCCCAGTCCCTAAGGAGCTAAAATACCATAAATCCAGAGGCTGCGTCTTAGCAAGCTTGCCAATAGCTGCTCAGTTCTTATTCAACTTTCGGAGCATTGAGATGTGATTATTGCCCACATAAACGGGAAAATGTCGATTAAATTATTTCAAATAATTTCATTATTCTTTGCAATATCCATAGTTTGCACTGACGACATTCGTTGTGAAATTAATCTTGAAGTTTTTAAATTGATCTTCAAGATGCAGCCCAAAAACAGTCCATCTGACGGCGGATTTGGTGACTGTGATCTGAATTTAATTGGTGCTAACTTAGGATTCAAGTGTACTTACTTCTACGAAAAAACTCGCTTTTTAATGAATGAGTTAAAATTTGCGATTTATAATTTTATTGGAAAATGTATATTGGACAACGACGGTGTTCCTAATTTTGGAAAACTAGAGCAAAAACAACGAATTAAAATTCCAAATTATGCATTTCAAGAGCAAGATAGAAATGATACACAAATTGTGTTCGAGAAATGTAAAAACATAACTGTGCGCACACTTCAAATAAACACAACAAATGAAAGCGATATGAATAATATTGATTCCGTGACAAAAAATTTACCCTATTTGGAGGAATTAAATTGGAAAATGTGGACAAGCTGTCTAGATGTAAATCGGATTGTGCGCAATCTTAAGCATTTAAAATTATTATTTCTGCATTTTGCTCCCGGTTTTAAAATGTGCAAGAATTTCAATATCACTAATGCGACTCAGCTAAGAACACTATATATGCATATTGCTTCGCCAGCAGCTACCAGATTTATTCTTAATAAAGCCTTTTTGAGCGGTGCAACAAACTTGGAAAGATTTCAATTTACTGGTACTGAATTTCCAGAGTATACCGAGATTGAGATTCACAATGAAAGTTTTTATGGCCTGATTAATTTATCGCAAATTGTGATTTATAACTGTGAAATTCTGAAGCTCTATTCAGAGCATTTTCATAATTTAACAAATTTGAAAACATTGGATATTAGAGGCTCAAGGTTAAATAATACTGAGTGGATGAGGTGTGTTTATTTAAATATAATTCTTTCAATTATGTAGTTTTTAAGTGCAAACAGTTTATTGGCAATAGCTTTTACATTTAGCTATGTTTTATTTAACATAATATGTAAATATTTTATACTTCCTTTAATACTTGGTATTTATTTTTATATACATTTTTAAATTTTGCTTCAGCACTTCCACTGCTAATAACAATTCAGATTTCCCTCCCGACACATATATTTTATTGATCGCATAACTTTCACTCTCATATATTAACCGTTACACCACCACACTACTACATACATACAGTGGCTCACATATTGTTTTGCCCAGTGCCTAGCACATATTTTAAAGTGCTATAAAGTTTAAACAAGGAAACAAATTCAAAATGTTTAAATGCTAATTTGTTTAATGTTATATCACATTTGAAAAACAAACTTTAGTTTTTATTAAAATATTATTTAATTAATTAAAATTAGTCAAAATCTGAAAACATAACCAAAATTCATGTCACAAACATTTTGCCCAGTCTTAAGAAAAGTTAAATATTTGGCGTATAAAAGTTTGAATAAGGCTGTTAATACTTAGTTTGATATCCTTTAGCCTTAACAACTTGGCTTAACCATGGAAGATACCAGTTTCAGGGTAGTTTCTGGACTGATCCTGCTCCACTCCTCCTGCAGAGCATTTTGGAGATCCTGTTTGCAGGATATCTTGTGTTTCCGGATGTTATTTTCCAACTGAGCCCACAAATTTGCAATAACATTTAAGTCTGGAGACTGGGCAGGTGGAATTATCATGTGGGGGCAGTTCGATCTAAGCTTGGGGTCGTTATCCTGGTAGAACCGGAAAGGTCGTCGGATTCCTAGCTTCTCGGCACTCTAGAGTACATTTTCCTTTTGTATATCGAAGTACACATTTCTGTCCATTGTTGTTTTAATAATCACAAAATTTCCGCCACCGGCTGCCGAGATACAGGCCCAAATCATGACACTTCCTCCGCAATGCTTGACTGTTGCCTTTAAGTTTTTGGGACACAGCTCAGTATTGGAGTGTTGCCACACATAATTCCGTCCTTCCGGGCAAAAAATTTTGAATTTGTACTCATATTCAAATACGACTGTGTTCCAGAACGCCAAATCCCTGCCCAAGTGGATATTGACGAACCTAATCCTAGAGCCTCTAGTTTTAGCGCTTATAAATTGCTAGGACCTCCAAGTCATAGTTGCCCAAACCTGAAGCACAGTTTTTACACTGAACTTTTTCCTTATTTCATCTTGCACCTATTGAGTCAGTTTTTGAGCCGATAGCTTAAGATTTCCCCTTGTTTTCCTGATGATCCTTGGCTCGTCCTGCTCGGTGAAAATCGGATTTGCTGCCGTTCCGCCCTTGTCCTCTGTCCCATTTTCGTCGACGAAACTCCAAATGATGTAGAATACAGTTGAGGTGTTTAGATTGACCATTTTAGCTATTTGCCGATAAGGATATCCAATTTTTAATTGTTCCAGGATGATTTTCCGTTGATCTATAGTAGTTAGTTTGCCCATGGTCCTTGTTGGCTTATTGCACCCGAAATGCAGAAAAAAACTAAACTGACTACGAAGGATTAATCTATTTATGCCGAAAAAATTCAACTTTAGGTAAAAAAATCCGGATTTTATGGCACCCAGGTGTCCATAAAGTTCCTGGGCAGAAAGTTTGTGACCATACACTTAGGTACTTTTTACATAACCCGAACTAGCGGGTGGGGAGGTCCCAGTTTTTTAGGGTCTTATATTAATTTTTGTGGTTAATATATGTACCTGCTATGGGTCTTTGGAATTTTTGAAAAATATTACATAATTACTTTATGGCAGTCATTTAAAATTTGTGCTAGACCTTGGGCAAAACAATATGTGAGCCACTGTATATCATTATATCCTATATCAGTTTAGATTCCCATCCTACAGATATATGAATGAAGAGTAATTTAATTTTCTTTTACCTTTCAGCTGTAAAATCTTACAAAATCAATTGGAAAATTTGGGAATTAGTCATCCATATATAAATCCAACGTTCATCAAATACGTCGAAAACTTTTTTACAAAACTAGCTATTATTGACTTTAATACAATAATCCTTATTAAAGACTCGCCCGTTTTTATACCCTTAACCCATTAAAAATGGGTAAAAAGGGTATAATGGTTTTGTGCAAATGTATGTAACAGGCAGAAGGAAGCATCTCCGACCATACAAAGTATATATATTCTTGATCAGGATCAACAGCCGAGTCGATATAGCCCTGTCCGTCTGTCCGTCCGTCCGTCCGTCCGTCCGTCCGTCCGTCCGTCCGTCTGTATGAACACGCGGATCTCAGAGACTATAATAGCTAGAGACTTCAAATTTGGAATATAAGTTCTTGTGTACCAGGCGCAGATCAAGTTTGCATTATTTTATCGATAACTGCCTCAGTTTCTGAATTATCGATACATTTCGATTTCCGATAGCAATAAATTCTACAATTTACGAGGTAGAAGCTTATAATTTATACATAATATGCATATACATATTATTGACCAACTGCCAAAATTTCATCAAGATCGGACAAGAAACACCAAAGTTATAGTCGAAAATATATTCTCATATTGATTTCATTTCTATCAGCAGCCGCAAGCATTTTCTGTATGCATATAAATAGGCGAGCGCATGTGTGAGAAAGAGATGGCACGATAATCGACGCTAGCGTCAAAATATTTGTGTGTATTCTGCAGAGCCCCGATAACTACTCTTTCGTGTACGTGTGTATGTGTGTACTTATGTATGTATGTATATGCACGTGTAGCCCTTCAGTTCGGGCATTTGAGTAAAGGGAAATTTGCCAAGAAAACTAGAATATATTTAACAACTGGGTTAAGGGTATATCGTAGTCGAGTTAACTCGACTTCAGCATCTTACTTGTTATTATCCCGAAATCTGAAAATAAATTGATTTATGAAAGTAAAATAAAAGCCTTTATCTGCATTAATGGCGAGAGCATATGTGATTTCGTTGTTGATATAAATAATAAGAAATGTCCTTATGGCTGTGAGTGCTATTTGGAACGTCAAACAAATCGATTTATAATGAATTGTGGCCACATTGATCAACTGAAAGAATTTCCGATCCCAGTGACAGGATTCACAACACTTCAATTGAACAACACAAACATTACCAAATTACCAAAATCGACCACATACGGACACTATAATATACGTGAGCTGTTTGTGAACAATAATAACTTAACTGATTTAAAGTTATATCATTTATCATCCAATATCAATTATTTGGATATAAGGAACAACAGAATACAAACTCTTGACAAGGAAGTGCTGGAATTTCTCTCCTCGAGATCAAATACATTACGACTTCAACTTTCGGGGAATCCATGGATTTGCAATTGCGAAAACGAACCTTTCATTTCGTATGTTAAGAACTCTTCACATCAGATTGAAGATCGTGAAAGTATCAAATGCTATCCGGAAAACGTAAAACTGATAGAACTCGCTATTAACAAGGAATTTTGTCTATCATCTGACAAGACTTACGTTATAATCATTCTTGGATCTCTTGTTGGAATCGGTGTTCTAATACTGGCATATATTTATTTCAAAAAGTCTATTGTATTATGGCTTTATGAACGAAATCTTTGTCTTAGTTGCATTTCCAGTCCAGATCCCGAAAATGACAAAGTTCTGCGATTTGATGCATTTCTTGCTTACTCACACTTGGACTCGACATTCGTTGAGGAGTACGTGGAGAAATTGGAAAATGATCCCCGTGGATTTCGATTATGCTTCTATCAACGAGATTGGTTAATTGGTGAATCCATTCCAGCTTGCATACTACAATCGATTGACGACTCTAAAAGAATAATTATACTCATGACCAAAAACTTTATACAGTCATCCTGGGGGCGCTTCGAGTTCCGTCTGGCTATTAAGGCTACCTCCATCGATCCAAGAAAACGCCTGATTGTAATCGTTTATCCAGATATCGAAGACTTCAATGACTTGGATTCTGAGCTAAGGATCTTCATGAAACTAAATACATATCTCAAACGAGATGGTCCTCAGTTTTGGCAAAAACTGATTTATGCGATGCCTCATAACCATGTGCAGGACGGGCGGACTGCCATTTCTGATGGATGACTTTGTCAAACAGAGCCAACTCAAACATAGGTAAGAATGAACTTCAAAAATTCTAAGATTACAAATGATACTAACTCTATTTATTTCATGTAAATTCTAGAAGCAACACTCAAGGAACTGATCATCCAAAATCATATGCTGCCAAAGGCTTTTATTTAGATTATACCTATATATTTTATAGATTATAAGTCTTCAAATAGAGTCCAATTAAAGAAAAGGTTGCCGACTAAAACATTGTATTTTATATATCATAATTGTAATTGCCAAAAAAAAAAAAAAAAAAAATAGACTATATGCGTATGGATCCGTACTACTAATCGAATGAAAATGTATTATCATTAGGTATCATTTAAATAATGTTTTAAAGCCGTCAAAAAACCACAGAATGTCGGAGATGCTTCCTTCTGCCTGTTACATACATTTGCACAAAATCATTATACCCTTTTCGAGCCATTTTTAATGGGTTAAGGGTATAAAAATCCACAATTAATTGAATAACTTAAAATGCATTTTCAATTATTATTATTATTATTATGTTAAAAATTTAAAGCTTAAATTTAGAAAATTTCTCTTAATAATAAAAGTTGGTAGAAAAAATTTTATTTGTACCTCAAATAATTTCTAATTGTATAGAAACATTTCCTATTGTTCAAAAATTTGTTTTTCTTTTAATTTTCGGAGAGTTTTGTTTATGTACAACGACTGTAAATTAATATATCTTTAATTTTTTTTTTTTTTTGCACAATTTTTAAATTTATTTATATAATTTTCAACTAAGCCAAACACAAAAACACCTTAGTTTTTAAAGTGTGTTAGGTCTTACAACGACTCTGGTTCTCAGAAATATAATTTTTTTAAATATCAGGTGAGTGGCACATGGCGACAAAAGTATGTTGCATTTTTTTTAAGTGTATCGAATACCCTATATCCTAAATACAAATCGAATACTTATGACAGACAGATATATTTATACTCTTCTACCAGCATTAAAAGCCGAGTCGATCTCGTTATGTATATATATAAATATATAAAATAATATATATACAAAAAAGTATCTTCAAAGCTAGCTTTGCAATTTCAATCTAAGCCAAACATATTTAAGCAAAATAATAAAATTCATTCTTGAATCGAATTGAAATTGAATAACATTTGTTTGTCTAGAAGCAGTTCATAAGCAAGTAAACAATGGATTTTGACCATATTAGCTGTGGCGTAAGTTTTCGTATATACCCTGTTAACAGGATAAATAGGTTAACCCAAATCTCAAAAACAGACCACAATTTTGGCCATGGAGTTCGATGGAGGCGTTGTTATCGCCGCAGATTCTCGCACCAGTTGCAACAACTATGTCACGAATCGGGCTGCCGATAAGCTGACGCGGCTCACGGACAAGATTTACTGCTGCCGCAGTGGGGCAGCGGCGCAGACACAGGAGTTGGCCGAGAACGTGGCCAGCACGCTGTACTCCCTGGAGTTGGCATTGGGCGAGCCGGCGCTGGTTCGCGATGCGGCTGTGCAGTTTCGAAACAGAATCTATGCCGCTCGCAAAACGATGCAGGCCGGGATGATTGTTGCCGGCTGGGATCGTCGGGAGGGTGGCCAGGTGTATGGTGTGCCAATAACCGGGCTCCTGGTACACGAACCGTGCTGTGTTGCCGGCTCCGGTTCTTTGCATGTGAATGGCTTTCTGACCGCCAACTATCATCCGGGCATGAATGAAAACGAGGCGGTGACTCTCGCCCGGAACGCTGTGCTCATGGCCATTCATCATGATTGCAGCACAGGTGGCGTCGTACGCATTGGCGTCATCGACGAGACGGGCATGAGCTCCAATATCTGCTATCACGATGATCCCGAGGTGCTTCAGTTTGCCAGCGACCTTTTGTGGTTCGTCGAATTTGGTAAATGCTAACTTTTCCAAAAAAAAAAAAAAAAAAAACAATCGAAGCATGTGAAAGATCATATTTCTTTCAATTATCAGCTTAGAGTTTTCCCGTTATCAGACAGTTTTCAAATATCAAATTTCGAAATTAATTTTCTTGGCAAACCGTTTTCAGTAGCAGATTAAGTTATTTCATCTTAGGTATAGCTTATAAATATTTAATTAATAAAGTAAAAAAATTAAATATTTAAAATATTATTAGGCAATTGACAGCTTAAATAAACCTTAAAGTTATTTTTATCGATTTACAAGCAATTTTTTAAATATTTAAAATATATATCCCTAACAAGTCTATTAATCAAAAACATTTTTAGAAAATAATTCTCTAAAATTGTAAGTCTTAAATCAAATTACTTTGAATAAAAACTTTAAAAATTGTTTTTAATATATACTAATGTTTAATAATTATATAAATAATATAAAAGCTACCTGGAATTTAGAGTTTTATATTTTCTAAGTTTAGAAAAACATAATCTCTCAATGTTTCACCTTATAAATACTCATAAAACATATCTAATTAGAAAGTCAGGCCACATTAAAATTACAGCTAGTTGCAAGTCGAAAATGTTTCTTAAATTAAGTTATAATCTAGTTGAACTTGTCTTCTAATTGCTGTTATTACATTTTAGAGACTACCCATCCAAGTGTGATTTGAGTTTGGGGCGAATACTTTGTTCCGGATGCCGTTTAATGTTATTATTGTTGGGCCAATTCTGAAGCCCTTAACTGTAACCATGTGGCATTTTGGCCCATACAAAGTAATGCAAATTAAAGTTCTTGTGGCAGACAGAGCTTGCAACAATGCGCCATTAGGATTATTACTTTGGTTTAGTAGGTTAGCCCATTGTCGTGGCTTAACAATGTCAAACCCGCTGAAAATCTAAGAACATATTGCGCAGTAGAAATTCATGCACTGCAAAGAAAACAAGTAAGAATGCTGTAGTCGAGTTAGCTCGACTACGATATACCCTTAAAGTTGTTAAATTTGTTCTAGTTTTATTGGTGAATTTCCCATTAAGATGATTTACACTCAAATGTTCAGTTCTGCAAGTGCAATTTGGGCAGTTGATCAAAAATATGCTTATGAATATTTATATATACATATATATTTATATGTATAATTAGAAGCCTCTGCCTCTTAAATTGTTGAATTTATTGCTATCGGAAATCAAAATGTATCGATAACTGAGAAACTGAGGCAGCTATCGAAAAAATAAAGCAAATTTGATCTGCGCTTGATACACGAAAACTTATATTCCAAATTTGAAGTAGCTGGCTGTTATAGTCTCTGAGATCCGCGTGTTCATACGGACGGACATACGGATGGACAGACGGACGGACAGACGGACATTGCTATATCTATTCGGCTATTTATCCTGATCAAGAATGTATATACTTTATGGGGTCGGAGATGCTTCCTTCTGCCTGTTACATACATTTGCACAAAATCATCATACCCTTTTCACCAATTTTTAATTGGTTCAGGGTATAAAAACATGCCTACAAATGAACTTTATCAGCAACTGCCCAGTCCCTAAGGAGCTAAAATAGCATAAATCCAAAAACTCCGTCTTAGCAAGCTTGCCAATAGCTGCTCAGTTCTTATTCAACTTTTGGAGCATTGAGATGTGATTATTGCCCACATAAATGGGAAAATGTTGATTAAATTATTTCAAATAATTTCATTATTCTTTGCAATATCCATAGTTTGCACATACTACATTCGTTGTGAAATGAATCTTGAAGTTTTTAAATTGATCTTCAAGATGCAGCCCAGATACAGTCCATCTGACGGCGGACTTGGTGACTGTAATCTGAATTTAATTGGTGCTAACTTAGGATTCAAGTGTATTTACTTCTACGAAAAAACTCGCTTTTTAGTCGATAAGTTAAAATTTGCGATTTATAAATTTGTTGGAAAATGTATATTGGACAACCACGGTGTTTCTATTATTGAACAACTAGAGCAAAGACATCGGCTTATCCGTCCAAAATATATATTTCAAGAGCAAGATAGAAATTATACACAAATTGTGTTCGAGAAATGTAAAAACATGACTGTGCACACACTTCAAATCAAAACAACAAATGAAAGCAGTATTATTAATATTGATTCCGTGACAAAAAAAGTACCCTATTTAGAGGAATGACGTTGGGAAATGAGGACAAGCTGTCAAGATGTAAATCGGCTTGTGCGCAATCTTAAACATTTAAAATTCTTACATCTGTATTTTGTTCCCGGTTGTAAGTGTGCGAGAATTTCCATATCTCTAATGCGACTCAGCTAAGAAATCTAAGTATATATTTTGATTCGGCACCGGATAACAAATTTATTCTCGATAAAGGCTTTTTGAGCGATGAAACAAACTTGGAAAGTTTTCAATTTGTGTAGTGTATTTGCAGAGTATACCGAGATTGAGATTCACAATGAAAGTTTTTATGGCCTGGTTAATTTATCGAAAATTATGATTTATTACTGTGAAATTCTGAAGCTCTATTCAGAGCATTTTCATAATTTAACGAATTTGAAAACATTTGATATTAGAGGATGTGGTGTTTGAGTAAGAATGCTGTAGTCAAGTTAGCTCGACTACGATATACCCTTAAACCAGTTGTTAAATATATTCTAGTTTTATTGGCGAATTTCCCTTTAAGATGATTTACACTCAAATGTTCAGTTCTGCAAGTGCAATTTGGGCAATTGATCAATAATATGCATATGAATATTTATATATACATACGAGTATATATTTATATGTATAAATTAGAAGGCTCTGCCTCTTAAATTGTTGAATTTATTGCTATCGGAAATCGAAATGTATCGATAATTGAGAAACTGAGGCAGTTATCGATAAAAAAATAAAGCAAATTTGATCTGCGCTTGATACACGAAAACTTATATTCCAAATTTGAAGTAGCTGGCTGTTATAGTCTCTGTGATCCGCGTTTTCATATAGACGGACAGACATACGGACATGACTATATCGACTCGGCTCTTGATCCTGATCAAGAATGTATATACTTTATATACTTCGGAGATGCTTCCTTCTGCCTGTTACATACATTTGCACAAAATCATCATACCCTTTTCACCAATTTTTAATTGGTTCAGGGTATAAAAACATGCCTACAAATGAACTTTATCAGCAACTGCCCAGTCCCTAAGGAGCTAAAATACCATAAATCCAGAGGCTGCGTCTTAGCAAGCTTGCCAATAGCTGCTCAGTTCTTATTCAACTTTTGGAGCATTGAGATGTGATTATTGCCCACATAAATGGGAAAATGTCGATTAAATTATTTCAAATAATTTCATTATTCTTTGCAATATCCATAGTTTGCACTGACGACATTAGTTGTGAAATTAATCTTGAAGTTTTTAAATTAATCTTCAAGATGCCCAGATACAGTCCATCTGACGGCGGACTTGGTGGCTGTGATCTGAATTTAATTGGTGCTAACTTAGAATTCAATTGTGCTTACTCCTACGAAAAAGCTCGCTTTTTAATGGATGAGTTTGGGATTTTAATGTTTGATGGAAAATGTATATTGGACAACGACGGTGTTTCTATTATTAAAAAACAACTAAAGCAAAAGGAACGATTTATACTTCCAAACAGATATATATTTGAAGAGCAAGATAGAAATGATACACAAATTGTGTTCGAGAAATGTAAAAACTTGACTGTGCACACACTTCATATCAACACAACAAATGAAAGCGATATGAATGATATTGATTCCGTGGCAAAAAATTTACCCTATTTGGAGGAATTATACTGGAAAATGTGGACAAACTGTCAAGATGTAAATCGGATTGTGCGCAATCTTAAACATTTAAAAGAATTATATCTGAATTTTGCCCCCGGTTGTAAAGTGTGTGAGAATTTCAAAATCACTAATGCCACTCAGCTAAGAACACTAGATATGCATTTTGTTTCGCCACCGGATACCAAATTTATTCTCAATGAAGCCTTTTTGAGCGGTGCAACAAACTTGGAAAAGTTTCAATTTACTTGTAGTGAATTTCCAAATCAAGCGGAGATTGAGATTCACAATGAAAGTTTTTATGGCCTGGTTAATTTATCGAAAATTATATTTCATAGCTGTGATAATCTGAAGCTCTATTCAGATCATTTTCATAATTTAACAAATTTGAAAACATTGGATATTAGAGGCACAAAAATAAATAATACTGAGTGGATGAGGTGTGTTTATTTAAATATAATTCTTACAAGTATGTAGTTTTTAAGTACAAACAGTTTATTGGCAATAGCTTTTACGTTTAGCGATGTTTCATTTACGTAATATGTAAATATTTTATACTTCCCTTAATACTTAGTATTTATTTTTATATACATTTTTAAATTTTGCTTCAGCACTTCCACTGCTAATAACAATTCAGATTTCCCTCCCGACACATATATTTTATTGATCGGATAACTTTCACTCTCATATATCAACCGTTACACCACCACACTCCTACATACATATATCATTATATCCTATATCAATCTAGATCTAGATAGATCCTACAGATATATGAATGAAGAGTAATTTAATTTTCTTTTTCCTTTCAGCTCTAAAATCTTACAAAATCAATTAGAATATTTAGGAATTAATCATACTAGTATAAATCCTACGCTCATCAAATTCTTCGAAAACTTTTATACAAAACTAGCTATTATTCACGTTGATGCAATAAACTTTATTAAAAGCGAGCCCGTTTTTATTATCCCGAAATCTGAAAATAAATTGATTTCTGAAAGTAAAATAAAAGCTTTTATCTGCATTAACGAAGATAGGAAATGTCAATTCGTTGTTGATAAAAACAATAAGAAATGTCCCTATGGCTGTAAGTGCTATTTGGAACGTCGAACAAATCGATTTATAATGAATTGTGGCCACATTGATCAACTGAAAGAATTTCCGATCCCAATGAAAGGATTCACAACACTTCAATTGAGAAACACAAACTTTACCAAATTACCAAACTCGACCTCATACGGACACTATAATATACGTGAGCTGTTTGTGAACAATAATAACTTGACTGATTTAAAGTTATATCATTTATCATCCAATATAACTTATTTGGACATAAGGAACAACAGTATACAAACTCTTGACAAGGAAGTGCTGGAATTTCTCTCCTCGAGATCAAATACTTTACGAGTTCAACTTTCGGGGAATCCATGGATTTGCAATTGCGAAAACGAACCTTTCATTTTGTATGTTACCAACTATTCACATCAGATTGAGGATCGTGAAAGTATCAAATGCTATCCGGAAAACGTAAATCTGATAGAATTCGCTATTAACAAGGAATTTTGTCCATCATTTTACAAGACTTACGCTATAATCATTCTTGGATGTCTTGTTGGAATCGCTGTTCTAATACTGGCATATATTTATTTCAAAAAGTCTATTGTATTATGGCTTTATGAACGAAATCTTTGTCTTAGTTGCATTTCCAGTCCAGATCCCGAAAATGACAAAGTTCTGCGATTTGATGCATTTCTTGCTTACTCACACTTGGACTCGACATTCGTTGAGGAGTACGTGGAGAAATTGGAAAATGATCCCCGTGGATTTCGATTATGCTTCTATCAACGAGATTGGTTAATTGGTGAATCCATTCCAGCTTGCATACTACAATCGATTGACGACTCTAAAAGAATAATTATACTCATGACCAAAAACTTCATACAGTCATCCTGGGGGCGCTTCGAGTTCCGTCTGGCTATTAAGGCTACCTCCATCGATCCAAGAAAACGCCTGATTGTAATCGTTTATCCAGATATCGAAGACTTTAGTGACTTGGATTCTGAGCTGAGGATCTTCATGAAACTAAATACATATCTCAAACGAGATGGTCCTCAGTTTTGGCAAAAACTGATTTATGCGATGCCTCATAACCATGTGCAGGACGGGCGGACTGCCATTTCTGATGGATGACTTTGTCAAACAGAGCCAATTCAAACATAGGTAAGAATGAACTTCAAAAATTACAAGATTACAAATGATACTAACTCAATTTATTTCATGTAAATTCTAGAAGCAACACCCAAGGAACTGATCATCCAAAATCATATGCTGCCAAAGGCTTTTATTTAGTTTATACCTATATATTTTATAGATTATAAGTCTTCAAATAGAGTCCAATTAAAGAAACGGTTGCTGACTAAAACATTGTTAATTATATTTTATATATCATAATTGCAATTGCCAAAAAAAAAAAAAAAAAAAATAGATTATATACGTATGGATCCTTACTACTAATCGAATGAAAATGTATTATCATTAGGTATCATTTAAATAATGTTTTAAAGCCGTCAAAAAACCACAGAATTTCGGAGATGCTTCCTTCTGCCTGTTACATACATTTGCACAAAATCATTATACCCTTTTTGATCCATTTTTAATGGGTGAAGGGTATAAAAATCCAAAATTAATTGAATAACATAAAATGCATTTTCAAGCAGTGTCTCTTCATTGTGCATTATACGCTGCTCTTCATTTTATTGCCAATGGTTAGCCAACGGTTTTTCGCTGAGTGTATCGATGGCCAAAATCGCGTAAGAACCTTAGGCCACTTGTTTATGCCTAGACAATGGGGCAAGCGGCTTCAGTTCAAGTGGATTTTGTATAGCAAGAAAAGGGTGTGTGTGTGTATGTGTGTGTGTATGTGGGAGTAAATGTGCGACAGACAGCGACAGACAGCGACAGCTGTTGGGATTCCCTCGCAGCGTGCAACAATCCTTTTCAGCAACGATAAATGATTATGATGATGTAATTTCTTAGCGGCAACAAAGAGAGCAGCAGCAGCGCAACAGCAAAAGAAACCAATGATCAACTGCAGTCAAAGCAGCAGCAGAGGCAGAGGCAGAGGCACCAACAGCAGCAGCGACATAAATGAGAACTGGTTCTAGGACTGAGCCTGAGACGTCGACTGAGGCTGAGACTGGGCCATGCAGCGTTGATTACCATCTACCCACTACTTATGCCCAGCTACACACCACATCCACACTTGCTGCTGCTGCTGCTGTTGCTGTTGCTGCTGCTGCACTTAGTATTGTGTAATCTAGCGCTTTGCGTATTTACCCACGAGGATGAAAGATGCGCTGAACCAAAAAAAGCAGACATAGGCAGACGCACACACACTCACACATACAGCAGCGCAGCTGGCAGTGCAGTCGTCGTCGCCGTCGCAGTTGCAGTTGCTGTAGAAAAATGTGCCAAGCCGCTGACGTCGCTTTTGTTGTTGTTGTTGCTGTTGCTGCTGCTGCATTGGGAGAAATGTGTGACAGTTGATGAGCGTCAGAGCGAATGAGTAAGAGACGTCTGTGTGTGTGTCTATGTGTGTATGAATGACTGAAATGTTTTTCAAGTGTCAATGAACTTTTCCAACACGGCAGTATCACACACCATAATACAAATCATACTACACATACACACACAAACAAAACTCATTCTCGTGAGTGCGCGATGCGAATGAAAATACAAAAACATATTGAAAAGAAAGTGTTGCTCTTTTGTGTCGCTCTTTATTCTTAACACACAAAATGCGCGCGCTCGCGCTCTTACTTGCTCCCTTATGCTGGCTCCCTTAAGCGCATGGCTAGCGCCGCTCTTGCGTACTCGCGCTCTCTTTGAATGCCAATGCAATTGCAGCTCAGTGCAACAGACAGTTTTTTTTAAGGTTTGTTTTTTTTTTTCTTTTTTTGATATTTTGAAATGTGTGTCGTCACCAGCGGGCGGGCTGGGACTATATGGCTGTGCGTGCGTGTGTGTGTGTTGTCATTTAGTTTTGCGTGTGTGTGTGCTTGTAAGCATCGCTTAAAGTGCTGTAAAATTGAAATGTTCTCAGGCATTTCGATTTGCTTTGCAAAGGCAAAGATAGAGAGAGAGAGAGCGAGGGAGAGAGGTAGCAAATCTTTATCTTTATCTTTATCGGCTTAGCTTTAGCTGTCTATGCGTGCTTTTAAAGGCGGATAAGAAGAACGCTTCTGCATATCGGGCATATCAACCACATGAGTACGTGTATTTACCGTTATGCAGGCGCATAAGTATGCGAAAGATTGTTGTTCTTTTTTTTATTGGCCGAATTGGGAACAGCTTTAAAGCTCCAGCTATAAAATGCAGAGAGCGGACTTAGACAGCTAAATGCTCTTCCCAAAAATTATAGCACAGATGAACACACGAATATATATATATATAAATATATGTGTGTGTGTGCAGGTATATGGAGTAAGTACATAAATATGTAGACACGTTTATACGCACTTGCATATCAGGACACAATGGGAAACGATGTTATCAAATATTTGCACAATTAAATAGGAACGAGTACTCAACCCCATATTCATATTTGTATTCGTTATTCGTTCTTCGTTATTGTCTTATAGAATGCTATTTACTGTTAAACAATAAAAAAACAAATAACACGTTGACATACTTTCAAAATGTGACAAATATTTGCCAAAAATTATTTGTCACCACGCAAAATACATGTGTCCCTACCTGCCTATAAAAATTAACAAGTATAAATTTGTATGTATTTTTATAGATAAGTCGGTTAACTCCATATTTGACAAGATCACATTCAAATAAAGTAAAGTAAAGTTTCGACAGAAGTTGAAAATTTCCATTATTTATGTGATAGTATTATAAATTAATAAAGAACTCTTCTTAATTAATAAATTTATGATTTTACATATTTAATCGAAACAAATAAATACATATACACATGTACACAACAGCAATGTAAACATTCAAGTTTATCTCCTCTTTGTATATTGAATATAATATAATCAGTTATATTTAATCAGCCTTTTGTCTTCAGAGTCCAAGCCTTATGCGAATATTATTTAAGAAGGTTCAGTGATAAATCATATAATATACCTTTGCACATTGAAAGAAATATATCCAATTTATTTGATATTTCTTCATATTTTTACGAAAAAACATATTATCTATAAATTTAATTAAATTACATTTAATATTTTGTTGTACAAAATGCAGCCAATCAACTTCCAATCCCTCCCACAATCGTTGAAACTCTCCTTTTTCACAATGAAATCCACGCAGATATTTATAAAATGCCGGAGAGGAATAAAGACAGAAATAACGCATACGCACCATGTGCAGCGGCAGCAAAACGAGTAACTGTTAATTAACTGATGTTGCCATAAAACATAAGATAAAAAAAAATGCCGCAAGTGCAAAGCACAATTTGCCAACAAGTTTTCCACGGGCTGCACATAACTATAATTTAAACGCTGTGCAAAAATTCGCAATAAAATAAAATTCTGAATGGGCAACAAAATCACAAAAAAAAAAAATTAAAAAAAAAATAGCAAGAGAAAAAAACAACACACACACACACACACACACACACACACTTACACACATGGCAAACGAGAAAACGCGAAAATACTTTTGCATATGCAATTTATTTTGCTTGCCCGCGGGACTTCTTGCTGCCCTGCCCCGTCCCTCTTTCAATCCCTGCATTGGGTGCAGCAATAACCAGAAGTCAAAATTAATATGTTCTTCTTTATTGCAAATGCAGGCACAAAAAATATAAAAAAAGAAAACAAACGCTCAACGAAAATTAATATGCAACGACATGTGCGAAAAAAAAGTGCGCAGCAAAAGAAATACAAAAAAAGAAAAACAAGAAATACAGTAGAACTGCATATGATTTGCAGTTTTGACTGCTGCTGCGGCTGCTGCTGCATCGAGAGCGCCATCAAATAAAATAATGCAAACAAATAAAACAACAACAACAACAGCAGCAGCAGCAGCAACATTAATACAAAACTACATAATATCAGTAAGTCAGACAGAGCAGCGCAGAACAGCGCAGCGCAGCGGAGATAGAGCAAGAGCAACGGAACCGCAGCGCCAAAAGAAGTCGCAGTCGCAGTCGCTGCTGATGTTGTTTTTGCTGTTGCTGCTGCTGCTGCTGCTGCTGCTGCTGCCTATTGCACAAGTTGTCACGAAGCAAATTCGTTCGTGTGGCTCGGCACGAGCGCAACATTCGCATTCGCAAAGCAGCTTCGTAAGTGGGTCAGCGAGCTGTGGGGTCAATGCACCACTCGCCTGCCTGCCTGCTGGCTGAACTGCTGGTGAGCGAGAGAGAGAGAGAGAGAAAGAGCGTACTGAGTGTGTGTGTTTGTAAAAAGATTGAGCTCATAATAATAATAAAACAGCGCCAACTCACAACTTTACAAACACACACACACACGCATACAGGCAGCCAGACAGCTTTTTAGTTGCTCTCTTAAGCCCTCTCTCTTTAATAGAGCATAGAGCAAGTTTAGTACGCTCTTTCTATCTCACTGCGTGCTTGGTTCTTTGCGCCGTGCACACGTTAAATACAAAAAAAAAGAAAAAGAAGAAAAAAGTTTAATGAAAAACTCGTTTGCCAGCGCAGCTTTCACAAGTGAAAAGGGTAGGGAGAGGCGGGCAGACCAAGCAGACCAAGCCGGCTGACGGAAACCAATACAAATACATATATACAAAATAAATGCCGTTAGAGAGCGGCATTCGCATGTTGTTGTTGTTGTTGTTGTTTTTTGTTGGCATGGCTACGTAATGTTGGCGCTTTCTTTTTGCTCACAATCATTTGCATATTTACATGTGTGTGTGTGTGTGTCTGTGTGTAGTTGAGGAAGACGCCGTTAGAATTTATAAAGAGCAGCAAATTCATTCACGCTGCCTCGCTGTGGATTCTTAATACAGTAATAATAATCAGCAGCAACATTATAATAATATAATTTTAATTTACGCGCAGTTATGCCAAAGTCACAGGCCTAACGGTGCTTTGCCAGTCAATGGCCTTTTTTCTCTTTTTCGGGCAGCGCAGCAGCAGCGCAGCGACGTCGCTGACCAACGCAGGCATTTTTGTAATGTTTACATTTCGCACTGTTCTCCCCGCCCCCCAACTTCTCTCACTCTCCATCTGTGTGCTTGTGTGTGCGTGTGTGTGTGAGCTGCCCGCTACGTGCCATTGTCAGTTGCTTTTGTTGGCAACAAAGATCTGGCTCACACACACACACACACACTCACACACAGCAATATGTATTTATGTTCTTTTGGGCAAAAGTTGATTGACCCACGAAATTCCCGCAACAGCCGTCAGCACAATGAAAACGAAGAACGCAATCGCAAATTTCACAAATGATGTAATTTGTAATGCGGCTTCTTAACTGATCTTTTTAACCAAATACACACAATTTTTGTTTCACATTTCTTTGTAGTTGTTTATTTTAGAATGCAAATTTTAACTGTTGCTTGCCTGCCTGGCTCAAGGCTTAAAATAGAAACATTTTTATTTTTATTGTTTATTTACTGCAGAGATGATGAGTGTTCCACATGACGTATGCTTATTGTTAAATTGCTACTCGAACGAAAATATCACGTATACGCCGCACGTGACAATGAAAACTGAGAAAAGGCGCTTCATGTGACTGTCTGTGTGAGCTGAGAAACATTTTCGTCACATGATTCACTTCTAAGAAATTCATACATTTATTTTTATTTTACAATTGAATTACATTTACTATATACTCTCCTAATCCCCCCGGAATTTGGTAATGTCTTGACTTGACTACATTTTTCTTATTTTCCTCACACTCATTTCTTTGGGTAAGTGATCCTTATTATTTTCCAACAAATAACTAAATAAACATAAACATAAACATCTGTGGCCCACTTTACTGTTTTTTGAGTCTCATTTTGGTTTGAAGAACATAAATTGCGTTAATTTCCATAATTCATATGTTGCAATATTTGTTATTGGCTTATTTACGCAGATGGAAAACTCAGAAAATACATAAAACATGTTTCAATTATTTCTCCATTTACACAATTAGTTATTTGCTGATGTTCGTTAAACTCTTGTTAAACTGGTTTATATGTTTAAACTCATATTAAGTATTATAAGAACAAGTCAACAGTTTCCTTTTTTGGCTAATTCTCGTCTTCATGAAGTTGTGCAAATGTGTATGTGTCAGTTATAAGAAAGCATCTTGGGCTTCATAAAGTGTACATATATATTCTCGATCAACATCAAAAGGCGAATCAAAATATCCATATCTATCTGGCTATATGTGAAAAGACCTTGATATCAGATGCTATGAGAATGCTAGGGATCTTAACTTTATTTTTAACTTGTTTTGAGAAGTTGACTCTTTGCGAATGCCAACGGGACTCCAAATAAATCGGAGTTTATGTCTTAAGAATAAATACCTGACTTGTAGCTACCAATAAACATATTTTAAAACAAAAATCTGGTTAAATTAATAATTTTCAAATTCTGAATAATTTGTTTCTCATAATTTTGAATATATTTTTTTAATATATATAGAGATAGATAAGTAAAGACTTGTGTACAGAGCATTTTCCAGTCGAGCGCACTTTTATTTCGCTGTTCACCAAATTTGCAGCGCATTTTGGAATAAAACTTGAATTTTCCATGGAAATTCTTGAAGCATATATATACAAGTTAATGATAGTAAATATTTGTGTACAGAGCATCTTGCAGTCGTGAGCACTTTTATTTTGCTGTGCACAATTTGCTGCACTTTCGGCATGCAATTGAAATATTCCATGGAAATTCTTGAAGGCTTTTCCCCAGCTACATACATACATGACATCATTGAAAAGCTGTACATAACCGCATACAAATGTACATGTGTATTTGTCAGCCCCCATAAAGAGGAGTATTACAAAAACAAAAAAACAAAAAAAGAAGAGAAATAAAGAAAAACTGGAAAAACCATAGACCCAAAGCTGGAGCTATTCTAATGCAAAGCGAGTGAAACAATGGCACAAGCTTAGCAAAGTACAAAGTGCAGAAGCCCAAAGCTATGCCTATGTCCAAGTGTGTGTGGTGTGTGTGTGTGTGTGTGTATACACCGAAAAAAAAAATAGTTGGCATTATTTATGCACGGCTTCAAATGCAAAGCGTCGACATAAATGAAACTGAACTCGAGTTAAAAAAAAAAACACACTCGAAAAAAAAAACGTTGACAACCTCAAAAGCCACACACAAAGCCAGGTAAGTTGACACTTTTTAGCGTTTCTTTTGCGCAACTTGCAACAAACAATGACAACAACATCAATAACAACAGCATTTGCACTTAAATAGCCAATTATTTATGGTATTTAAGTGTTGTCGTTTTTTTCAGATTTTTCTTTTTTTTGTTTTTCTTTTTTGTGGCCAAAAACGCAAACAAGATTTTTTTGGTTCTTGTTTTGTGAAGTTGCTGGCCAGCTAACTGCTAACAGCTTTGACTAACTAACTAACTGAGTAAACTGACTAAGTAACTTGTTGTTTGTCTCTTGGCGAAAAATTCTTAAAGAAAATTCAATGTGCAGCGCTGTAAAGTGGAAAAACGAGTTTTTCCGTCCAGCGCCTAATTGATGGAGATTTTTTTTATTATTTGTTTTTTTTTTTTTGTTCTACTCTTCTCTGCTGTGTTTTTTGTTATTTTTAGTTTTTTAACAGACAAAACAAATGTAGGAACAACGCGGCGTATGCGCAATTTTTTTTTAAAGCTGCCATAACAATGAATGCCACAACTGGCAGCAACAGCGCAGACGGCTGAGGCAGCATCAATTGTTATTGTTGCTGTTGTTGTTGTTCTTGTTGTTGCAAGAGTAACAGGCCAAAAATTCTGGTCTCTCATCCGCCACGTTGAACGACGACGGCGTCGCCGCTAACGTTGCATGCAAATTGTAATCACAAACATCGAGTCGAGCATAGCCCAAAAAGCTACAGAATATACACATATATATATATGTATGTATGTATTTATGTATGTATGTTTGTGTACAACATGCATATGTATGTATGTAAAAACAACAACAACATCAACAAAAACAACTTCTACGTCTACAAAATACACCAAACTAAAAGGCATTCATTTTGTTTTTCCACTGCCCCTTGTTGTTGTTGTTGTTGTTGTTTTAGCAGTTGCTGTTGTTGTTGTTGTTGTTGTTGTTGTTGTCGCTGCCATCGCTTCCATCATGCAACTGTGCGCACTAATATCCGTCCTTGGCTCGTCTGTTCAACTTTGTCCCAGTTTTTCGCATTTGTTGGCGGCGCTCGTTCGCCTCTAACTTGTCGGCGAGTTGCATTTTTGTGTGTGCAGCGCACACAAACAACTAAACATGTACATATATATATATATATATATATATATATATATGTATACACACACACATGCACACACTTTACACTCGCAGCTCCAACAAATGTTGTATTCGTCTATGCATTTGGCGCGACTCGCTTCACCCAGTCGGACTATGTTGCACTTACAAAGTTAAAGATTTGTTTTTCCTTTTTGCTATATAAATATATAAATATATAAATATATAAATTAAAGCATTTCCCTAATGCAAATGCAGGCAAGTTGAAGCCCCAAGAAAACTAACCAACCATTAATAAGCTAAGATTTTGCTTCCCAAACCACCTGTTCTGCTTTGTTGCTTCATATCTAAAATACCTGGGTAATTACACTCAGAAAAATAATTGTGCCGTAATTTTGTTAGTCTAATCTAATCTAATTATTCATAAATTGTAGATCCATTTGGCATAAATATTTCAAATTTTGACATTATTTAGTTGTTTACATAGATAGAATTATTTTTGTTACTTACATTTATAATAAAATTTTTTTTTTCAAATTTTTCAGAGCTTAAATTAAATTTAATTTGAAAAATGTACAATTTTACGACATTTTGAGCTCGTGCAAATTTACTTCTTCTTTCTGAATTATAGAAAGTATTTTTTTTTTCTAAAAACAACGGATTTTATTTCCATCAATAAGAAATTTATTGTTAGAAAATATTTCTAAAAAATGGAAAAAAAGCTTTTTCAATTTGAACAACTTTTTTGTTATAAATATAGAAATTGTCCATGTTCTAACTTTTTTTCTGAGTGTATATAATTCAAATAGTCTGCATTTCTCTTCTACAACTTGTTACAGTTACTTCAGTTCTTCTGCAGAAAATATTAAAAGTAATATAAGAAGAAGCAGAAACTCCAGTTGTGGCAGCTTATTTGTTCCGAGAGTCTGCTCCAACTGGGTGGCTGTGCAGGCCATGGTTGCATTGTGGGGCACATGCAATCTTTTATTTGCCACGCACACTCGCATCTGGTAGGTATGTGTGTGTGTGTCTGTGTGTGTGTGATTGTGTATGTGTGACAAACTCACGCACATTGAATAGAATGCGAGAGTTGCATAGATAAGATACGCAGCAGCTGCGACTGTGGTTCTCTGGCGGCGGTTCTGCGGTGCTTCTGTGGTGGTGCGGCTGCTGCTGCTGCCGCTGCCGCTGTGTTGCACTATGTGCGGCCTCGTGGGGGCCACTGATGCATTGCATTTTGTCTGGCCAGATAATTGCTAGAACAGCACTATTGCACATACATATATGTAATTCATTGCTTGTTTTTAAGTGTATTTTTTTGTTTTTTTTTTTTTTTTGTTATTTATGCATTTTTTGGACAAAGCAATTTGATTATTTAGAAATGTTGCAAGTAAGTAAATGTTATTTAAGCTTTAAGCTAACAGAGCCTTGTATTTTCTATCTAAATTTTAAATATAAATGTATTTCATAATTATTTATAGAGAGTGCACATAGCTGATTAAAGGTTGCCTCATACCTCACTCTGTGGCTTGTAGTAGTCTGCGAGAAATGTTTTAATCACTCGACTCTCAATTCTTTGTAGCATTGAAGTTGTGGCCTTATGACACACATTTGTGGTTAGCTTATCTCTAATAAACTAAGTATATACTATACATTTATATATATACATATATATATATTGTAATCCAAAGAAAACAACTATCGCCACAGCAGACAACTATAATTGACAATCCTTCTGTCTTTATCATTAAACAAAGTCTGAGCCACTCAAAGATTGAGACGAGTCGCCATTTCAATGAAAATCATTGATATTATCAATATACATATATGAATCGATTGTTGTTTTTCTAATTAAGAATCAATCTGCCAAAGTCTATCCCATAAGTGAGTAATCATTGAGATAACCCCACCACACATTGGAACTCGTGTACTTAGTTAAGTATACAAAGTAACTTCAATATGTCTGCGGCTGCTTATCTTTAACACAAGTGCTTCGAGGCATTAGACAAATATTTCCCTTGGTTCAATGAACTTTTCACACTCAAATCTAACACATTTCTATCAATTTATACACTGTGAATTTTTATGCTTTGCTTCTAGCGTAGTTTGGGGTTTTTCTTGGCCTAAATGTCTTGCCCTTTAGCATTTCCTTAAAGTTTCATATTTAACTGAATTCTAAACGTTATTTAAATAAATCAACTAATTTTCTATACAAAAATATATATTTAAATATGGCTATATATTCTATATCTTCTTTATTTTATTTTTTAGTCTTTTACTTCCCTTTTCAAAACTATTCTTTATTTATTTAAATTTAAATTTCATTATTCACTTTTAGTTGTAAATAATTTATTTTAAAACAAACTGTTCTTTGAAATATAAATAAAATTATTATTCTTTTTTAAAAAATTCTTCATTTAAAATTACTAATTTTTATATTTTTAATAATTAATTAATTTGTAACTTAAAATTTATAAAAAAAATACTATTTATAAGAAAATAAAATATATATATTTTTTTAATGTTTTTAGTTTTTATTAAATAAATAAATGTGTAACAATCGGATGAAACATTTCCCACTCCATAAAGCATACATATCCCTGATATTGATTATGTTCAATATATATGTATATACATGTACAGTTGTAAATCTTCTCAATAATCCATTATTAGTGGGCATAAAAACAAATGTGGTTTCTGAATTGATAGTGGGACAAAAGCTAATGAACTCAAGCAGCAGCAACAATAACAACAATAACAACAACAACAACAAGAAAATCGCTCTATTTGTCGGCAAACAACTGGAACTTATTCAAAATATTTGCCTGTGCCATATTTTACTTGGAAATTCCATGCCAATAAGAACAAAATAGATATATTTATGTTTATGGCTTATAAGTGTAAGCGTGTAGAAGAATTTCCACTGTTTTCACTGTTTTCCCAGTAGCACATGGAGCACATTACAGGCAGCTGTCAGAATAATGGCAATTCGCACTTGTTCCATTTGCGAACAGATTCCAGTGATTCCCTGCCACAAATATTTTTGGCATTGCGCCTATGGCGTCTTAATGAATATCAAATTAGCCGCTTAACGGCCAGCGAATGTTGGCCAAAAGGCAAACGGTAAAGTCAAGTGGCTTCTAGAGCTTTTTGTTAAGCAATTAAAAGCGCAACAGCAAATTTACGCAATAATTGTCAAATGACAAAAACAAACAATGGCACAAGTGCACTGCAAGAAACTATGATGCTAATTTGCTTTTATTCAAACAATTAATATTAATATTTAATATTAAGTAATAGAAAGTTAACTAAATTGAAACTCTCACGGAAAATCTGGAATTTTATGCTCATTTTTCGATAAGAAAATTGAATGTTGACTTATCGATTCTTATCGTAGATTCTGTAGAGTTTTTTCTGATTAGTTTAATGCTTTTTAATTGAACTTTTATTATTATATTTAATATTTGTAATTAATATTACCCTTATTTATATTATTCCTTATAAGTTTGTTAAAATTATTAAACTAAGGAAAGAAGAAAGAACAATTCTTAATTTTATGTTTTACTCATTTAATAATATTTTTAGTATTATTTTTTTTTATTTAATTTTTAAAATAAATTATTTTTTATTTAAATTCTTACGTTTATATACGATTTCGTTACGATGTTCGTTACTACTTTAAGTTTAATTATATAATATTTTTGTTTATTTTGTGTTATTTTCATTTATTATAATTAATTTCTTTGTTTTATTTATAATAAATTTAAATCAGCGCACTTTGCTTATTGTTCAGGGTGCAATTTTTGAAATGCTTATCAATTCTTACAGATTTAATCTTAGCAATTTTAAGTGCTATATTTGAGAGTTCTGCGACTATTGCAGAAGCCTACAAACTAATAACAAAACTAACGCAACTCTCTCGTTCTCTGCCAATGACGCTGCCACTGTCTCGCTCTTTGTCTTGCAACAAAGCTCTTTCACTCGCTCTCTATAAATTCATGCGTAAATAATAATTTGAGCTGCGGCTGCCGCTGTTGCTGGAGGCGCTGGCGGAGGCGTCGTCAAGCCATAGAAAGCATCGCCTTGTCTATGTGTGTGTGTGTGAGTGAGTGTGTGAAAGCGAATTCGATTGCTGCACCTCCCCCACCACACCGCCGTCGACGCCCACGAGCCACCCCCTCAGCCGACCGCTCGCATGTTGTAATATGCGTTGCGATGACGTCGACGCGTCAACGCTCCCGTATAACAACGAGAGAAGCTCACCACAGACACACACACACGCACACATACATAGATACGTGCACGCACTCACGCACTCTCTGAGCGAGAGACGGCTGTATGTGTGCTTTTCGTGATTATGTCAGTGTGTGTATGCTTCTATGTGCGTGCGTGCGTGTGAGTGTGTGTGTGTGTGGATCTTTCGGGTGAATGACCGCCGAAAATTAAATTTTTTGTCGATTTTAGACTTTTACTATGTTGACGTTGATGATGATTGTGTATTGTGCCGTTGCTTGTCGAAGCTCACCACACAAAGCAACAGACAGAGGGCGAAAGAGAGAGAGAGAGAGGGAGTGTTGCTTTATAGTTTGGAGTGAGGCGTTCGCACTATCGCGCGTATATTTTATGAATGCAGGGAAGTGGGTGGCGTTTGGGCAGCAGGGAACGACCTGCAGGCTGTGTCCGTGTATATATATGTATGTGTGTGTGTGTGTGCGTAGACTACACAATCAGCAACAACAACAACAGCAGCAGCAAAGAGCAAACGCAGCGCAGTCAACAACAAGAAAAACGTTCAACGACAACTGACTTTTTTCTTGTCGTTCGCTCTTTTAATATTTTGTATTTTCTCTTCTTTTTTTTTTTTCTTTTGGCTGCAAGGGCCTGCTGGCAGCCCCCGCGGGGCGGGGCTGGAAACGTGCGATCGCCAGCCACTTTCGACAACGAGTCTTTCGCTTTTTTGTTTTTTTTTTTTTTTGTTAAATTTTTGGCCGCTTTCTGTTTACGCCGCATTTCTTTCACTTTGTACCGTACTATCTGTTTTCTGTTTCTGTTTCACATTTTATTGTCGTCGCGTTTTTTTTTTTTTTTTTTTTTTAATTTTTATGAAGTACCGAGTGCCAAATGTCGAGCGACGAGTTGCCTGTTGCTTTTTTTTTTTGGCAAAACTCGAGACAACTCGAAGTGAAAATTTCAATAAAACAAAGTTGCCAGCACTTTTGTTGTTGTTGCTATTGCTTTTGGTATGGTTGTCGTTGTTTTTGTTGTTTTTGTTGTTGTTGTTGCGGCTGCTGTCGCGGAAGTCATAAACGCAAATTGCATACATACATATTTCGATGAGTTGTACATGCGCTGCTGCAGGGCGCCCAACACCCCACCGCACCCGACAGCTGCCTGAGCTCCTACCACTACCCTAGCTTGTATCCATTCCCCCTTCCGCCAACCGACGCCCCTCGTCAACCCTGCCACCAAGTCGTGTGCACACGCAACTCACGCAGCAGCAGCAGCAACAGCAGCAGCTAAAAACAATTTTAGTGTCGGGTTTTGGTGGCTTTTAATCGCTCGACATTTTTGGGGTTGGGAACGAAGTGAAAACAAGTCACAGAAAAGCTCTCATTTCCCATTAACAAAACTGAAATACACTTAGCGAAAAAAGACGATTACTTCAATAAATACATAAAATTAGAAAGAGATCAAGAATAAGTTTTTCCGAATAATTTTATTCATTATGGCTAATACTACTTATGGCCTGATTGTATTCTGATCAGCTGTAATACCTGAAATTTCCTTTCGTCTGTCTGTTTGTTGCAGAGACTATAAAAGTTATAGCCGGAATCTATCATCAACATTTCTTTTATTCTTGATCTTGTTATTTAATTTATGGAATTAAGTACATTTCAAAAAACAACTGATAATTCAAGAAATGAAACCAATTTAAAAATATAATCATAAAAATAAAAAATATAATCGATATTTGTGCAATGACTTATCGAATTTCGTATCGATGTTCTGAAAAGTACTTCAACAACTATTGATATTTCAAGAAATGTAATTAATTTTTAAATAAAATTATAATAAAAAAAACTTAACTTTTTTTAATTTGAAAGTAATTGAGACAAATTTTGGAAAATAAGTAAAAGCAACGGTTACAAATTTTTATTTTATTTTATATTTAATTTTTGTGTTTTTAACATAAACATAATTTTTGGTTAAATTACCATCATTTAATTTAAATTTGTGTCTTTAATTCAGATGCGTATTTTTTTAAATATTTTTATTGTCCACATTAAATTGGTAAATTTTGTAAATAAATAAATTTGATTGAAGTAGCTTTTTATATTCTGCATAAATGTTAAATATCACTAAGTAATTGAAAAACTTTTGGAAAGTAAATAGGAACCTCAATTTTTCAGTTGTTAAAAAAGGTAAAATTAACTGTAAGAAATTTGGTGTTGGTGTGTGTGTGTTTTATAGCTGTTACACGTGTTTAATAAGGACATCAAAATGACTAATAACAGTTGTTTGGGGTCAGCGCACGCAACATTAGCGCTTTGATTGACTTGGATTTTCGAATTTGGGGTGTGGGGTGTGGGAAATGGGGCTGAAATGCTCATTTCTTGGCCATTTCCCGGACTAAAGGCTTTTCACTCGTTAAACACCCACCGAGATTGAGGTCTGGCGATTAAGATTTATGACTGGCGTCCTGGCGTTGATATGCCCAATCCGACACAAAAAAAAAAAATACACATTAACCAACGAAAGCGAAAAGCCTGACAAATGCTCATTATTCATTTTGGGCCGCTGACCCCGTCAAGAGGTCAAAGAACGCAAAGTTCTTGCCCCAAACCAGATAAGAGCGAACAACGAGGCAAATCGCGTTGAGTCGACTCGAGGTGTTTGTTGGCATTAGTTTCTGCAATAATTGCACCAGTTCTTATACAATATTTAATATTATATATATAGACGCATATATATATATATATATATATAATCATGTAGATGTTGGCTTATAATAAAGCATTGAGCCAAAAATAAACTCAATTTGCCAACGCAATCGAAAGCATCGTGTAAAATACAATGCAATAAAAACATCAACCAAATAAAGAAAAAGAAAAACTGCCAACTTTTTTTTTACACACACACACGCACACCACACGTAGCCATAAATTTATGTATATATGTATATATTATACCAATTCATTTATTTATATAAATTTATATGCAGACAAAAAAACAACATTTTTTTGGCATTACAATATCGCTTTTTATTGTTGGTTTGCGAATTTTAATTTGCAAGTTAGCTTAACTGTGTGTGTGTGTGTGTGTGTGTTACAAATGTTATCGTGTGTGTGTGTGTGTGTGTGTGAGTCAGCTTTGAGAAAAGGGTGTCTTTTATTGTAGGCTTATTGGAGAGGTGACTGGTCAGCAAACTGATTGCCATGTCGAATTAGTTTAATTGTTAATGCAAACATATACAAACAGAGAAGGAGATATATTGAGAGAGAGAGATAGATAGAGAGAGAGGGGGATAAGGAGATAGCTTGTGTTTCGTAATAAATATATGTTGCTGTGTTGCGTCTTTCTTCATTTACGAATTTCATGGATTTCCCTACAATAATTCCGCTTGAGAAACTCAACTCGCCTCAGTCTCAGTCTCAAGTGACTTTCACTGCCAACAGCGGACGCGGCAGCAGCTTAATTTACTTCGCCACTGGCCAATCAGCTAACCAAGCTGGCCAACCAGCCAACCAGCCAACCAGCCAAGCAACCAGCCAACAAGCCCAGCGACCAGCTAACCGACTAACTGACCAACCGACCGACTGACTAACCTCAACTTATAAAACTGTCAAAAGGCAGCTTCAATGATTAAAAGTAAACCAATTCTTAACTTAAAATAAGTCATGGCTAACTAATCCAGCTAACGAATTAGAAACTAACAGAGTTTTAGCAAAGGTTTCAATTAATTTAAATTAATTAAATTTAAACATACAACAAATATAAATTTTCATAAATAATCCTTTACATAATTAATATGAAATATCATTTAAATATTTTTTTTTATCCTAAGGTTCTTTTCGGGAGACTAGATTTATTCCTTGAAGCAGGATTATGGTTCAGGTCATGGTTTAAGCCATATTTATTGCCTTAAATTTTTGGAGTTCATATTGACAGTTTCCGGTTTATTCGAGAGTGTGATTTGAATTTTATAATATTTTTTTTTACAAATTTCTATCTTTGATGATATATTTTCTATAATTTTCAATAATAAAATAATAAAAATTTAATATTTTAAACAGTTGAGTCATCATTAAAATACAAAATATTTCACTATTTCACTATTTTCATATATATATATTTTTTTCTTTATACTTCCTTCCTTCATTCGTATTTAATCTACTGAAATATTCCGAATCCGGTTCAAAATTGAATTGATTTTGCAATTCAAAACCCCCTTTTGACATGTGACACATTTTTTGTTATTTATCACATTTTGTTTAATTAATATGTACATTTTGTATATATCAGCATAATATATTTATTAAAATAATTAAAATCACAAACTTCAACAGAAACAATTAAAATGCTTGCAACTTTTGAAAGAGATATGAGTTAATTCAAAATTGCTTGCAAATTAAATATCGATGTTTTGATCTGATCTGATCTGTTGGAGTTATCATGTGGAGAGAGGTGGATCATTATTGTTTTTACCTTTAATTGAACCGCTTGAATTGTTTTGTGCCGCTGGCGATTGGACGTTGCTTTGACCCAGGTTATTGGCGTGTGCTTCCAGTTTTGAAGTGACGCTGCTCCACATGTCAAACATACGTTGCGTATACATAATTAAAACAGGTCGAAACACGCTCGCCACCAAAACTTTACAATTGTTGATTGTTTTTCCTTTTTTCCTTTGTTTTCTTTTATTTATATATTTATTGTTCAATTTAGTAATTAGTGTAAATGTTGAAGATACCCACTCTCACACACACACGCCAAAAACTCACTTGCGAGCCACTACATAGCCAGTTGTGTATGTGTATGTGTGTATGTGTGTGTGTAGGTGTGCTGTTAACTTAATTGTAATATTGTTTACACAATTGTTGCAGCAATTGATTTGTTTTTTTTTTTTAACTTTGATTTATGTTGTTTTTAAACAAACGCTTTTTTTTAAATATTTTTATTGCAATTTGAATTTTTTGTAGAGCTGCACTTAAATTTTGTTGCGTCGATTTTTTTTTGTTGTTGCCCGCAACCAAAGGGGGGTAGTGGGGAGTGTATTACAATTTGGAATTTTTTTTTGTTTTTTATTATTATTTTCTGGTTTACATTTATTGCACTTTTAAGAGTTTACTTTTTATGTTTTGTTGTTTGTTGTTTTTTTTGTTTTATATGTGAAATTACTAATATCACAGTGGGGGGGCAGGGGGCGTGTTTTTAGCGCTGTTTTTTGCTCTGCTCTTGCCAATATCTATTTCAATATATATATAGATATATATATAAATATATATATGTATATATATATGTATATGTATACTTGCTATATATATATATGTGGTTTGTGTGTATATATAGTTCTAACGTTGTCTTCAGGCCTGTAGGTACTAAAACTTCTCCTTTAATATTTGTTGTGGTTAATGTTGCTTTATTGTTGTAAACTATTTAACTATTTAATAAGACACTTGTTCGCGTATATATTTAAAAAGAAATGTTATTGTTTTTTTTTTATTAATTATAATTAATAATTATTTTGTAAGCTTTAAAGCGATTTTTGAATTCTTTTTACTTGGTTTAATATGTTTTGTTTGTTTGTTTGTTTTTGTTTGTTGGTTTTTTCTTAGCCCTTTTGCAGAACATGCAAATTTTGTGGGCTGTGCAATTTTAAATTGTTGTTGCTGTTGCTTATTGAAATTTTGGGCTGCTGCTTTTGTTTCTGCTGTTTTTGTTGCTGCTGCTGCTGCTGCTGCTGTTGGTTTTTTAGCACTTTCACTGCGACTTTGTTGCTGTTGTTGTTGTTGCTGTTGTTGCTGTTGTTGCTGCTGCGTTTGCTGTGATTTTTATGATGTTGCTTGCTGCCGTTGCTGTTGCTATTGTTGTTGTTGTTGTTGCTGCTGGTGCCTTTGCTGTTACTGTTGCCAGTGTTGTTGTTATGCTCATTGTTTTGTCGATTTCTCTGTTTTGTTTGATTCCAAATCAAAATTTCCAAAAATACGAAAATTTCACGACAATTAATTCCGGAAGACATTTAGGCGCATTCTTCAAAACAGCATTTCCAATGAATTTCGTTTTTGATAATTATTATTTTACAAAGGTTTATTTTCTATTATCTATTGTTGTTTGTTGTTGTATTTGTTGTTTATTTAAACACCTTGATGTATAAAATGGTTTGGCCCGTTATATAAATGCTTTTGCTACGCGTTGTTAGCCATGGCCAATGCATGGCATTCAGCATATTGTTCATTTAGTGGGCGTGGCAACTAGCCTGCGAATTTTTAGCAAACAAATTATTATCTCAAATATATATCCAACACTTGCCAACTTGCCAACGCCAGCCAGTGTGTGTGTGTGTGTGCGCGTGTGTGATTGAATTTTTCCAATAATTGTGAATGTGCCTTTAAGCAACAAACAGGACATGAAAACTGGGCCGCAACTCCAAACTCCACAAAAAACCAAACCCAAAAAAAAAAACAGAGGAAAACAACAACTCCAAGCAAGGAAAATGCATGAGAATGTAACATGAAAAATCGATATAGAAATGAGATTTAAGGGTGCTAGACAGCCAAAACAGTTGGGGGGCCCGACTAGTCATAATATAACATGAGTGTGTGTGTGTTGTGGGGGTTGTGGGTGGAGGGTGTAGAGGGAGAGGTTTGGTGGGGTGGGGTAGCAACGCTGTCAGACAAGGCGCGCCCGCCTGCAGAAACGAACATGAAATGCAGTTTACGAAGCAACAGCAGAAAACAACAACGACGACAACGCATAAATCTCACAACGAAAGCTCGCCACGTACATGTGTGTGTGTGTGTGTGTGTGTGTGCGTGTGAGAGAGGAAGAGGGAGAGCGGGCGTTCGTGTCTGTGTGTGTGTGTGTGAGTGCTTGTAAACACTGAAAAAAGTTCTATGACCCAAAGCTTCGGCGTTTGCCGGCATAAACAAATTGAAATACAGTGCTCGCTCAGCAACTAGAACTCTTCGCTTGGAGATGTAACTTTAATGGGCAAACAATTTGAATTTGAGAAATTGCTAAGCAAAAACTAATAATTAACTAATTAAATAATTTCATAGTTATTGCTTGTAATAATAAAACTGCAATTTATATTTTATATTCAATGATATTAGAACATCCAAAATTATTCTTTCATTAAAAAATACTTAAATTTTTCCTAAATATAAAAAAAAGTGTAGATTTTATTGAGATCCCGATTTCAGATTTGATTGAATTAATGCATTTATAACCAGTACCCTAATTGGTGGAGAATTTTAATAGGCGAGGAACCACTGTATAATCTATTATTTTTTCATTTATTTTTCTATTTTAAGCGAGGGTGCGGGTGTGCTGCTTAGGGTTAAGGCATGAGGGGTGAGGGGTTAGCTAGTTTAGGGCTGGAGCCCTGCGGGGTTAGTTTATTGGAACTCGAAATGCGGAAGCCGAGCAGAAAGAACGATGAAGAAGAAGAAAAGCAGGCAAAACGCAGACATGCAAATACGTCACCAGCAATATGTTCTTGTTGTTGTTGTCGTCACCAAAGCGACAACAACAGAAATTGTGCCAGCAGCGACAACAACAAAAACAACAGCAGCAAGAACAACTGTAACTAAAGCAGCGCCAGCATTTTATTATTTTTTTTTTCTTTCGTTCTGCTATTGTTGTAATGGAGAAATTTACATATAGAAAAGCGTCGCAGTCGGAAACAGTGGGAAGCGCAGCGCAGCGCAAGCGTCAAATAAACTGAAAAGAAAATGAAAATGAATAGCAACAGCAACAACAACAAGAACAACAAGAGCAAAGGCATACAATTCAAAAATTCTCTCACAGCGAGCGCACACGAACGACAACGAACTTACTAACGGTACTAAGCCGGTCAAGCCCGAAAAAGGGAGGCGGCAGCAGAGCGCCAACAACAACAACAACAACAGCAAGAACTGACGACAAAGTTACATGCTGACTGCCTAGCGTCGCTGCTGGCGTCGCTGCCACGCTGTCGCAGTACGTTGACGCCGAAAAAGACCAATGACCTATGCTAGAGCTCTACACACACACACACTCACATATACACATGCATAGCATAGCATTGGCGCTGCCTCTGTCGCTGTTGCTGTCGCTGCTAGGCTTTTATTTTATATGTCTTTTTTTCACCCAGTCTGGGGTGGCTCTCTGGCACACTTATAGACGACACGACACATAGAGTGTGTGCTTAGCAATGTTGTTCTACTAACGGTAATGCAAACAGTTGGCGCTGAGCAAAAAGGTAGCGAGTACGAGCAAGCGAGCGAGCTAGCGAGCGAGCGAGAGAGAGAGATTATGTGAATGGTGGGTTGTGGGCGTTGTAGACAGAGACAGAGGACAGAGGACAGAGCGCTGCTGCTGCTGCTGCTGCTTTAGGTGCTCTGAACTCAACTGAACTGAACTCAACTGAACTGAACTGAACTGAACTGAGCTGAGCCGACTGGGTGACTTACTGGGGAGTTGAGCTAACTGTTGTTAACTGTTTACTGCCTACTGGCTAATGCTTGGCAGTCTTCTTTGGCTAAGAAACTGTCTACTATTATAATCACAAGCCGAAAACAACAGCAAACAGCAACAGCAACAATGACAGATAATCATAACTGGGCACAATGGGCAACAATTTGCATTGTTTTGTTTTGTTTTTTCTCTTTTTTTTTTTTTGGGTTGAAATTGGAATTGGACAGAAGAAACAATATAGCTGCATTATGAAAGATTATTGCTGTGAACTTTTAACTGTCAGTTTTGGCTCATAATGATGATGACAGCAAAAAACACACACACAGGAGAGCAGAGGAGGAGAAGAAGATGAAGATGATATGCAAGGCAAAAAAATACACACAAAAGACCAGAAGAAGAAGATATGGAGTCCAGTTAATATCTTGTTAGAAGTGAGCCTACTTAAGAAAATGATCCAACTAACACCAACAAATATAACAACTATCTGGAATTAAATCTGGTTATTTAAATGACTCAGCGCTTTTCATTTTCGTTTTAATAATTTAAAGAAGAGCCAAAAGCTTAAATTTTAACCATTCAAAAATATATAATTATATATCTGGCTATTAGACTTAAAGTTTCTTATTTTGCTTTTCGGATTTGTCGGCTTTGCCAGAACTAATCTCATAAAAACATATTTTGAATTGATTAAAGAAAGTTTATTTTTAATCTAAACGAACAGAGATTTACTTCTGATAATTTTTAAATTGGAATAAAACTCCAAACTGCTGTTCACAAAAATAAATTGGAAAGGTTAACTAATAATTCCAATTTGGAATTATGAATGTGTATTTTATGGGTTCAAGATTTAATGGCATATGCATTTAAAGATAAGATAAGGTAAATATCTGCTAAATTGGTTGCACAAAGATATAGCCAATATTGCACAAGGATCAAGTTGAATAACTTTAGAAATTGAGTTGAAGGGGTAACTGTAATAATAATGATTAAATTAGTAAAATAAATAGCAAAGATGTAAAAAAATTTGTTGGACAAAGATAAAAATGTGAAATTGAGGAACTTTGGAAGTTGGTTAACCTAAATATAATGATAATAAAATTTGTTGAATAAAGATTAAGCCTAAAGTTGAAGAAACTTGGAAATTGGCCATTCCACAAAGCAACAACACTAATTAGAAGATGGTAACTCTAATAATATTGATTATAACAGTAAATCGAATCTGCAACAATGAATAATCCATGACTGATTTTAATTCAGTCGAAACTTTAAGTAAATTGTATATTTATTAAGAGAAATATATCCAAATCGAACTCTGACAACCAAAAACATATACATATATATATATATACATGTATATTTATAGAGTAGTGAAGTATATATAATTATGATGATAATTGGTCTGTTATCCATAATCCGCATAAATGATCCAATAAATAATCCAATTTGTGTGGCCGATTTTCATGATTTGTATAATCCAACAGATACATATATGTATGTATATATCTATAGATTTTCAAATTATCCTTTATTGCTTGATGCACACACTCACACACACACACACGCACACTCACACACACACACGCACACACGCACTAATTTATTGTATTACACAATTTATATTATGTTGCAGTGTGTGTGTGTGTGTGTGTGGGGCGGGGGGATGAGGGCGCTGGGGGAGTAGGGGCGTTTGCATTCTCAGCTGCTCCAAAAGCGTATTTTTTTGTTGTTTGTTTTTGGAGTCTGTACCAATAAATTACGTCACTTGCACTTCCGTTTTGTTGTTGCTGTTGTTGCAATTGTTGCAGTTGTTGTAGTTGTTGTTGTTGTTGTTGTTGCCGCATCACGATGTCGCTGCAGCGATTTGCAGGCAGTTGCATTTGCTGCAGTTAGGCACGATTTGGAATTTGAATGCACTTTTTACATATACATAGATTTCTGATTTTTAATTTCTTTTTTATTTGTATTTTGTATTTTTTATTTGTATTTTTATATTTTTTGTTGGTTGATTTTTGCCTACAGCTGAAACCGAAACAACTTCACAGATGCCAAACAGCAAATTAGCCAGGCATGTTGCGATATTTGAATTTGTTGCTGTTGTTGCATTTGCTGCTGCTGCTGCTGCTGCTGGCGCTGCACACACATCCAATTTTGAGACACACGCACGCACTGTGGAGCGGAGCGAGAGACGCGCGTATAACTGTTGGAAAAAACGCATACACCGAGAGAGAGACACACACACACACACAAATCATATACAATAAGTATAAACAACAACAACAAATAATTAATAATAAAGATACAACGCGCAACGCATCGTAACCACCGCCGCCGCGATACGCTCAATACGAAGTGTAGCTGAAGACTGCCTCAAAATGATATCGAGTTCGTTGTCCAAGTGGCGCGCCGCATTGCGGCCTCACAGTGTGGCAGCAACTCACACACACACCGAAACACACCGACACACAGACACAAAGAGAGAGCGCGCGCGCCAAAGAGCGAGGCTAGCCAGCCACGTTGCGCTCAGCAAAAACAAAAAAAGTATAGTCAGGGCTCCCCTTCCCCCCCCAACCCCTCGCAAAGCACAAGCACCGCTGTTGATGACGACGGCGACGCTGGCAGCGCTGCTTGCTGAGTGGGTATATGTGTCTCTGTGCCGATGACTTCTTCAATTTTTTTCAGCATTACGCTTTATGCCGTTCATTCGCTATGGCAACCGCTCCACTGGCGCTTTTCTATGTGAAGAGCGTGTGTGCTTGTGTGTGTGTGTGTGTGTGTGTGCGTGTAAGAGTGAGCAGCGCGCGCTTTTTACTAATCAGCTGTTATCGCCGCTCTTAGAAAGAGCGACTCTCTCTCTTTATTAATCAAAGCTTTGCTGCAGGCGGAAAAAGCTGTGTGCCATATTACTATTACAGCACTTTTTGTTGTCGTTGTTGTTGCTGCTGTTGTTTGTTTTTTGTTGTTGCCGATTTTCGTTCATTTCCTTTTTGTACTGCGCCTCGCTGCGACTGCGGATGCTACTGCGACGGCGACGGCGACAGCGACGTAGACGGCGACGACTACTGTCATTTCCATTTGAAATTCCCAATTAGCAGGTCAATTGCTTTTTAGGCCAAACTGTGTGCATTGCAGTCGACTTCTTTGTCTCTCTCTCTCTCTCTCTCTCTCGCAATGGCCACTGTCTGTGTCTGTCTGGGCGAGTCCGCCTGGGCCACATTGTTTGTCCATTTGTTCCTTTGCTGCCTTTATCCTGAGTGCGGCATTTAATTACACTTTGAGCTTACTTTCCTCAACGACTCACTTATGCATGAAAATTGTTTCTAATGGCTCTGCAAATTGCGCATAAATGCATTTTTTACGTCCAAACACAAATACATACAGATGATGTGCACACAAATATGACAAATAACATATGCGACTTTCCCATGCCTACTTAATTATGTTTAACTGGATAAACTTTAAGGCTTAGTCATGTTCGTATTTAGTCAAAATCAGTTGAGAAGTTAATAATTTGATTTTGACAGCTGTAATTTAGTTTTGAAATACGGTTAAATGACTAAATACTTTCGAGAAAGATATATACTTTTTTAAGTTACGAATATACTCAAATAACTCTATAAATCTGTATATTTAAAAATTCAATTCAAAAAATAGGCATAATTATTCGCACATTTCAATAAAATTTAATATGAAGCTTAACGCTTGTAAATAAAGCCCATAAAAATTAGCTTAAAAATTGCTTTCCATATATTTAAACAATTCAAACAAGTTTAATTTAAACAAGTTAAATTTTAACAAATAGATAGAAATCGATCAATATATAAATTAAATTTATTTACAAATCCCCTAATGACTTTTCAATGGATTTGCTTAATATTTGGGAAGATGTTGCTTAACTAAATTTGAGATGAAATGTAAAAAAATTAAAAAACAAAATGAATTTTAATTTTGAAAGCTTACAAATAAATATGAAAAAAAAACCCCCTATAAAAATAGCAAAAAAGTAAAAAGCATTGGTGAAAACAGAGTAGCTCTCAAGGTAAACCAGAGTCAAAGTTCAGCAAACAAATGTTCATAAATAGTATAATATTGAAATTTGTTAAAGGAGGTAAAAAAAAAAAACACAATTTCAATGTATTAAAAAAAAGTCAAATGTTGCAAGCCACTTTCGGTTTGCAAAATTCGAAACGCAACTTAGCAACAAAAATGTTGTAGCTAAAGTTAATAAATTAATATTTATTGTTGCTAATTTATGTCTTGTTATTGTTGTAATACATACAATTAACTCTGCCGCAACACACACACACACACACACACACATACACTTATATCATGTTATGGAATAGCATAAACTTTGCATAAACGAAACAAATAAATGAAACACCAAAAAAATCAAACTCCATATTACGAAATCTTCATCAACTAAAAAGATTGGCAAAAAAAAAACACATGTGCAAAAAAAAAAAACAAACTTAAATATGATAATGAAACTGCTACGGTCGATTGGAAAGAAACCTCATGCGGAGCTGGCTAATGGACGGACGGACGGACGGACGGACGGATTGACGTGTTACATGGCCTCTTGGGGGGGGTCGGCAGATTCATGCATGAAATGCAAACGTTGTTTGACTGAAATTATAATGAACCCATCGCCAAATCATATGCATAAGTAATATGTACCAACAACAATGGGGGACATCTATGCGATCATGCGATAGATACAGATATAAATATATCTACACGTAAAGAAAAAATGTGACCCACATTTAGAAAATTGCTTTAAATCGTAAAGCTGCCTCAAGTACAAAAAAAAACATTTTGTTTCCTAGAAATAATTTCAAAAATAAAAAATTAAAAAAAAAAAAAAATTATTTACAAAGAAATAAAAAAAATTTTAAAATATAAAAAAGTTTCTTAAAATGAAATAGCCATTTTTCTATTTTTTAGAAACTATTTTACAGCTTAGCAGTTTTTTGCTATAATTTCATATATACACTCTTAAATATAGTATTTCAACACTGAGATGATAAATCTTTAAATCTTAATTTAAATTGAATCCTTAAATCTTCCTACTGCTAATTTCCGATACGAAAGGAATGTATTTTGGGGCTGGTCGAACACTCTCGACTATAACATTTATTTTATTGTTATTTTATACGTTTATCTCATATTTTGTTTTTGTTTTTGCTTTTTTAATTGTTTATTTACTGCTGCAATTTTCTAAAATTCGAGGCAACCATTTTTTTTTCTGAGTGTATGTGTGTGTGTGTGTCTGCATATGTATTCGCAAAAGTGATAGTGCGTTCGTCTGAAACATCGTAACTCGTTATCCACAGCTCTCGTCATGGGTTTTGTCTTGTGTAATGCGCTTCTCAGTTTATTTTATTTTTTTCTCTTTTTTTTTTTTTTCTGTTTTTTTTTCTGTTTTTGGGTACCAATGGCCAACTTCAGGGTCGAATCTTGTGGCTGCAAACAAATGTTTAGCTCGTTTAGCTAGTTTACCCACTAAGTTGGCTAGTTAGTTAGTTGGCCATAAGTATGTGCATTATATTCGAAAAGCCATAATGGATTCATTTTCGTTTTTGATTTTTATTATTATTTCCTTGCCAAATTCATGGTGATTATTAATGCGTCTTTTGCTCCACATTTTGTCGAAATTCGCATATCCTAAAAACAACCAAATCGCTTTCGGCGACTTCAACCAGTTAAAAAACGAATAAAGACATATCAAAATTGCGTATTTATTAAATTCTTGCTTTTGAAAACAGCAGAAAAGTTGTATTATAATTAATTTCTTTTAATTTCCTAATCGTTTTAGATTAAAACTGTGAAAATGCTAACAGTTAACTTTAGCGCTATAAATTATTAGCATAAAAAAAAAACATTTTCAAAATCTGTACGAAATGAAATTAGTTTTAGCTTAAAACTCCCTGAAGACAAATCACGATGGTAAAAGTCTATCAAATTCAGTGAATAAGAAATAAAGTAGTAATTAATAACTAATTATAAAAAAAAACAAACTTAAAATATTTATGCTCTTTTTGAAAACATTTATATATTTAGACCATTAATACAGTTTCATAATAAGAACTGTTGACTGTTGTAGCTGGTAAATTCTCCAGCTCCGTTAGTCTAGTTATCGATCAATAATCAACGATCAACATTCAAAATGCAACTCATCAATCATCAATTGACATAAGTGTTCAGTTTACAGGCTAATGAGCCTCGGAGTTGGGCCAAAGCAAACGCCTCGAGTTAAAGCATATCAACAAAAGCCAGGCACAAGTAAACTAAATGTAGATCAATCTTTGTTCTCTCACTCTATCTATCTATCTATCTATCTCTCTCTGTCTCTCTCTCTCCATCCCTTTTAGACAGTTACGAGTTACGCCCATGTGCCCGAGGCGACTGCTGCTGCTTTGGCGATTCATTTGTAGACATCAAAACTGACAACTGCCGTCGCCCAAAGCAGCCAAATCAATTTCAAGCTTAGATAAAGATACACTTAGAAAAATAAATGCCTAGAAAAATGTTGTGGTTTAAGAAGTAGTTTTAGGAATTTAAGAATTTAGAAATGCTCTTTTTGCGCTTTTTTTGAACTTTCTAAATTCAGAATACTTTTCTTTTTTTTTTAGAATTATTTATTTTTTATTTTAAATAACAGAGCTTATTTCTTAAGTTATCAAGTTATAAAATAAATTACTTAAAGAAATTACACTGGAAATTAGACACGTATTTTTTAAAACTTATGAAAATGTTGTCTGGAATTGAAGCAGGAAAATTCCTGCTTTTAAGAATACCGACTACTGTTTTAGCAATAATAAGTTAATTTAGAAATGCAGGTGTTTGTTTTTCTGAGTGTATCTTTGCCAGCCCATTACCATTGTGAAGAATTGCTGTTCACTCAGCGTTCTATTGTAATCGACTGAATGTATCTATTGCCAGCTAGCTAGCTAGCTGTGTGTGTGTGTGTGTGTGTGCGAGTGTGTGTGTGTGTGCTTAGACTTTATTCAGCTAACTGTATAGTTTGTAGCTGAGGCTTTTACCGCTAAGGTTCGTGCTACGGTAAAAACTATGAGCCAAGAATGTGTGTGGAACAAACTGAGCGATGAACAAGTGCCCACAACTGTGACTTGACTGCCAAAGTAGTCACAATAGGCAAGGGGGGAGTGGCAGTGTGGGGGGGGGGGTCTGCGAGGAATAGCTGGTGTGTGGCTCATTTGTGCCGCAAGTGAGTCAAAGAGCCGTAAAGCGAATGTGTCGAAGCAGCAAGAATCGCACAAACTAACAGAACCTAATGATAAAGAACACCCCCCTCCCACCCACCATCACCTGCCTGCCCCCTTGCGTCTAGCATCCCAGCAAACAGCGCACAGCGCGGCAAGCAACTTGCGGCTTATTTAGTATGTCAAAACATGTTTTTTTTGCCTCTTTTTTTTTGTATACCCTGGACATATTTTAAGCGAGAATATTTCTAAATTATCACTCTTAACATATATACATATATAAATATATATATATATATATATATATATATAACACGAAATGGGGCAAGTGTGTATATATATATGGTCCATAAGGTATATATATGGAGGCGGAAACCGTTATCAACATTTCTTACTCTCTTATATGTTGCCTGTTCTGAACAATTTCACATCGATGAAAAGTATGGAAATTTAAACTGGTATTTTTTAAGAAAGGAAATATAAATATTATTGTAATTTAAATAATTAGATAAATTTTCTTTTAATTTGATGCTAAAAGCAAATTAGAAAACAAATTCTTTTCAATTATTATAATTTCTTTAGCCTGTCGTATATTTTAAATTACTATTCATTTTTATTACTCTTTACGCAAAGACAAATATAATAATAAATTATATATATATATATAAATTAAGAATGATAATTTTGGAAAACACCAAAGCAGATGCTATATTTTGTATATATCCCCCAACTTTGCCAACTTGCAATCTGCTTGAACTAGCTGCGATTGTAGTGTAGGGTATCCTCTGGTCGAGCACTCTCGACTAGAACACTCTTACTTGTTATTCTATTCGTTTGTCTTTTATTTTGTTTTTGCTTTTTTTTGTATTTGTATTTACTGCTGCAACCGACGTCGTCTATGGAAAGTGGGACACAGCCGCAGTCGAGCTTTGTAGCTGTAGTTGCCGTTGTTGTTGTTGTTGTTGTGGCTTAAGTTTAGCTTTAGCTGTTGCTGTTGCTGTGTTGCCTGTGGCTGCCACAAGAGGTGAATAGCCAATAAATCGACTCGTGTAAATTGAAATTCTTTAGCATGGGGTGTGTAAAAACACACGCACATACACCTGTTACTCTTGTTACTCTTGTTGTTGTTGTTGTTGTTGTTCTTGATGTTTCTGGTTACTGGTTGCCAGTTGCCAGTTGCCAGTTGTTGACTGATGCCAGAAGACGCTGTGTCAGCCGCGTTAATTGTGGCCCGAGCTGGCTTCTTGCGCAATGCCATCATTTGCATGTCTCACAGTCTTATCTCCCACTCTTTCAGATATAGCAAAAACTTAAATTATTATTATATTCGAATCTACAACAACAAATCTAATGTGGCACTTAAGTTTGAGACTGTTCACAAGAAATCGTGCATTCATATTTATCTATACGACTTTTAATTGCCTTATTTAAAATTTAATTGATTCTCTACTCTTACTTACTTTGAGGTATATTTAATTTAAATTCTTATATATATTTATTTTTATTTAATTTTTCATTTGATTGTTAAGCAATTGCTGAATTTTTTTTCCAAATGTTTCCCAAACTTGTTGTGCAAAATAGTTAAGAAAAGTGCCCTACAAACTGAAGGAGACTTGCAACAATTTAGTCAGTAATTGTAATTAAATGGAAATTAAATGTAATTAAATGAACAATCTTTGGTTAATTCTCAAATTATTCATCTTGAATTTCCCTTTTTTTTTTGTGGCATCTCTAATCGAGCTTATAAAGTTATATATTCTAAATTGATTAATTAGCAAATAGATTCAATATTAAATAAATTCAATTCAATCAATTCATTCGTATTCAAAAAGCCAACTCGAAGTTGAGTTTTTTGCGTATACAATTTAAATAAATTTACTATTTAATTTTAAATAATACACTCATAAGGACAATGTCCCCAAACAACTTATTTTCAACTCATTTTTCTTAACTTTTAATTGGTGCAGGAAAACACCCAATGGAAATCATATTACGGATCAGACATCAAAGAAAAACTTTTCAAAGAATCGCAAACCAGCGATGTTTTCTCGTCTCCGTTTATTTTCCAAAACCATAATTTTAATTTAAAAAGAAAGTTTCTTAATAAATATACTGAATATAAATATTTAAAAGTTGGCGCTTTTCAGTCCACAGATCTGGAACGTCACTTTGTACACGTTAAGCGGGTTTCACTGTACAACTGAATATGAGTACTGACCTGTCATAGCTCCATTGCTGCTGCTGTCTCTGTCTCTATCTCTGTCTCTTTCTCTGTCTCTCTCCCTATCTCTATCGCGTGCTGCTGTTGCTGTGGTTGCTGTTGTTGATGCTGCTGCTGCTGTGGTTGCTGTTGCCGTTGCTGTCGCGGTTGCTGTTGCTGTTGTTGTTATTGTTGCTGTTGCTGTTGCTGATGCTGATGTTGTGGCTGTGGCTGGCTTCTGTGTGGGCAGCAGCGGCGGTGGAGTTCTTTCGCGATGCCTGAGCCTCTCATTGGGCGTGGTCGATTTGCGATTGTTGTTGCTGCTGCTGCTGTTGCTGTTGCTGGTGCTGCTGCTGCTGGTCTCGCTGCTGGCAATCAGCTTGCAAACGCCGCTAATGTTGCTCAGACCGCTAAAGCTGCCCAGGCTGCCAAAGCTGCTCGAGCGAGCCAGCGCCGGTGGCTCTGACATGAATTTCGATTGCTGTTGTTGTTGTTGTTGCTGTTGTTGTTGTTGTTGCTGCTGTTGTTGTTGTGGTGCTGCTAGCGCCAAACGCTTGGGCGCCGGCTCTGCCAGTTGTGACTCCTCATGCAGCTGCTGCTGCTGCTGTGGCGCCTCTGGCGATGCGCTGGCCACAATCGTTGCACCCTCCACCTCCTCCTGGTCCACCTCCTCACCCACCGTTGCCGTCTCAAAGCAGACGTCCAGCAATGTGGCACCGCTGCCCGTTTGCAGGCCAGCAATATCCTTGAGATCTATCCAGCTGGCGCCCAGCTTGTCAGCGTCGTTCAGCGGCAGGCTGAGCACCCGCGTGTCGCCCTCATCAATGATGTGAAAGGCCTGCGTTGGCTCAATCTTCACAATGATCGGCTGATTGGAAAGTATCTGAGATCTATTGTTGTTGTTGTTGTTGCTGTGGTTGTTGTGGCTGTTGTGGCTGTTGTTGCTGTTGCTGATGCTTATGTTGCTGATGTTGCTGCCCAGCAGGCTGGCCATATTCTCATCGTCGTCCTCATCGATGGCTGCCAGCTCGCTGAGCTGCTGTTCGATTTGCAGGTACGTTGTTGTTGTTGTTGTTGTTGTCGCGGATGCTGTTGCAGTTGTTGCTGTGCTGCTGCTGTTGCTGCTGCTGCTGCTGTTGTGTGCATCGCTGACAACAGTGGCGCTGGCCAGGCTGCGTATGGTCGTCACTGGCTCCCGCTGACTGCGCACCACATCCAGCTTGAGCACCGTGCACTTGTCCGTCTGCTGATACTGATGTTGCTGCTGCGGTCGCACATAGGTTGCCCCTGTTGCTGGTGTTGCAGTTGCGGTTGCTGCATCCGTTAGAAACGCCAGCGGCGGCGATGTGGCTTTGTTCGAGGTGCTCACACTGCTGCGCCGGTTCGTGGGCGTCGACGTGCCACTGCCAGTGGCAGTTGCAGTTGCTCTTGCCACAATAGTTGTTGCCGCTGGCAACGGTATTATCGATATTGAGGGCACTTTGCTGCGCAAGTTTGCAACGGCTGCTGCAGTGGCAGCATCCGCATCCAGATAGCTGCTGCTGCTGCTGCTGCTGGCAGTTGTTGCTGCTGCTGCTGCTGCTGATGTTGCTGTTGCTGTTGCACTGGCTCTGTTGCTGCCAACTGGCGCTGCCTGCTGTATCAGCAGGAGATCTCTTGGCCTATCCGTTGTGAGGGCCGTTACTTAAACACTGTGTTGTACAAAAGCCAGCAACAATTGCTGCTGTTGCTGCTGCTGTGTTGATGTTGCTGTCGTTTCTTAAAGCTACAGTTGTTGTGCGTTTATTTTAGAATACTGTTGCATTATTAATTAAACTTTTAACCTTTTTTTTATTACTATTTTAATTGTTTTTTTGGGTATTTTGAATTGTTGTTGTTTTTTTTACATTTTTCTTAATTATAAGCAACTTTTACACCAGCTGCAATAATTGATTGCTGTTTTTAATATTTTTCAGATATATTTTGGAATATTTTTTTTTTGTAATATTTAGCCACTTTTCTTCTTCTGTTTTCTTAATGTATCTTAAAGCTATGCTAGCTTTATTTTAGAATATTTTTGACAATTTCTCAACTTTCCAGCACTACTTTTTAACAACAGTTGCAACAGTTGCTGCTTGATGCCTTTGCCAGCTGCAACTATTTTTATTTTATTAACTTTCACACAATAACTTAAGCACTCTGAATTTAATCTTTGAATTTTTTTTGTTTGTTTTTTTTTTGTTTCTTTAAAATGTAGGTTTCAATTTTGGTTTTTGGTTTTTGATTTTTGGGTTTTGTGTAGAAGCACAACATCAAAATAAATTGAGAAAAATCAGCCTTACAAAAGTGCACTTAAAATCGTTTACAATATAAGTCACACATCAAATTTTGAATTGCTTTCAATTTAATAATATTTATTATTAATCATATTTATATATATATATATGTATATATATATTTGCTGTATGCTGCTGCTGCTGCTGCTGCTGCAGCTTGTTGTTGTTGCTGTTGTCGTTGCTGCTGTCAATTTTCTGCAGCTTGGAATATGCGTCGTATACTCAATTATGTTCCTGTTTTTGCTTTTGAGTTTGTTGCAAATGCGTTTTATTTGGTTTTTTTTTTATTTTTTATTTTGTTGCACAGTAAATCAGTCGCCTTTGTGTTAAATTGTTGTTGTGCTGTTGTTGCTGTTGTTGCTGTTGCTGTTGTTGCTGTTGTTGCTGTGGGCCGCTGCCGAAATGCATGTCCATTGTTTAAATACGTCACAATATGTTAAGGATTTCAAAGAGATATCCTGCAACTGCTGCTGCTGCACCTGTGTCTTTGCCTGGACTATAGTGCGCAATTTGTTGCTGCTGCTGCTGCTGCTGCTGCTGATGTTGCACGGTTGTATCTGTGGTCGTAACTGGCAAATGCTGCTGTTGCTATTGCTATTGCTACGATTGTTGTTGCTGTTGTTGTTGTTGCTGTTGTTGTTGTCGTATCCTGGCGCTGCACATGCAACGAGCTGCTGCTGCTGCTGCTGTCGCTGCCACTGGATGGCTGCAAGGCGCCATTGGAATTTGACGTCAAAATACAAGTGACTGGAAGTGTGTCGCTGTTGCTGCCGCTGCCAGCGTCGCTGCTGCTGTTGCTGTTGCTGTTGCTGTTGCTGCTACCAGATTTCCACATAGCGGCACGCAACCCTAGCGCCCGTTGATGCCCACATTGCAGTTGCCACCAACCAACCCCCGCCAGCAACAGTGAACAGCCAGCAGCTGTGGCTTTAATAATCGATTTTTCAACACACACGCACACACACACGCACACAACCCTATGCAAATCGATAGACACACACACACACAGACACACCACAAAATACAGTTAATGCAACGCTTTCGCTTTTAAGTCTTAATTTTATTTTATTTACACTTTAATTTATTTGAAGCGCTTTTCATTTATATTTCATTTTCCTGACATTGATTCTGTTATTCGATTCAGTTTTCTTTTATTTGCATATTTTTAGATATTTATTTTTATTTCCATTGTTGCAGCTGCAGTCGCTTGCACAAATGCTTTTTTCCACAGGTTTTCCATTGTTGACACTTTTTCTTTTGCACGCACTTTTTACTGTCAAGTTCAAAAACTGAGTTTTCTTTGAAATATTTCTTTTAATTTTCCACTCCACTTGAAATAGTATTTTTTTTTGTTTTTTTTTTTTGTTTAATTTGCCAGATTTTAGTTAATTTTGTGATATTGAAAGTTGGTGCTGGGGCCGCGTATCCTTTTAGATGCGTCCTTTGCGGGAATGTGTCCCAAATTCAAGTGCGCCACAAACACATTTCGTGCCGCACTTTCCGTTTCGCCACTCAGCTGCTTGGAAAAAGGACTTCTAATGGGGAAAAATCGCAATGCCAGGCTGTGTATGTGTGTGTGAGAGTGTGTGTGCGCTGTGTGTGTGTTTGAGTGTGTTATATGCAGTCGAAAAATGGGACTCGCTGCGCTGCAAAATAGGGTTAGTAGGCATAATGCCAAGTGCATAGTCAGGAAAAACTGGAAAAGCGCGCGCGGCATTGTTGCGCAGCTTTTCCAACCCTTAAGCAAAGTCCCCTTCCATTTCCATGGGAAATTTGCTGCTGTGGTGAATACCGATTTGGGGAAATTTTTATATTGCATTAACAGTAAGGGTTGATTTTGTGTGCGAAAATTGCGCGACAGAATTTAAATTTAAATACTTCTGTTCATTTTAATGTTCAAATTTATAAAAGTATAACAATCTATAATATAATATAATATATACAATCTTTATCAAAATATGCGACGATATATTTTTTAAATTTTAAATATAATTCAAACTGGAAAAAGCAATAAAACATTTTTTTAATTAAAAAGATGAACGAATATTAAATTTGTTGCTTATATTTTTAAAATCCGTTTCGAAATTAAAATTGCTTTAATGACGAAATTGTGGTTAAATTATTTTAATTAGTTTCTTATTATTTATTTTCATTTTATGCTGAATGAAATACTTTTAAATTTTAAAACATGTTTCTCATTTACTGTAATGTGGCAGAAAAGTGGCCTTTTGTATATTTTAATTAATTGTTTTATTATTAATTTGACAAAACCCAATACAAATGGAATGTTTAATACAAATCAAGCGGTATATTTGCCACTCACATGTCAGCGATAGTAAAGAATAGCGAAATGTTGAGAATGTGAATGTAAGAAATGTTGAGCATAGCGGAATCAGGCTATAAATCTAAATAAGAAATGTCAATTAAAGTCGAAAGAACTCGACCAGGGTGTACCCTGTTAAATTGTTAACACAGCTTGTTCAAAATCTCTTTTGTTATCCTATCTTAATTTACAATTTCATCTGTGTCTATTTTATATTAAATGAACAACTACATCTTCACAATGCAGTTTTTTATTGATATCGGAAATCGATTTGTATCGATATTTGCAATAGAATGTGGCAGTTATTGATGAAATTATGTAAGGCATACGGAAAGTTCTATTCAAAATGCACAGTCTCTAAATTTTATAGTCATACAGACTAACTGATTCCTGATTCTATATACATATATATATATTTGCTTGGTCTTAGTTGGATTTATTTTGTCAGTTACATAGTTTCGCACAATTTCAATATACCGCCTTTTACCCTATTTTTCCCGTTTTCATTGTTAAACAAATTAGTTCTTAAGCCACGAAAAGTTAATAAACTTTTGGGCCACACAAAATGAATATGCATACAAATAAAACAGCTGGGGGTAAAGAAAAAAAAGTGAAGAGAATCTATAAAACTGGTGGCTCAAGCGGCAAACAGTTAGAGCCACAAACAGCAACAACAGCTGACAGCCCGTTAGACCCCGAATTGGCCAAGCAGCATTACGCAATACAAAAAACCAAAAAGAAACCAAAAAAGAAAAAAAAAAAAAACTGAGCTAATCGCCCTATAACTGGGCCCTGTTGCTCATCAGCCAGACGCATCATTAGCCATGAGTAGTATTATCAGAGCCGGCAACTTTGGCTTCTTTCATATTTCATGTTTTCCGTTGCCTTAAATCATCTTAGATTTATTTTCAGTTTGCTTCCGCAGAAGCAGGGGGGGGGGAGGGGGAATGGGGAATGGGGCTTTGTGTTATCTTGCGCAAGCTGGTCTATCAAGCGCTAACTGGTTCTAGCTGTAAGCCTTCAATTTGGCTCAGACAGCAGCAGCAACTTGCAACTTGGAAGCGCCGTTGGTTCTAACGTCAAAATGTGTGCCTCACCGTTGTAATGATCAAGCGAAGCACTCCCGCCCTCCCACGCCCCTCCTCCGCATCCTCCTCTTTTCAACGCTTTCCACTATTTCTCTTCATTTTGTCTTCAGCTGCTGTTGGCCAACTATTGCAGTAGTTGGTCTTAGAGCGATTCTAACCTGTTTCTGTTTGCACAGACGCGAGAAGTGTAAAAAGAAGAAGAAGCAGAAGCAGAAAAAGAAGAAGAAGAAGAAGAGGTAAGAACGCAAGAGACTCACAGGGTAAATGTCCCGTACGAAAGTCCCAGTTATTCAAGAGGAAAAACCTGTTACACGCAAGTGGAACTGGCTGCGATTGTGGCCAAGAACAAATCACAGAAAACAAAGAAAGAAAAATATAAAAAAAGAACACAGTGAGTGCGAGAGAGAGAGAGAGAGAGAGAGCGAGAAGATGTGGAAAAAAAACAGCTAGCACAACTGAAACACGTTAGTACCGTTGTGTCGGATTCTTTGTTGCGCAACTGTGTTGCAAGATTAGCTGACGACGTCAGCAGCAGCAGCAGCAGCAGCAGCCGCGGCTGCGACTGGTTTATTGCAACGTCGTCGTCGTCGATGAGGCAACTGCTGAATGCTTGCTGCTGGGCGCAGGCGCAGCGATAACCCCCGCCACACCCCTCCCCCAACCATTTTTGATATAAACTTTGTTGTTTTTGTCTTGGCAGAGATGTTGCAACATTTGCAGCTAGAATCGGAAATGCGGCACATGGTAAAAAAAAAAAAACAGAAAAACAAACAAAGAAAAACCAAGCGAAAAACAAACTTTAGATAAATGGAAAACCTTGCCCAGCCAATTGCGTGCGTTGAAGCTTGAAGCAATTTTCAATATTGAGTACCGTTCGTATCCCCCTTGCCACTTACAATAAATTAATTTTTTTTTTTTTTTTGTTTCTTTCGGCTTGTTTTTTACCAAGGCTAAGTCTTGTTTTGCTGTTTTGCTGTTGTTGTCGCTAAGAAAAATATCACCAGAATTATTCGTAGTTTGAGTTAATAAAAATAATTATCGTGCAGAAATTGCAGAGTAATTATGCAGTTTATAAATATTTTTAATTCTCAGCCAGCCTTGAAATGTAAAAATCATTTAATGATTTAAGAAGTTGCCACATATAAATATACATATTTTCTTATATATATATATATTTATTCTAATCGTTTCTTTATTTTTTTACCTAAACAAATCTTACTACAGTCTAGAATTTAATTTATTATTAATTATTATTTAGTTACAGTAATGTAGATTTGCATTGTGACTATAAATTGGAAATAATTATTATTTTATAAATTTGTTGTTACTTTCCACTTTGTACCGTAGTTTTGAAAATTATTAAATTATATATAATAATTATTTCTAAAGTACGTTAAGTAAAAGATACCTTTGTTTGCTCCACTAAACTACTTATGTTCTAAGGTCAACTTTAACTTTTATTAAACAAATTCATAGAAACAATTATTCAAATAACAACAGATAATTTGTTGAAATAATTACAAGCTAATCGGTTAGATAACAGATCAATGTAAAACCAAAATAAAATGATTACAATAACAAAAAAAAGCTGTGAACATACATTTATTTATATAACATTTATTATTATGATGGCAGTTATTGATTGCATAAATTTATTTATTTATCCTAGCGCCTCAAGCTTATTGCTTATAAATTATTCAATAATCATAATCGAGTCATCATAAAATGAATATACAAATAGTAAATATAAAAATTAAATTAATTTCGGTCTACTCTGATATAAGTCGATAATAAATAAATGAATAATATTTATTTTTTTATAATATTATGCAGTTTATTTATAACTAATACAATAAATATTATATAATTTGTAATTGTGAACTTTTGATTATCTTTGACTGTCCGTCTGTCGTCTGACTATTCGTCGAGTTTAAATTTATCTTAATAAAACTTGGAAAGTGTCTGTATTTTTTGCAACAGAAATTATATTATATATCCATTATATCACATAACTGCCATAGAAAAAATCGATAGAAATATATAGTATTGTTTGAATAATCTTCTATTGAGAAATGGATGTTACCACAATGAATTTTTGTGAATCGTTTTGTCAAACGGGTTTGGCCAAATCAGAACATAAATAAAATTGATAAATACAAATCTGATGTATTCTAAATTTTTGTAGATTTTTTACAAATATATTTTTTTTTTATGTTACTTTCCGTCTATGTAAAATTTTGGAGGGAGAGCGGCATTGTTTGAAGTTTAAAATGCTTGAATTAAAACTTAAAATCAGTAAAATTAACTAAAAATAACTACAAATAACCTATCTGGGTTTTATATGAATATATTTAGTATAAATATATATGTAAATATCGAGTACATATAGCAATACCTACAAAATTTCGAGTATTAATTATTAATATCCCTTAAGCAGAACAAATATGGACCTTTCTTTCTAGGCAGTCTTTATAATTAAAATCATTTGTATTTATTATATTTATTTGAATTTATACTTTGAATTTATATTTGAATGAGGGTTGGCTAAATCGTGTGATCATTAAACCGAACATGTACAATATAAAACACAAAGCGTTGTAAAATAGTCGCTCATCCATCTTGACTTTGATCATCTGACTGAAATCGGCGTGCAGTTAATAATGAAATAGGGAAAAGGTGAAGGCCTAACCACCAGCTATATCTAATTGAAAATTAATTTGAAGATTTGCTATGCTATTTTGCAAACATTGTTGTTTGGGATTGAAAGCATTTAGCAAAAGGAAAACGCCGTCATTTGATGAAGTTGAAGTTGAAGTTGAGGCATGTGGTAATTAAATGTTTACAATATTTGGACACTACTCACCTCTTATAGTGCTGGGCATGTTACATGCGTTCTTCGATCTCATCTAATTAGCACGGCATACGAGTGTACAGTTATTAGTTGTGATTAATTTATATAAGAACTTGACAGTTTGGCAAATTGACAACAAGTCCGGTTTCGATAGCATTTCGGGTGCACATGTCAAGTATCGATAACGATAGCACACTTAATTAGTTCGATAGTCGGGGAAATTGAGTTGTCGGCAACAGGTTCGCGACGCTCATCGACTGACACGAGCAGGCCAAACAGTTTTCAAACGGTAAACGGCTGCTGGCCGAAGTGGGCGACCACCAAACTAACGAGTGACCTAAGAACGAATGCGTATCACTGATTGGCTGCGAGGGACGAGAGCGGACAACACAGCGAGAACGATAGCGATAGCGTGAGCGAGAGCGAGAGCGAAAGAGAGCGACAGATGCACAAACAACACAAAAACAGTGGACTGGACGTGTGGACAAACGTTTGAACACTAAATGGCCAGACGCGTTGCCTGGATTCCGAATTCGAATCCGCATCGCAGTCGAAGTCGAAGCCGCCGTCTGACTCCGAGCTCTTAGTTGCTGTGTCGGAGTCATCTGCCAAGTCACCCTCCCCCCTACACCAACCCGACAAACGGCCACTCAAAACCTGTGCGGAAGGTGGGCCCAAAACATGCCGAACGACAAATGCACATCGCGAATCGGGCGCATCGCGACCAGCGCCGATCAGCGGCAGTTGCATTTCGTAGAAAGGAGAAAGGAGTTCGTTCGCCAACAGCAGCAACTGCAACTGCAACAGCAGCTCTCCGATTCTGTCGTAGCATCAGTCACGCTGCACGCCCCCCCTCACCCAACACACCTCTTGCCATCCACAACAATGTTCGTCCAGCCACCTTTGGCAAATGCAAAAAAAAGAATTCCTGCTAATTAAATGCATGATCATCGCTCAAAAATACACCCCAGCCACACGAAAGCAACCAGAGTCAAGAACGTATCTCATCACAGCTCAATTTGAGATGACAGCGTGACACGATGCGACACGACGTGACTTGTTCTCTAAATAAATTCAATATCTTTAATTTTCAAATTTAATGAAAATTTTATTTAAATCTCGTTCATATGTTTTATTTAATGATCTAACAGAGAGTCCATTAATCTAAGTGTAAATGAAGATTTCATTTATCATTTAATTATTAAAATAATTTAAATTTAGTTCTCTAAGTATACAAAGATTTCAATTTAATTTAAATGTATAATAAAAAATAATTAAATTACAAACATTTGGTCTACAAATAATATATAAAATAAAAATTAGGATTAGTAACTTATGTGAAGTATTGATAAGAGTCAACAGTGAGAAGGTGAAAGATAGAGAGAAAGAGGACAAAGGATGAAAAACATATTTTTCAAAATTTATTTCACAATATTAATAATTTTAATCAGACACATATATTTCAGCTTTAACGTAATCGCTTCGTGTCACGAACTGCAAGCAGACGGCAGCATATTTCGATCCGAGAGAGAGTCCGATTCAGAGTCAAAGTCATAGCTGGAGTCCGTGACGTTATTTTTTTTTTTTGGGGGCCTCGTCATCGAAGCTGAGCACCGTAGTAGGCTCCAGCTGCAGCTAAACACATACACTCGCACACAAACACACCTACGTGTTGTTACAAACGTACAAAAAAAAGCACACCTTTAACTTTAATCGTAAAATAAACAGGAAGACTTATACAGTAAACACACAAACACACACACATAGACAGCAAGAGAAAACTTATCACAAGTCAGCAGCAGAAGCAGCAGCGAAACAGGTTAAGAAGTACCGCTAAGCGGGAAGAAGCAGCAGCAGTAAGAAGCAGCAACGACGACAACGAGCAGCGCCGCAACCAGCCCCATAAGCAAAAAGGTCAACGAACGTTCTTAGCGAAGAAGAATGGAATCAAAACACAAAAACACGAAAAACTGAGCATGCCAGAAAGAAAGAAGAGAGAGAGAAAGAGAGCGAGTGAAGCGAGAGCAATCAAGAGCCAATCAGCAGCGCGCCCAAAGAGCGTAAAGAAAGTGCGCACAGAGAAAGCTAAAAAAATGATCAGCAAACAAATTAAGAGAGCACTCAAATGTCTCCGCACAACACAGTGAAGAGTATGCTCGCGCATTAAGAGCGAAGCGCAGTTAAACAATCAAAATTCATGCGGTATTCATTTTGTAAAGTATTTTTATGAAAATAACCTGAACGAAATGTATTTTTAGCAAGAATTTCTTTTCAAAATGAATGTGCATCAAAAGCTACGATCAAAGAGCGGCACAGACAAAGAGAGGCAAGCATTGTTGGGCGTTGGGGCGTTTTACATATATTTTGTAACTGTAACTATAACTGTTGCGAGAGTGCCAAAAGAAACTGAAATTCTTGTTATATTGCTCAATATTTGGTAATACGCACGCACACAATTAAAACTTCAAAAATATACACACACACAGCCAGAGACAGTGACAGAGATGGGCATAGAGAGAGATAGACAGAGAGAGAGACGTGCAAAAGCCATTGAAAGTAGCGGTATATTGACGAAATTTCTGAGACGAGTAACAAGCAAAGCTCATTGACCTCCAACGTTGTCGTCGACGTCGCCGTTGTAACTGTGTAATAAGCTTTTGTAGACAACAGCTGCAGGAGCTAGAATTTCTGCTGCTGCTGTTGCTGTGTGCGTGTTGGTGTGCGGGTGTGTGTGACCATATTATTTGATTTCTTACTTCCTTAACACATATTTTACGTTTCAATAAAACATACATACATATGTTGCAAATATTTTTCCAGCTATCTCTTTCTCTTTGCTGATCAACGCAAGCGAATAATTTCATTTGCCACAACAAAATCACGATGACACTTGAAAAGTTTGCACGAACCAAAGCAAATTATTGCCAACATCGCTTTTAACATTTTGGCTGTCAATTGTCTGCAACATTTATCCTGTTGCCTTTCGGGTCTAGTCTGCTAAAATAGTCTGCAGCATTGGACACATTAGTAGTAGTAGTAGTAGTAGTAGTAGAAAAGAGCAGCGCTGATTGGTCAACCAATTTCCAGAGCGACATGCTCTCATTGGCTGTGTCCGTTTTCTTCCCTTTGCGACGTCCTTTTGTGCGGTGTCCGTTTCTCGCTTCATCAGTTTCTTGTTTTTTTTTTTTACTCTTCGTAATGAGGGTCGTCAAGATATATAAGTAATGTTGCTTTAGCCGGTTATTTTTAACAATAAGCATTTATTAATTAATTATTTGTATAGTTTTAGTAGATTTGAATTAATATGCAATGCTAAACTGATTTGCTGATTTCTGAACTAAATAATTCAGTTTTTTAGTTGATTATGGTTTTAGTAGCTACTGTATTACTACTAACATTATATAAACAATTAATATGTATTATTTTAATAATATTAGTAAGAGTATTTTTATTATATAATTCTCTTTGATTATTATGTAAGAATTTTAAAGAGCATACAAAACGAGCCGACAACATATTTTTTTTCCAAAATAAATAAGAACTTGCTCATTTCCCACAGGGACACACAATTTCTTGAATGGATTGTGGAACCAGGACGAAACAGTTTGGGGTATAAATAGAGCCAGTCGGATATTAAAGTTCCTAGTTTCAAACTGATTGTCAAATAGAACGCATTTGTGAATAAATTGTGAATGTGTGAAGTGGTAAATTGAAAAGACAAAATAAATGTTAACTAAAAATCCAAACGACCAGCATATTTGTTTTATTTATTTATTAATTTAATGTCGGCTAATATCAGTCGATGCAGAAATAAATTAAAAATAAAATGTATTTCTTAAATTTTGTTAAACATATTGTTTGTTTTTTTTTTTTAATTTTGTTGACGTATTGGAGGAAAGTCAACCGTGATAAGAAGTTTAATATTGCGTTCTTAATGATAGTTATATAAAATTTTTTTGATAAAGTCTATTTAATACATAAAAATTCAGTAGCTTTTATTTATGTCTGGACGATGACTTAACAAATGAAAATGAATCATTTTAATATAATTGTTTAAAGTTTAATTACAATAAACAAAAAATTTCGCAATTGTAATTTAATTTTATTTATTTTATTATGATTGGCTTTTATGTGTTTTTTTTATTAACTGTTTACTTTTTTAATTTCGACTAATGCTACTTGACATCAAATAAATAAAAATTGAATACAAAAAGTAAAAGTGATTCTATCAAAAAAATGCTCAATGTATAATAGTGGTTTGATTGTATTACTGGTTAAGTTTATTGATAAATAGAGGGCAATAAAGCAATAAAAAGAGGAGGCCACATTCACACCGAAGACCACATACCCTTTCATCTGCCCGCAAGATATATTTATTCTATAGTTGATTATAAATTTAAAAAACCCCGTTTGTTGCTGAGTCATCTTTGTGTTATGGTCAGTTCTGACCAATTTCTCACTGTTGCATGATTAGTTACAGTCACTATAGTACACTAAAAAAAAAGGAAAACTGTATGTTAGAAAATTGCGCCAAGGGTTACTTATATTATTATTAAAAAAAATTTTCAAAAACTTAAGTTTGTAGCTAAAAATCAAAATTTTTAATTTTTTGTTCGTACATTTTTCCAAATTTATAAAAAAAATATTTCTGATTTACGAAATCATTTTTCAAATAGACGCACATACAGAACTCTTGCTTTAGGTTTTTTGTTACTAACGTTTAAAATTAAAGATTTCACATCTAGATTTTTAAATTTTAAGATAGTTTTTTCCTGAGTGTCTTTTTACTTTCGCTCTTCTATTTTGTTTACATTTTCAATCGTTATTAAAAAGGCTTGTCAGTTGCATCAGGTCTCATATAGGCATAAACAAATAAAATCGTCGTTCTGCTATTAATAAATTATTATGTGCTATTATTATGCTGTTAAGCTATCAAAATGCTGATTACGCCATATTCATAAAACCCTTTCCGTATTTTCAATGGTATAAAAAGAAATGACATTTGAGACTTGTTTCAGTGTTAATTAAGTTGTGGCTATTAATTCTGGTCCTTTCTTCTTAGCCGTCTGCGCATTAACCTATTTTTCAGCTGCTCAAATTACAATTGTCTAAAATCCGTTCAAGAAAATAATTCAAGGAAGAAAAATACACAAATAAATATCTTAAATTTAGCCTATAATTAAATATTAGCCATGCGCAGTTTAATTAAAACTTATTAACATATTTCAACGCAATTTTAAAGGTAATTATTAATTAAAAATATTTAAATATTTTTGTGTTGTAAGTGCCCAATTAAAATTCTAGATGGATTGCTAAAGATCGTCGCAAGTGTTTAGTGATATATGTTATATAAGTTATTTCTCAGTTGATGTTTTTAAATATTTGTTGTTTGTTTTAATTAATTGTCAATGCATGACAAAATGCAGTTCAATCAGTTTCGAATAGTTTCAGACAGGTGCGCATTTTGGATGCGCAGATATAGTTGTTATATATACTATATGAACAATGTATCCGATTGCAATGATAATCATTAAATTGACAGCATTTTGAAACAATAGAACGAAATACCAGCATAAACAATTAAATAGCGCTCAACATTTAAACGGAATTTTGTTGTCGAATCTGAAGCGTCGATCTATCATGTCCAAATACGTATATACATATGTGTATATATATACAACAACAATTGTTGCATGTTGCAATCGCAATGGACGGACAATCTGTTAACACGCGCATTTCTCTTGTCAATGGGTTCATTATAATTACCGTAAATATTTTTGTGGGCCCACCACATATAAAAGACGAGTGCGGCAAGCGTTCAATTCACACAGTTCCCAAAATTGCCAAACGTGAAAATTGTCCAAATATTTGTGCAGTCATAATTAAATAGGTCTGACAAAAAAAAAAAAAAAAAAAGCAAAAAAAAAAACCCCTTTTTTTAACACTTACACCCCGAAGACCTGTGGCGCTCAACGAGGTTAATACCAAGACCCCAAATCAAACACTAGCCGGGCACCCTACGCCCTACGCCCAACACCCTGTTTTCACAGCTGGCCACGTTTCCCAGCCCAAATACACAATTGATTCGCCGCGTCGTTGTCGTTCCACTGTACTCTTTCCGCTTTCCGCTTTTCATTTCCAATTAGAATGAAGCCCCACAATGTCGCTAGCTAATGTCCAAGTTGTCTAAATTTTCAGTCAGCGGTCGACGTTCCAATTTGCCATTTGAATCTGACACACAAAACTTGACTAAAACCGACTAAATCCAATCTGTTCCTCTGGCAGATAATGGCGCCCATGTAGCAACGATTACCGCAGTCCGAGCAACAGTTTTCACCAAAAAGACGCCCAAAAAGACGCCCAGTCGGATCTGATAAAGGATAATACCCAACTCTACTTTTAGCTGCAAACAACTGTTAACACCCACACACTCACACACACACACACACAGATACACACAACTACGCACACATAAATATCAGTTGCTGACTTCATTGCAATGGACTTTCAGGAATATCGGCAAAGGGGTAAGTGACCATAAAACGCACAGCAGCAGCTTAGATACATTTGTCGCTTTGCCCAGATACAATTGTATCTCGTTGGCTTAATTTGATTTGCATACGCTCCAGCGCTAAAGGGATTTGCCCAGATCCACACAAATAACTCGAGTCGTATATCTTGATTTAATGAGTTTTCATTTAGTTGCAGTTTCATGAAAAGTGAGTCAGAAATAAATTGAATGAAATAATATTTGCTTTATATTTGCGAATCGAATTTCAGAAATTAATGAATATTCAATTCCGACGTTTAATTTACAATTGTCTATTATTTATTTGCTTTTTTTCTAATTTTCTTGAGTTGAAAAATAATTTAATTTAGTAGAATATTATTTCTAAATATTTTTTGAAATTTCAACATCTGTAGAAATATCTCTTAATTTATATAGCTCTTGATATTAATTCAGCTCTCGATTTAATAAAAGATGTAAAATAATTTGACTTTGAACTAATTTTAAGCAATTAAATTTCGGCATTCTTCAGATTTTTTTATTGATTCCCAGAAATATGGAGTGTCATAAATTTTATGGAAATACCTATCTATGATAGGCCCCTCTACAAAAAAACGTTTATTGCATAATTGGCTTGATATCTGAAGCAATCAGATTTAATGATTTATATAATCATTGGGTTCGTGGGGGGTCTGTACTTTGGCATAGTATCGACCGAATTCAAGTTCTGATAGCTTGCCAATAAAAGTCAATAACCCGACCCGAAGTAAACAATTATAATCCAGAATTTGGACAAAATTAATGATGGTATTTTGCAGGCAAGGAGATGGTCGACTATATCGCTGACTATCTGGAGAATATACGCGAGCGCCGGGTCTTTCCCGACGTGAGTCCTGGCTATATGCGTCAGCTGTTGCCGGAGTCGGCACCAGTTGAGGGCGAGTCCTGGCAAAAGATATTTGGCGATGTGGAACCGATTATAATGTCCGGGGTGACCCACTGGCAGTCGCCGCATATGCATGGCTATTTTCCGGCCCTCAACTCGATGCCGTCGCTGCTGGGCGATATGTTGGCCGATGCCATCAATTGTCTGGGCTTCACCTGGGCCAGTTCGCCGGCGTGCACCGAACTGGAAATCGTTGTGATGAACTGGCTGGGCAAGATGATTGGGCTGCCGGATGAGTTTCTTCATTTGAGCAACAATTGCCAGGGCGGCGGTGTGCTGCAGACGACGGCCAGCGAGGCGACACTTGTCTGCCTGCTCGCTGGACGCACTCGGGCCATCCAGCGTTTCCACGAACATCACTCTGGCTATCAGGATGCCGAAATAAATGCCCGCCTCGTGGCCTACTGCTCGGACCAGGCGCACTCGAGCGTGGAGAAGGCGGCACTCATTGGTGAGTCCTGTTGAATCGTGAATCGTAAGCCGCTTAAGTAACAACACCCATCCATCTATCCATCCATCCATCCATCCATCCTTGCACCCACAGGACTCGTGCGTATGCGCTACATTGAGGCTGACGAGGACTTGTCCATGCGGGGCAAACTGTTGCGCGAGGCCATCGAGGACGACATTAAGCAGGGCCTGGTCCCATTCTGGGTAAGTCTGCACTTGTCTTCTCTGTCCTGTCTCTCATTGTCTTGTCTTGTCTTGTCTTGGCTTGTCTTGTCTTGTCTTGTTAAAATTAATTGGCCGTCGCCGTTGCGCAATTAGGCGCTGAGTGGATTTGTGGGCCATCAGAAGTAGCTGGAGCAGCTGAGGCAGCAGCTGGGTCTATTACTAATTCTCTCTTTTCCCACCGGAGCTAATTAATAACCATCAGCACTTGGGCTGATTCATAGATTTGTACCTGGTAGCGTGTCAGATACAATTTCAGGCTCTCTTATTTGCGTCACCCCCTTTTCGACATTTGTTTGCGCTTAACTGGCCACTTGGGTCTTAACTCGATCTCTTAGCTTATTTATCTATTTCTATATTCATTTATAAATACTAAATATTTGTTTTATTTTTGGCCCGGTTGGGTTTCTTTCTGTGTTTCCGCCAAGCGGGGCAGCAATTTTTTCTTAAATATCAACTTTTTTAATTCATGTTTATTTAATGTTAAATATTTAATTTATTTTTTTTTTATCGTTTTGCATTTTTTTGTGTCGATTCTTATTCTTATTGTCACTAATTAAAATAATTAAATCTAATGTGGACCAAAAATAGTTCACAATGATATTTAAAAGAAATTTAAATTTTAAAGTAAAATTTTAAATTAAATTACATAAAATTAAAAGTGAATAATTAAGTTTTAAAAAAGATTTTAAAGAAATTTAAATTGAAAACTAACATTACAAATTAAACTATATAAAATTAAAAATAAATAATTAAAATAAAATAAAAATTAAATTAATTAAAATTTAAAATAGCCCTTAAAAAAATCAGAGAAACTCAATCAATGTCTTTAATTTTTTTAGTTAATACAAAATTTTAAACATTATTATTCTAATTGCATATTTTAATATCTTAAATTTATTAAATGCTGTTTTTAGTGATTTAAAAAAAAATCGATCAACATGAAAATAACTCTCGAATTAAATTGTTTTACAGGTGTGTGCCACACTCGGCTCCACGGGCAGCTGCAGCTTCGACAATCTGGATGAGGTACGTAGCTAGATGCGAATGCAGCTAGAAGAGTCGTCAACAAATTAAGCTACAATTCATTTCACACACACACAGATCGGCGTCGTGTGTAGGGAGTACAACCTGTGGCTGCATGTGGATGCTGCCTATGCGGGCAGCGCCTTCATCTGTCCGGAGTTTCGCACCTGGCTGCGTGGCATCGAGCGGGCCGATTCCATCGCCTTTAATCCCTCCAAGTGGCTGATGGTGCACTTTGATGCAACAGCGATGTGGGTGCGCGACAGCACCGCCGTGCACCGCACCTTCAATGTGGAGCCGCTGTATCTGCAGCATGAGAACTCCGGGGTGGCCGTCGACTTTATGCACTGGCAAATACCGCTAAGTCGCCGCTTCCGCGCCCTCAAGGTGTGGTTTGTGCTCCGATCGTTTGGCATCAAGGGACTGCAGCGTCACATACGGGAGGGTGTCCGTCTGGCGCAGAAATTCGAGGCTCTGGTGCTGGCCGATCATCGCTTCGAGCTGCCGGCCAAGCGGCATCTGGGTCTGGTTGTGTTCCGGATACGCGGCGACAACGAGATCACCGAGCGGCTGCTCAAGCGATTGAACTATCGGGGCAACCAGCACTGTGTGCCCTCCTCGCTGAAGGGACAATATGTTATCCGGTTCACGATCACCTCGGCACAGACAACACTCGACGACATCGTCAAGGACTGGATGGAAATTAGGCAGGTGGCATCCATGGTGCTCGACGAGATGAACATCACAATTGCGAACCGCGTCTATCTGAAGGGTAAACACTGGGCCCTTCCAAGTTACTGAATCGCCTGCGTTTCGTTTCGTTCCGTTTCGTTTCGGTTTTATTTAGTTTTCGTTCGTTTCGTTTCGTTTCGTTCCATTTCGTTTCGTTTCGTTTTATTGTAGTTAATTGTTGTATTTAGCATTAAACACTTTGATCTACCCAACAGTAAAATTTCATTACTTAGCTTTAATTATAATCTGCAAACATATCTGCTCGTCAGATACACAAATTTCACTATTTCTTACCATCTAGATATAATATCTGATCGGAGAGAGACTTAAAAGTATCTGAATTACTAAGTATACCATACTGAAAACCAAAATAGATTATAAAGAACCTATGACACGATAGATACATTATATGTTAAATTATCTCTTGATCGCTAAAGTATCTGTCAAATATACACAAATGTATCATATAAATATATACAAATATCTTCCTAGCCGTACTATCATTACAGATACAAAAGTATCTGTCTTTCAACAAAAAAAAGTCTTTACATCCAGTCTACTATCTGTGAAATATCTATAATTAAATTTCCAGAAAGTCTTGGGCCAGACTATTAGTATAGATACAAAAGATTTGTTGAAGAATGTATCTTTTATTTTTTGGTTTCACTGATACTCGATACAATTTACTCGATACTCAATATTATTATTGATACCTAAGTATCTTTCATTTAGCATTAGTTGTATATTCAGATTATTTATTAGAATATATCCCTTTGACCGGTATATCATTGTAGATACAAATGTATCTACGAATTGTAAAATAACCTTTACAGTTTGTTTTGGACTGCATCCATTCAACTTAATGTTTATTTCGATTTTGCAGTTACTCCAAAATTTAGTTACTTGATAGTTAAAATAAGTGACTTTCCAGCAGCACTTATTTTATAATAAAAAATTATGTATTTCCCGCCTACCTTCTAGATCCAAATGTATCCGTACAAATTATGTAAATACCTTTTCTTTTTGTTTTCCTTATTTTTTGGAATGTAAACATTTTATTTAAGATTTATTTTGATTTCACAGATACTCGAAAATGTTGTTAGTTGATATTTGGAGCCAGTTCTTAAATTAGATTAAGTTTTTATTGTTTAATTTCAATCATGCAACATAGATACCAAGGAGAAGAGCGAAGCCTTTGGGTCAAGTTTGCTGTTATCGAATTCACCATTGTCGCCGAAGGTGGTCAATGGCTCCTTTGCGGCAATCTTCGATGCCGACGAGTTCCTGGCCAAGACCTATGCTGGCATACGCATAGCGGTAAGTGGAGCAGCTCCAGCTGCTGACTAAATACAGTATTTGGCTAAAATATGTGGCTTACAGCACCAGGAGTCGCCATCGACACGTCGCCGCGTCCGTGGCATACTCATGTCTGGCAAACAGTTCTCGCTGGACTCGCACATTGATGTGGTGGCTGTGGTGCCCACCACCACCACCATGAACCAGGGTGGCGATAAGGGACGTGATTCTGTTGCCGGACAGGGGGAAGCTCGCGCTCAGGCGAGCATCAGCGAGGACAACGAGGAGTCCGCCGCGGAAGGTATGAAGCACAGGTAGCGTAGTCGCCAGCTTAGTTCTATTGCCAGAGATTGCTCGAATGGCTTCCCCCTTTAATATATGGAAAGAAATAATCTTTACTATTTCATTCTCAAATTGACAATTGATTTGCTCGTTCTCGTCAAACCAGAAAATGAGCTGCTGCAGCTGACAAACTTTAACTCGAATATCCATTCCCAATCCAAGTCCAACTCCAACTCCAACTCCAATTCCAACATCCAGAATCATAATCACAATCACAATCTCAACGCCTCCACGCCAGCCAATCACTTTCGACCCATCACATTGCTCACATCGTCTCCGCCGTCGGACAACAGTCGGGATGTGGATGTCGGTGTGGACATTTATCATGGCAAGAAGTTTTTGGAGCCCCTTAGCAGCCTCATCGGGAACAGTTCATTCACCAGCAGCATTTGCCATATGCCCACGCCCATGACGACGCCGACGTCACCAGGTGACTGCGGGGACGACGACTGGCCAGCGAGGACCTTAAGCCAGCTGCTGCTGGAGCGTTACGCCAACTCCTCCTCCTCGACGGACAGCAGCAGCATCAGTCTGGCCAGAGCTGCCACGCCCACCCTGAGCAGGCTAAGCAGCCTCAATGAATTGGCCTCCCCGCTGCTCGGTTCCTTTGCCGCATCCCAATCGCAGCCGCTGCACTCGGCTCTGGGCGCATCGAAACTCAGTGATTCGGATGCGACCATCTGCTCGGCTGCCTCATCGCTGGAGTCCCTATAAATAATTTCAAATAAACTATATACATATATATAATTGATAGAGTTTAGACAAATCATAGTTCACTGCTGTGCAATCAATCAATAATGTTAACTATCGTAGTACCGATTCAAAGCTTCTATATAAATATATATATATATCTATATAAACATCCTAACTCTTATCCAATGTAAGATACTATATCCAACCAAGCAACTAAAAGCGTTGAGTTTAATTTAAATATTGGCCAGAAACCACTCAACAAACACCAAAATAAATTACCTATTATCGATACGTATATATTTATTACCATTTAACTGTATCTCTACTTACTATGTACTTACCAAATCCTATATACATACATAGATGTTAACTTATTTTACTATTTGTTGTGAATAAAATTTCAGCGTTAAAGTTAAAAACAACCATCGAAAGTTTTTAAATCAAGTATCAAAAATTTTAAATCGGCTTAATTCAATTTAAATATTTATTTATTTGTTTGATATATTCGATTAACATAACAATATAAATTAAATGCAAAATAATTAATATTAAAGCATATTAAAATTAAAATTTAAAAATTAATTTTTAATTAATAAAATTTCATTGAAAAATTCAATTCAAATAAAAGTATAAATTAAAATAGTTGGATGAATTGAAGATGTTATTCACGAAACAATAAATGGAGTTCTTAATGATAGGACTCGATGACTCCGAATTGCAGATACATATATATACAGTAATATATTTTTAATTAATTTATGGGATTAACTTCTCCGATGCTAAAAATAAAAGAAATAAACATACACACGTCAAACTCCAAATGGCCAAATGCCAATACAATTTTGCCAATTTTAACAGCAATCGCAATAAAGAACAGTGCAGCTTAAATAGCAGTTAATTGCTCCACTGTAATCCGGGCAATTACTAGTCACTGGTTGGTGGATTTCCACGCCGGTAGGCTTCAAACCTTCTTGGGAAACCACTTCTTATCCGGTTTAGCACAGAAAGGCCAGAATTGCAAAATTCATAAATGCAACTGGCTTCACTTGATTCATATTCTCACGAGACACGGGTAAAGAAATAGATTCACGGAAACACAACGTGCCAAAACTGGCCTAAATGTGCCGTTATACCTAACATAACCTCTCCGATGTGTGTGCGAGATATACTTTAATTGTATTTCCCTTAACCACACATTTCTGCTTTATGTGCAAGCCCAAAAGTATGCAATGCATTTTATTTGTCTGTCCTTTCGGTCAGCCTAGAAGTATGCAATGAAATATTTGGTAAATTGCTGCTAATAGGTGAATATAATAAAATTTAAATAAAATGTAGCTCGAGATGATGCAATTCTTTTAATGTATATATATATAATTTAAATATAATATTTCTGATATGATTATTTAATATCTTTGAATTTGTAACTATAATTTTATTTTTAAATTTATGTTTTTTAAGTAATAAATTTCTGTTATGCTGCTAATATTCGCAACATAGCATATATGGCAATATATCTGCTAGCTACCTTGACACATAACACAAAGTTGTTAGGTGATTTTTGGGCAGCTAAACTAATTATTTGAATTTTAGAAACCATGTAAATGGAATAATGATTTGCAAATAACTTGTTATACTACTTGTTTTATCCCTTGTAAGCGATCGCAGTTGTTACAAGCGTAATATCAGGTGGAAATTGATGGCTCACGGTCACGACATTATTACAACAAACTACAACAACCTAAAACTAAACATGAATACCAGGTAATTAATTGTGTATGCACATTTCACAAATTTTATTTACTGACGCACTAATAAATCAATCAATAGCTATTTTCAAGAGCCGTGTTTGACATTAATCTTCAACGGCGCCTCCGGGTGAACAACATGCTTTACAATTTGATAGTGGGTCTGCATATAGATCGATAGCAAAAATATGATAAGGAAGTCGTAGAAGAGTATGACTGTGCCCAAGAGATAGTCATTGATCCGCATCTCTGCAAAGCGGCCCCCGTTAATTGTTTGGCCATGGTACATGATAAACTAGCGAGCAGAAGGCAGATTGGTATTCCACAATTTCAACTTGATTGAGTCAAACTCACCATTAGAATTATGTAAGTTACGAGCAGTTCGAACAATATATAGGAATACTGTGTGTGTGTCAGCAGGTGCAACACTATCAAAAAGATGGACGCAATGAGGAACACAAAGGACACCACAAACAATACAACAATATCCAGCGTCAGATCGTGCTAATGAAAAACAAAAAAAAACAATCACTTTTCCGCAGTTATTTTTTCGACTTACCGGAATAAGGGCGCCCAGCAATAAGAATATGAACAACAGGATCACACAAATGGCAAACCACAGGAGTAGTTCGGGCCACATTGGCTTAACCACCAAAGCAAACAGGCCAACGATAGCAAATTCCACCTGAAACAATTCCAATTAGAAAGCAGTTGTGAAAATGGCGATAATTTGCACAACTTACACTGAATATAGTCATTATCCAATTTAAGCCCGTGATAAAGCGCGACTTCTCAACGAATATGAAGATAAAGACCAGAATTATCGATAGGAAAATGAATATTAGACTAATCCATTCATATTTCAAATATGCTTGAGCGTCATCCTGCCTGCAGTTAAGGCGACACATGTCTGGTAATAGATACCTGATTCTACTATATGCCAGTTGCAGTCACTCGAACTTACGTTAAATTGATGACGAGCCACTGAATCAGCGCCAAAAGCAGCCAAATGAGGGTTACTCCATAGACAATTGCGGAAAATTTGCGACGGGCTCGCTGATAGGACCCAACCCGATCATCCATTTTCCCAAAAACAACTAACGGCTTTCTGTCATTTGTTTACAAATAATTTAGGCATCTCTACCTAAAAAGGTAAATTTATTTCTTACTAATAAATCAGCTGTCATTTGAGGCATTTTTGATAGATGAGCTTAGCTTAAAAGTTTGCTGACCCACGCTGGCAATGCTGCCATATATTTTATTCATTTATTTAAAAAAAAATAATAGTATAAAAATAAGTGAATAAATTCTAGTTCCACTAATTCAAAACTCGTAAAATTAATTTTAATGGATACGATAATAAATTGTTCAGGTGAGGAGACTCCACTCTGAGCACAAAGATTTTTTATAAAATATAAACAGTCAATAATTAGATACATATGTAAATTCTTGTCATATTAACTAATAATATTATATAAGTGTGTACACATATACATATAATCGCTAAGCAAATATATAATGTAATAATACAAATATGTATATAAAAATACATACATATGTAATATAAATAAAAATGCATTTAATGCAGATCACATTTAGCAGTAGTTTTAAATTACTGGCAAATTGCCATAATATTCGCCTTATATTCGCTTAATATTCAAAATTCTTAATATATAATTCAACAGAAATTATAAAACATTATCTTTTTTCTAAATGTAAACATGAAAATTTAAAAGGCGGATTGCAGAGAATTCCAAATTAATATTAAATTAAAGCTGAGTTTACAATTTTGGCTTGTATTTTATGTTTGATTTAAATTTTGAAAAATAGTTTAATAGATTTTAAAAAAGGGCTTATGAATAAAAGTTTAAGTTAGAAATTTAATTATATAAACTTAAAAGGGAGTAACTCAACTAAAAATTTAAAGACTGTAAAATGCTAGCTTGAAAGTCAATCATGTTTATATTATTATATATATTTTATATTATTATTTTAATTGAATTTGAAATTTTAGAGAAGTAATTCACAACTATATTTAAGCGACAAAGGTGGCATTTACCTATGTGTATTAATTTTGTATTAAAGTTGAGTCAAACTTGTCGTTGAAATTAAATAGGATTTAGCAATGGATCCGGTTGGGCGTGAAAAGGAGCGGGCTATTAAAATTCTAGTGAGGAAGACCTATAAAGTGATGATATTGATGCTACTTATTGGCCAACTACAGGTCTTCGTTGTAATGGAAATGTATGTAAGGCGAATCTTATGACATATGTATATATATATATTATATATGACTTGATATTTGTGCAACCGCAGCGCCTTTATCAAAGAATTTCTGGAGTTAAATTTCTACTTCAGTCTGGTGAATTTTTTTGTTAGTACTATATCGATGCAGCTGTATGTGTTCTTCTTTCACATCCTCGAGCAAAACTCAAAGTGGAAACGTATCTTGGCCGAAATTTGGACGGTAAGCAACTTCTTATACATGATGAATAACAAATGCACTCTTAAACTTCCCTACAGTACGAGGTGAACACCCTTTCGATAATGAAGCGCGCCAAAAGAGCGCCCTACATTAGCTTCATGGTATCCTGGGTGCTGACCTTCATGGTGATGGGCATCAGTGTGATGTACGGCAACATGGCAGTGAGGCATCGTCACGGACTCTTTGTTAGTGATCTCTCTGCCGATGGCTGGAGTCGATGCTGAGATTGGTGTTAATTGTTGTTTCCTCCCATTTTTCAGATGTCCCGGCGCAATCTCATTCGTTGGAGCGAGCGAGTATTTGTGTTAAACTGCTTTGGAATCATTCTGTGCTCCGAAATGAAGCGGGTCAACATTGAGTTCCCAAGCCTCTTCATCTACACTTCGATGGCCAACATTGTAAGGCAAGGCATTGAGACCCAAAATAATACTAGCTGAATATGGCCCATGAAAACGTTGACAAATTAAACGATGGCAAATTAACAGGGCTTGCTAAAAGTTAACACAGCTTTTCTTAAAATTTCAGCAATTTATTTGAGGAAAAGTTTTCCATCAAGTTCACTAGTTGAATTTCTGACGATTAACATTTAATTTGTATAATCTTCTCCAGGAATATTGTCTCTTACTTTGCTTGCGCCTCTGAGAGTAAAAGGAGCTTTTAGAATTGAAATATTTTCTATATATATATGTAAAATACCGTAAAAGCTTCAGCGCATGCGTACAGATTTTGGCAAGCCCCGTTACAAAACATCGAGATTTCCTATATAAAGACACACTTCGCTGACTATTGCCAGTGTGTTGAGCATTAAAAAGCTTTTATTTGCTGTTGGTTGAGTAGCGTGTGAAAGCACAAAAGCTCTGTTCGTGTTCATCTGAAAGCTCGTATTTGAAATCAGTTTATAAATTGAATCACTAACATTAACAGATTAACCCTCTAGTGCCCAAGACCTACATAAAGATCAAAAAGGCTGTTTTGCCATTTTTGTATTTTAATTTCAGACATTTTATTACCAAGTGCAAACAATTTATATATAATTTTTTTTAATATTTATTTTGTCCGCTTTTGACCAATTTCTCAATTTCCCAATGTGCCACATTCAATTAGTTTTATTGGGCCAAAATACATTTGATTAAATAGTTTAAATTTCCTGCTGCAGTTTGTGGTAATATTTGCAGCCTCGATACGCAAACCGAACTTTTACCAATTGGACAAAATCGGCGATCACATACTTATCGGCCAGCTGTACTATCTGAACTTCTATGCACTCTATATGGGATACGTGTGGCTGACGTCGGCCACTATTCAACTGGCTGGTTGGAATATAAGTCTTACACAAGGCTCTTAGACCGGCCTCACAGAGTTGCCACTCAAATCCAGGCGCATGCGCTGCAAAAGTCCCAACAGCTGTTTTACACACACACACACACACACACACGCATGCACATTCACACATTCGCACATTGTTTACGGTTCTCAGTTGCAAATGCAAATCAGGAACGTTTTGCTGCCTCGACTTACGTCAGAATCGTCGCGGCGCTCGGTAAACATTTTGGTTGCTTTCTGTTCCACTTTTGTTAGATGCCAACGCACGTCGTGTTCTCAGTTGGCCAAGTTGGCCTCGTCTTAATCGTTTCAGTTTTCGTCGCTTGAAAATCGATAAAAGTTTTCCTAACACCAAAAAAAAAAAAAAACAAACCAACTACAAAAAGATATGTAAATAATATAAAACATAAAGTTTTTGTACAAAATGTTCGCGTTTCTTTTTGGCAAACGTACGTTGTATTCCGAGTACAATAATAACGAATTCATATCAATTACATACCGTTTCATACAAGTGTAAATACAAAATACAAAATACATACATCTGTACATCTGTGAAAATGTATACATCAAAATGGTGCCAGTGCTGATTGGATGTGTGAGTGCGCTTTTTGGCCTTTAATCTTGGCTGGTCTAAAACGAATACACTTTAATTTCAATTTGTGCCGTGTCAGCGACTAATTTATGCGTAAGGAGGAAACAAATACAGACGGGCAACACGCACACACACACACACAAACACACACACTTACATAGCATACATGTGCGTTGTTTGTTTTGAATATTTGTTTACAATACATTTGTATGTGAAAAATTATGTTTGTATTAACATTTAGGATTAATATAAATAACAATCTGTTTAGTGTTTATGTATAAAGTTTTAGACACAGCTTCAAGTGGTGTGTGTATTATTATAATTAATATGTTTTGTTGTTGTAAATGTTGTCGTTGTTGTTGTTGCACATAAGGCCAATACAAAGGCAGCAGCCCCTCCATTCGGGGGCTGTTCATTAATTTTCTTCTTGTGTTTCTTGACGGTTTTAGTGGGGCGCCTCCGTAACGGGATGGGTGCTGCTGCTGCTGCTTGAAGGTAAAGCGCACACTGCAAATGTCAGGGAAAATAAATGTGATTAGCTTCAATAATTAATTGGCTCCAAAATGGATCCTAGAGAAATACGACTAACTATCTATACTTCTAACTACAGTTCTGACATCAGCATTTACAGTTGGGCTATAAAGCATATTCTTAAAATGAACTGAACACGATTTGTATCTAAATTAATAATTTTTGGCAAATATACCACAATTATGCAACAATGGATTACCTTTTCTTAAACTAAATCTGCTCAGCACATGTTTGCATATTTATATAATTATACATATGTATATGTATAAGTTTGTATACGTGCACTTATGTTGCATGTGGTTGTTTTTGTTGCCTTAGAGATATGCGTAATTTTAGGTTCAACAAGTTGCCTTGCTGCATTTTGTTTTGTTGTGGAATTTGTGTCTGTGTATCAATTGTAAAGCGACACTGTAAGAAAAATAAAAATTTATCATCGTTGAAAAGTGGCACATTCGAATATATAATTAGTTTTGTAACGCTTTAGAACATGTGTTAGCAAAACCGATCCCAAAACCACAATTGGCAACCAAAACCGCAAGACAAAAACAAAATTGTTAACAATCAAAATATAATCCGGCTTCCCTTGAAATATGTATCAATTATTCCTATTGCAGTTCTAAAGGGTAAATCATGAAAAATATTTTGGCAAAGCGTTGAACAGATAATAAAAGCTTGAATTGGGGGTGTTAATTAAAATTGGCAAAATTAACATATTAGTTGTTTTTTTTTTTTTAAGCCACATAGAATCAGACAAATTTAGCTATGTTGACTGGACTGATGATTATCGTGAGTTTGCCCAAAAATGTGTAGATCTTGGCCAAAATTAAATGCTTAGTGTAATGAGTGTGTGTGTGTGTGGTGTACTTAAGGCTAAGGTAAAAGAAATGCTAAGCACCATTTTTAATTTCTTATAAAGTTTGTTTAAAATTAAGTAACTTAAATAATATTACTTAAGTATGGTGCTCAAAATTTTCTTTTCCAACAATTAGTTAAAGCAAAGTTAAATATAGGCACAGAATTACCAAAGTTACTTAATTAGTTATTTGAAATGTAATTTAATTGGGAAAGAATGGTGCTCTAAACTTTAGTTTGGAAGAATTAGTTAAAGCAAAGTCAAATATAGGCAAAGAATTTCCAAGTTATATTTGTAATAATTGTATTTTGGAAGAATAAGTTAATGCAACACCAGCAAATATAGAAAAAGAATTACCAAATAACTTAAATAGTAATTTGTAATGTAATTGGGAATAGGCAAAATTAGCTCAGATAAAAAGCGTTAGGCAAGTTTAGGCTTATAAGCATATATAGCATTCTTACCGATTATAATGATGAGCAAGACGACAGCTATGACGCCCAGTATGATCATCATTTTCATGTTTGCCCACCATTGCTTGCGCTTCAGCTTGCCGGCCTGCTGCTCGAACTGTGAGGCGCCTTGTTCCAGTTGATCTGCGCGCTCCCCCAGCTCCGACAGTTTCTGATCACGTTCGAGCACCTTCTCGACGTTGACGCGCATTATGCCGACAACCTCGTCCACTTTGGCCTGTGTCTGCTGCAGACGCTTCTGGGCGGCATTGTTGTTGCTGTTGTCGAGCACAGTGGGGTTATACGACGACGACGCATTTGGCGGTGGTGGAAGTATGGGAAAGCTGTAGAATATTATACGTGTGGCGGACAAGATGGCAAAGCTCGACACACAAGCGCCACGCACGAAATTCCAAGCCCCAAAGCGCAGTGAATTACAATACTTCTGTTGACAAACTTTGGGGCCTGCAATTGTGCCTCGCACTGTGTTGATTCTATACAAGCAAGCTCCAACTGTGAATGTTGCGAGCCGCACTTACTCATTGTTTGAACCGGAAGGTGCGGGTGCCTCGTTGTTCTCCATCTTCTATGTACGTCGATAGCTCGCTTAAATGAATACTGGCTGTAGAAAGAGAGAAGTCAAATGTGAATTCAATAGAGAATGTTCTTTGTCTAATACAAGACTTCTAGTGATGGACTAGCAGACACCCATATTATTAACCATTTGAACTCCATATTATTTGAATTAGTCAGAATCTCATAGAATTTGGCTTTAGCGAGAACGAGAGATTACAAGTTATAAGTAAGAATGAGAGACTAACAAAGAGTAAGAAAACAAACAGAAAGCAATCGTTAGAAGGGCAGTTGGGGATACAGGGAAAAAGTTGTTTCGAGTGAAATATAGATTGAGTCGAGTGAGTGAGGGAAAGTCCAAAGTCATTCAGCTTAATACGACAATAATTACAGAGTCTGAGATGTGTTCGCAGTATGCCACTCTTTTCACTTTTAAAGGTTACAGGGTATACTAATAAAATCTTCTATTCATTTAAAATTTCTCAAGATACGAAGCAAATTTTAATTGTGGCGAGTGCACACACACACATAAATACACACATATGGTGACAGAAAGAGGTGCACACATTTAAAAGCTGCGATTAATTACGTTTAATTTAACACAGAGAGCACAAACACAAAAAGATATGGCAAAAAATAGTAGAATGACAAGTGGAAGCATTTCTTATCTATGCAATATTGCCCAGTGCGAAATGAATCATACAATTCCCAAACTTGGTCTAGCAGCACAAAAATAGAGATGAGCGGCCAAACAGTGATTGGCCACACTGCTCACTCAATAAGCGTTAAATAATAGAACTAGTGATGCAAACTTTCATCAGGTGCCCATTTTACCAGTGTAATTAACAGTTTACGACCGACCACTTAAACCGTGACTCTCTCCCGAAAGTGTGATTCACAAGTGACAACACTGGCAACACCAAAAAATAAAACTTGTTGCTCGTCGAACTTAGCAGCCGCTTGCCAACGCACAATATTTACATTGCGCTGCTGGCCTCGCCCTATTTAGCCAAAACACACACTCACCTGGGAAATGTTTATTGTGCGACCGTTGTGCTGTTTTTTTGCCGAGTGCCGGATTTTCCGATGCTTTTAAATTTTTCTTTTGACTTGATTACAAAAATATCAGCACGCCAACCTTGTGTTTTGCTTGACAAATTTTACAGGCTGTTAACGAAAAAAAAAAATGGTGATTGTTGTCGCATAACATGCTTATAACATTGCGTCATTCTGTGAACGCACAAATGCGTCGTGCTGCCACCCAGTGTTTCGGCCACTATCTGGCAACGCTGTATTCTGTTCTGTATTGCCGCCCAAATATCAGTTGACAATTTAAATGTTTGTTTTTCTTTTTTTGCAGCAATAATTACCGAACGGAACATGGAAAATGCATAACTCGCTTGCTTCTCGGTTGCTAGTGCGACTCCTGTTGCTGTTCGCACTGGTAACTGTAATTTCAATAGCGATTCTAACGAAATGGGGCTTTGATGAGCTGACTGCGCAAACAAACAAAGATTCGCATGCGAATCCCAGCGAGACAAATGGTTATAATTCAGCATTAAGTGCTCGCGACGCACAAATAGAGCGCCTGAAGCAGGAGGTGATCACACTGCGAGCCCAGCTACTTCTTTTACATAGCAATCGTAGTGGAAATAACAATGGGGTGCCTGGCAAATTGCCGGCAACTGGGTATTCCTCAGCCTCCGCTTCCGCTTCCTCTTCCTTGGCCTTATCTGCATTCTCAAGCAGCAACAGCACACAACTGCATCATCAGGTGGACAGCACAATTCCCTCGCTGACGCATCACTATGACTGCAGCAGCTATATACGTAAGCAGGTGGGAGCCGCAGAGATTCTGCACGGATTGCCCCTGAACAATGAGTACGAGATGATACCCTTCAATCATTTCACGTTCACGCGCGTCTATCCCATCGATCTGGGCCTCGGCAAACGGGTGGTGGAGAAGCCCATCGGCTACAGGCGGCGAGATCTCCTCGAGGCGGTCAACAAGGCGCTGGAGAGCCTCAATCGCAATCAAACCGCTCGAGCCCGCGCCAAGGGACTGACATCGGTCGAGCCGGCCAGGTACACCCTGGATGACTTTGTCGAGGGTATTCATCGGACAGAACCGACGACTGGCAGCCAGTACGAGCTTTACTTCCAGAGCATCAAACACCAGACGCATGTCGTGCGCAAGGCGCTAATCATGCGACCCTTTGCCCCCCTCCAAACAGTCCAATTGTCCGAGCTGGCTGCCAGTCCTATTGTTCATATTATTCTGCCCCTTGCCGGTCGTCTGCGTAGCTTTCGCAGCTTCATTCAGTTGTTCAAGCAACTGGCCGATCGTCGACTCCAGCTGATCGTCGTCTACTTTGGTGAGCCGGGACTGAAGCAGGCGCGAGAGATTGCAGCGGATTTGGAACGTGTACAGCTCATAGCTCTAAATGAGACATTTAGCAGAGGTGGTTCAATTATTTTTTAATCATTAATTGTATCTGACTTTTATAAGTATTTTTATTAATTTGCTGTAGCTTATCTAGTTCTTATCTTAATCTTTGAAACTACCACTACTACTTGCAGCCAAGGCTCTTCGCTTGGGTGCTGAGCATGTCGAGCCGCAGGCAGTGAGAGTGACGCAGGATGCGCTGCTCTTCATGTGCGATGTGGATATTGTGTTCACTGCCAAATTTCTAGAGCGCTGTCGCTGGAATACCTCGCCCGGCAAGAAGGTAGGTGCCTGCAATGAGACACAAGTGCGTTACTAACTAAGCTGCATCTTAGGTTTATTACCCAGTTGTGTTCAGCCTTTACAATCCGCACGTGGTGTACACGCTGCAGGGAAAGGCGCTGCCCAGCGAGGAGGAGCAGCTGGTGATCTCGAGGGACACGGGCTTTTGGCGCGATTTTGGCTATGGCATGACGTGTCAGTATCGCTCCGATTTTCTGCAAGTACGCGGCTTCGATGAGGAGATCATTGGCTGGGGCGGCGAAGATGTGATGCTCTATCGCAAGTACGTGAGATCTAAAATCAAAATCATACGCGCCACAGATCCGGGCATCTTTCATCGCTGGCATCCAAAAGTAAGTCGCCCACAAATGAGATTCTATCAACATATCAATTGTATACATGTTTTTTTTTTGGATTTTCACAGATCTGCACGGGATCGTTGAGTGCGGATCAGTATCGTGCCTGCATACGATCGCGAGCCTTGAACGAGGCATCGCATGCCCAGCTTGGCTTTCTGGCATTCCAGGACGAGATCGCCGCTGCGGGCGCCATGTCCGCGACATCGGTGGCAAACTCGTGATATCTTAGTGGCATTATTGGCCTCTGCTTTCGATACTCAACCACAATGTGACAATAAAATTGTATTTGTAGCCAATTGTTGAACTAGCATAATTGTTAAAAAAAAAAAACAAAACTGTTTCCGTTTTTTTCTGCCTGGATACTTAACTTGACTTAACTACTCTCGTAATGATCGTATGACAAATTGTTCTTCCATGAAGCAAACTCGATGCAATCTTCAAACCAAACAACATATATACCTAAACGAAACCCACAATCTAAACATATTTAGCATATATTGTATCATAATATATAAAACTGCGTCTGCTCGCATTACATAAACAAAATTAAGTGGTTTAATTAAACTTGTCGCCGTTGTAAAAGGTAAATACACAAATAGTTGGACAACGACATATGGCTGAGTTGTGAATGCCAACGACCTCCATTTGGGGTTCACTGCTCATGCAGACCTAGAAGATGACGGCGCCAAAAACAAAAAAATAAAAAAAAAAATAAATAAATATAAATAAGCAGCAGGAGCAAATCGGTCTTTTTTCACTCTAGCGTAAAGTTCATATGAGATTTTAACTCAACGCTACCCTATGAGAAGTACAACAATTACATCATTAATTTAATAATTTAGATTATTTGAGCTTTTCATCAGCTCAAGGAATATTTGAATATTTTTAGAATTTTTATTCGCCAGTTCATGCAACAAATGTTGAACCATTTTTCATTTAAGTATCCACAGAATGATAATACATATTTTTTATTTTCAATTTAGTTTAATTTATTTTTTTTACTTTTTGTATTTTTTGTGTCGACTGAGTTAATTGAAATAAAATAAAAATATAAATATAAATAAAAAATATAAATAATATAACACTTTGAATTTAAGTACCCCAGAAATTTATAAGTAATTCTTATTTTTAATTCATGTCTACATTTAAATTTTATTTTAAATTTAGTTTAATTTATTTTTATTACTTTTTGTATATTTTGTGTCGACTGAGTTGAGATTAAAAAAAGGAAATAAATATATAACTAAAAAAATATAAATAATATAAAATTTTGAATTTAAGTACCCCAGAAATCTTATAAGTAATTCTTCTTTTTAATTCATGTCTACACTTAAATTTTATTATAAATTAAGGTTAATTTAATTTTATTACTTTTTTGTATTTTGTATTTGTACTGAGTTGAAATTAAAAAAACTAAAGTAATATATAAATAAAAAAATATAAATAATATAACATTTTGAATTTAAGTACCCAAGAAATCTTATAAGTAATCTTTTTTTTAATTCATGTCTGATTTAAATTTTGCTTTAAATTTAGTTTAATTTATTTGTATTACTTTTTGTATTTTTTGTGTCGACTGACTTTAGATGAAATTAAAAAAAGTAAATAAATATATAAATAATATAACAATTAAATCTTACCGATAAGCTTCTGCTCTGTCATTTATTTTAAAACTTTAATACTACTTAATTTAAAAAACTTATTAAAATAATTTTGTTTTTTATTATTCTTTACTCTTTACTGTTTGCTGAGCATATTTTCTGATTTATATATGTTTTTCGCTGGCTCAAGTGCTATTTAAAATTAGTTATCTTCTGAAATTTTAAATTTGAAGGGAATGCAACTGTGTCTTCCACGATGTGTGCATTGAGTTGTTCCATTTGGCGTCTTTTTAAGTAGAGCTAAACCCTTTTCATGGTCACGGTCGTGGATTATGTAAGCGCCGAAAAAATGAACACGTTTGTCGCAATTAGCAATGCTAATTTCACGCCTTTAATCCAAGATCCAAGATTCATCCAGTTTGCTGTGAGTCACTGCTGTCGACAGGAATACACCCAAGTATTACGCAATGCGAGAAGATGCATTAATTAGCTCCAAATGCCTGGGAACAAATAATGACAGGTTGCGCCCAAAAAACAAACCGAACAGACACATCCTCCCGCCATTCTACGAATGCCAAACTGACCGTGAAAATCACGAAAACCGAATCAGACTCAAACGGGGCTTGGCCAGAAAACACCCAAGGTGTTGCAGGTGAAGTGACAAAACGATGCCCCAACCAACTGCCAACACCACCACCACAGCCACAAATACCAGACCTCAGAGATCCGCATAGAGCAATATGTGGCCCCCCTCCATCCCAGCCATCCCCTCGGCGGGGCAGCTCTGCAAACTCCACATCGCGCTTCAGTGCGTTTCTCTGTGTGGATCTCGTCGGTCTCCGATTCGGTTCTAGCGAAACGCGCTCCAGCGACTTTTTGGCAGCTATTTCAAATAAATACCAGTGGCTCAGACGTGAGCAGCACATTCGTGATTCCAATTCTGTTGCCAGCGACTCGTCGAGCGATATTTGAAGCATTGAAAAGCGCGCCAAGGATTTGTGTTGAGAAGATTCCAAGACAGGCACTCGACGTGCCTGGAAGTATATTTGTGCAAGTGTTTTAGTGAACTGAATTAAAAAAAAAGAATCAAAAACAATGCACGTGTTGCAATTGGTGAGTTTTCAAAAATAGTTGAATAATTGCACGTTGCACGAAAGAATATTGAAATGTAAAACAAAATTGAAACAGATGAAAAACTCGCACATTTAAAATATGTACTCTAAATGTGCATAATATAAACAGAAATAATTATATAATATAGTCAACTTTTGTGCCTAATAATTCATTGTTTTCATTCATTTTTTGCTGTTATTTTATGGTTCTGATTTTCAAATTTGACACCAAATGTTTTTTAGCTTTATAGCCAAAAAAATTGAGTCTTGTTATTATTTACAAAATTATTTTGTGTTGCCCCGAAAATATTTATTTTGTCCTTGATTTTTATCATAATAATAATACAAATAATTAATTTTGAAATAAAAGACAGAGAATATAAAAATTTAAAGTTGAGAATGTTATAAAAAATGATCATTTAGAACCCAATAATAATTATCTCTTAATTATTAAAAATTTATTTTGCATTGTTCAAAAAATATTCAATTTTGTTTATGAATTTAATGATACTCAAATCAATGAAAGATTTCTCTCGATTTTGTTTTTAACTAAGGTGATTAACATATAAACATATTTCTTATAATTTTAAAATCAAACAGAATAATTATTAAAATTGTATTTAGCATAGAATGTCAATATTTTAAAAATAATATATTCTAGTTAAAAAGATTTTAATTTTTTTTGGTAAAGATGTCTTTTGTTTTGTTTTTTATAAAGACGTGTATGATTAAAATAATCTTACTTTATTTTCAAACATTTTAAATTAAAAATATATATATTGGAATGTTAAGAAGAAGAAGAAGATATAATTAACTTCGGTTAAAAACGTTTTAATATTTGTAAGAACGAAATACACAAGTTAGTCGAAATTGAAAATTTAAAGACCATTTTAAAAAATGTTTAGTTTAGTTTAGTTTTTGTTCAAATAAACATTATGATTCGATTGTTTATAATAATTTATATTTTTATATTACGATTATTATTATTATAAAATACATTTTAGAAATAATCTTAGAATTGTATCGGTGTAGGAGAACTAGACAAAAGAATTACGCGTTTTTTAACTAAGTTCACGTTGTGTGTGAAATGATCTTAAAAAACACATGCCGATTTTATTTTTAATAACGTAGATTTATCTTTATTTTTTGTAGCCATATAGCAAATTAGATAGCACAAGCCATACACCTAGATTTTGAAAATTTTGCACTAAGTATATGTTGAGGAATTTATATATATACATGCTCTTTATAAGAAGTCAGATATTGAAATAGATGATATATTTATTTATTTATACAACCAAAGAAATTATATAATATATATAGAAATTATATAATATTAACAAGAATGCTGACCTACCACTTTTCTAATGCCACAAACGATTGCATAACTGTCGCCATATGATGTAATAATTTTCAGAATATTATGTAAATGGCAAATTATGCATAAATCAGACTCGAAATGACTGATGGCAACGACCGTTGACCGACAGCAATGTGATGTACTATGGAAAGAGAAATAAAAAAGCGCTTATTTGGTAAAAAAAGTAAAAATTTAATTGTTCTAATAAAGTGTGCACACACTCAGTGACAAGTCACGAACTCGAGATCCGCAGATTGGCCATTCGGTGGCTCCATTTTTTGGCTATAGCCAACCCCAAGCGGAAATTGTTCCTGATGCTTGGCTAACAAAGCGTAGCGGGCCAGCTCGCCAGCATATATTTATATATATATATATATATTCATGATTAACTCGATTCGATGGAGTGGAGGGGCATGCCGCCAAAGGGGCAGCCAGCTATATACATATGAGTTTGTGGTTATTTTGTGAGCCACCCCCTCCTCCCCGCCACCCGTAGCGAGTAGCGTACTTTATGATTTTGAGCCATGAATGAAAGCAAAAATGATGTCAATGCTATTTTATGCATATTCAGATATGAGGTTTAGTTTTAATTATATTTTATGATTATTTACATTTGTAGATTTTATTTCTGTTCGTATTTTCATTGTTGTTTTTTGTTGTTGTGCCTGGCAAAGGGCGGAGGTGTTGGTGCCACCAATTGCGCCCTAATCTATGCCCCATTATTGCATAATCGACACAGAGCACCACTCCATAGTCCATTGATCATATTTCACGCTCGCTGACGCCAAGTGAGTGTCCATTTTTAATGATGATAATGACGCTGATGGTTTCTACACATGGCTTTGTATTTCGAGCAGTACTTTCGTCAATTATGATTGGAGGCTGTACGTGCTGCGGTTATCTGAGGGTGTGTGTGTGTGTGGATGTGTGGATGTGTGGATGTGTGGATGTGTGGTTGTGAGGGCTTTGGCCCACTTGATCGCTGGACTGTGAAATCTATCCATAAACCATAAGCTAATGATCACGCAACTCTCTCAACGCTTAACTCTTTGCAGCTACTCTGCCTGGCCGTTGTCTGCTGCGTCCAGGCCGCTCTGAGAGCACCAGCAGAGGCGCGCTCTGCCACGCCCCTGGCCGGCGATAAGCAGGCGCCAGCTGGCGTCCTTGACTCCGTGCTGCGGGGCAACGGCAAGAGTCGTCAGTCGCGCTGCGTCCGCTGCTATGAGGATCGCTATTATGGCAGCAGCAGCGGCAGCAGCGGCGGCAGCGATCGTTACGGTGGCTACTCGAGTCGGGGCAGCGAGGAGCCGCGCAGCTCGTGGTACTACTCCTATGATCGCTACGATGATCGCGGTCGGGATCGTGACTATGACAGATCCTACAGTCGCGACGATCGCTACTCCCCGCGCACCTACGATCGCTACGAGGGACGTACCGGCTACGATGATTACTATAGACGCGGCTCCAGCAGCTACGATCGCAGCCCTGGTTATTCCGGTTACTCGGGTTACTCGGGCTACGACAGCAGGGATCGCTACTACGGTGATCGTGACAGTTCACGGGGTGAGTCTGAACTTATATAGTGCACAGTCTTAGTTTTAATTTACTTCCTTAACCTATTTATTTATGCGGATGCTAAGGGGTATTTTTACTTGCAACTTTTAGAGGAGGAGGTGTCTCCGAAGACATAAAGTTGATCATTACTAGCCGAGTCGATAAAGCCATGTTTGTCTGTCCGAAATTCTTATAACTTCCTCAGCTTAAATGCAATCTTGAAGAAATACTCGATTGTTTGCTAAAGACAGTACGTAGGTCGGAATAGACCGAATCGGACCACTATATCATATAGCTGCGTTAGGTTAAATCAGTAGAAAGATGAGTTTTCAGTGACATGTATATATAGACATATATATATATAACTCGATCAATCAAAATTACGGATATACTCTCCTCGTTGTGCCTTTTATGTTTTGTAACAATACTTGTAATAAAGACGTGGACTAAAAACAGACCAGTACTATTAAAAAGGTTCAAAAAATAAACCAATTAATGAAAAATTAATTAAATATATTACAATTTTAAATTAAATCAAAACAATATAAAGGAATTACAAAAATTTAAAATAGACAAGAAATTTTAAAAAAAAGGAGGAATTTGGCAATTGTTTGAAATAACTGATTGCGAACTTGTTAACTATTTTTCGTAGATACAAAATTTACTATATTTAAATTTTTGTTTGCTTGAAAACATATCATTTTTTCTTGTGTATATTCAATTTCTATACCTCCAATATTATTAGTGATATATTTATTTATTTATTACAGTAAAAAAGAGATAGCCCGCAGCTTATCTCCTTCTTGCTGATAGAACAAGTCAACTATGAATTGTGTGCGATAAGTTTTTATAAGAAAACCCAAGACATTCCTACCAAAAATTACAATTACTAACAAGTCTTATTATTCTTCCAACATTTTATCAAGAAATTATATCCTATTGTTGTCATATAAACATTTGGTTGGCTTATTAAATGAATAAAAAAATTAAGATGTCAACAATTATAACTTAGCAAATTGCTTAATGTTAGAAACTTCTCAATATGACAAAGACAAGACATTAAAATATTTCAATTAAATTAGTTAATATTGATAATATTTTAATATTGTAAACGATTTCTTTTTGTATTATTCAGATTCAAAAAAAAAACTTATCTAGGGTATTTAAATTTATACTTTCACTTCTATTTGTTCTTCACTAGCGCAGGATATAAATAAGTATAAACAATTATTGTACTATGATACCGAAGGTATAATAGTATATTGGGTTTGTGCAATGTCCGTCCTTAGAGATAGGCACTTGAAACTTGGAACATATACTTGAAAGGACCCTCAAAAGTTTAAGTGTCAAGGTTCGAGTCCTACGTCCACTAGGAAGCTAAAAAATCGGTAAAATCGATTTTCGCAAATCGATAAAGCTACATAGCTGCCACAATTTTATGGATGCGATCACCAATTTTGGTTGGTTGATTGTTGGAATCTGGAATCTGCCCATGTGCCGAATTTCGGATTATAATTTTGAATTATGCTCCGACCCAAAACAACGTTTTCAACTTTAAATGTAGGATTGATCTAGAGGACAAACCATGATTAAAACGCCCTTGATTTTGAAAATGCGTTGGGTTTTTACGAAGTTATGGCATTGTGAAGGTTCGATATTTGCCGATATACCGATATACCGATATACCGATTTACTTGGCTGCACCCAAATTATAGTATGATAGTATTTCGCTGTCGGTTACGTCCGACTGCAACGTTCTCTCTTGTTTTAATTGTTATTGTCAATTCCAACTGTTATTTTCATTTAATTACACCTTTTTTATTATTTTCTTTTTATTATTTGGTTTTAAACTAAATTGTTGACTGTTCAATCTTAATCCGAAATAATTAAAAACTTTATGCTTTCAGATCGTTACAGTGATCGTTATAGCGATCGTTCGCGATCAGGTTATGATAGATACGATCCGTATGACCGCTACTATTCAAGGTATGATTTTCGCAATTATCGTCCATGGGATGAGACCTACAGGTATCGCTATCCTGCTTTTATATTTTAACTATTGTAAAAACATGTTTCGTTTCTGTGTGATTATTTGTTCAATTGTTGTCAATGCTAACACTCTCTTACTCTTTACATACAACACAACAACAACAACAACAACCAAAACAACAACCACAACAACTACTACTACAACAACAATGTTTACTAATAACACAAAACACCACAACAACAACAACAACAACATACGAACTCTGGATACTCTTCGCTTCAATTTGTACTCGGATACTCAATGCACACCACCACTTCTCCCACCACCAACAACAACTACCCACAACCTGTCCTGTGCTGTCCTGTTTTATCCTTGCAACCACTTAAATCGCACCCACGCACCGTCAGGGGTCAGTCGGGCTTCGATAACTCGGGCCGTGGCTATTATTTTGCCGGCGATGACGATGATCGTCGGTCGAGTACGCAACCGTTCTACGATCGCGAACGCACCCCCGCCTCCCCCTGCGGCCATCTGATCAGAAATTGTCCCTACGACAGTCGCGGTGGCACCAAGGTCTCCTCCTCGGCCATCGGCAGCGATGGCTATCGTGGCGGCCACACCAGCGTCATGGGCGACATGGCCAAGCCTAACGGCCAGGGCGGCTGGACCTATCTGGGCGACCAGGATAAGCAGAGCTCTCGAGGTAGTAGTGGTGGTGGCTCCAGCAATGGAAGCGGTACTGCGTCTGCCGCTGGCGGTGGCGGTGCCAGCTCTAGTGCCAATGTCGGTGGTAGTGGCGGCGGGGGTGGTCGGGACAGAGAGCGAGATGCACAGAGGTAAGTTGCAGTGGGTGCTGCACCCATGCAAGCCACATCAGCCAAAACCCAGTTTATCAAGTCCACCCACTCTGGGAATTTTGTTTGTAGCCAGTTGCACATTTTGTGTTGTGGAATTGTGTAAATCATTAAGATAGGCTTGCTCTCTTGTCGCCCCTTGTAGCTCTTCCTATGGTGGCCGACCACGCCCTCTAGGCGGCAGTTATCTGTTCGATCGGGACAGCAATGCCGTCCCAGAGAGCACCGGCAATGCGGCCAACTCAAATGGTAATGGTGGTGATGGTGGTAACGGTGTCGCCAGCATGCCAGCAGCTGCGGCCCAAACGGCGGCCAAGCCAAACGAGTCCCAGGACATCGATGGCCAGGACAAGACGAAGGCAGTACAGTGATAATGCCTGCAACGGAGCAGCCGCAGCAGCCGCCTTGTGGGCGTGGCTTAACTTAATTTCCTATATTTATGTGTAACCCCTAAGAAGAAAGATAAATATTTGTAAACCTATTTATGCGATTTCCACTCTCTGCTCAATAAAACAATTCAAAAGATTCTCAATACCCACTCATGAATTTTCGAATAAAAGTCACTTGTATTCTGCATTCAAATTGAAAAGTACAGTTTATTAGTTTATTTTGTATACATTTGTATTATTGTTTGTTGTCAGAGTTAGGCATACAAAGCTTATGAAATACTCTTAAAAGGAGCCCAGTTAAGAAAGAAGACGATATTCAGTTTACCCTATTTATTTTAAGTTTATATTTTGAGCTGAACGAAAATTAACAACAAAAATTAATGTAAAATAAATGAAATATAATTAAAAAAAATAAAGGCTAAAATTTTAACATAATTTAAAAATGAATAAAGTAAAAATTGATAATTGAATTTTCAAATAAATTTGAAAAATAGAAAAGAGTAATATTTAAAAAAATTGAATTAAATAAATATACAAATAAATACAAAAATAAATTGAAAACCAATAGTAAAGAAAACAACAAAATATATAACAAATTAATTAATAACATAAATGAAAATAAATGACATTTAAAAAAACTAAGTGTTAAATAAATATAAAAAACTAAATAAAAACAAAAACTGAACAAAAAGGATATACAAATTGATTCTCAAATAAATGCAAATACAGCAAAATACAAATAAATAGGAAAAATAACAAATATAAAAACATAAAAAAAAAACAGAATTGTTGTCAAAAATAAAAATTGTATAAATAAATAATAAGTTAAATACTAAAAACATGTGGAACTTAAACTTAAATAAATATATGCAAACAAATTAAGCAACTAAAACTATTGTTAAAATAAAATAGTGAACAAATAATATAAAATAATAAATTTAACAGAAGGTAGAAAACAAAATGAAAATAAACTTACCAATTGATTTCTTTGGACGTTGATTTTAATCTGATATTTAACACAAAATGAATATAATTAAAAACACATGAAACAAATAAGTTTAATCACAAATTGATAAAATCATGTAGTTACAAATGATTATTATAATTATAAATATAAAAGAAAAAAATCATAATTTATAAAAATCAAAGAAATTACCAAAATAATGTTAAATAATTTATTAATTGAAAAATAAATAACACAAATATAAGTAAATTTATAGAAAGTAATAATGAAAAAAATGCTGATAAATTGAAAAAAAATCGTTTGGTAATAAATAAAAATAAATAAATAAATAAAAAAGAAGTACATAAATCGTAGCATTAATAAGTATTATGAAGCCAACAAAATGAAGTAATACAAATTGAAAAAAAAACCAGGAATGCAGACGAATCCACAATAAACGTTTAATAGAAATTAAAAATTTAAATTAAAAATTAAATTAAAAATGTAATTGATATTTATAACTTATAAGAACCAATAATTTTGTAACAAATAAACCAAATATTAAAATTAAAAACTTACCAATTTAAAATTTGGACACAAATAAAGTATTTGAAAGAAAAACTAAACTGGAAAAAATATTATAAATATATGTTAACGGAACTAAAATCTTCAGTTAAGAGGATACCAAATTAAAATTGAAAAAAATAATAACCGAAATTATTTGAAAATAAAAACTAACCGTTGTAACAAACCTAAATTATTAACAAATTTAATTTTTTTATAACAAAAACACGCCTGCTATTGGCAATATGCGTTGTTAAAAATTTCGCGATTTTACATTTGAATTTTTTTTTTTTTTTTTGCTTAGTTTTCTAAATTTAATTGTTTGAACTTTTTTTTGTGGAAATTTTAAACAAGGATATTGTTAAACCAACAAATTTACAGCTTTTATAACGAAAGTTAACAAAAACATTAACAAAACTAAAGAGAAAGAAGAAACGAAAAAGGCACAAAAAATGTAAGTGGAAGTAATTTGAGCATGTTCAGATGATATATATATCAAATATATATAGATATATGATATATAGTAGGTTCCAGAATAACACACATATATCAGTAGTTGATGACGATTTCCTCGATGATTGTCTTGTCTTTTAAATGTTTTAAACGATGTATTTTTCGATAATTCGGAAATGCTTTGATTTCGAGTTTAGCTGATTGAGTGATTGTTGGGTATATATAAATATATACTTGATCAAACAAATTCTTTTAAAATTGTGACGGTATTTAACGTTGTCTTGCATTTGTAAATATTTTTTAGTTTATCTTTCTTTTTTGGAATATTTTATGAATTTAAATTCCATTAGATTCTATTAATAGTGTGTAGGTATTTGATGTTGTCCTGATGGTCAATTAGGTAGATCTCGTAAATATTCTTTTTAATTTGGCAACTTTTTAGAATAATTGTTAATTTTAGACTTCATTTTATGTCGATATTTGATGTTGTCTTGGCCCATCTTGGTTGATCTTCTAAATATTCATTCTTTTGCCATTTATATTTGAATATTTGTTGAATTTAAATTGCTCCACTTCAGACAATATTAATTCTTCCCCATTTTTCTCGTTAATGGCCAGCTACATACAAGGTCTGGATTATTATATTAACTTTATATTTGTAAAGCATACTTACAATAATTATTTTGTAATTTGTTTTAAATAACTGTACTTGATGGATTCTTGGCTTGGTTGGCCGCTGCCGCCACCGGCAACCAGTGGCGGCTCCGCTGCTTGAATTACTTTCCTTTATATCGATTTTCTGTTGTTCACTTTGTAAAACTCCAAGCTGAACTGTGCCACAAACGGTGATCGGCTGCAGTATTTATAGTGTGGCAGAAACCACCACCAAAAATAACAAAGGGGCAACCACGTTCCGCTCAACAATTGAAAATACTTTCGCATGAAATGAAAATGTGCACCCAGAACGCAGGCGTGCCCCGTTTTGCTGCTGGCCTGCGTGCCTCTGGGTCATAACAACAGAGGAGGGTTCAAGATACATAAATCTGCACTCGCAAAAAAACCGGACTAAATTAAAAACTACAAAGTTTTTTTTTGTAGTATTAATTTCTTTATATATAACAAATATTTCCCAAAATTAGAAAGATATGAATTAAGAACATAAAATATTTTTCCGTTTTATTTTTTTTTAAATTGTGAATTGCGTTCGAATTGCCTTAGTTAAATTATATTAATTCTAAAATATTTGTGTCAAATGTATAATTTTAATTTTTTTTTGCTTGTATAATTAAATTCTTAATTTCCGAAAAATAATTCCCAAAATCAGAATGATATTTGTTAAGAGCAGTTGAATGTGAACTGCGTTCGAATAGCCCTAATTAAATTATATGAATTTAAAATATTTGTATCAAATTTTAAAATACTAATATTAAAAACATCTTCGAAATAAGACATATTTTTCCACATTTTAGAAAATGCCTGGAATTACAAATAAATTATTAGCTTAGAAATGAATTTTCTGAATAATAAGGCGAGTTATCCTTGCCGTCAAAATTATGGCGATTTTTTAAAATTCAGCCCGATTTTTTTTGTCAGTGTATGTATTTATGTTCGGGCATGCATTGAAATGGTAATGTTTATGCTGGTATGCGAACCCAAGAGTCGTTAAGTGGTGCTGGTGGTGGTGGGTAAAAATGCCACCACCACCACCACCACCACCGTATGCGCAAGATCAATGAGAGGATGGGTGTATGGGAACTGAGACGACAACCAGTTGATATACATACAATAGTTGAGTGCATATTTATTAGTCAAGATTTGAACTCGAATTAGGTATCCTTGGTTTGCGCAATCTCCTTTCGCTTCTCACGCTCGCAACTGGAATTTTTGTTTAGCGACTCTTGAGGGGAGATTTTCTATTTTATTTTCCGTTTTGGCAACAGAATTCACACAGAATTCCGGGGTTGCTTGGGATGTGGTTTTGGTTGCGCCTGCGTCAGACAGTTGGCTACTGGTGGGCAGCCGTAAGTGACAATAATGCTGGTAGCCACTGTCAAATGCGGGTCATGCTGCTCAGTGGGAGAAGGGGGAAGAGCAGCTGTTTACAAACAATCAATACTCGGATACTACGTATATCGTTATATTACTTATATACGTCTGGTCTCATCCATCGACTGGCGATAAGAGCCGTAATCAGTTGTCGACCTGATAACGTGCCCCAAAATTTGTTTTGTGGTCGCACCGGTTAACAGTTTTTACCTGTCCGTCCAGCAGTTGAAATCATGCAACTGATCGGGGTTTAATAAATAAGAATGTTCCGCTTCTCGTATCGCCCGAGAGCAAAACATTTTTTTTGCCTAGTGCTATTTATTTATTTATACGTACTTCTAGCGCGCTTATATTTTTATGTGAGTGATTCAATTGATTCGTTTTTAATTCACTGCGACTGCCACATTACTCGCTATCTTCCATTCTCAATTGCCGCTTTTAAGAACACATTGCCACAGACAAGTCACAAGTATTTTGCGTGCTTAATTAAATGAGAAATGAGTTGAAATCTATCGAAGCCGAATACTCATTATTTGGAATTAATGAAAACCAAAACCATGAAACAAAATTGTTGTAGCGGTCATTGGACAGTGTCCTGAAAGTTATTGACAAATATGTGAATAGTATTTATTTATTTATTATGTTAAAATTAAAAAATATAAAAAATCGAATATATAAATTGAAATTTAAAATATAAAACAAATTTGTGAGATTGCTTTTGTGAAATATTAAAAATAGTTAATATTAATTAATTGAGATGAACAACCGCAAGTGCTGTGAATATATATGTATAATCCGTCGAACATGATTAAGAAAACATATCCAAGCAAAACTGAGAATTTCTTAATGAATTATTTGAAAATTTGAAAAAACATTTATTTACCATCGTGTCGCTTGGCACTGAAAAACAACAACAAATTAATCCGTCCAAAAATATTAAAAGTATATATGTTTATATATATATATATATATATGCATATGCAGGGGCGTGCACAGGGTGGGGCCAAATTGGACCGCACCCCCCTTCACAAAATGTTGGGTACACCCCGGTGAATATGTTTAATAATAGATACGATATTTGTATACCCTGTACCCATTAAAAATGGGTAAAAAGGGTATAATGGTTTTGTGCAGATGTATGTAACAGGCAGAAGGAAGCATCTCCGACCCCATAAAGTATATATATTCTTGATCAGGATCAATAGCCAAGTCGATCTAGCCCTGTCCGTAAGTCTGTCCGTCCGTCCGTCTGTCCGTCGGTATGAACACGCGGATCTCAGAGACTACAAGCGCTAGAGACTTCAAATTTGGAATATAAGATCTCGTATACCAGGCGCAGATCAAGTTTGCTTTATTTTATCGATAACTGCCTCAGTTTCTGAATTATCGATACATGTAGATTTCCGATAGCAGTAAATTCCACATATCTCTTACAATTTAATGGATACAGTCACCAATTTTGGTTGGTAGGTTGTTGGCGAGGTGCTTGAAAGATCGGCATGTGCCACGCCCACCTCCGACGCTCCCATCCCCCCCGCCCCTAAAATTTTCAAATGGCTATATCTTCCGCGGTTTTTGAGTAGGAAACGTCAAATTTGGTAGGTATATTACTGGTAGTCGCCTTTAAGAACCAATAACAAATTGGTGCCACGCCCACACCTGCGCCTATAATCGACAATTCCGATTGTAAGTCGATAACTCCGTATATCTCCGAAAGATAGAGTAACCAAACTTGGAAGGTAATTTGCTAGTAACCTCCTGGTAACTCCCCCAAAGATCGATAAAAAAAATTGGATAGCCACGCCCACTCCACCTACCTAAAATGATACACCTGTTGGTGTAAATCGATAAACCCATATATCTCGCGCAATTTGAAAACTTAAGTCACCAAATTTTAAAGGTATATTGCTAGTAACACCCTTGATAAATATGGAAAAAAAAATTTTGGATCCCGCCTACAAAAAACGATAAATGCCTGTATCTCCCGCAATTTAAGAGCTACAGTTACCAAACTTAGAAGGTATGTTACTAAGATCGAACTCCAAAATATTTTGGGCCACGCCCACTCCCGCCCCCAAAACCGATAAACCTATAATGCATTTAAGGCTTGGTTCAGGGTATATGGTAGTCGAGCTCACTCGACTACAGCGTTCTTACTTGTTTCTACTGGACAGTCTAGACAAATGTATTAAATGTATTGGAATATATTGTGCTTTACATTCTTCGCGTAAAAATAGCTTGAATTTATAATTCCACGAAATGCTGCTTATACACACACATACATACACGCACACACTCACACACACACACATATACATAGATAGATATAGTTAATGGGACACTCCAATCGAGAAACAAAACATTCAATTTAGAAAGTCGACTCATGTTGAATTGAAGTGCGATTATACACACACACACACACACTCACAAACACACACACTCACACACACACACAAACAGCAATTGGAAAAGTCACGTCGACGCAAGCGCTGGCAGCGCTGCCGACGCTTGCCGCCTGCGGATGAGACGTCGACAGAGTCGCCAATGGCGCCAGTTTCATGCGAAACGTACGTTGATTAACTTGTTGCATACGCGTCGCCAAAGTCCTTTGCCCCAGACACACACTTGTTGTGTGCGTGTGTGTGTGTGTATGTGTGTGTGCGTGGGTGCCACACTCATTTGCGTATTGTGGGCGCCACAAACTGTCCGTGCTAGTTTGTGATACCCGCCTCCCGACTCCGCCTCGATTTCCACAAACCACAAACAAAAAAAAAACACTCGCAAAAATAATTCACAGCATTATTAAAGAGATTCGCGTTGAAGTAACTGTTAATTTCGATGGTGGCGACACCAGCTGAAAGTGCGCAGCCACAGAACAGATTAATCCCGAGTGTTGTAAAGCTCAATCGGAAATTGATATAGCTTTTTTAGCAGTTATCAAACACTAAAAGAGGACCAAAGCTCACCATGCCGAAATGAGAAGATTTGATTATTTATTGTACAAATGCAAAAGAGCTTTTAATTCTGTTAATTCTTAAAACTTTCTTCATGCAGAAAAGCTTTTAATTCTGTTAATTCTTAAAGCTTTCTTCATGTTTACTGTGCGCAAGAAATTCCGAAAATCAGCAAAATGAAGACGCATTTTTCATGGCATTTCCTTATAATATTTTTTGTGCAATAAAAATTTAATTAAAATGCGCAAAGATAAAATAAATATTTTAAAACTTTGTGTTTCTCTGATTTTTGTTGACTGCCAAACATAAATTCAAATTTTAATGTAGCTGTCTGAACACATTTTATATTTAAAATATAAATCTTTCTCTTCTATGCAAGTTGTAAGCTAGATAAACAAATAATTTCTCGAAAAGTTTTTCAGCAAGTGTCATTTGGCAATAATCACTGTAATAAAAACCAAAGCTAATGGTTTTCAGAAAAGTTATCTTATTCTTTATTAGTATAATGGGCCAATTGTTTTTACGAGTGTAGCTTTGGTTGGGTTAGTGGGTTTTCTTGGCAATAGAATGCCGAGGCCGGGGCTGCTGATGCCGATGTCGATGATGACACTGAAAGACGCAAGCGTTTGTTTTGAGCTGTAAACGCCCCAGCAGACAAGCCACGCCTCCCACCGCCCAGACCCCAACCGTGCCCCGTGCCCCGTGCCCCGTGCCCCGTGCTTGGTATTATCGTTAATCGATGGGGGCCCACACTCAGCGAAACTGAACGCAAACAAGCAACAGGAGCCGCTTTGGGGTTGGCGACGCAACGTCAACGCTGGCGTCAACGTCGCCGTCGACGTCGACGTGAAAATAAATAAACAGCGCCGCAGCAGAGGCAACTGGCGACTGGCGACTGGCGGTGGCGACTCCTGAGCAGCATGACACTTGTAGTCACGAGTAGGCAGCTTGTCGCACAAGTCGTCGCATAACTGTAATTCACACCTGGACGCCAACGTTGGCCAGTTTGAGGATACCAAAAAGGAGCTACGGCTGCGTGTACCACTCAAGGTCGGGTTTTCGGTTCGGTTCGGTTCGGTACGGTTCGATTTGATGTGGTGCGGTGTGGTGTGGTTCGAGTCGAAATCAAATAATTAAATTAAAAATACTTTCTCGCCAACAAACATACATACATACATATATATATACATCTGTACACATTCGTATATATGTATTTAACTTATTAAGAATGCTGGCGGCCCAAGAGAATCGTTTTCAATATGTTTACTTTATGCTCTCCGGTCTGGTGGCCATCACCATGTTGATACTCTTCTATATCTCCATGCGCACAACAATTGTGAGTGCTTTCCGTTTGTGTGTGTGGTGTGTGTGTGTAGTGTGTGTGTGTTGCCCTTGGTCTAATCCTTGCACCTTTGGCTTTTGTAGGACGAACGCCTGCGCGAAGATCTGAGACTGTTGCAGCGTCAGCTCATCTATGAGAAGCCGAATCCGCATTGGAAGTACAACAACAGCTGGCGAAGCATCGGAAATGCAACGCTGAGGCACGAGATTTATGCCGCCTACTTTGATATACGAACGGATCTCATACGTGAGTACACTCAGAAAAAAAAAAACAACTCACAATCTCACAAAAACTAGGAATATTTTTTTAAATTTTTCAAATTAATAAATAAATTGAAGGGTGTTTTTAACAGGCGCACACAAATTTTGTACCTTACCTTTCTTGTTTTTACTATTTTAATTAGACATTAGTATTTTAAGATTTTACAAATAAAAAATAACTTTCGAATAGTTTCTAAATATATATAATTTACAGTTGTGTGATAACAATTGATTCAATAAATTTTAATTTCTGACTGTTTGAAAACGAGGTCTTGGAAGTGGGTACAAAATTAATTTTATTGTATATATATATATATATATATGTGTGTATATATATTTATATATATATATATATGTACCGTCTAGATTTCTTAAAAAATCGTTATAAAAAACATACAGAATCGGAATTAATGTTACAAATCAAATTCCATATATATATATATGTATGTGTGTATATATATTTATATATATATATATACACCGTCTAGATTTCTTAAAAAATCGTTATAAAAAACATACAGAATCGGAATTAATGTTACAAATCAAATTATATAAAATCAAAAGTTCTAAAAGTAATGAAAACAAATGAGTAAAACTAAATTTAATTTTTATTTTTGTTATTAATATTAATAGCCATGCCAAGCCACTCGATGACTCAGTGTTGAATTTGTTTTTTTTTTTAATCACTTTTTAATAAAACAGATGTGCGATTTTTTTTTTTTGCACGTCGCCATTTTAGCAGAAGAAAGTTTCTAATTTGCATTTAAAGCAAGCCAGTTGGCAAAAAAAAAAAAAAAAAATCAGCAACGTCCAAACCTGAATCAGAACCAAGAATTAATTTAAATTTAAAAAAATGCATAAGTAAAATAAACAAAAAAGTCAACTAATTCTACATATTTGTTTGAAGTTTAAAATATTTCTTCAAATTTTTTTATTACTGCAAATTTCTGACAAGCAAAATAGAATCGAAAATCCGACTAAGAAATTTATTAGCAAATTATTTGTGTAAAAATGAAAACCGAATTTTAGTAAAAAAAGATTTTTAAGGTTTTCCATTTGGTCATTAAATTTTGATTTATTATTAAATAAGTGTGCGCTTTTAATAGAAAAGGGGGATTCCTAATGAATTTCGTTGGGTTATCGATTCTGGAAACCTTTTGGGGAGAAGTGATCTGTTGAAGATCATTACTATTATTCTAGTAATCACAGCAAAATCTCCCACTAACTAAGTTTCCTTTCCAACTGGCAGACAACGTGGTGCTGGACGAGCACCAGGTGACTGTTGGCTCGTTGCGTGTTTTTGCCATTTTGCCGGAAAGGCTGCGCGACTCCCGGATTAGTTGCATTGTGCGCTATGCGGACTTCAGCAGTCATGAGATTGTTGCTGAGGAGGCGGGTGCCATGCACGATGTGCACAACAACAGTTTTGCGGCATGGAGCATTCTGTGTCCGCTTCATGTGCCCAAAGAGACGACGGTGCGACTGCCACAAGCGGTTGCATTGAGCTATGCCTCAAATCGACTCAGTCATCTGAGTCCCAGTTACGTACAAATCAGGTAAGGAAAAAAAATATATATAAATTTGATTACAAAGTAACTTGGTTATTCAGACTTGCTCCAATTAAAGTAAAACTTTTCCGCTTCTAACACCTAATTTCCGTTTTCGGATGATCTAAATTATGCCAAGTGAAAATGCAAAACTTTTCCGCTATCGCTAATTGGAGCACGCCTGGGTAACTCGTAGAAAGTAACAAATTATGTTGGGAGATAGTTAAGAAATTGGGAAGATTACTTAAAAATTATACACAGCAAAAAACAAAAGCTTTGAAGAGAAATAATGATATGCTTACCATTTTAATAGTTATCCACGAAATATGACGGAGATGTTTGGGAAATCGCGACCGACGATTTCAGTGTGCGTGGGTCCCTTGCAGGAGAACTACTCGAATGTGCTGCGCCTGGTTGAGTTTGTGGAGATGTATCGGTTGCAGGGCGCGACACGCTTCTACTTCTACTACGTGGAGGCCAGCGAAGAGGTGCGTCGAGTGCTGGCCCACTATCAGCAGCTGGGAGTGGCCGACGTGTTCGTGTGGAATGTGCAGGCCCATCTGCAGGATCTGCACTATGCGGGCATTGTGGCCCAGTTCAACGATTGCGTCTATCGCGCCAACGTCGTCGACAATCATCGCTATGCGGCCGTTGTCGATCTGGATGAGGTGCTGATGCCGCTGAAGCACAACTCCCTTGCCGATTATTTACGGCAGTGCGACGAGGGTCGCACCTCGGGCTTTGTCTTTCGCAATGTGTTCTTCTATCGGCGCGATAGCAACGATACCTTCAATGCACCCACCAACATCGTGAATCGGCTGCTCTACACCCAGTCGAAGGTACGCCGAACACTTGAGGTGTTGCCAGCGTATATGCGGAGCAAGTTGGTGGTCAACACACGGGCCATTGTCGAGATGGGCAACCATCAGGTGTATCGCTCGGCGCCGGGCTTTGTCGATCACGTTGTGCACCAGTCGGTGGGTCTCCTCTTCCACTATCGGGACAAGTGCATCAACTGCAAAATGGTGCTGATCGTTGACTATACGGCCCGGCGCTTTGGTTCCCTGCTCTTCGATCGCGTCGACAACACTTGCCTGCAGGTCTTCATGGAGCATAGCGGCATCTGCTCCCTGGCGTAGCGCCGTAGTCCGTCAACTGGCCATCGACTTATCAACGCACCCATCGCCTTATCGCCAGCGTTAACGCCCACCAAAACAGCAGAGCTGAGCGCTGGATTTTGGATTTTGTTGGAGAGCTGCCAGTCGAGTTCTGTATGCAACATGCTTAAGTTCTGTTCGCTGCGACGCGGCGCAAAACCGTCGACGCCGCCCCCGCTGCCCGCCAAACGTGTGTCCAAAAGTGTATGACAAATTGTTTGTAGTTCCCTAAATCTAGGAAAATTGTGTGCTTTCTGGCTACTCAATAAATTGTGCTTTAAGTTAAAGTAAATATGCTTATAAAAATGATTCGATTTGACCTTTGCAGTCGTCGCTGCGCCTGCAGGATGTCGCCTTGAGCGATGCGCAGCTGTTAAGTGTGCTCAAGGCACAGCGGGCGAGAGGTCCTTTGATATTGACACTCAGCAGGTGAGCCACAAACCAACAATAGCCAACAGCTAACAACAGCAAAAACCTACATTCAGAGAAAAGTCGCCCTAAGATTTAGAAAACCGAAAGGCGCAGCTTAGCTTATTGTTAAGGAATTATATTTTTTAAGAAACAGGATTTTTCTTCCAGGGTGTTTTTTACAATGTGTACACTGAATGCTTTTTGTTAGCTTAGGTTAGGTTATGTCGGTTGTCAGCAAGAGAGGAGAAAATCCCTCACCGAATCACTTCAGCCACGCTTTTTAGAACTACAACTGTACATCAGTTCAAGTAACCGTGTTGCATCCTGCGAATTAAAGGAACATGTCTACTTTCCTCTAGGTTGAGTATCGGAGGGATCCGATCGGGGGAAAAATGAGATCGCAGAAATAGAAGAGTTCAGTTTCCAAGGTCTGTGCAGTGACCGAAAAACTGCAGAACCGGTTCCTCTTCTTTTTAATTGAGGAGTTTTGTAATTGAGTAGTCACTAGCGAAGGACAACCTATCTGTTAATTTCCTATCATCCAGTTTACTGTAATTACTATGCGAATTAGTGCTAGAAGTAAGTACTGACCACATCATTAGTTTGTGCGGTCAAGCACCCTCCATCTGTAGAAATTTGTTGTTACTTATCTTATTATACATATTTTTTTAAGTATTCATAATTGGGAGATTTTCTAAAAACCACAGCATTTTTTTTTCTGAGTGTATAAAGAGTGCTTAATTGATTGAGCTTGCAGCGCAACAACGGCAACAAACGTGCAAAGAGAACCGGAAACGGAAAAGGATGCTTGTCGGCATTGTGGTACGCCATTTTTGACACGCAAAAGTCAAACAACGCAAAATGGCGCAACAGGTAAGCCAAAAGCCAAAAGTATCTAAAATTAATTTAACAGAGCTTACAGCATGCTACTTAACAGAATAAGATAAGTGTTATGTTATGTTATGTTATGATAAGTGTTATGTTCGTGCTCTTCTGTTACGATTATTAGCCTCCTGTTACATTTGAAAGCATGCTTTGTCTGCTTAGCATTATTTTAGTGCTGTAATGTTAGGATTAACACACTTGTGTTAAATTTGTTGCATGCTGTGCCTGCTATGTTAAGCTTTATGTAATTGATGTACTGTTAGGATTATAAGTATATTACAGGGTTTTTTTATTTGAAATAAATGTTGTTTCTAAAATTCAAACTGAGTACATCTGATACCAATACCAGGTGTTAACAGGTTGTCATGATCAGGGTAGAAGCAGATTCATTATAATCCACATTACAAGTTTGGTCAATTCAGCTATTTTATTACTGGAGATATAGGTTGTTCTTAGGATTTTAGCTTGACGAAGGGTGTTACTAGTAAATTATCAAATTTGGTGAATCGAGCTTTCAAATGTATATGTTAATATTGCTCACCAGCAATCTACTCTCCATGTTTAGTGACTCAATATTTTAAATTGATTTATGGACTCTTCTCGATATTTTCGTCCAAAATACGTGCTCCAAATTTTATGTCTTTAAGTTTGTTGACATTGCACAAAACCAAGCTTAAGAATAATAGGCCCCACCAAGTAAATATACCTTGCGACTTAATATAGATTAAATTGACAGTCTTAGCCCATATTCATCAGCTTGTGGTGTCCTGTTCTGTCCAGTTTTATCCTCTTCTGTTCTATTCTGTCCTATCCTTTGGTGTCCTTTTCATTGACAGCAGTCCGAGTGCGTCTGCAGCTTCCCTGACAACTAATGCCAGGCCGGTGGCATTAGAGAGTGAGCTCATTATTCACATTGTCATTGAAACTCAAGAACCATTCCTCCCTCTCTCACTTCTTCCCCACTGACGCGTCGACTCGTCGTATTGTCAATAATGTCATAAAGTCATCGTTGGCCGTTCTGCCTCTGTCGGTGCCTCTGCTTCGGCCTCTGTTTCTGTTTCTCTATTTTTTTTTTTTCCCATTTCTCTCTTATTTTAATCCATAAGCGAAAACAGACCATAACAAAATCTAACAAAAGCTGAAAAACAGAAGAGTGCTGTGGCAATAATAAATGTCGTCTGTCCATGTGCTGTCTGCTGTTAGCAGGGGCACAACTGACCCCGCGACCCCTTTACTACATATGCATATGCATTTGTATATAGTCCACAAGGGAGTGGGGGGGGGAAGGGGGGCACGCCCTTACTGTTGCCTGTTGGAGCTTGACGACGCGCTGCTGCTATTATATGAAGTGGCAGGCAACAGGCAAATTATATACCTACTATGCTGAAAAGGGGGTATCTTAATGTGTTGCGATCTATGAAATACATATCAATATTTCTGTGGATGGCAATCTTAATCAAATGCTATATTATAATAATATACATATACTCTCGGAAAAATAAGCTTCAAATTTGAAAGATGTTCACAACGGCAGCTCAACTTATCATTAAGTTATTATTATTCAAAAAACTCCGAGTTTTCTTTACATAATTCAATCGCAGAAAGGATTTCTTAATAAGGAAAATATTTCTAAAAATAAAAAAATTCCAATTGAATTCAAGGGCATATTTGAATTTTTATTATATTTAATACATACTTTAAAGATATTGTTCAATAAAAAAACCCAGAGTTGTATTAGTCTAAGATTGTGCTCAATTTTGAATGAAGTGTGGTATCTTAAAGTGTGCCCCACCCTATAATTGGCCTTATTTACCCATATACGAGGGAGGGTTTGTTATCCGCCACTTTTGTAGCATTAACTTATTATATATAAAGAGTAGTTTGAAGTTTGAACTTTACAACAGGAAAGACTTGAGTGTTTAGTTTCCAATTTTCAACTTTTCAATTTTACTTTATCTACTTTCGTGTTAAATTCATTCACATTGCAATTCCATGAATTCTACTATTATCAGTGTCAATTTTATGCCACTTCCAATCGAATGCAAATAAAACATGATATGTATGTATGTATGTATGTTTTTCATTGCCACATTGTCACGTCATCCAAAGTACATAGATAATGCTCAACGGAATACTATAGATTCATTGCTGATAATACATAAAATGAAAATTGTTAACATTTTGTTATATGCCATAAGGTAACATCTAGAAAAAGATTTATTGAAATTACATAAAATAAAATGTTGTATGTGCAACAAGTTAATATCTAGAAACTTCTCGCACAACCCACGGATCGCCACCCGCAATTTGCCGTCATTGTCATCATTATGAGCCACATGCCCTAAACCAGATGCGCACATGTACTCGTAGTTGTACTCATACTCATACTCGTACTCATACCCGTACTCGTACTCACACTCATACTCATACTCATACTCGAACAGACACTCGAATTCGTACTCGTACGAGTGCTCTCATGAGTGTGTATGAGTACTGGCAACTTGTGTGTACATTTGTTGTTTGTTTGGATTCTTTTGTTTTGTGCTTGGACAGCGGCAGTCAGTTGATTCTGGGCAGAGGCACAGAACATGCACATGCCTCCTGACTGTCTCCTCCACCTCCTGCTCCGCACCCTATTTTCCCTCTTTCTTTTTTGTTTTTTGTTTTGTCGTGTGTGCATTTGTGTGTGAATTTATGCATACAAATTGGAAAATATCGGATCTGTGGTTCGTGCCCTCCAAGCGCAGAGCGCGCAGTCTCGCACCAAACAAAACACAAACAACAACAACAACAACAAATCGTCAACAAGTCACGCCAAAGCCGATGCCAGAGCCAGACCCAAAGCCGGCTACAGAGCAGAGCAGAGCTCCCAGAGACCAAAGCAGAAAGCAGGCAGCTGATGCAGAAGCAAAAGCAGAGGCAGAGGCAGAGACAGTCAGAGTCTGACTCTGAGACTCGTAGCACCCACCACTCGCCGCTGACGTCGCAGTTAGCGTTGGCAGCAACAAGTCAACGTCAAACTAATCAAAAAGCACCGCACAGTGGCACATTGTTATCTAAAAGTGTTGAACTAAAATGTCAATGCAAAAAATATACAAATCTCACATAATTTTTTAATACAAATTTGTTAATATTAAATTAAAATATTAAATATGTGTACAACAACACTTCAAAAATATTAGAAAATTAGACATTCTCCTTAATATGAAAATCGCTCTGAAAATTAGTAAAATTATTACTCCAATATATTTCTAATATATTTATAATATATATTATTACTCCAACATATTTCGGATCCCATCGGAATTCGTCGTCAAACCAATTTCTTAAAATTACAAAGCTGTACAAATAGAAACTATTTATTGAAAGTATAAATGTAGTTGATATTCAGAAAATAGTAACAATATTTGCTGTTGCTTGCTTTAGAAAACTAGTAGTATTAATACCCTTTTGGTTTATATCATTTTAATGCATTTGAAGAATTTACTTTGTATTCAACTATATTTCGATTATGAAGAAGTTAATTGCAGTGGTTGTTTTACAGTTAATGCAAATAATTTGTAAGTCAACAAATGTGGCATGATAAATCTTAAATCAGTTTTGAAAAATATTTATGAAGTATTCATGGTCTTCGTTCATGTTAAATTGATCTTAGTGTTAAAATTGTGGTTTGATTCAATGGAGATACTTTCAATCGTGGATAACAAATGCTTACTTATTGCATTTGAAACAATTTTGCGCACAATGCTCCACTGTGCTTCAGATACTCTGCTCTGTCGCTGCCAGCGTGCACGTCGCTGTCGCCAAATACGCCGTTGTTTTGTGCTATACGATACCGTAGGCCCCTGCTATTTAGTTACTATAGAAGTTTTGCCAAGACAACAACGCTGAATTCGATCATCATCGCAGCAGCAGCAGCAGCAGAAGCAACAACAGTTAAGAAGCGCGCGTGAAATATTGTTAAGAGACATTACTTGGGTCCATCGTGAGCCACCCGCTACCCGTTAACCGTTTAAACGCTTAACAGTTACTACTTGCAATTACGCGTGTGCATGTGTGTGTGGGTGTGCAGCAGCAGCAGCAGCATCAACTGAAACGTTAAACGATTACTCGTTTGCCAGAAGCACAACGTGAGTTATTAATTTGTATATACCCCCCCCCCCCCCCCTTCCACCCTACCCTCTGCCATTAATTAACCTTATCAAATTAGACCACTAATTGCGAACGCAAAGTTCCGAGTTGAGTTTTGTTTTTTTTTTGTTGGTGTCTTCTTCTTTCGCATTTATTTTATGTCCCTATGTATGCCAATCTGTGCTTAGCCTAGACAAATGTCAACTGTGCTACAGCTGTGCGACACGCGAAACTGTTATACGTGTGTGCGAGTCCAAGAAAATAAATGCGACCTTCGCTTCATTAAATATTTAAATCCAAGTGCGATAAGCACTTATTGAGGAATATGTGAAATATATAATTTGATTTCTGGGTATATGGAGAAGATAGAGCGGAATAGAGCTGGTTAATTATGCTCGCATATTATGATGATGATGATGAGGTGAATTGTGATATGTGATAAAATATTAAATATTTGTCTACCGATTAAAGCCAACCAAAAATGGCACAAAATATACGCTCTAAATTTGCTCTCGCTCTCTATATTTGTTTATGGATCTAGATAAATTTCTGTGTGCAACGTATGTTTTCCTATATATATATATATATACATGTGTGTGTGTGATTTTAATTCGTTTTAAATTATACTGTGCCGGGTTGTTTGGGGCAGCATTTGGTCATAGTTCAATTAATTTTGTAATGACCGGATGTTTGGGGCTGAGCATGCAAATGACGTTACCAGTTCGCTTTGGGCCTTTTATTTGGGTATTTTATTATAAATTTCATATATATTTTATTTGGAGAACACACGTGCCTAATTATTTAATTTCACCTGTCACAAGCGACAACTTTCAATAAATCGCGCATTCGCGCATATTAATTATACGCCACCGATCCCACTGTGTGTGAGTGTCTTTGTGCTCAGTTTTAGTATTATTTATTATTCTGCCTTTGTTTGCGGGGCAGCAACAGCAACAACCGTCGACCCACCAATTTTGATAAGACAACCGGCATAAATTAAATTTTTTCACCCATACTCTTAGTAAATAAATGTGTATATAAATATCGTCAATACAAATTGTGAGCAATAGCAACAAAAGCGCTTAATTTTCTTAAACATTATCAACAAATGGGCAATAATGATTATTTGAATAAGAAATGGAATATTGTCAACATTGTTTACTTGCTTCACATGCAAATTTTATCTAGAGAACAAATAAAATAAAAAAAAAAGGTTATTCAGTTTGGGAAAAGAATTGGGAACTTTACCAATGGTTGTAATTTATTTGGAAAAGAAGAAATAGCACTTAAATTGATGTTTAATAAATAATTTTCAATACTAACTAATACGTTAGTCTATTAATGAAATCAATAGGTGAAAAGATTTTGGGCCGTATCTTGGGTTCTTATCCGATCTTAAAGACAGTTTTACTATTATATTATTATTTCTAATATCAATCGGAAGAAATTACCTAATTATCGCTCCCGTTACTTATGTGTAGATATGTTAATGAGTTGTTGGTTTATGAAAAGATATATTTAAAATTTCAAGTCATTAGCTCATATACTTTCTCAGATCCGTTCATTCATACAGATAGGCAGGTGAATGGACAAACGTGTATTGCTAGATATATATAATTCATAATGGAAAATATTTTAAAAATAATCAACAAGTTGCAGCTGTTTTCCTGGGATATATATATTATATAAGCGAACAGTAAGAAGTGCTCTAGTTGAAAGTGTCCGATTTCTGTATACCCTGTGTATATACACAATCATAAACACCATTGTTGTTTTTCCTTTTCTGAGTCCCACACTTCTGTGTTTGCTCTGACGGTCATCATCAAATTTGTAGTCCATAAAAATACCATAAAATATGTGAACTATGCCATATTTCGAAAAATTAGTTATTTCCAATTTTGGTGCGATCCATTTGTGTACAAATTTACACAAATGTTTGCCTCCAGTTCTTGTGATTTTCAAGATATGCTTAAAAATCGATTTTTATCGATCTCATAATCGTTATCGACACAACAAAAGAAACTTCAGTTGATAGGGGAATTGGAGGCTCAGCAGAGGAAGGAATAACTTGCACACAATTCATTTGTATACATTTTTATATTTCAAGTTAAATATTAAATTATATTTGTAATCTGTTTTATTTCTTATTATTATTATTTAATTTTGTGTGGACGGAAATTAGTCGTCGTTAAAAAAAACCTTCTGATGCAATCGACTCATTTAGATAAATTTCAAAATGATGCTGGCTTAAATGGTATCTCACAGATAGACTCTACATAAATGCGTTACAAATTTCGTGACAATATCATAATAACTGGCAAGACATACGCAATTATCATAATAAGTTCAATCTCGATTTGGCCAACAATCGTGGGCGCAACGTTGGTCTTTAGATGTTTTTTGTGCCGGGCTTAGCAAAGGCAATGCGAGAGATGCTAATTTATCAAGTGGCTTATTGAAGTACACAACTTAATCATTCATTCATGCTTCACGGCCAATTAATGCGGCTAAAGTGCTTAATTAAAACGACACTTGGCCAAGAAACGGAGCCAAGAAAGAGCCACGCCCCCGCCCGGTAACCAGAAACCACAACAATGTCGCTGTGGGAATTGAATAAAATATGAAATTAACGACGACAGTTAAAGTGCCACTGGCTAAAAGCTATTGAAGTTATTGTCGTGGCTTTGGAAGCCATTGACCGCTGACTTATTTTATGGGTTGGGGGACAAGCCACAGAGACCGAATACCACAACTCGAATGAGTATATAAATTTATATATATAAATATATATAATCAAAATTGGGAAATGACACAGCTGCAGCACTTTCTGGAAAACTTCAAATTTCAAGCCTCTTGACTTACGGTCTGTCAGACTTATCAATAACTAATTGCGACTATCGATTAGGAATAGTAGCAGTGTGTATTGGCCAAGTCTATTGACAACTGCCTAAACAAATTTCTGTTTCCTTCCACAAAACGTTTTACTGCCCTCGGGAACAAATAACAAACAACTGCTTATTTAATTTACATTATTTTTTCAATGTCAAATGCGTTATAAGGAACCAAGAAGAAGCACTCAAACTATATAGTTAGAATTATTTATTACCATTATGATAAAATTCCTGCAATCACAAGCATAATAAATTTGCTAATATTTATCCATATATTTTTAAAACTAAATATATATGCATATACCTTTAATTTTTGATTGAATTTTTCTGGGCTTACTCCAAACATTGGAATGAACCAGCAGAAATTGTAAAATCTTTCAATTTTTTTTTTTGTTAACTGATATAACTCGATACTAGTTTAATAAAAAAATAAAAGTAAAACGGTCATGACTGGATTTACTCCTCAAACAAAATAATTGAGTAATATTTAATCATTTAAATTAATATATTTTCCAATAATTGATTTTATCAAATGAGTTAATTTTTTTTGTAAATTTATTCTTATTTATAAGGAGATTTAAACGTTAAAAAGGAAGAGAGAAATAGTGAAAGACCGATTTAATTACCTAATTTACAGCTCAACATGAGTAAAAATTAAAAAAATCGATTTTAAATACTTTTAAATCCACATCTGAAGAGAGAGTATCTGCTGTTCGAGCACTTTCGACTACAACACTCTTACTTGTTTGCGTTAATTATGAATATCTAAAAGTAGTTTTTGTTTTTGTGTTTTGTTTTTTGGGTAGCGCCACTCGGTTGACAGCTGACTTTATTTGATGTTTTTTCGCTCTTGTGTTTCCAGTTTTTGTTTTCAAATTTTATGATCGTTTCGGTTGCCAAAAACTGAACGAAATCGCATAAAAAAAAGCTGTTAGGTTTTTTTGAATTTTGGCATATGATTCAGAGAGCGCAGATAAATGCGTTGTTGGAATTATTTGTATTTTTATTTTGGTGCTGACCGAAAGCGAAACAGATCTCAAGTGCAATTAGCATTCACTTGTTATCTATTTGTTATATAGAATTATTATTCAAATTTTTAAATGTTGGGCGTTGTTCAAACGCCCAGTTTTTCTTCTTTTAGTTTTGGGTTTTCATGGTTTGCAATCACTTTAAAGAGCTTTTTGCAAACGCTTGATTAAATACTGATAACATTTACAGATTGTGTGTACGAAATTGTAACAAACTAGACATCCACAGAACACACACACTTATAAATATATATAAATATATATTCAATAATCGTATCTACAACGTGTATTTCTTTTTTTGAATGCCTGATAAGATTTATATTTTATCAGGTTTTTATGTTTTGCGCTTTGCCTTTTTTTTATTATTATACTCTTTTATTGAAAGTAGATACCATTAGTTTTAGCATTAGTTTTGATTCAATTTTTTAGTCTTATATAGACTGACCTACAATTGTTATTTAATTAATGTCATTTGTTATTTTATAATTTAATATTCATTAGAATTTAAACCATATTCAATTTTTAAATATGTTTCTTATGCAATTGATTGTTTACAGCAAGTGGCTGAAGACTGTCTCAGATTTTAATAAATTTTTTTTATTATTAATTTTGGAAATGCAAAAATATATCAACTGTTTTATTTAAATTTGTGAAATGGTGGACATTGTTTAATTTGTATATTATTAAACTTATTTCTGCTGTAATCACTCTATATTTGTATGCAAAGTATTTCACAGTCGGTTATGTTCGAGAGCAATGTTTTCATTGATGTTATTTATGTACATGATTTAATAGTTGAACAAACAATAAAACAAAAATACAAAAACCCATTTAAATTCAAAGAAACCCGATAAGTTGCCTCTCGTAATTGACGTTTAGCAGAAGTTGTGTGCCTCATTAATGAGCATTAATTGTACTTCAAAGCTCCGAGTGGCTTCTCAGCGTTCTGCTCCGAGATTGGCGAATTCACTTCCAGCTGATGGACGGATGAAATTGAAAGCTGTTTCCAGCTGTCAGAAGTCAAAACCTTCTGTTTGCTGGTAATAGGTGCTCAGCAAACCAGCTGCGATTTGGTCTGTCATCAGAATAGCAACTGGAATGGAATTTTCTTTTTGTAGAGTATACGCCTGTATACTCTAACAAAGTTAAAATTTGCATGCAAATTATCATATTAAAAAAAAACTTGAAAAGGGAGGTAAATCAGTTTGATAATCTATGTTTGATAAATTTTTCAAACCTGGAAAAGTGATTCTAATTGTGGATAAACTAATATTTAAACCTTAATTGATGATTTACAATTTTTTAATTTTTTATTTTGAAAATTAAATAAGCTGTTAGTTAGATCCATTTATTTATAGCATATCCATTAAAAGAAAAGTAATTAGTAATGGATTTAAATTTTAAATTTTAATTTTTTTTTGGAAAAATTAGAAAATGTTATTTACAGTATTTATTATCTAATATTGTTATTAAACTTAGTAATTTTTAGTCAATTTATTTAAATAAAGTTAGAAAAATTAGATTTGTGTAATGCGATTCTGATAACTTAAACAATTTACAGAATTTATTATTAATTTTTGAGTACAAGATTTACTTGAGGTAAGATATATTTATTAATACTATAAATATATTTATACTCAAATAAAATACTATAGATTCAGCTTATTATTGCTGAATAACTATAATTTTTCTTGGCTTCGAAACATATTTCAAATATGTATAGTATACAAATAGATTTATATATATTATTTTATGCCAAACGGCATATCAAACTTGCAATACTCTTGTAGAAGGGCATCACATAAAAGACTAGCTTTCTATTGGTGAATTCGATTGATTTGAGGCAGCAGGAAATCGAAAAAATGGAGAGCGAGCAACAAAGCGAATGAGTCGATGAGAGAGAGAGAAAGAGAGGGAGAGAACGCTACAATAATTAGCTTTTGTTGAGCACAAATAAACCGCAAACGCAATAACAATGCCAGCAGCAACAACAACAACAACAACAAGCAGTTAACAACTTTGGCAAACTTATCACCGCTGTTTTTAGTAGTTCTTTTGTTGTTATTGTTATGGTTGTTGTTGTTACTGTTGTTACCGGCTCGCTGTCTGTAGAGGAAACGTTTTTGTTGCCACTGTCGGGTTGCCAGGTGACAAACAGTTGTTGTTGTTGTTGTTGTTGTCGGTTCTCGCTGACGCTTTGTGTGAAGCTTGCAAAGCTTCAGTTGCCATTAGAACTTCGACTTTGACGTTGTGCGATCGCGAGCGCGTTCCGAAAGAAGACAGCGAAACGAATAACAAAAAAGAATAAAATAAAACCAAAAAATAAACGAAAATAATATAACAGCACTTACACTGCGCTACACAATACAGTTGTAGTTGTTGTTAGTATACAAAGTTGATGCTATTTATAGCAGATTATAGCAGCCAAACAACACTGTGTGTGTGTGTGTGTGTGTTTTCTTTGCTTTTGTGTGCGTTTCTTAGGTTTGTTTTGCTTTTTTGCTTGTAACTGTAAAAACTAAGGACCACAATTGCTTACCGTCTGACGCAACGACGTTAATGTGTGGAGTGAACGGGGCGGTCGGCATGGGGTCAATGGGTTCATGGTCTAAGGTAGCATTTAGCAGACTAACTACATATTTTGCCTTGTTTCGAAATTTGTAATTAAGCGTCAAGTTTAACACTTAAGCGGCAAGACTGAGGTGCTGAGATCATTGTTCGATTTTTAGCCACTTCACAATTTATAATGCAAAGTTTGCGCGTTCACTTTTCACATACGGATAGATAAGCCAAGCAACGTTGCCTGACTGCCTGTGTCTATTGTGGGCAAATCAATCTGGTCACACTGTGCGCCCAAAAAGCAGACACACACACGCACACACACAACAACAGTCGTTGACCGGCATCGGCCCCCCGAGCCCAATTGGCCGCTCTCCTCATTATCCCCCCATATCGTGTTTTCTTTTTGGGACTCTGAGATTCAAATGCAGATTCAATGATTCAGTTGGCGCACGTACGCGTTGCATTGAGGAAGAACGCGGCAAGGCAGACACCCGACAGCGGACGGTGGACAGTGGATTGTGGCAAAGCAATTTCTTTGAAATAAACCGACGATTTAGCAATTAATTGACTACTAAATGCGCCGCTTTGCTTGCGCTTGCTAGTCGTGTGTTTTTTTTTTTTTTTTGCTGCTGCTTTTGTAAATTGCCGACTTACGCCTTTTGACGTTGACCTCACAGCGTGCGCGCGGGCAGCGCTGCAAACGCAGCCGTGACGTCAACGCCGGCGTCGACGTCGCTGTTGGTGGGTGGCTGCAAAATAAAGAGCGCGCCAGCCATAAATTAATTTAGTAAATATTTTGTTTGTATTACAAATGCCACGAAGAGTGTCTGTCTGCCTATGTTTGTGTGGAAGTGTGTAAAAAACAAATAGTGAGAGAGAGAGAGAGGGAGAGAAATAAATTACGCATACGTAAACACAAATACAACACGAGCAACAACAACAACAACAAATGCAGCACCAAAAGTGTAGGCAAATGTTGAAGCAGAAAACAGCCAAACAACAAATGCTTAAAGGCAACGTTAAAAATCTATGCTAATTAGCAGCGAAAATAACAACAACAAAAAACAAAGCATATTAAAAATCAATAGGCATCATTGATTTTTAGAATACCCTGCAAATTCATAAATAAATATTGATTTTCAGTGTGCATTTGCAGAAGATTCGTGTGACACTTGCATTCGTTTGTGTTTTTGTGTTCATTTTCAGATGATTTTCAGATTTTCATTTATCAGCAATTCGCTGTGATTTTTCATTGAAAGTTAAAAATCGAGCTTTCAAATTATAAAATTTTTGGAGGCAGGAGGGGGCGTGAACGCAAAACTCTTTATATTTATACTTAAAGGCGGTTTCCGGGAAATAATTTAAAAAATTTGCGACTATTTTCAAAATGTTGATGATTTTGGTGGGCGAGTGGTAGAGGGCTGTGTGAAAGGCGTGGTTTTTTTGTGGTCATCAGTTTTTCTATGAAAAAATTATAATGAAAAAAAATAAGGAAAAATATTTTTAATTGATATATAACATTTTCTAAACATCGGCAAATATTTCTCACCAAGATACGGATGACTCAACCACCTATTTTATTCCGTTCTTAAAAATTTCTTTGATAAAATTCCGTTATTTCGTATCCGTTTCCACTGCACGTTCCACATATGCTCAACAAGTCATTATTCTATATTATATAGTAGTTCTATGTTGATAATTTTTTGCCGTACTATAGGCATTATAATTGTAACTATTACTAGAGAGTTTTGTTCAAAGGTCTTGAAAATAAAATATATTTCATACAAAAGTTCACCGTTTGACCGATTATGGGAGTTATGTATATAGATATAATATAGGTATAGGTAATAATAAAAGTAACTCTTGCGTTATTAGAAATATATATAATTTACCAAATACAAATTTATTTGTATTTTGTATATTACGAATTTGAAATCTTAAGTTTATTCAAATTTAGTTTAGCTTGAAGTGTTTCCCAGTGGAAATTCATGCCACGTTTTGCATAATGCGCAGCGATTGTTAACATTTCCAATGGTTTTGGCCCCCTTCATTTGAACATAGAAAATTCATTCATTTGTGGGGAACCTCGTCCTTATCAGCAGTGTGCAAACAAAACCGAAAGATAACTCAGGCAATTATACAGAAAATGATACGAATATCTATTGAAATTATTTATGTTGCTTTTGTTGCTATCGATACTGTATAAGAATAGTTGGAAAAAGAAAATCATTCATCTCGAAAATTAGATCACGTGTTCTTAAATAGTACTTGGAAGAAAACATAATCCGAAAATGCTTTGAGCCATTTAAAAACCACAAAAACTTGAAGGTGCCACAAAATCAACGGAAGCGAAACCAAAAAAAAAAAATAACAAAAGTGCGTAAATAAACCAAATGAGTGCTTAGGAAAAAAGAGAAAGGGAGAAGACAGAGAAAATCGGGGTTGGGTGGGAGGATTCTCAGCCTTTATGTATGTTTATCATAGGAAAGTGCCGATTTAATAGGTTTTTAATTAGGCAGCAAATGTTACGACTGCTTTAAAGTTTTTGCCATTATTTTGCTTAAACTGCAGCTGTGAATTTCATGACTGTTGCATAATCATAATGCCTATAACCACCCCAAGTCCCTGCCCCCTGCCAGCCTTACCCATTACTGTTCAGTTGCAACACGTGCACAATTCCCCACTTGTCCGTTCGCCCCTCCGTCCGCTCGTCGTCTGGCACCTGACGGGGACTCACAGATCTATTTGTGCCACATGACGAATGGGCTGAAGAAGACGAGTGAAATGGAGAGGGGGATGAGGATGGGGAGGGGTAGAGGTAGGGGAAGGGAGAGGTGGTTAAAGTCAAAGAAAGCAAAGAAATTGAATTCCATTAAGTACTTTTAAAAATAAATCAACGACTACTAACCGCATGGCCCAGTAGAATACATATGCATATATATTGGTGTATCTGTGTAGACTATATATATATATATATATATATATATATACATATATATATGTGTGAGCCGGCACACTTTGCCAGTCGAAAATACTGCTTCAATTTCAATTCGTAAAAATTATTCAAGTGTAGACACACCGAAGAACGGAGAACGAAGACTAGCAACAAAAATAAAAGATACAAATTGAAAGAAATTACGCACGAAAAATATCTTAAAAATGCCACAAGTTGTACATAGATACTCACACACACACACACACACTTGACTGCAGTTGAGCAGACAGCACTTTGAGCCTATTTCCGTGTGTGATTCAAATTTCCGTAAGCGATTTGTTTGGGAATCTTGCCTATTGAAAATACTGTGAGGGTGAGGGTGAGGGTGTGTAAAATTAGGTAAATTTAACTATAATTTATTTAATTTAGACAACTTTGTGAGAAGATAAATGGTAGGCTGAGCAGGTTAAAATAACATCAAAATTATACGCATCTTCGACACCTAAAATTAAATAAAGATATTTTGAAAATGGTCTCTTAATAATTATAGGTTTCATTGGAGACAAATTAGAGCCACTTGTTTTAGACATATTTCTTGGATGTCAGTTTTATTATTATTATATTTTGGTTTAATTATAGTTTATAATGCTGACAAATTAGAACCACATCACTATTCAGATTCGTCTTGAACAAAGTGTGTTTCGAAACCCAAAATTAAATAATTCCATCTTAAAATATATTTTGAGAATCATTTTTTTAGCAATTATAGAGGGTGTAATTATGGAGAGAAATTAGAAACGCTTCACATTCGAGATACAAAAATAAAGTAATTGATTTTAGAAAGTTTTTAAAAATAGTTCTCCGTATTTTTTTTTTTTGCAGTCTTAAAAATTAGAACCACTTCATCCAAAATCATTTTGTTTTTAAAGATAGCATTTAGAGACTTCGAGACACACTTCACTATTCAAAGTGATTTCCAAAAACCAAAAATAAATTTGACTCAGAAGAAATTCTATTAATATTTATCTGATTTAGTAATTATAGGTTAAAGTGGATGTTTAACAGTTAGAATCGCAATATTTTATTACCCGACTCATTAAATATGGGGTATTTCCCCTTTTCTTCATAGTTCTACTGTAGCAAAACAGCAACAAAATCTAAAACATAATAAAAACATTACATTTTTCGCTTATTTTATTGTTTAATAATGAATATAAATATTTGAAAATATAATATTTACGCAATTATTGAAGAGCAATGTGCTAGAAACATGTATCAGAAATGTATATTTCGAATATTAGATACATTATTTCCGCGCTGAAAAGCAGATCTCTTCATTTCGTTGGGAAATTTTTGAATAAATAAAACCATTGAAATTGCAGGCAATATGGATATTTTGGTTCAAAGATCTCAACGTGGCCAAATGTATAATTAAATATGACATTATTTGCAGCTGAAAAATGGCAGCGCAAAAACATTTTCTAAACAGCTCAGTTCCGATTTTGTTTATAGCGTCATTTGTATCTAAATATATATATATATACATACATATATATTACATTTTTTTTTCTCATCTTAATGTTTATGCAACATTCACGTTTGAGTTGCGCATTTCACTTGACTTGGACTTGATTTTCATTTGGCTGTTTATTTACATTTAAATGGTTCCAGAGACAGCAGCGACAACAACTTTAAAGACTTTGTTTGTTTTCTTGCCACTTAACATACGCCTGCCTCCTTCTTCCTCTTCTTCTTCTGCTACCCCTGCCACTTCCACTCCCCACGCCGCCTCTATTCGAGTAACAACTCCCACTACTTGAGGCAAATGTTGCTCGCTGTATTTTTAAAATGATCATCAGACGAGCCTCATTATGAATAGTTGTTGTTGTTGTTCTTCTTCTTCTTGTATTTTTCTTAGTTTTTCTTTTTCTGTGTGTGTTTTTTTTTTTTTTTTTTGTTTCTGTTTCCCGCTTGGCAGCTGGGAGCAGCCCATGGCCCATTCCTTGGCCGCCAGTCGCCGCCAGCAGAAGTTGAAACGGGAACGCGAGCGCGCAAAACAAGTCGAACGAATTTTTTTTAGATACAAAATTCTCAAAATCGCAGAATGAGATGAGAGCGAAAGTGGCAAACTGAAACTGAAAATGAAAAGGAAAAATTTGAAATTTCATTTTTCTTCTTCTTCTTTTCGTGTTTTTGGTGCGATTATGTGATATGTATTTATATATATATACTAATGTGTATATATGATATACGGATCAAAATTAGTGCAGCGAGGAGCGCGTGTCAAACTTTTGCCGGGCGGACGAGTGTCGCAGTCGCTGTCACAATCGCAGTCGACGTCGACGTCGCCGCTGACGTTGGCGCTGCTTGAAATGCCGGCTCGTCGGCGTTTTGGTTGATCGGCTGATCAGTTTTTCGGTTTTAGTTGTGTTTCTGTCCGGCGACGAGTGACACTGAGAGAGAAATCCCTAAACGACGACAACGACGACAAAAAACGAGCAAAAAGCAAAAAGCAAAAAACAAAAACAAAGAAAAAACAAAGAAAAATACAAAAGCATAAAAAACGCAAACGAATAAAAGCAATTTTTAGATTTAGCTGATTGAAGGCGGTGAACGCGTCGTATGCGTAATTGCCAGACACATTGCAACAAGCAGGCACAACAAACACAACAAACAGAAAACACACAAAGCTACACACACACAAACACACACACACACACACACACATACTAAGGGAACAAGTTGAAGTCTTCTGTTTCTTCAGTTTTGTGGTACGAAAAGTTTTGCAGGCTTGAACGCGACGTAGACGATGCCAAATAATCGTAATCGGAATCGTAATCGGAATCGTAATAAGCGCAATAAGAATCAAAATAACAAACAGCAAACAGCGACAGCAGAGGAGGAGCAACAGCAGCAGGAGGAGGCCATTTTGCCAGTGGCAACAACAAGCTTAGCAGCAGCAGCAGCAACATCTTCGTCATCATCATTAACGCCAGCCGATGATCATCAGAATGATAATAATGCAAATTCTGGCAGCATTTCAAATGGGTCAACAACAGCCAGCGACAGCGTCACAGTTGCGGTTGAGGCCAAAACGGACATAGCCAATAGCAACCACGGCAGCAACAGCAACCAGAGCAACCCGAATGAGTCATTGCTGCAATCTGAGCATCAGTTTGAAAACCAGCTGATTGCACAAGATCAGCAGATAAACAAGAAGCAGCTCGTGGATAAGTTTGTAGATCAGCTGATCGAGCAAGCAGCAGATCAAGTAGATCACTTGGCAGAGCGACTTGAGCAAGTGACTAAAGTGGAAGAGCAGCAAAAAGATCTGTCTGTTGATCAGGAAGAGCAATTGGGTCAGCTAAGTGGTCCGTCTGGTCAGCTAGTCGCTAATTCGAAAGAGTTGTCCAAGGAACAGCTAGTCAATCAGTCTGTGGATCAGCCAAGAGATCTAGTCGTAGATCAAGCAGCTGATCATTTGACAGACGAGTCCAAAGAGCAGCTGCTCGAACAGGCAAAACAGTATCTGAAGGATCTGTCGGAGGAATCAGCAGAAGAAGAACAACAACTCCACCATCTGTGTGCAGATGATCTAGAGCAGCAATCCGTTCTGTCCAAAGAGGAGCTGCTCGAAGAGGCAAAACATTATCTTAGGGATCTGTCGGAAGAGTCCGCTGAAGATAACCAAGAACTCCTCAATCAGGCTATAGATCAGCTGAAACAGCAACCCGCTGCTGATCAGACTGAACATCAATCTGATCTGCCCGTTGGTCAGACTAAACCAAAGTCAGGGGAAGAGCAGCTTGATCAGTTATTAGACAATTTGAAAGAGCTATCCAAGAAGCAGCTAGTCAGTCAGTCTGTAGATCTAATCGTAGATCCAGCAGCAGATCAGTCAAGTCAACAGTTGGCAGAACATTCAAAGGAGCAGCTGCTCGAACAGGCAAAACACTTTCTTCGGGATCTGTCGGAAGAATCAGCAGAAGAACAGCGAGAAGACCTCTTCAGTCAGTCTGAAGATCAGCTGAAGCAGCAGCCAGTTGTTCGTATAGTACCTGTGGAATTGGAGCAGGAAGAGAGCTGTTTGGTAAAGACTATCAAAGCAATGGGCGCCAAGAGTAGCAAGTTGCAACAAGAGCAACAACAGCCACAACAGTTGCCGGCGGAGCAGCAACAGCAGCAGGCAGCTAAGCCACCAGGCAGTCCACGACAGGCCAAGGTCATAGTTCATCGCATTGTGCGCGAGGGCAACCAAGAGACGGAGGCAACCCAGCAACAGCAGCAACAACAAGACCAGCAGCAGCAGCAGCAACAGCAACAGTGCAGCGATGCAACACAGCAGCAGCAGCAATCGCAACAGCAGCATGCAACAGCTGCACGACAGCAACAGCCGCTGCAGCGCAGCACCAAAGTCATCATTCATCAGATACGCGTCGAGACGGATGCAGAGGAACGCGCTAGAAAAGGTAAGCCAACAATTGAGGAGATTAGCAGCACTACAACAACAGCTGCAACATCAGCATCAGCATCACAAAGCACAAACAACAACAGCGGCACATTGTCACCACCGCCACGTTATTTGGTGGAGTCGCCATCACCCAAACACAAGCAGAGCCTCACCCAGTTCGGGAAGTTTGCACGCGATGTGCAGATCCAGGAACTGGAGCAGAGCAGCGATTGCAGTTCGGGTGAATTCAATTTCAGTGGACCACTGCAGTCGCCGTTGGTGTTTGAGGCGGACTCGGAGACGGAGGCAAGCACACCAACAGGGACGGCATCGTCCATAGCTGTGATGGCGTCTTCGCCGGATCTGCCGTCCAACAGTCGAGCGGAACAGCACCAGGAGCAGCTGCGTCAGATGCGCGCCCAGAAGCGCAACGCACTCGAATCGCATTTTCTGCCGCAGTTGCTCCATCCGCGCTTTCTGGACAGCATTCTGGAGGAGAACAGTGAGGCGGGCGACTTAACGCTCGCCGGCCTCTCGCCTAGCTCCTCCGGCAATGACGATCCGGCGAAGACGCGTCCCAGTGTGCCCCACAAGGCAAACGAATCGTATCCGCGCAGCCAACTCGACTTCAGTCGGCGCCAGAAGCGACGCGAGCAGCCGCTGGCTCTCATGCTGGAAACAAAGCTGCTCGAACAGCCCAGCGATCTGGAGAGCTGTACGCGACTGCAGAGCACCCTGTCTCCCCAATCGGAGGATGCCGAACTGGTTTACCTCAGCTCATCGGGCTCGAGCAGCGTCTCAGATCTAATGGAACTCGAGCTGGAGGAGGCGGCTGCTCTTGTCGAACGGACACACATCGATCTCGATACGGACGCCATTAAGCTGATCCATCGACCCGATGACGACCTGAGCAGCACATCCACCACGGAGCCAATCAGCTCTTCCAACGAAACAGAAACCGAAGGAGAATGTGAGGTTCGTACCGAACTAGCTAACTAACTAATCCCAGAAAGCAAACAAAATATAGACGAAAGATCGAATAATGTGGAAGATTCGAAAATATATCGATGAAGGAAGAGAGTTGAGCAATTTCCCTAGGTTAGATTTAATAAACCAGCTGAAGTAGATTTTATTTACGAGTTTCAAAACTAATTCTTTTTAAATATTGTTTTAAAATTAGTGCTCAAAAAATTAAATATTTTTAATATTTAAAAAAAGGTGAAGAGACAGAAGAGGTTTAAATATTCTTAAGATATCAGAGTAACACTAAACATTTGCAGTATTTATTTATTATTATAAAATCATTTTTGTTTTCTTAATTTTTTTGTTGATTTTATATTTTGTTTTTAGTGTCTTAAACGATTTATAAATTTAAAAATGTTTTTATTATTTTTGAAATATTTTTTAATGTCTTACAAAGTGTGAAATTCTTTTTCCACAATGTAGATTGAAATGCTGAAAGTAAAAACCCAAAAATAAAAAAAAAAAATTAAATTTGTATACAAAAAATAGGCTCTCAAATTTAGAAACGAAATATTAAATTTAAAATGAAATTTGCAAATTAAATTAAATTAAATAGAAAGATAAAGGATGGTATAAATAATTGTTGGCAGACAATAAATATTTATGGGCAACACTTGCAATCAGTCTGAGAGCGTCTATATAGATAGTATTAGCTTATTAGCTGGTAATCGGGGTCAGTTGAGCTGCGCAATAAACTTAAAGTAGGCCAGAAGTGTTTATGCTTTTTTCGTGTTACTTGGAAACAGTTTAAAGCATGGCTAACATTGAGTAACAGCCAAGCGATTTGGCAATAAAAATAACAAAGAGAAGAAAATACTTGAGCAACAACAACAAACAATTGCAGGTTGAAACGGAAGTGGACACGGAAACGGAGGCAGTGAACCAGTCGAGTCGGGAGAGCACACCTGTTAATCGCGCTCCCAGCGATGACCGAGATCGGAGATCGCCAGGCAGCAGCTCATCGCTATCATCGCTGCTGAGTGCCGTGACGCCGACGCCATCGCCGACAGCGCTGCCGGCAGAGGCGCCCACGCGAGCATTTAACGAGCTGTTGGCCAACGAATGTGGCTCGAGCAAATTGGCCAACAGTTCAGCTGCAACCACGTCGCTGGCGGCAACGCGCGAGGAATTCATTCGCAACATGGACAAAGTGCGCGAATTAATCGAAATGACGCGACGCGAACAAGACGGCAACGAAAACGGTAACGGAAGTGAAATCGATAACCGAAACGGAAACGGAAGTGAAATCGATAACCGAAACGGCAACGGAAACGGAAACGATTCGGCGTCGTCGTGTGTTCAAGTTGTCTCCGCACCAGAGACGCATAGTAGTAGGTTATCCCCAACGCCACCGCCTGTGCCACCGCCACCCAGCAGCATGCATTATCCCACTAGCACCACCAGCACCACTAGCGCCACCACCAATCCACCAATCCTTAGCAGCCTGTTGCGACAAGAATCGTATGATTCGCATTGCTCCGACAGCACACAGCACAGCCAATGCACAGCCATCAATATGGCGTCACCGACACCACAATTCACACAACCACCCACACCACCACTGCGACAACGACAACCACAACAACAACAACCACAACAACAACAACAACAACAACAACAGCAACAACAGCCACACCAATTTTGTCCAATTTCAGCTGACGTGTCGGATGCGGAACGCATCAAGAAACTGCGTCTGCTATGCACCGAATCCTTGGCCTCCATGCCCTATGGCGAGCAGATGCTTGAGGAGCTGGCCAGCGTTGCCCAAAACATAAGTGTGCCACAACAACAACAACAACAGCAGCAACAACAACAGCAACAACAGCAACAGGAGAAGATGCCTTATCCACTGCCACAATTGCCACACATTGATGAGCTGCAGTTGTCTGTGGATAAAATGAACGCTTTGAAATGCGCCTGGCTGGGCTTGCCCACTCAAGCTGATCCCAAGCTGCTCGTCTGCCTCTCACCCGCACAGCAGCAGCAGCTGCAGCAGCAGCAATCTCAGTCAGCTGGTGCCGATGAGTTGCTGGATGCGCATGAGAAGTTTGTGCAGAGACGCGGCTATCACGAGTTGAGCAAGGAGCAGGTGCGTCTCTTGGACAGCGCACAAGTGAATGTGGACCAGGAGCAGATACTCAGAACAGCGTCAAAAATGCGCGAATTGCGCAAGAGTCTAACGCCCACAACATCACCAACACCACAGCAACAGCAGCAGCAACAGCAGCAGCAACAGCAACAACAGCAGCAACCACCACCGGTGCCTGTGAAGAGCGCTGAAACCGTTGAGAAGGCAAAGAGCCAAGCAGCGCAACAGGCAGATGACGCAAGCCAGCAAAAGCTAAACACAACAACAGCAACAACAGCAGCAAGAGCAACAATAGAAACGGCACCAGCGACATCATCATTTGAAAATAAACCCAAGCAGACAGCAGCAACAGCAGCAGCAGCAGCTGATCAGCAGTTGCCTCACTCATTTGATCAGCGCACGGCCAGCCGAACACAGCAGCAACAGAGCAGCTACACCAGCAACACCAGCAACAACATGACTAGCAGCAACACTTCGAGCAAATTTCCAGCCAGCATCGAGAGTGAATTGGCGCGCATGTTTCCCAGCATCGCACAGCAGGGGGACATCTTTGAGGAGCAGCGGAAGCGTTTCTCCAACATTGAGCAGAGCAACCAGCAGCTGTTGCAGCCGCAGACGAAGCGCTACTCGAACATTGAGACGAGCTCCTTCGAGTCGAAGAAGCGTGTGGAGAATGGCCAGACCATCTACGACTACAGCAACAGCAGCTCGGAGCGGCAACAGCAGGGAGATAAACCAACAGAAAATGGCAAGTTTCCGGTGAATGTAAAGCAAGCAGCAGCAGCAGCAGCAACAACAGCGGATGAGTTGGATTGTGCACCGCCCGTGCCACCGCCGCCGGCAGCAGCAAATATTATGTCAGCAACGAAATTAAATGGCATCTCAAGCACTTTCATTGATGACGCACAGCAGCAGAAGCAGCCACTCTCAGAGAGCCGGCAGCACAGAGAGCAGACGACAACAACAACAAAAACAAATGAGACAACAGAAAGAAAGACGACAACAACAACAGCTGCTGGCAGCAGCTCCAAGGTGAACAATGCTGGCGGCACTTATGAGGAATTTCGGCAACGTGCCAAAGCAGCACTCGAAGCAATTGCTCAGCCCAACAGCAACAGCAACAGCAATGGGCAACCTTCGTCAGCTAATCAGATGGATAATGAAAAACTGTTCAAGGACTTTGATGCGCTGTCGCAGCAGCTCAATGCCGAGCTGCAAACGGGTCGGGAGCAGCGAGAGCAGCGCGAGAAATGCTCATCGCTCTACGATCTGAATCGTCTGAGCAGCAACAGCAGCAACAACAACAGCGCTCAGCTGGAGCAGATGAAGCGTCAGCGCCATGCGCACATGCAGGAGCTGGAGCGTGAAATCGAACGATCGACGAGATCCCGACAGGAGCGATTGTCCTCTGTGCCGCGTGCCGTCGAAATTCCCATTGAGTTGGCGCCCGATTATGGAACACGTTCCACGCGACGCGCCGAGTCGCTGTGCAATCTGAGTGAACCCAGACGACCGCACAGCTCAGCGGAGCATTATCGTGTGGTGCAGCAGCAGGAGCAGCAGCAGCAGGATGACTGGTCCCGCTATGCCAGCGACTTGGGCCACTCGGAGAACATTGCGCGTCCGTTTGCCCGGGAGGTGGAGATCTGCTACCAGCGACAGGGCGGCAATCAGCGGCAACCGCACTCGATACGAGCGCCTCGACTCTCGGCGAGCACAAATGATCTGTCCAGCTATGGCAGCTACGACACCCACAATGCCTACGGTGGTGCACGGAGGCATGCACCCATGTTGCAGGAGGCGCCGGTGCAGCAGCGACCGCATTACACCAGCTGCTATTCGATGATTGAGCGCAATCCGAATCCAACGTATATCAGCACCACATCAAGGCGTGGCGTCTCGCCTGCACCACCGACACCACCAGCACCGCCTGCCTACGACCGGCAGCAGCGGCGTGCATCACTGCCGCGGGAGCTGCACGAGCAGCAGCTGCAGTACATCCTCAGCAAGGAGGAGCAGCTGAAGCTAGAGTTTGAGCGACTACAGCAGGAGCGACGTCGCCTCATGGATGAGATGCAGAGGGCGCCGACGGTGTTGCAAGCGCCGCCGCCGAGACGCGACAGCTATCGGCCGGCGGCGAAGTTGCCGACGCTGAGCGAGGATGAGGTGTTCCGTCAGCAGATGGCCGAGGAGTGGATGCACAAAGTGGCGGAGCGCGAGGAGCGGCGTCAGCACAAGATCATCAAGATCTCAAAGATCGAGGATGAGCATGAGCATGCCAGCGAGCAGCAGCAGGCGAACATCAGCGACGAGTTCCTCAACCGGGTCAAGGAGCGGCGCGACAAGCTGGCGATGCCCGCCGACAGCGATTGGGAGAGCGGCGCCGAGTCGCAGCCGGTGGCGAACAGGGCAACGGCAGCGGGCAGCGAATCGGATGCGGAGGCGCCGCCGGTGCGCATCCTGGAGGGCAGCAACGAGGCGAATCTGCGCGAGCTGCCCCGGCACTTGCGCGAGTTCGCCAAGTTCTCCAGCTGCGAGCAGCTCGACGGTGGCCAGGTGGAGCGCCACGAGCAGCAGGAGCGGAGCGAGACAGCCACGGATAATTCGCAGAGCAGCGCCAGCAGGAAGTCGACCATTGTGAAGACGTACAAGGTATCCCGGTTGCCGCCTTCTGTGCAGGGTGAGTTTGCCACGGACAGCACGGCGCGAGCGACTACAACTAATAATCGTAATCGTTATCGTTATCGATCGAATACCGCGCAGCTCGTTAGTCATAATGTGCATTTAGGCAACGCTTCTGTAACTAGCTATCGCCGCTCCCAATCGCCTGACACTGGTTGTGGTTCCGCTTCCAAAGGTTCCTGCTGTTCCTCCTCCATCAACTCCTCGAACAACTCCTTCTCCTCCACACCCACCTCACCCCAAACGACACCCGTTCCCGGCAATCCTCTGCCAACCGATCGCAACAATAACACACCCGTCTCATCCAACTCCAACACCTCCGCAGCTGGCAGCATTCTGAGCACTGCTCTGCTGCTGGGCATCTCTCTCCTCACGGCCTGGACTAAGTTCGGCTAATTCACAAATTCCTCCCATTCGCTCACTCTGGAAAAAATGAAAATATATCCTAGATTTTACCAATCCAAATCAGTTAAATTTCCATTAACTACGTTCAGAAATGAAAAAAACCAAGGCATACTTTTTAGAGTCTGTTGTTTTAGCTGCGTTTTTAGTTAATAATATTTATATAGCCTTTTATTAGCCTGTAAAAAAGCTAGATGATCAGCACTGGCGCTTGTCCGATTCTTCCTAGAGAAGTCCTCTAGCTTCGGCTAGTTTTCTATTTTTTTTTTTAATATTTCCAGTAATTAAATATTAAAAAGCATTTAAAAATGCAATTTTGTGTTTCGGAAATTTATTACAGATTTTTCAAAAGTATTTGGCTTTTGGGATTTTTTCTGTTACATAAATAGCTGTAAAAAAATCTAGGATATTGATTTTTTTCCGAGTGTACTTTTAGTTCATTGGTGAATTGGTCATTTAGCACAACCACTCATCCCATTTGCACCACTATTTAAATAAAAATATGCGTTTATTGTTGTTGTTAAAATTCTCTCATTATCTCAATCTCTCTCTCTCTCTCTCTGTATTTATAATTGTCTCTTTCTCTCTCTGTGTGTGTGTGTGTGTGTGTCTCCCTTTTGTATATCAAATTTCTCTCTATCGCCGTCCTCACACAGACAATGATAAAACAGCAACCAACACCAACAACAACAACAACAACCACAACTTGAACAGCAACAACAACAGCAACAACAAGAACAACAGTACAACAAAAACAACGTCTACCATGAGTAGCCATATAGAAAACGAATCCAGATCCAAATCAGATCCGAGCAGAGCAGCGCCAACATCGCCTTCGCCATCGTCTTCGCCATTTTTGGGCAATATTCATAGAAATTTCGATGAGCTGTTTGCCAGTTCGCCCTTCCGCTCCAAAATCCTCGAGGAGTTTGATAAATATTGGCGCAATTTTGAGCACACTACTACGTCCGACAGTATCTGATTAGATAACGATATATATATACATATATATGATATATATGCACGACCCGAAACCTTTGTTAATGGAACCGCAAGAAATGCTTTTTTTCACATTAATTTTATGCCCCACCCCCCCAAAATAGCCTTGCAGCCGCATGCAACCTACTTTTAACCAAATGAATATTGAAATTATGTTTTTGTCTCTTAGGCAAATGTTTTAAAATAAACAAAAAAAAAACAAAAAATGGAAAATACATGTGAAAACTAGTTAATTGTTTTTGAAAATTAATACAAATAAATGCAAAATAGTGTTGTTGAATGTTTAATAAATGATAAATTGATTAACAAAACTCAATTGTTATTTAGTTTTTATTGTATTGTACGCATGCCAAATATCTACATATCTACATACATATATCTACATCTATCTATAACTATATATATATATATTTGATTTAAGTTGTGTCCCAGAAAGATCTGTTTTGCCATAGCGCTTGTAAATGACGCTTTAGCTAATCCTGTGAATGTCCCAACTAATAAACAATAATCATGCTTCAATTGATCATTATTCGTAAACAACGGGATTCGTTCAAAGATTGCAACAATTCACAATTTGAAGTGAAATTATTAAATTTTTACAATCATTTTTAGAATTGGCCCTTTTCAAATTTGTTTTAACATCATTTTGAATCCTTGTTAAATTTGAATTCGCTGAGAGTCCAAAGTTCCATCGACTAAACGCTCTCAGCTAATTTTGCTCTAATTTTAATTATTTATATTTTCTTTATATATTTGATCTGCTCTCCGATTAAACGTATTCATATTTATCACATTCAGGCAACATAATCATATTTAATGACATCAATTTATGGGATTCAGATGCAAAAAGAAATTTCACAAAAATATTTCAAAAATTGCTATAAAAATGTGTAGGAAAATGTTCAATTTACTGTGTCACTAAACAATCATATATATGTTAAATTATATATATATATATGATATATATATCAGTCCGCGAACGATGCTCATTAGCCAAAAAATTTTTACATTCTCATAACAATAAATATTAAGTTGATTCTTGGCTGATTTTCGTCTATTCAACTCTGTGCTCAAGTGTCTCAGTGGAGAGCGGGCCATTTAAGCTATAAGTGCCTAAAAATTCCCCCCCCCCCCCCCACCACTACAATTGAGGCGATTTAACTGGGGTGCTGCAAAAAGTGCATGCAACAGGGAGACCGACAGACAGACAGACAGAAGCGCGATTAAGCGGAAATTTTAATTAATTCCACTCAATTGGTATGCCAAACGGGTGTCGGGGGCAAGCAGAGGGTGGCGGCTCACCCGAACAAACAAATCGTTTGTTTTTGTTGCACAGCGAGTGGGAGAAGGGGAGAGAGAGATAATTGAGCACAGGGTTTTTAGACTAAGTGCAGCATGATGTGGCATGCGTCTTCTAGAAGAGAGCGCGTTGAGACACTAAATGAATACCAACAATTTTGATAGCCATAGCAATTAAGAGCGAGCAACAACAACAACAACAGCAACAGACAGCGATGCCAAAGTCAACGTCGACGTCGACGCCAACGATGGCAGCGAAGCAGCGTTTACGTCCGCAGAAACAGACGCGTTTTCTGCTATCGCCGCAGCAGCTGCAGCAGCAGCGCCAGCGACGCAGCTGGTCCGAGAGCGATCTGCTCAAGGAGATTGACAATGATCTGCAGCTGGCCAAGGGCTTTCTCTATGCCAACGGTCGGTGAAATGACCCCCTTTTTTTTATGTGTACATTCCCCTCACCCACCCACAGCACCCCCCCCTCTTACCTACCGTAACACCTGTGTGTCTATGTCTATTTTGTGTGCCCTCTAAATGCCTGTGTTGCGCTTGTGGAAATTAGCGCAGCTGCTTTACTAATTGGCCAAAATTGTAGTATATATATATATATAGTATATATATATGTATATAAAAATTATAGTTGCGCTCGTTTTCAATTTACGCTTAATTAAATAATATTTTGATTCGTTTATGTTTAGCATTTATTTTTACATACCGCCCAAAAGTATGCAACATTTTTTTTTAGAAAACTTTACAAATTGTGTATACGACGTGAGCATCGCGCAAATGATTTTGGTCATTTTGTTAAACTGTTGTCGGACTGCATTTGTGTGAAAATGTATCTTTATCTTGGCGTCTCGCCCATATTTATGGCCCACTTTAGAACATGATCATCTATATGCTTACTCTCTCCCTCTCTCTCTCACTCTCACACATATACTCTCTCACTCTGCGTCTCTCCCGCTATCTCTCGATCGCTCTGTCTGCTCTTAATGTAAATGTTATTAGATTTTCTTTCGTTTTTCTTTCGTTTTTCCCATCGGTTTCTGCCACTTGCCACCTTCCTGTCTCTGTTTACGAAAGCGTCAGCGTTTTTGTTTATGCTAAGGCAAATGAAAAATTAAAATTTGTTGAGCGAGCATTGAACGAATTTGTTGCTGTTTTTACTGTGCGCTCACAAGAGTTGAGTTTTTTTTGTTTTTTTTTTTCGTTTTTCATTCGAAAATTTTAAAGAAAATCGTAGCAACTTGTACAAGATTTTGACCTGGCGTAGTCGTCGTCGTGTTTAAGTCGTGTGCGCAACGCGAAGGCGCGTGAAAAATAAAAGCAAAAGCAAAAAGTATATATATATATATATATATACATAGATATATTAAAATCAGCAGCAGAGACAGTAGCAGCAGCAGCAGAAGCAGCAGCAGCAGCGGCAGCGGCAGCATTTCTATATTTCCACTTGCATAAATCACAAATAAGTTGGGGCAGAAAATAAATATGGGGCAGGGTTAGTCGAGTGTTGTGCTTTTCATTTGTATCAATTGTCTGTTGTGCAGTGCCCCCAAAAGTGTCTGGTGTTCTAAAGAAAATGCAGTGAAGTGTTTCTTATTGTTTTTTTGTACCGCAAAGAAAATCTCATTTTATTATCCATATGCAACATTCTTGCAGAGCACACACAAAATTCAACAATGTTCGCGCCGAAATTTAAAGCACGCGCACCAACTGGCTCAGGTAAAACTCATCCAGATCATGTGTACATCAGATCTATGTACATCTGATGTACATCTGATGAATGCAGCAGTAGTGGATTCCACCCAAAAACTATTTCAATCTTCGCAAACGTGGCAAACATGACCTTTTCAGTGGACAGTTCAAAAAGATTGACATATTCTTTAAATTGTATTTCCCTACAAAAGATGTTTAGGGTTTTTCGGTGTTTCATGGAGAATTGAGTGTATTTTTATTTGTATGTGTTAAAAATGATACAGCAAATGTTATTTATATAGGGTATTAAAGATATAGCATTCTCTGCTCTTATCAAATTGTCAAGAAGAAAACAGTTTTATTGAATTAAGATCCTTAATTAATCTACAAAAAGTTTTTTAAGCCAAGCCGAGCTTCAACTATTCATTGTTTTTTTTTTTTAATTATTTTTCTAAAATAAATGAATTTAATAAAAATTTATTTTATATAAATGAAACTCTTTCTGAATTTAATTTATTCTGCACAGCTTAAGCGAAATAAAATCAGTTTTTAAAAACTAATTCAGAATACAAAATATTTATTTATTTTGTTTTTAATCTAAACCTTACAAATATGAGAGGCATTAAAAAATATTTTATATTAAAGATTTAAATAATTTCAAATATTGTTTCACCAAGAGAGACTTAGACAAAGACAAAAGATTCATGTCACAGTTGACTTTATAAAGATTTCAAGACTTGGTTCTAAAATCAAACTTTTTCAATTAGTTTCCGAATTGATAAAACTTCTTTCAGAAGCTTAAAAAAACATTTTCAGACTAAAGCCTTACATGACTTCAGATTATAATTGCACGCAGTTTTAAAGACTTAATTATAAAATTAGCATTTTTTTTTACATTTTATTTGAGGCACTTTTCTAATCAACTTTCTTGCCGTTTAAATTTATTGGCACTTATTTATAGACTATTTTCCATTCAGTTAGTTTTCCACTTTTCACGCTGCTGATGATGATGATGATGATTTTGTGTTAGACCTGTGTATATCATGTCTGTATAGTTTTGTGTTGTTTGTTGTAGAATTGAACTTGATTTTTGCCTCTGCACATGTTTATTTCAAATATTTCAAATTAGCTCATATTAATTGTTCAGGCAGGAAAATTCCAAACTGGAACTGGAGGTGCTTTGTTGGTTTCCTCTTGCTCATCGTTACTTTTGTGCTAAATATATAAAATGACGTACAATCCAAAAATGTTGTTGGCCGAGCAATATTTATTACAAATATATATATATATATATATATATATCTTGCTAAACGCCCACAGCCGCCTTTTACAGTATCCATTAAAAATGGAAAATAAACACAAAGGAAATCCAGATGGAAAACGAAGATGAAAAGCGCAGTACATAAAACAAAATGCTCGCCAAATCAATGTCTCAAACAAGATCTTACTATAAATGCGATTTGCCCCACACAAAACACCTTATGGATATGGTGGATATAGTGGATATAGTGTCGTAGGTGGGCGTAGCTAATCTATCAAAATGCGTAAACGCCCCATTTGGCATTTTGATTGGCGTCACGATCCCAAAGCATTAGTTATGAAAATGTTGTGTTTTCTTTCGATTTTCGCAGCTCTTTTGGGCCGCAAAGGCGCCTTTATTTATTTAAAGCATTAATTTGTATGCTGTTATTTTTAAACTACGCCCGCGTTTATTTTTTTTCATTTTCCAAAAAAAAACGGGAAAAAATTATATGTTTTTTTGTATGTTGACTTTTAGTGACTAAATATAATTTATAGTTATTATAAATTCAGTTGAACTTGGTCCGTAGCGGAATTGTTGATATGCTTATTGATATGTGATTTGTGTGCATGAAAGAATAGTTTGATAAAATTGAGTTTATTTAGTTTGGCATCGTAATCGTTATATACATATGTTCCACATTACTATATAGTATATCTGAAGATGACGTAGCGCTGCCGACTCATTTGTTTGGCATACATGTTGAAAATCTGGCAAAAGATTTATTGAGGAATTCAACTTTTGTGGCGAACTTTATTGAGCAGATATGAAAAACAATTTATTCTTAACGGAGCAGAGGATTTGAGAAAACAATCTTAACTTAAATTTCCATATAACACTTAACGGCTTTATTCGTTCTTAGCTGCTTTAAGATCTGTTTTCATTGAGTGTTCATAAATTCTGCTCAGGTTTAGTTTAGTTTTAATAAACATATAGTATACCCTTTAATTTCCAAACATAATTTGCAAACTTTATTGTCATTTGGCTGGTCTAATCTAATTCAGAGTCCAAATTCCAATGACCTTTGCAACCTGCCCAGATCGATCATCAAAGCCGAGCCGCTTTCAAAAGGGCTCCCCCCTGATCCCTCTGGCTGTGCATTTAAATTTACGGCACTTAAATTCACGGCGGTGCACAGCACTCCATAAATACTTTGGCCACTTCATTGTGGCAAAGCGAATAAATCAATGCGTGAATGGCTTCTAATTTGCCAACAACAATGGAGAGACGCACCTCTTTCAGGCTGGGGCACAGCACTTTGACAACTGCCCGGTCGCGACTCGCCACGCCCTCAAATGATGCCAGACCCCGTCAGGGAACCAATCGCTATCCCATCCCATCCCATCCGATCCCACTCCAATCTCCAATCTCAGAATAAATGGGAGCACGCACAGGTTGCTGTCAGTCCCTCGTCTCTCTCGCAAGGCCAAAACTAAAATAGACCTGTTCCCTTGCTATATACCCTGTAAAAAAATCACACAGTAAAATAAAAATCAAACACAAAGTCTATACAATTTTTAATTGATTTTTGATAGTTATAAACGGAGTTTGATCAACAAATAATTATGCCGTTCCCATTCTGGTTAATTTCTATATATATTTATATTTAATATATAAATATACATATATGGTATTTAAATGACAATCTATGACAACTTCTGTCTATTTACATATCTACCCTTTAACGTTTTTCTCTCAAAAATTCCGAGTCTCATATTTGTATATATACAAATTATATTCATGATCTGTTTTACAGGGTAACTCGAAGTCCATCACCTCAGTTTCGCGCAGCTTGTTTGTCGCGCCATTAAAAACTTTTTAGCAAATTATCTGGTTAAAATTAAAGGTTTGCTCATTGCAGGTAGAATTGTTTGTTAATTTTCTTAAATGACTGTTCGATATTCCGTTTTCAGTTTGGAAATCAATAAATTTCACATAAATGCGACGAGCTCGGAGCCAATTTCCTAAGTAAATGCGCTTCTTCACGAACGAGCGCGGGCGCTCCTTGGAACACACCCAGTTGAGGCGGGCAGCCCCCCTCCCTTCCCATCCACCACATTTGTGTTTTTGGCCCAAAGACTAGGCAACGTTTTATGAGCATTTTTCCAAGCATTGTTTGTATTGGCTAAAAAATTTCCGTTTGATTTATTTTAAAGCGAGTGAAAAGCAGATAAAGCAATAAAAACCGAACCGGAAGTGCCAAAACCAACCCAAGCCAAACCAAGCCAGAAGCACCCGACGCACATTTGTAGTTTGTAGTTTTGTAGTTTGTTCTGAATGTCTTTTGTTTTTTTCTGGTTATTTGTTCTTGTGCACAAAAGAGTTAGGCGCAAACCACCACCAAAAAAGACAAAAAACAAAATACAAAATACAAAAAAACACAAAAATACAAATTCATTTTGATTGACTCTTTAATTCGGGGAGTAGTTCCACTGTGCTGGCGCAGAGTATGGTATATTTAGTCGCTACACATCCGTTCCATTTCGCGTTGCACGCATAATTGGCGTTCCACAAACAGAAAAAAGAAGAAGAAGCAAAAAAAAAATAAAGTGCTTTTGTCTCGGAACGGTTTCGTCCAAAATAAAATATATCCGATCCGAGTTGCTGCCGCTGCCGCTGCTGCTGCTGGGCAATGGCAATGCTCCATTGAGCACGGAGCGTATAGCACGGAGCGCTCCCATATTTGATTTTGATTGCAGCCGTAATTGATCTTCTCTATTTAAAATCGCTGAACAGTGGGAAATTGTTGACTCTGGGGAGGCCTGGTTGGGTTGGTTGACTGTGACTGGGACTGGGACTGGGTGTGTTTTAGTCATTTAGCAGTCGCTTGTGATTTGCGCCTTTTGTCTTTGTCGCTGCTCCCCGCTGCTTTTCCAAAAGAAGCAGCAACAACAGCAACTAGCAACCACATCCAAACTGAATTCACTAAGTTGGTCTGCTCGAGGCAAGCGGGTCACGCAAAATTCAGTCGCTTTGAGCCGCGCGCGGAGTCAGCAACTCAGAACTTGCCACTCGGTCCGTCAAATCGCAGTCGATCCTAACTCAACCACCCACAAGCAGTGCTTCCTCATCCTGTTTTGGGTAAATCTCAACACTCTGTGTGTGTGTTGGTGTGTGTTGGTGTGTGTGTGTGTGTGCGAGTGTTGTCAAGTGACTCATTAAGTGAATGTGTTAAAAGGATTTTGTTGCTTATTTTTTCATTCATTTTGATTGACAGCAGCAAGATCTTGATTCGATTGTATAATTCGATTAAGTGTTGATTGAATTAAGACGTCAGCGCATCCACCCACAAGTCAAGAGCAACAACAACAACAACAATTTTTAGAAGATCAACAACAACAACAAAATACGAGAAGAACGAAAGCGATTTCTATATGCGATATACGTGTCAATGTCTAGTGGCTATAACGCCTAGGGCAGACTATAGCAATCTTCTGTATCTATTTCTTCGCTAGTGTATCTGTGAAACTTGGTTGTGTGTGTGTGTGTGTGTGTGAGTTGTTACAGGTGGCATATAAATCCGTTGAGTGAAAGATGTGATCTGCACAGCGACAGCGAGGGTCGTTTTTATCTTATGACAAGAAGACTGAACAATAAAGCTGAAGAAATTTAAATTCAAATTCTTATATAAAAAAAAAATTCCCACTTCACTTTCGAAATAAATAATAAAAAAAAAAAGATTTTATCTGTAATCAGCAAAAACAATTTTTGTAATACCTATAAAAATGATATCAGCATTTTTAAAGCATTTATTTTTCTTTTTATTCGGCTAGTTTATTAAAAAATTAATGCCTCAAAATTTTGACTTTTTTTTAGCTGTTAGAGCTATAAAACTGCACTTATTATTAATAATTCCACTATATTCATATAATTTGTTTTAAATATCTGATCAGCTTTAACATTTAAATATGATTTTTTCCTGTTAAAAAAAAGACTTCACCAAACAATAAAGAATCATTTAAATTTTATAATTAGATTGTTGTGAAATGTGAAAGTGGTTTGAACCCATTTCGGTATTTGTCTCTGTACTTAAATTCTAAAATTAAAACCAAAACTTGGCTATTTTCTTTAAGCATTTTTGAAGCGAAACAATGCAACTTCGGTATTGATAGGAAAGCTCTCTAGAATAAGGCTAAAATGGAGATTTTTCTCAACAATTTACTCCAGTTCATTTGTGTGTAGTATTCACTGTACTCAACTATTTAAACACCTTGTGAGTTGTGTGTGTTTCGTGTCGCTTGATTCAAATATAATTTTATAACAGTCTGCGTATCTTTGTATCTGTGAAAGTCTTTGTAAATTCTAAACATACGCCAAATGTTATGAGTCATTCGCCCATCTGAAGGTATGTGTGTTGTGTGTGTGTGTGTGTGTGTGAGGTGTGTGTGTGTATGTTGTGTGTGTGTGTGAGGTGTGTGTGTGTATGTTGTGTGTGTGGTTTTTGGTTTTTGTGACCAAATTTTGAATGGCTGCCAAATGCGGCTTCCTTGGTCGTATTAATTATTGCTGTTCAACGTCGCGATGTTTGTTTGTCAATTTGTCTTCGCTCGGTTTGTTGACTGCAACATTTATTTTTGTTAGAAAAACCACAAAAAAAGAAAACTCAAAAATCTCAGCAGCAAACGCAGACGAGCATAAATTTGTTGACAAGTGTAAAATGTCAGCGGCGGCCAGAGAAGAACTCAATTCGATATGAACTTGCGCCCCTGAAAATGTCATGTGTTGCCCAACTTGCAACCTGCCCCACTGAACCCACGCCCCCTCCGCACACTGTTCATAAGTGACAGCCACTCATTCGCATCATTAACAGGCGTTTGGACACCAAAGAGTCAAACACCCTACGGCTCCAGCAGCGAGTTAGACATCGGCTCCTCGGCAGCGCCGACACCACCGCCACCACCCACACAGCCCGTGTGGACGCCGCAGCCGTCGCCGGCGCTCAGCGGACGCAAGGAGTTTCGACCCGTCCACTTTGAGTCACCCACCTTGCCACGACGCTACACGGCCAATCAGCAACTGCAACAGCAGCAACAGCAGCAGACGACGACGACGACGACACCACCCTGGTCGTATACCAACGGCAACTGCCCGGCGCCTGCACCACGCAGCAGCACCACCGCCACAAACCTGAGCACGCCCACAACGCTCAACTCCAACAATTCTGATTACGCGGAAACCGATTACTCCAATCATTTTGGCCCAGTGGCCCCCAGTTCCAGCGTCTCCGACAAGATCAAAAGTACTGCCCCAAGCAAATGCTTCAATTGTTGTTAGGCTCCTAGGGACACAATCTTTCAATGCCACTGAATTGATTTTAGAAAGTTTTAAAGGATATATATTATTAGATGGGAAAATTAAGGAACCATTTAAAATTTCTAATTGAAATGAAGTTGATTCTCAAAATTAACAACGTTCATTTTAAGCGCAAAACTTCAATAAGCTTACAAAATTCACAGAAATAAATAAAAATAAATTCACAATAGTTATAATCAGTAAGGGAATTTGTCAATTTTGGAGGAGGAATCTTAAATCAGTGCACGAATTTCCCCAATATCAATTCAAATAGTCAATTTAACTTCATGAACTTATTCAATATAAGTTTACCATTCATATTCATTCAATTAAATATATATATATTTTTTGAATATGAAACAAAAAAAATAAGAAACCAATCAATGGCATTGAAAACCATGTGTTTTCCCAAAGGGCAGCTGTGTGTTTATTTGTTTTAGCCATTTCAATCCATAATGCCATAAAGTGTGTAGATAAGTTGTAAGAGTTTCTTGACCCCGTCGTATTTTGCTGCTTAAACTGTGACTTAATTGTCTGTTGGTTAATACATAAAGAGTATGCGCTAATTGGTCTCATCTCACCTTTTTCGCCCCGTCCCCCTTCCCCATCCATCCATCGATCCATCCACCCCCGGCCCGACTTCCTTGCAGCATTTGAGCGCTCGGCTTCCACATCGGAGCTGCACCGGCCGTTCACACGCCGTCAACTGTCCGACACTAGCCGTGCTGGGTATAGGCCCAATGAAGTCAGTAAGTATCAATTACAGGGTATTCTTGCTGCTGCTCACGTCGTTATACACACAACAACAAAACAGGGCAACACACACAACAACAAATGTTCTTACACCCGTTTTCGTTCTAATAAGTGTTAAACAAACCAACCAAGCCACCCAACCACCCAACCCACTCTGACAACTGACAACACCTAACTAAATCCACTCTACGGTTTACAGTCTACAAAGTCAAGCACGAGTATTTGAGCGAACCGGAAACGGAAAGCGATCCGCCGCGCAAAATGGCGCAATTAGGTCGACGGCAATACGACGGCATCGGTCCGGTGACAAACGATGGAATGCCCATCATCCTCAGATCGGTAAAAGACATAAACATAAAGAATTGGGCTGCATGGCATTTTGGCAGCTGAAAACAATAAAATATTTTCTATTTACTATTCTCTCGTCTCGTCTGTTACGCTGCAGGAGGTCCAGGAACCGCATCAGCATGAATGGTACAAGCGACTCTATCAGACCATACATAAGCAGAAGAATGGCGGTAAATGTTCCCTGCCACTTGACCAATTCAAACTGAAGCATTCTCAAATAAAATTCAATTACCCAACCGAAACACAACCAAACCCAACCAAACCCAACCAAAACCCAACCAAACCCAACCAAGAACCCATTCCAATAATACCCAACCCTCCACTATCCAAGTTTCCTATTTTAAAATGCTTCAGTTTGGTATCTGCTGAGCTAGTTCTAATTAAAACTCTTTCTCTGAATTTCTTGAATGTCTTCTCTTGTCTACTATACAACCAACACCACAATCAATCAATCAATCAATCAATCAATCGATCAATCAATCAATCAATTACCCATCCATCCGCTTTCACTCAAAACTCAAAACAGACGATTTCGTGATACGCTACAAGTGTCCCAGAGGTGATTTATTGACATTCATATCTATCTATCTATCTATCTATCTATCTATCTATCTATCTATAGTTAAACGTAATGCTCGTATATACCAAAACTCAGACTAAGTCATCTCTAGCTCTCCTTGCCGTATACTTAATGCTTGGCTATTCCGCTTTTCGGTTGATTCCTACTGTGTTGATAGTTATCCATTATCCATTTATGATTTATCCCGATTTACTTAATTGGATTGCATGTAGAATTACTTTTTAATTGGTATCATGATTATTTTTGATTATATTTTCTCATATTTTGCGTGCCGTTTAGCTCATTGGAAATGCTTTAACTAAATTTGAACATTAACCTTAACTTAAGAACCACAACGCTCTAACATCATGTCTGCTAACACACCAAACAACAACAACAACAACAACTGCAACAGTGCCAACACCAACAACAACGGCAAAAGTAGTATTAGTAAATTTCTAACCAATAATCCTGAACAAATCCTTATTTCTGTATCTAATTGAGTTCTTTTCAAAATACCTGCAGCTCGTCCTTCGTACAAGAGCAATGGTTATGTCTCCGAGCCGGAGCCCAATTACGATTCGGACTACTCAACTCTGAAGTACCGGACACCCAATCCACTACGCGTCCAATCGATATCCTCTGCTGTCAACGTGCGCAATCTAAACCAGGACGAAAAGTAGGTAATTCTCTCCTCTGAAATATGGACAACTTATTGAGGCTTCGATTTCGCTTTCAGATTGTATGGTACTATGCCCAATCCGATCAAGTCGGCACAGAACGCTTACAAGAATCAACCCGGTCGCATCGAGAACTATACAACTGGTCACTCATCCGTGTCGGAGAAGGAGAAGAAGGAGGCAAGTGCTCCAGTCAGCCACAGCAGCACCTATTCACGCACAGAACCATTCGCAAATAAAACTAGACCATGTGAACTCGACAATCGCTACAGATTCCCTCATTAATCCAAGCTTGCAACTTACATAAATCATTCCACCCACCCCCATTATAATACGTCCCATATCCGACATGATATCCATAGCACCCATTAGCCATAATCATCATTAGTCATGCATTGCAATTATTCTAACTCACTGCAATTATTCTGTTCACAATTCTAGTGGTGGGACGAAGTGATGGACATCTTTAACGGGGTATGAACTCTAATCTATATAATTCCTGTTCTACTAGTTTTATTAGTTTTATTTAGTTTTTACACAATTTCGAGTCTGATCTCTGATTTCCTTTGTTTTCCGCTAACTGTTGACCGAAAGCTACCTGGTTTATCTCTCTCCCTCTCTCTCTCTCTCTCTGAATATTATTATATATCTCCTATAACCTTTCCACCCCTTCAAATTATTATGCTTGACGCCAAGTGGCTCAGGGAACACACACGCATCCCGCGTATTATCATCGAATTCGTCGATGATTTCGATAACTATGCAGTAAGTCTTTTAGTAATTGAATATATAGAATTTATATAGTTCAGTCAGACAGCAGCAGGTATCATCCACAAAAAAAGGCACTCGAACTACTAAAAAACAATGCCTTGAATCCGGTACCCCTAAAAGAAAAGTTACTCAAAGTCAGATTCTAATTCGTTTATTTCTTTTATTTCACTGTAGAATTTGGAACAATCAAAATTATCACCACTCTATTCAGAGGGCAATCTGTCAAGGTATACGGATGAATAATGAATATATAATAATACTATAATAATTGTTTTCTTTTTTGTGCCCCCAGAGCCCTGGCCAAAGAATCGGGTTATACCAGCGATTCGAACATAGTGTTCCGCAAAAAGGAACTGGCCCCAGGCAGTCCTCTGAGTCCCGTGGAACAGCGACAGGCCTACAAGAGTTTACAGGCGGGAGGAGAACCACCTCTGCTCGGCTTCCGTAAGCCAGCACCCGAGAAACCCAAAGGTAAGCCTGGAATTCCGAGATTTATTCGATTTAAAGTAGTTACTGCTAATAACTAGAGTTAAGGCGCAGTTGCGTACTAATTCTCCGACTGGTGTTGGTGTTTTATCTGGTTCCTTGAGCTCTCTTCTGCTCTACTTTCTCTAACTGATCTTTACTTTCTCCTACTACTACTCGTTTTTACTGGTAATTATTAAACACAACCACTGCCACAACCACACTAGAAGTTGTTATCAGCAAAGCGTTCCTTACAGCACTGCGGCACTGCAGCACCGGGCACCCTCTCTAAAGTCGCTGCCGTTTAACCACGCTAACCTATCTGCCTTCCCAATCTTCCCAATCCAAACAAGAAATTGTGGAGGAGTTCGAATTTATACAGATTACGCCGACGCTCACAAAAATACGTGTGAGCACCAAACCACTCGAGGAATCCCACGAAGAAGTGCAACAGGCAACTAACAAGTCAACTCCCGCACCACCGCCACCACCACCGCCACCGCCACCACCCACAACAACAGGCGACAAAATGTTTTCCAGTTTCTCCAAGAATTTACCCTCTTTTATACCGCTGAGCAAGAAACAGCAGCAGCAGCAGCAGGAGACGCCTCCGTTGCCACCGAATCGTCGTTCCTCGTGCACGAAGAGCACTGTGCGCATGGAGAAGGTGACCAGCAGCAGCAGCAGCTGCACCAAGTCGCGTCACGATCAATGCTTCCAGCCGCCCGGTGGTGCGAATAGCCTAACTCTGCGCAAGGTGGCCACCAGCTGCCGGCGTGAGCCCATTTGCCGTTCGAAGTCGACTGGCGCCGTTTCCACGCTGCTGGCCACTCTGACCGCCACCAAGGAGACGCGCAGCAAGGATGGCAGCGTCTTGCGTCAGCAGCATCATCAGCAGCATCATCATGCGCGTCTGCGCTCGGCTAGTCCCAGTCGCCGGCCGTCGAATCGGTTGCTGGCGTTGCGCCACTCGAGCCGGAGTCCGGTGGCCTTCGGGCGGAGCATCTCCAAGGAGCGGAGCTTTGCCGAGGAGAAGAAGCGTCTGGAGAACACACTGCCGCCGAGCCGCACCAATTTCGAGGCCAGCACCAACATACTGCGTGATCCGTCGCTGAAATCGCCGCAGGAGGTGCGCGAAGCGGTGCGTTCCTATGCCACATGCAAGGCGCAACATACGCGCAGCAAGTCGTTGCCACGCCTGCGGCACAGCAGCAGCACCGTCAGCACCACCACGCGGCACACCATGTGCTTCCCCCAGGTGAGGCCGCAGCATCTGCTCGACTGCAGTCGCGCCCTGAAGAAGGTGCTGCCCACCAGGTGCACCAAGGCACCCACCACGCAATCCATCAAAACGGTTGCCACCATTCATCGCAGCGCCTCCAACGAGAGTCTGCCGCGCAGCAACTCGACCTACTCCATCGACTCGCAGGTGAGGCAGGAGTATGCGGCGCCCATTGCACCACCCAAGACCTATGTGGGCAAATCGAATATGCCGCTGCAGATGAGTCGCAGCGAGGGGCATGTGCCCCGCAAGCGAACCAATGCCAGTCAGAACCAGTCAAAATCCAGCAAGTCCAAGAAACCACCGGCATCGGTTGCCACCTACAGCGAAACGGTGCGGGAGAAGACGCACTTCTGGAACGATTACAATGCCAAGCAGAAGTCGCAGGTGCCCCACTCGCTGCCCCAACTCATCAACGACTACAAATACAGTTCGCTGCTGGAGCCAGCTGTCTACGGCGAGGACATCTACGACTATTCGGGTCAAGGACCACCCAGCTGCATCGAGGATCTCGTCTGGCAGTATGAGAATAAAGCACAACAGGGCAATAAAATTTCTACTGCTGCTGTGGCAGACGTGGCACCACACGCCGAAGTGGCACAGGTGGTGCAGGTGGGTCAGCGTCGCTTCTCGCCAACGCGCGAGGTGCGCGTGCCACAAACACCACAGCGCGAGCTGCGCTCCCCCTCGCGTCGTCGCATCGACAGCCTGCGCTCGAGTCAGCGCAGTCAGGAGAAAGCCGATCAGCAGGCGGTGGTGCGTGCCAGCAGCTTGAGCAGCGCCGACGATCGCAGCAAACGGGGTCAGCAGGCTACTGCGGCCGGAGTTGGACTCTATCATCAGTGTGGCGAACTGGCGCACAGCGCCACCTCGCTAACCCATCTGGAGCGGCACAGTCCGAGCTGTCGCTATCGCAACAACTGCGAGCGGTTTACGGAGCTGAACCGTTTCTACAGCACGTTGGAGCGCGTCGGGCAACTGGAGCGAGCCACGTCCGCGAGTAATTTCCATCCGTTGCGCAAGGATGCGGAGCTGCTGGACTTTGATGAGTGGCGTAAGGTGCGGTTGCACGAGCGGGCCGAGAAGGAGCTGCAGTATCTGGTGGGCAAGCTGCAGCTGGATCAACGTGAGCGTGACTTGCACTTTCGATCCAAGGATGTAAACGAACTGAAGTGGCGCCAGGAAGCGGATCAGGCACTGCACTCCAAGAAGAAGTCTGTAGAGGATTTGCGCGAGAATTTCGAGCAACTGCAGCTGCTGAAGCAGATGCAGCGCGAGGAGGCACAACTGCCACCCATCCAGCGTCAATGGCGACGTAATACGGTTGCGGATCTGGCCAGTAGTCTGGAGGTTACCAGAGAGCCACAAGCGCAGGCCCAGACGGATCGGCACTTGAGCAATGACCTGGTCAGCACACTGTCCAAGGACCAAATCAAGAAGATCACGCAGCAGTTGAATGAGATCTATGCGGGCAATCGCAAGTCCACCGCCGCTGCTGCTGCAGTGGAGGAGGAGGAGCAGTTTGTGGTCACCGTGGAGAAGGGCTCGAAGCCCAGCAGCCATGCGAACACCCTCAAGGTGCGCTGCAACTCGAACATCAGCAAGGAGCAGCTACTGGGTCCAGTAATGCGCAAGCGCGAGGAGCAGTCGCAGACGCTGCCTCGACCCACTCGTAGCCAATCTCCGGTGGTGGTGGCGCGGGAGACTCGCGGTGCCATCGCTGCCAAGAATGCCGAGCTGACGCTGTGCAAACCGCCACCCGAGGTGCCACCGCGACCACAGCCCAAGGGACAAGTGGCGAAAGCAGCAAAAGTCGCTGAATCCAAGGAGCCACCGATTAACCAGAAGATTCAATATTTCGAGGAGCGACAGTTCGAGGAGCCAGCCAAGACCATTTACCATGCCCGCGAGGACAGCTCGCCGGACGAGGCGGAGGTGATGCGTCTCATCGAGCAGAACATGCAGGCCAGGCAACTGGCCCGTCAGCGCCACATTGTCCACACGGAGCTGAGCAACTCGCTGACAGATTTGAGTGGCTTATTTGGGGAGCGGCCAGCTGCACGTGTAAATTTTCACTTGCACAGCCCGCCCGATCGTCCGCCCGAAGGCGGCACTCAAGAAAGAGAGCGGGAACGGGAGCGGGAGCGGGACCGGGAGCAAGAGGTGCTCCAGGAGCATCAGTTGCATCAGGAGCAGGAGCTCAGCTACGAGCCTGGTTCAGGCGATGGCAGCATTGAGCTGTATGACGCCTACTATCGCTCGAGGAGTCTCTCGCCACAGTCGCAGATCTCGGCCTGCTCCAGCTCCTATCTGCAGCGCGTCTACACCGGCGAGGTGCAGAAGATGAAGCAGAGATTCGAGAGCATCGAACGCGACCAATCCAAGGAACGGCGTGATTTTTTTGGGCTTAGCTCGCTGCGGAAGGCGCGCAGCGATCCTGAATTGCAGGCAGGATCAAAAGACGCCCCGAGCAGCGCAACGGATGCGCTGCTACAGGAGAACCCCAAGCCACCCACCTCCGATGTCAGCCACCTGACCCACAAATTTGAGGTGCGTGGAGCAACCCCGTCGCCGGAGCGTGGACGACGTCGTCAGCGTGGTCTGCTCATGCCGCACATTGACATCATTAGCAAGACGGCCGAGTTGCTGCCAACTTGTGGGGCAAGTCCCACACGCAGCCACAGCAGCAACAGTGGCGCGACGGTGGGTCAAGTGCAGACACTGCGCAATCGCTACGAGTCCCCAGAGATAGCACCACAGCGTTATTTATCCACCTCGCTGGCCGACTTGCGAGATGTGCACGAGAGCATCTCGCCACATTTGAGCGGCGATTGGGTGGCTCACAAGCATCCGCAGCGCACAGCGGCGCTGCCCAAGAAACCACTTAGACACGCAGTGGTGCGGGCCAGTTCCACCTCACCGCTCCGACCGGCCAAAACGCAGATAACCAGCTACGATCACGACTTCTTTGGCAATCAGCCGTTCGAACCACACAAGCATCGGCCCAAGGCTCGTTACGTGCCGGATGGTGCCGATGCAACCAACCCAACCACGACAACCACCACAACCACAAAAGCAACCACAACGCGTCGGTGCCCGGTGAGCAGTTTGGAGCGTCTCAAACGCAGCATGGCAGTCACATTTAAAGGTAACACACTTCAGCCAAGTGGTACAGCAGTGGTTGTGTCTCCCTAGGGTCTCCTTTGGTAGTTGCGCTCCCCGCTTTGGTTCTCAATTGGGTTCTGGCTTCGCAAGTCTTGGCTTTAGATTAATTGGTTTTCATTCGATTCGAAATTCACACATATTCTGTACTATTTGAAATTGTTGGCGTAGATTTTGACTCGAGTGCAGCACCACCAATACCGCCACAACCACTACAGAACCACCCATCCTACGAGCCCTACACCTACAGCAATGGTGACCAAACTGATTCGGGTACAGGTGAGTCTCTCGATTGCCACCACATCATTATTGGGCTTGCCACAATCGCCGCTTACTAAGATGCACTAAAAACGGATCAGTCGATCAGTCAATGACTGATGATCTCCAAAATATTCGGTTTATTCTCGCAAACTTACTTAAATTGAATATACCTCAACTCGAGTAGGGTCCATTGAATTAACCTACTTTTTATTTATTAGAATGAGATTTTATTGAGGCTTGAAATAAGTGCAATTGATTTAAACTAATGTTATTATTATTAAAAGAGACGATGATTTCGTAAAGAAGGATCCTTCCCTGGAATATAATAGTTGGTTTTCTTGGTTTCACTTGGGAGTTGTGGAAGGCCTTTAGATTTCCTATCCGTTGGAATTGCTTGCACCTAAAAATATGCTCTCCAAAATTGATAATGATTAAAGTTAATTAAATTTATGAATTATTAGACCGACAATGTGTTAACTGTGTAGCACTGGCAGTCTGCAGACCAATACTGGTCATCATGTCTATCCACATTCCAAACGGATAGGAAAACTAAAGACCATCCTAAAGAATTATCCACAACTACCAAGTGGAATCAAGTGCAAATTCCATCTTCCATGCCGGATGAATATAAATTATTATTTGCGACTCCCTAAGAATTGTAGAGTTCCTCAAACTGATGTCACTGCGATCCAGGAGACACTACCTCCACCTCTAACAAGTAAGAGGCTGTAGTCGAGTTAACTCGACAACTATATACCCTTAACCCAGTTATTAAATAAATTCTAGTTTTCTTGTCAAATTTCCCTTTAAGATGATTTGCACTCAATTGCCCAAACTGAATGGCTACAAACACGTGCATATACGTACATAAATACACACATACACACGTACACGAAAGAGTAGTTATCGGGGCTCTGCAGAATACACACAAATATATTGACGCCAGCGTCGATTATCATGCCATCTCTTTCTCACACATGCGCTCATCTATTTATATGTATACAGAAAATGCTTGCGGCTGCTGATAGAAATTAGATCAATATGATAATATATTTTCGACTATAACTTTGGTGTTTCTTATCCGATCTTAATGAAATTTAGGCAATTGATCAATAATATGTATATGCATATTATGTATAAGTTAGAAGCCTCTGCCTTTTAAATTGTGAAATTTATTGCTATCGGAAATCTAAATGTATCGATAATTCAGAAACTGAGGCAGTTATCGATAAAATAATGCAAACTTGATCTGCGCCTGGTACTCTAGAACTTACATTCCAAATTTGAAGTCTCTAGCTCTTATAGTCTCTGAGATCCGCGTGTTCATACAGACGGACGGACAGACGGACGGACGGACGACGGACGACGGACGACGGACGGACGGACAGACGGACAGGGCTATATCGACTCGGCTGTTGATCCTGATCAAGAATATATATACTTTATGGGTGAGATGCTTCCTTCTGCCTGTTACATACATTTGCACAAAACTATTATACCATTTTTACCCATTTTTAATGGGTTAAGGGTATAAAAAGGGAATTTCCCAAAAAATAAATCTATAGCTTCTCAGATAGTCAAACTACCCTAAAAATCACTTGACTTTTCAACTAGTTCAAAAATAGTAAATCAAACAAATTCAACTTCAGCCTTAGCTGTTAAATAGAGCAAATATAATTCCCATATTTAATCTGCAAATTATACTAAAACAGAGATTTTTCTAAAATTTGCAATTTCTTTTAATGCGTCGAATGACGAATGAAGAGTTTGATTTAAAAAATAAAGCTTAAGTATTTCATATTATTTCTTATATATAAATATATATATAAAAATAAATATAATTATACTATATTTCTTTGAGTCAGTTTATTTAATGTGAACCTATTTAAGTTTTTTTTTTGTTAATAGCAATTTTATTTACTTATTTATTTAATTTGAAACTAAAAATATATCAGTTACAATTCTAATCATTTACAATCATTGACAACAGTATTGTGAGCTATTTTGGAATATATTTATTATGTTCAATAGTCTTTGGAGTTTGGAATGTTCCACTATATAGTCTTTGGTACAGAATAAATTGGTCTGAATAAGCCTTAGACAAATCTAAAACTGTCTCGCCAACTCAGGTGCACATAATTTTAAGTGGCTTAAACTAGTTGTTTATTAAATATTTCTAAAACAATTAAGTCAGTTTGCCCTAATAAACTAACTTAGTTGATTGGTACTAATATATTTATAAAAAATTCTATTTGAGCAAAAATGTCAAATTCAAGAAAATTTAGCTTTTATTTTTTACGACCGCTATTAAATTAAAATGCATTAAAATCCAATTTAATGCGCACTTTTATATTTTAAATGGGAAAGTTCAATCTTTAGTTTTTTAGCCTTAATAGATTAGTTTTTTTTTTATAGATTTCCACCCCAAATGTCTTTTTAAAATCTAATCAGACACACAATTTGAGGCCACCCCCTTTTTTAGATTCTCGCGTTGAGCCACTGCGTGCCTCAACATTCAATGACCTTTGTGAAATGCGTCAGTTTTCTTTTTGTTGTTGTTTTACTAGCGCAACAAAATTTCCGCAATTGGTGCAATTTCATTTTCGAAGGTGCGCCTCGCATTAGTTGACCAAACTAATCGATATCGGCAATAACAACGCTGACCCGCTTAGCCACCCGTGAGCCACCTGTCCAAGGCACAAGCCGAAGCCAAGAAACGAACGGGAAGCTCAAGCCGAAGTTCCGAGTCGATTTCCATCGGTTTTCCATGGAAAAGCCACCCCACCAAGTGGCAAGACCCGGCACGTTGCCATGGCCAAAATTATGAGGGCGATGCGTCAACAAAACAAAACTTGGCCACTTGCTTGTTGGCCAGGTGGATGTTAGTTTGGTTACCTGTCGCGGACTTTCGTTTAGTAAGTTTCACTTATCCGTGCCAAAAACGTCAGACGCTCGACCATTTCCCAATTAAATGTGGCAGAAAATAGAACGCGACGCGCCTCAAATTTACCCACTTACATAATGCAACGTTGAGTGGTGCAAGTGCAAAAAAAGTGAATGAGAAAATATTAAATTATATATACATAAAGTGAGAGAGAGAGAGAGAGAAAGCATGATACATCAAACGTTGGCGCCGCGACGCAGCAACACCTACGCGGGGCAGCATCTCCATGGCAACAACAGCAACAACAACAGCAATCGGATAAGCAGACGCAGCACAACAGTTGCTGGTGGTGGTGGTGGTGGTGGCAATCGTGTGCACTGGCGACAGCCGCACAAAAAGCTGCACAGCAGCTGCAATGACTTGGATCTGACAGATGACAACTTGCAGCAGCAGCAACAGCGGCAACAGCAGCTGAGTTGGCGCCTCAACAACAACAGCAGCAGCAGCAGCAACAACATGAACAATTGGTCGCAGCGTCCTTTGAGCAGTGGGGCAGACAGCAACCAGAACGACAGTTTAGCGCCTGGCGCGCTGCATCGCAGCGTTTGCGACATGCCCAACTGTGGCAAGATCGTTTGGCTGCGACGCAGCTTTGATTATGAGACAGCAGCGCCAATGGTGCCACCACTGCCAGCAACAGCAACAACAACAACAGCAATGAGCTATCATATTGTGGGTCTGCCACACACACCGTCGCCGGCACAGCGTCAGGCCTATTTGGCCAATCGACATGCCATACGTGCCTCCATGCCGCTGCTCATGTGGCACCAGCAACAACAGCAACAACAGCAGCAACAACAGCAGCAGCAACTGCAACAGCGACAACAGAGCGCCAGTTAGTAATGCGTTTATATATTGTAACTGCGCCCTTTTTGAAAAGAAAGCCACTTGCCACAGACACCGCCCCCTTGCCACGCCCCCTAGAAAAACGCTCACTTTCTCATTTGATTAAGCGGTCTTCCTATTTGGCGCTTTCTCACGATGTGCCTCGTGCAAAACCCAAAACAAAACAGAAACTTGTTATCAGAGAAAGAACAAGAGCGCAATTGATACAGAGAGAGAGAGAGAGAGAGAGAGAGAGAGAGGGAGAGAGAGTCAGACTTATAGAGAGAGAGAGAGAGAGATATTAAGACTCTCTGTATTTATATATTTTTCTCGATATCTCACTTTGCAACAAGTTGATGACCGTTTTAAGCCTTTTGAGGTGCAACGATCTTAAAACTTAAATTGTGAATTGCAACAATGCAACATGTTCAATGTTTGCTGACTGTTTTTTATTAAAATATGTTTTTTGCTGGCTGAGGGGTCAAATTATTTTTTTTACATACTTAAATATATCTCAAATTCGGATTCGTGTTCGTACATTAAAAAAAAATCAACAAAATGTCAAAACTTTTGAAAGACAACGCATTCAACTAGGATTATCTGACTTTCGATTGTAACTTAATTTTTTTCCATAAGATCTAAATTTTTCCTATTTTACGAAATTGCTAAAACTCAGTTGTTAACGAATTTTCAGTTAATGAAAATTAGGTTTGTCTGCTCACTTGAGAAAGACTTTCGTTCTTTACTCCAATTTAAATCGATTACAAGATTACTACACTATTTTTAAAATGTTTAAAGCAAAAACTAAATGAATTCGAAAAAAAACCGCAAAATATCCCAAAAAAATATTCCAAAATATTACAAAATTAAGTGAATAAATATTTATGGACTATTCGAGTCAAATTGTGGTATAGAATTTATTTGATCAGTGCTGTAGATAATTCCAACCACCAAATAAAATTTATTGAGAAATGGAAGAGTAGATGCAATACACTCAAAAAAAAACTTTCCTAATAAATAGAGAATTGATATACTTCTTGCAACAAGTACAGCTCATCTTAATAATTATATTTAAGAAAAAAACAGGGATCTTTCTTTATTTAAAAAAACAAGTGTCTTTATTTGTTATTATTATTGTTATTATTATGATTATTATTTTATTTGTGCACCCAATAACAATATTTTTACAATACCTATTTTTATTAAACATTTAAACAGAATTTAAAGATTTGACAAATACATAGTTCAGTACTTACGATTCGAATTTGATCGTGATTTGAGGGACTTCCCACAACTATATAAGTTACAGTAGTCGAAAAGCAAATTTGATTACTTTTTGCTACATTTTTAAAATAATTAATTAATTATTTAATAATATTGGTTTGGCATTTCTATAATTTATACCCTTAAAAAAACAGTAATTTCTTATTTTAAGAGATTTGTTCTCGTATATTTCAAAACTTTTTCTAAAAAAAGATGTTAGTTAGATTTTCACTTATTAGCGTTTAGATAGATTTTTTCTCTGAGTGTATTTTCTGTAGTGAATTCACAGATTTTGCAAAAACACAATTGTTGAGGTGTCATGCAATTCTTATCAGAAGTGCGTGAGTTAATTGCCCCAGTGTAGCCAGAGTCGAAAAATTCACACATCGTCAACAACAAGAAGAAGAAGAAGAAGCAACAGCTGCAACAACAGCAACAACAGCAACAACAACAACAACAACAACAACAGTTATTTCTGAATAAACGTGAGATTTGCGGGCACTCGTTGTACGGCGATAAGTAAACGATTTAACGAGAGCAACTCGAAAAGGTGATTTTGGCGCTCAGCTTTCTCAGTTTGTTCAGTTGCTCAGTTTGTTCAGTTGCTCAGTTGCTCAGTTGACTCAAGTGCTCAGTTTGTCAGTCTTTCAGTTTCATTCCGTTTGAGATTCGGTTTCAGTTTCAGTTTCAGTTGAGCGCAACGCGTGCCTCAAAGCAGTTGGTTGTTGGTTACGTGCCGCATTCGGATCGTTGATTTTTGGGTTGGTTTCTGTGTGTGTTTCTCTGGAGTGGCATTATCAGCTGTGTGAATAGCCTTCGTCTGATATCTGATGAGTGGCCGCTGATTTTGCTTAATTGGGTGACTAATTGAAAATAGGGGAAATGGGAAGACATGCCACAAAGCACAAAGCACCAAGTGGCATAGAAAAGCTGATTAACAACCAGCTCAGACAAACAGAAAAAGTCATGGAAAAGCCGGCAAAACTGGGTGTGCAAGTGCATAGGTGTATCTGTGTGTATATATATATGTATGTGTGTGTGTGTGTGTGTCTGTGTGTGTGCAGTGAAAGATGGAAATTTGCAACACTTTCAAAACGCCGCAAATTGCGGCTTTACAACAAATGAGTGAAAGTGAAAAGTCTCTCAAGTGACAATTTAACTTTTTCAACTACAAAAAAGTGCTTATTATTTTTGTTGTTGTGCTTTATGGCCTATAGTTTATTTTAGCCATTTTGTGTTATTGCTTAACCAAACAAATATTTGAACAGCAGTTGCCATGAAAGTCTGTCTTGAGGCAAATCTACAAACGTAAATTTCTATTCACAATTGATTCGTTTCAAAAAGAGGAGGAGAGGCATGGAAAGGGGAAAGGGGGGGGGGTCTGGGTTTTTACAACTTTATCGGCTGCTGCGCAATTTTATTAGAATTTGTTTTGTGACTTTGTTCATTATTCAATTGTTTAACTGGCACTCATATCAGTTGATTCACTCCCAAGTTCATGAGAAACTCGGTCACGTTATGTGCAAATGGTCGAGAAGACTCCCAACAACAACAATCCGGAACAAGGCCAAAACAGATACAGACTACGTCTTGTTAGACTGGTAAATCACCCGGTGTTAAATGTTTTTATCCATCGGTTGATGGGTTTTATTTATTTATATTGTCGTCTTCAGCAACTTTAAAACATTAATCTGGACTTGTCTTTCAACAGAGCGAGCTTTAGTTAATTAGGCAGCTAAAACAATGTTTTTGTTTATTTGTAATTTAAATATTTTATTGAAAAGATATGCAAGGCAGAATAATCTTAAATCTTACAGAATAGTTGCCAACTAATTTACATTTTAATTAAAAAAAAAAAAAATGCTAGAAATATGATAATCTTAAAACTTATATTTGCAAATATATTCACTTATTTTCAACAAATATTTATTAATTAGGTAATTGTTTTATAATTATATACAATTTTAAAATACTCTATCTTATTTAAGTTATTTTCAACGATTATTTTTTAATCTCATATATCATGATTCAACATGATTCCGATTTTGTGAATCAATATTTCATCATCCCTGACATGCAGATTAAATACAATCCTTAGAGCATCTTCGATTTCGTAAAGAAATTATAATATTATATAAAAAAAAAATTTAATTTACTTTTATATTATTCATTAAATTATCACAAGGTTTTTGCAATAAAGCCATTGGGATATCAGAAAACAAAATATGGTCTAAAGTTGTAGAATAACTTGAATTTCAATTTACATTGATTCATTTCAATTATTTTTATTTTATATAAATATAATTTAATTAATAATTTAATAATAATTAATAATTTCTCCTCATGCAGATTAAATACAGTTTTTATTGTATCCCGGATTGCATAGGGAAATTTGAGCATTCGCTGGCAGAGTATTAAATTATTTCTATTGATTTTTCTTCTTTTTTTATTAAGATTTTTGCAATCATAAAATAAAATCTAATAAGTAAAAATTAATTTCCCTCATCTAATCAAAAATTATATAAATAATGATATATTAAGAAACATTTTCAAACATCCATTACTTTAAAATATTTTTAACTGCAAAGGGAAAACCCCAATTTCGTAAAGCGGGTGTGTCGGACAAATTGTAATTTTGTTCATCAACTTTATTGGAAACCACGTTATGTCTGTGTGAAGTTGAGATGTAGTCTCGATTTTAATTATTAGCCGGACATAACCCTTTCTCACTGTATATATCCCAAGCGATAAGCTGCTTGAAATGCTGATTAAGAAACACTTGGAACCACTTTCGCTTCAATTGGCGGCTCGTTTAGCTATCAGTGGAGCCTAACGAGCATTAACTTCAATTGTGGCTCATTTTCGATACAACGAGAAATGTTAATTCAATTTGAAAACAAGTCTCTCGGGCAGCATTGTTTTTATTTTGTTTATTATTATTATTTTTGTTTGTTTGGTTTTTTTCTCCTACTTTCGCAATTGGACCTTTGTTGGGGCGGGTTATCTCTGAAACTGTCGTCTATCTGCTTAGCGATGCGTGCGCTCATCAAGAGCCCTCGGAGCGTTGTTTATTTGCTTACCAATTGGCGTGCTCAGATAAAGCTACAGACAGATAGAGATGGACTATGCAGATAGAGATAGATATACACAGACAGTTACAGATACTAGATGTACTATATACGATTAACGATAAGCGCTCTCTGGTTTCGTAACAGCCGCGACAATATTTTCTTATGTGTTTTTCATTTTGCGGTTAGCTCGTCTTACAGCCAACAGTTGTGCCCCTTCCTTTAGTTATTATTTTTAGTGTCGCCTCGTTTTACAAGCCGAGTTTCAGCTGCGAACCCAACAACTGAGCTAAGCTAACGCTTTCTGGCCATTTGCTATTGTTATTCTCAATTCACAACTCGCAATTGTTATTATTGTTATTTCGAAACAGACGTCAACATACACTTCAAGACACCGATAAGGCATGAGTACAAGCAGAACCTGTCGGAGGAGGAATTAGCAATACGACAAGCGGAGCACATGCAGAAGTTGTATCAAGAGGAGCGCAGACGCAAGTATCTACAGGAGCTGCAGGACATGAATTCGCGACGACACACCGACAATTTCACACCCTCACAGAAATCGCCCATCGCCCTCAATCGATACGATGACTTCCCCACAGACGTGACGCTCAAGTCGCTGGTGGGTCCCAAAACAGTCGCCAGGGCGCTCTACAATTTCCAGGGACAGACCTCCAAGTAAGCTGTGAAATTCGATCTTCGCTTCTGCAATCCTAATCCAAATCTCTTCTCGTATTTGAAAAAAGGGAGCTCTCATTCCGCAAGGGCGACACCATCTACATCAGGCGACAGATCGATCCCAATTGGTATGAGGGCGAACACAATGCGATGATTGGACTGCTGCCAGCTAGTTATGTGGAGGTAAGTTTCTAATTGTATTTCAACAGTTATTTGTGAATTAATTAAAACTCGTTTCTTGACAGATTGTCAGTCGCGATGGAGCTCGCACGCCCTCCAAGCGACCCTCGGAGGGTCAGGCACGGGCCAAGTACAACTTCCAGGCTCAGTCCGGTGTCGAGTTGTCCCTCAACAAGGGCGAACTGGTCACGCTGACCCGTCGCGTCGATGGCAATTGGTTTGAGGGAAAAATAGCCAATCGCAAGGGCATTTTCCCAGTCTCCTATGTGGAGGTGAGTGTTCCAAAATGGAAGATTGGGTGCCGAACTTCGGTTCAGATTCTAATATTTAAGAATATAAAAATTGCGGTACAGATTCCGGTATTTTACAATCCTTGAAACTCATGGTATGCTACCAATCCGGTTGATATACATTTGTATGTATGGGATATAAGTTATCGTATTCATTTATTTGAACATTAAGTATTTTACTTTAGCCTTGTCTTTAATTCTTCGCTCCCAACACTGGCGCGCCTTTATCAATTTCTAATCAACTTTAACAAACTTGTTCATTTCTAATCTTCCAATTAATCTCGCTTGGCACAGGTTCTAACCGACATTGGTGCCGAAGATATTGCAGCTAGAACGACAACGGTAATCAGCACTCAGAGCACCACAAATCTGCGTCCAAATCTGGACGCGATGCGCACAAATATCAATCAGGAGTTCAACACGCTGACCCAGAACGGAGCACATCCACCGAACGGCATTCTGAAGGAGACCCGACAGCTGCACAAGACGGACGCTCTGCACGTGGACACCAGCTCGGAGCCAGTGACGTGAGTGACGAGCCACTAATCAAATAAATATTTATTATATATAAATATATATATATATATCACAGATATCGGGCACTGTACAAGTACCGACCACAGAACTCGGATGAGCTGGAGGTGTTGGAGGGGGATCTGGTGCATGTCCTGGAGAAGTGCGACGACGGCTGGTTTGTGGGCACCTCGCAGCGGACGGGCTGCTTTGGCACATTCCCCGGCAACTACGTGGAACGTGCCTGAACCAACTAACTCGAAATGATGCAGTGCTGAGAACCGTTAAGATATTTGTTTTCTGCTTTGACAGCCGCAGCAGAGGGGGGTACATGAATTAGCTGAAGGGGAATAATATGAGGAGATCATCTCTGAATTTGTAGTCCAATAACTTGACCCACAGCCAAAGCAGAAACAACTATTAATTATTTATATGAATTATAATTCATTATAATTTCAATTGTTGTTAAAAGAAAAAAAAATAATATCAGCTGCTTATCTTTGCCGATGTGTTTCTCTTTAATTTAAATAATGTACAACTATTTATTTATTTTTAAAGAAATGTTGAAATTATGTTTATTTATAAAACAAAAACAAAAATATTAATCAGAAGTTTGAGCCACACACATAAAACACCTTTCCCCAACACACCCACACACACACACAAACATACACACACCAAATATCACCAGCTAAACTAAAATAATAGCATAAGCCTCAAAATATTTTGTTATATTCTTATTTTTTTCGTTTACCTACTAATTTTAACTAGTCACAGCTAATTTCCAAAAAAAAAATAATAAAACTGATAAAAAAAAAAATTAAAAAAAAAAATATGAAAATAAAATATTAAAATTTTTGTGTAGGAATCAATTGAGAAATCGCCATTTGAAATCGTTGAACACCAAGTGCCTTAAATATACAATGTTTATTGACTAAAAAATGGAAAAATTATAAATACTAAAAAAAGTGGCCTTTTGTTGTGTCGACAATGCTAATAGATTAATATGCGATAATTATACATTTACATCATAATATTGAAGAACTAAATTTGTAATTTGATGAGCGTTTATTATTTTATTTTATTACACAGACACCTGTTGCAAGCGAATGCAAACTAAGCAAATAAAGTAAACATACAAATAAAAACAAACACCAAAAACAACAATTTAAATTGTGTTTTTTTTTTTTCTTTCCTCAACCATAAATACAAGTCTTAACTGTAAGTAGTTGCAACAATCAGCTTAAGCCTAACAAAGTTAACACGTGGCAAACAGATATCTGGTAAAGTGCATTTCTGGTTTATCGCAAAAGCATGGAAAATAAATTACTTTTCTTTATCTGATAAATATTTTAATTTTGTTTTTCTGTGATGCACAAAGCGCTGCTTGTTCAATTAATTTATTTAGTTTATTATTTGAAGCCTGTATCAAGTTCCGTTATACAAACATTTTTTTAAGCATACAATTTTAATTTAAATAGTTTTTATTCTATTTGACATACATAGCATTTTCAGCATGCTAATATCTGATATCGGCATAATCTCATCACAATTTATTCACTCGTGTAAACATTGAGCTTACACTTAATATGATTCCTCATTTTCATATAGATAGATATAGATTATTTATTGTCCTACGTTTATGCGTGCATTATTTTGATTAAACATTTATCGAGTGTTATTAGAAGCCAACTATATTTTCATAAAAGTATTAAGCGCTATTCAAGATGCGCATTTAACGAGTTCAAATAATGTAAAATGCATAAAAAATGTTGCAAATGATTTTCATATGCAATTTGAACAAGTCGTTTTTTATGTTGGACAGTTTTTTAGATTTGAGCTAAGCACAGTTAATTGCAAATCACAATTTGCTCACTGGATAAACGCTATCTTTGCCATAAAATGCACTTTTCGCAGATATCTGTCAGGAATAAACTTGATTTCGAACATCACGTTTGGGCCAGTTTGCGTTTCCTTTCCTGTTTCAGCTCCCGCTTGACAGCGCGCTGTTCCAGCTCCTCGGTGTACTCGGCATACATGGCCAACAGCGCTGGGTAGAGCCGGTGATAGTGCCTCAAATCGTCGACAGTCACCTGCATGTTGTCGAAGGCAATGGCCACGTGCTGCATGTCCTCGCTGCTGGGCAGACGCGGGCATTTGGCGTAGCGCTGCGAGAAGTGGGTGAGAATGGTGTGCTTGGCCTGCATGTCGCGACCCTGTTGAATGGCCTGCGAGATGGTGCTGTGCGTCTTGATGCGCGCCTCCTCCTCCAGGTCATCCTCCATGGTGGCCTCGTGTATGAGCACCGTCGAGTTGCGGCCCAGCTGCACCAAGTCTGCACAGGGCATCGTATCGCCGCTGTAGGTCACCTTGACCGGCTTACCCTCGTGCTGTGCGTGCAGCGTTAAGCTGATGCCGTAGGCATGCGGACAGTGGCGCACCAGGCAGGTGGCTATGGAGGCAATGCCCATCTGCTGCTGCACCCGCTCGTCGGCCAGCGGCTGATCCAGCAGCTCCCCGTTTCCCACCAGCGTATACGCATCCGCAATCGGTTCAATTTGGCGATTATAAAACTGCAGCCACGGCTCGATTTGACGAGGTGCGAGCAACAGCAACGGTGCCGCCGGCATCAATCGTTGTCGCTCGTGCAGCAGACCAATGAGTCCAATGTGATGATCCGCATGCAAATGGGAGATGTAAACAGCGTGCAGCTGACGCATTATCTGCTGCGCCCGTTCGCCTCCGTAGAGACGCACAATCTGGCCGTGGGTGCCCTCGCCGCAGTCGAGCAGCATAAACGCCTCCGCCGCTGTCTGGATGAGAATGGAGCTGACGTTCCGCGTCTTGTTCGGTATGCAGGACCCAGTGCCGAGGAATATGATGCGTGGATAGCTGATAACTGCTGTATCTTGTTGCTGTAGCTGGCCTTCATTGTGCAACTGGGCAAGAAGCTCTGTGAAACCGGGCACCGCATGCGTCTCCTTGACGTACTCCAGTGGCGTCAGCTTGGCCTCCAGTGTGCGATCCAGTCCTGCATCATAAAGATTAACAAGCACTTTAAATTAAAATAGCATGTGTTGAAATGGATGAAGTGGCTACTCCAATCCCACTTAGGTATATGTTTATGTATTTTTATAACCAACTCACCCTTCTTGGGCCTCAAATGAAAGCTGCTCATGGACGTGACACCCTGTTCCGCTTCCGTTTCCGTTTTCATAACCAAGCCATCCATTTCCTTTGCCTTCGTTTCGTGATTTGCCTCCAAATTTTCCTGTTCAATCAGCTTGGTTTTCTTCAGGCTGTGACTGAGCTTGCTGCTCGGGCAGCTCCGCTGCAGCTCGTCCGACTCGGCGAGCAGCGGGAAGATGCGCGGCTCCAGCTGATGCAGCTGATACTGAATGCGATGCGCAGCCGCATAACCGGAGAAGGGATTCATCGGCGAGTCTAGATAGATGTGCTGTGTGCACTGCGAAAAGTTCTGGTCCATGAAACGGCGATAGTCCGGATGGGCTGTCACCGTGGCGGGAGTAAAGTGCACCACCACCGCCACCTCGGTGAGCTCCGAGGCGGCGAGCTTCTTATACTCCTGCGCCTGTGCCTGCAGAGACTGCAGGTAATCCTCGCTGGGCACATCGATGAAGACGAAGGAGAGCGCCGTCTCGCCCGGTTCGGTGACGTCCACGGAGTGAACCACTTTGCCGCAAGGCAGGACTACATCGTGACCATTCTTGAGTTGCCCCAGCAACGGACCCGGCGTCACTCCCTGCTCCACACACTTGACCAGATTGAGAGCACCCGGTCGTGGCTTAAGCGCGCATATATAACTGATGACGGGCTGCTCTGGATGCTGTTCGCTGCGCAGCACCAGCGACTCCACGCTCAAAATGGAATCCTCGAAGTGATTGCCCAGAGTGGCATCGATCGTCGGCATTTGAAGATGCTTGAGCACCACAAAGCGACGCATGCTTTGCAGCATGGTGTCCAGATGTGGGGGTCCATGCAGCCCCACATTGCGCACACCAGCATCCTGGATAGTGAGCGCCAAGCCTGGCAATCCGCCCACAGTTGTCCACGTGTTGCGGGTGACAAAGATCTGTTCGAGGCGCGACAGGCGAGTCTTGTGCTCATGCGCCAGTCGCTGAGTGCCCTCGCCGCAGTTGAACAGGTAGCGCGACTGATCCGTGAACAGATAAACGGCGCTGGGCGAACCATTTGCTCCCGCCCCGAGCACCTGCAGATTCACTGAACCCGGCACAACTGAGGATAGTTTTTTTCGCAGCACATTTGGCTGGCGTTCGTATTTGGCGGGCATTCCACTTGGCTCAGCAGCCGTCAACACTCTGCTGCTGCTGATGCTCATTCTGATACTGATGCTGTTCTGGGTCAGTTTCCGCAGCGTTCCACGCAGCGCGACTCGTTGCAATTTCAGTAAAGGCAACCACATCATGCGTCTAACAGCTGTTTAACGCTGCTAGAGATGGCAAAGGTTAATGCAGTCGGTTAAGGGCTGAGTGCTACAAGACGTCACGCATATTGTTGACCTGTGCTGCCAGATAGGTGGAATATGAAGGCCAAAGAAAGTATAGCATATGGTACAAGAATAAATCTGCTACTGCTGCTCATCCTGATACTGCTACTAAGGTTGGTCACTTCTCGTATGTAGGAAGTTCATGTAGATTTTAGTGTTGTTGTCGCTGTCAAGCACTGGTTGCTGGTGTCTTTATAATTTTTTTTATTTTTCTCTTACGTTGTTTCTTAAGCTGCGTCTACGCTGAATAGTTTTGCAACAGGTGCGATAGTCAACAAAGTTAAAAACAGCTGTGGTTCAACAGTTATTCGTTATAAATGTCTCAACCGTTGAGAGGTCGTGAACGGCAGCTGCTCTAAAACTATCGATAAGCGATAACTAAATAAGCGTAAATAAATCTCTTAGCGCGCACGTGGGACTCTCCGCGTCTATTTGTCCGCTTGTAATTCCTTACAAAAGAATGGTTTTCTTCACATGTAATATTTGCGGCGAGTCCGTTAAAAAGCCGGCCGTCGAGAAGCACTATCAGACGCGCTGTCGCAACCAGGCAAAGAGTGTCTCCTGCATGGACTGCCTCAAAGATTTCTACAACGAGGAATACGTCGCTCACACAAAATGCATCTCGGAGGCGCAAAAGTACTCGAATCAAAACTTTGTGCCCAAGGAGCCGAGGAACAAGAATGCCCAGAAGCAGGAGAGCTGGATGGACATCATACGCGCCATTCTGGAAAGCAGCCAGTATCAGTTGACGCCGGCGCTCCGAAGCGCATTCCAGCGGCTACAAAGTGTCGACAATGTGCCGCGCAAGAAGGCCAAATTCGAGAACTTTGTGGGGAACTGCATGCGCATGCCCCGCCAGCAGGCCACTCAAGTCTGGGACATACTCGAGCAGGAGCTGAACAAAATGAAGCAGGCAAAACAGGATGAACTGGCAGCAGCCAAGGCAGCCAAGGAAGCCGAAGCCAACAAAGTGGAGACCAATGATGAAGCGCCGCCCACGAAAAAGTCTAAGTTGGAAACAACTGAATCAAACGGGGCACCTGCGGAAGAGCTCAACGAATTCGATTGGGCTGTACAGCTCTTGAAACTAGTTGCCAAGCAGCCTGATGGCATTTTCCAGGAGAAGCTCAAGAAGAAGCTACTCAAAAAGTACACAAAACACTTGGCCCAAACGGAGCTGAGCGAGAAACAGCAAAAGAAGTTCGACAAACGCTTCGATAAGCAGCTCAAGAAATGCGACGCACTGCACCTGGATGGGGATCTCGTTAAGCAGTGTAGCTAAACTTAAGTCTCTGTAAATATAATATTTAATAATATAGACTGTAATCATTTAAATACAAATCAAATATGTTAGCAAAAACAACACAGCCGTGACTTATGGGCCAGGTCATGATATAAAAGGACCTGTCCAGCTATACCGATTCTTAGTTTTCAAGATGAGGCTTTTAGCTGCCCCACTGCCAGATGAGCTGTGAAGCTCGTACCAGGTTGACGTCCAAGCCATAAGATGCTCCATTACAAAACCACAACAGCAGCAGGAGAAGACTTTGCAAGCCTATTGGTTTATTATTTATATGAATCAATCAATAAATAAAGCAATCCAAAAAAGTTTATTTCTTTTAATTCAATGTAGACTAGACTTTAAAAAAAATATAGGAATAAAATAAATATAAAATGCTGAGTACGTGTTAAAATCAGTGTTAAACAGGAATTGGAATCAAACGCGGAACAATCTGTTTTCCGATTGAAATACAGAATCGTAATCAGAATTTAAATTGAAATTTTTGGGAAACCCAACATGACATATTTATTTATATACAGTGTCTACCAGCTTATTTGGAACAGTGTCTAGCAAAAATTTTAAAGCGCTATAAAGTTTAAACAAGGAAAAAAAATGCAAAATGCTTAAATGCCAATTTGTTTTATGTTATATCACATTTGAAAAAGAAACTTTAGTTGTAGTAGTCCTTGTTGGTTTGGTGCACCCGAGATGCAGGATATAACTAAGCTGACTACGAAGGATTGGTCTATTTATACTGGAAAAATTAAAAAATTCATTTCTTGGCACCCAGTTGTCCATAATGTAACTGTTCAAAATAATCTGTGACCAAAAACATAGGTACTTTTTTACATAACCCGACCTATTAGGTGGAAAACCCCCAGTTTATTAGGGTCGTAAATTCATTAAATGTACCTGCCATCGGTCTATAGAATTTTTGAAAAATAATGAATAATTAGTTTACGGCAGGCAATTAAAATGTTCGCTAGACACTGCTCGAAATGAGCTTTGAGCCACTGTATATTGCCTTGAAGTTATCAAATTTAAGCAGAAGCTAGAAATTTATACCGAATCCAATCTGAGTTCCCTAAATTCATTGATGCAGGTTGTTATCAGTGGTACTATAAAATTCCCAAACAGTAAAAACGGAACTGAAATAAGTAATTAAATAATTAAGCAGCTAGCATTATTTTTGAACACGACATATTTATTTATATACAGTGTCTACCAGCTTATTTGGAACAGTGTCTAGCAAAAATTTTAAAGCGCTATAAAGTTTAAACAAGGAAAAAAAATGCAAAATGCTTAAATGCCAATTTGTTTTATGTTATATCACATTTGAAAAAGAAACTTTAGTTGTAGTAGTCCTTGTTGGTTTGGTGCACCCGAGATGCAGGATATAACTAAGTTGACTACGAAGGATTGGTCTATTTATACTGGAAAAATTAAAAAATTCATTTCTTGGCACCCAGTTGTCCATAATGTAACTGTTCAAAATAATCTGTGACCAAAAATATAGGTACTTTTTTACATAACCCGACCTATTAGGTGGAAAACCCCCAGTTTATTAGGGTCGTAAATTCATTAAATGTACCTGCGATCGGTCTTTGGAATTTTTGAAAAATAATGAATAATTAGTTTATGGCAGGCAATTAAAATGTTTGCTAGACACTGCTCGAAATGAGCTTTGAGCGACTGTATATTGCTTTGAACTTATCAAATTTAAGCAGAAGCTAGAAATTTCCCTAAAGTCATTGAATCAGGTTGTTATCTCTAGTACTTGAGAAGAGCATCGTTCGATGTGTTTCTAACAGCCTCGGACCTGTGTCTGTATCTCGGACCAATCCTATAAAATGTCGGGGTCCAACTCTGAGCATTCAGTCTACATCTGTTTCTAGTGCGACCAGTTAACCACAGCAAAAAAGATGAAATTAAATTGGATTTTCTGTACTTTATACATAAGTCTGATCCTAATCCAAGGCGAATCCTCCGTCGTAGCTGAAACTAATGAGGTAAGCAATGAAGAATACAAAATACTAAATAAGCGAACAATTTTATTTCCGATTTTTAACAGTCCGGCAAGGCATCAAGGAGAGAGGAGGATCAGGTCGGATCATATGCCTATGAGGGTGTGAATCCACTGTTTACTTATATACAACTACTTAGGACAGAAGATGACAACAACGATAATGAACTATCCATAAAGAATAGGGAAATTGAAGAGCTTAAATTTAAAATAGCCGAATATGAATCAGCCCATAAGGAATTGGAAAAGCAGGAAATTTTAGCACAGAAAAATTTATATGAATCTATTATTACGGAACTGAGAAATCAGATAGATGTATATAAAAAGAACAATGATAATTTAAATAAGCTCACTTTGATGAAATTTGAGAACTGCAATGAGAATAAGAGTGAAGTAATCTCCAGACAAAAACTTCTTATCGATCAATTAAGAATGAGATTCTTTGAGGAATCAAATGGAAAACCCCTAATAATTGATTGCTCTTCCTATCAAAATGCTACGGGTGTTCATATTATCAATATCTCAAATTATTCCTTTAATGCTTTATGTGACTCGGAGATAGCAGGCCCTGGATGGACAGTTATCCAGCAGCGAATTAACAATGGAGATTTCAACAGGAATTGGGCCTCATACCGTAAAGGCTTTGGTTCCTTTGATGGCAACTTCTTTTTGGGATTGGAAAATATCCATCGCTTGACGAGCACCAAACCCCATGAAGTCTATATACATTATGAAGAAAATAATGGATACACGACTCATTCGAGATTCCAAAAATTTGCTATTAATGGCGAAAGTGATGATTACCGACTGAGTTTAAGTGGAAGAACAAGCCATGATTGGGTGATGGGTGATTATTCCAATAATTCGAAATTTAGTACATTTGATCGTGATAATGATGGCTGGCCTACAGTCAATTGTGCTTTATCAGATTCTCATGGCTGGTGGTATAATGAAATATGTCATGACAAGTAAGTAACTGACTCTTTGCAACACCTCTCAAATCCTTAACGGTTTTCTTTTTTTCTTCTACAGTCCATTTTATGATAGGAGGACTCCTGATAAAAGGAAACGTGTTGCAATGCTTATCCGCCCTTTAAAAATATAAAAATTATGCAAATGTAATATGAAATGTAATATGGAATTTGGTATAAATTATTCATATAATTAATGCATTCGCTGAGCTGTGGGCTCCAAATAAAACAAATTTCACATATTTCTTCTATGTTATTTAATTGTCTACTTTCACAGATCTTCCACTTTAAGATGATCATGTTTGTATATTCATTTACAAAGCTCAATTGTTTATTAAACAGCACCTGGTCAGTTGACGATAATTATATATGTTTAAATAAATAAATGTACCTAGCTATCTACGCATATACGGTGGCTCAAGGAAAAAAAACGCAAAATGCTTAAATCCCAATTTGTTTAATGTTATATCGCATTTGAAAAATAAACTTTACTTTTTATTAAAATATTAATTAATTAATTAAAATTAGTCAAAAACTGAAAACATATCCAAAATACATATCAAAACTTATTTCAAGCAGTCTTAAAAAGTTAAATATTTGGCGTATAAAAGCTTAAATAAGGATGATAATACTTAGTATGATATCCTTAAGCCTCAACAACTTCCCTTAACTTATTGTTCATGCAAGATACTAGCTTCCGGTAGTTTCTGTGCTGATCATGCTCCACTCCTCCAGGAGAGCATTTTTGAGATCATGTTTGCTGAATATGTTGTGATTCCGGATGTTATTTTCCAGCAGAGCCCACAAATTTTCAATAACGTTTAACTCTGGAGACTGGGCCGGTGGAATTATCATGTAGGGGCCGTTCGTTCTAAGTCAGGACTGTACTCTTGCGGACTAATGTTTGGGGTCGTTGTCTTGGTAGAACCGGAAAAATAATGAATAATGAGTTTATGGCAGGCAATTGAAATTTTTGCTTGACACTGTTCCAAATAAGCTGGTAGACACTGTATATACATATATATTTATTTTTTTATTTGCAGTGCATTTTATCTAGATTTTTTTCAGATGCTGCATGCACTGGCGCAGATAGTTGCGGACAACACGACATTGCGGTGTCTCATGGAAGCGCTTGGGCGGACAGTTCAATATCATCTCGTTGGCGACGCACTTCATCACCAGGCCCGGGTAAGGATGACAGCCGTGTGGAGCCAGTCGCTTTGCCAGCGACTGCACGCCCTTGTGACTCAGCTGGGCCAAAGCTGCGCGGAAGGGATAAGTAAATGGAGTAGAGAAAGGCAGAGAGAGAGAGAGAGAGAGACAGGAGTACGCACCATGTTTGTCACACTTGATGTAGGTCTGATAGAGCAGCTTCTCATCCTCGGCATTGGCCAAATCGTTATCCAGTTGAGCACGAACGTGATGCAAGTTGAGGGATTTACGATCAGCAGCCAGAAATTCGGTACTGTTGTAAGTGCATTCAGCTGTGCACTGAAAAAAATTATATGAATAATATGAGGGGATAAGATAAGGGATAAAATAAATTATAGCTGGGATAAGTAAAGTGGTCGTATGAAATTTAAGAAAACAACTGAAATTTTTTAAAAGTTTTTAAGGAAATTAGCTTTTTTATCAAGTAGCAACTGCAATTTCTTTTTTAAGAAATTTTGATTTTTGTAATCAAAGCAACGGCATCAAGAATTAAGTGTATAATTATACCCTGAACCCATTAAAAATGGGTAAAAAGGGTATAATGGTTTTGTGCAAATATGTGTAACAGGCAGAAGGAAGCATCTCTGACCTCATAAAGTATATATATTCTGGATCAGGATCAATAGCCGAGTCGATATAGCCCTGTCCGTCTATCCGTCTGTATGAACGCGCGGATCTCAGAGACTATAAGAGCTAAAATTTGGAATATAAGATCTCGTATACCAGGCGCAGATCAAGTTTGCTTTATTTTATCGATAACTGCCTCAGTTTCTGAATTATCGATACATTTAGATTTCCGATAGCAGTAAATTCCACATATCTCTCACAATTTAATGGATACAGTCACCAATTTTAGTTGGTAGGTTTTTGGCGGAGTCTTTGAAAGATCGGCATGTGCCACGCCCACCTCCGACGCCCCCATCACCCCCGCCACTAAAATTTTCAAATGGCTATATCTTCCGCAGTTTTGGAGTAGGGAACGTCAAATTTGGTAGGTATATTACTGGTAGTCGCCTTTAATAACCGATAACAAATTTGTGATGCCACGCCCACACCTGCGCCTATAATCGACAATTCCGATTGTAAATCGATAACTCCGTATATCTCCGAACATTTTTAAGATAGAGTAACCAAACTTGGAAGGTAATTTGCTGGTAACCTCCTCCAAAGATTGGCATACCAATTTTTGGACTACGCCGACATCGGCCGCGCCCAAAAACTTCGTCCCTAGAAATTTAAAATGCGCATATCTGCCGTAATTTGCAAGCTAGAGTCGCAAAATTTTGCAGGTATGTTACTGGTAACTTCCCCAAAGATCGATAAAAAATTGGATGGCCACGCCCACTCCACCTACCTAAGCCGATACACCTGTTGGTGTAAATCGATAAACCCATATATCTCACACAATTTGAAAACTTAAGTCACCAAATTTTAAAGGTATATTGCTAGTAACTCCCTTCAAAAATGTGTAAAAAAAATTTTGGACCACGCCCACTCCCGCCCACAAAAAACGATAAATGCCTGTATCTCCCGCAATTCAAGAGCTGCAGTTACCAAACTTAGAAGGTATATTACTAAGATCGGGCCACGCCCACTCCGGTCCCCAAAAACGATAAGCCTATAATGCATTTAAAGCCTGGTTCAGGGTATATGGTAGTCGAGCTCACTCGACTACAGCGTTCTTACTTGTTTTAATTAAGAATCATATTTAATTTCATTTTCAAACTTCACAGATAACTCGACGGACGCTGTAAGTCTTTTCTTAAAGATGTATTCCTATGGGACTCAAAGGAAATCGGGAAAAAAATACTTATCCTGGAGCCAGACATATATTAATAAAAAATCAAACTCATCATCATTGCCATCATTATTTTCAGCTCTTGAGAGCAGAGAGTTGTGGTGAGTGGAAGAGAACACACAAACTGCATAATTCCATTGAGTTGGTTTGTTTTCCATCTAAAATTGTTGAACTCCAGTTAAGAACTACAATTTTTTGAGAACGTTTTACATTTATTCTTAAAAGAACACCACTTTCTTGTGACAACTTAATTTATGACATTGTCATCCAATTAACCTGGCTGAGAAAAATATACGTAAAGATTGCAGCAACGAAATACGATTTTTAAGGTAAAATTAACACATTTTTAAAAATATGCATTTATTTTTATGAGAAGTTTCTGGTTATGATCCGATAAGCACAAAATATCGATGCTTAGGCGAGTGTCCAACAACACATTTACCACTTACATACATATATTATAAATATATTAAGATTAGTTAGGAACTAATCAAAAACGTACAAAAATAAATTTTCTTTAATACTTGGGAGGTACCTTGTATAAATCTTTAATTTATATTATCTTTTCTGTTCTTTATCAATTTATATTATCATTTTGTTGAAAATATTCACTATGCAGTTTGCACTTGCTATTAATTATACCCTTAACCCATTAAAAGTGGGTTAAAAGGGTATAATGATTTTTTGCAAGTGTATGTAACAGGCAGAAGGAAGCATCTCCGACCCCATAAAGTATATATATTATTGATCAGGATCAACAGCCGAGTCAATATAGCCCTGTCCGCCTGTCCGTCCGTCTGTCCGTATGTATGAACACGCGGATCTCAGAGACTATAAGAGCTAGAGACTTCAAATTTTGAATATAAGTTCTCGTGTACCAGGCGCAGATAAAGTTTGCTTTATTTGTATCGATAACTGCCTCAGTTTCTGAATTATCGATAGATTTCGATTTCTGATAGCAATAAATTCCACAATTTAAAAGGCAGAGGCTTCTAATTTATACATAATATGCATATACGTACGTACGTATATACGTATCAATTGCCGAAATTTCATTAAGATCGGACAAGAAACACTAAAGTTATAGTCGAAAGTATATTCTCATATTGATCTCATTTCTATCTGCAGCCTCAAGCATTTTCTGTATACATATAAATAGGCGAGCGCATGTGTGAGAAAGAGATGACATGATAATCGACGCTAGCATCAATATATTAGTGTGTATTCTGCAGAGCCCCGATAACTACTCTTTCGTGTACGTGGATATGTATGTATTTATGTATGTACAGTGATTCCAAGCTTATTTCGGGCAGCGTCTAGCAAAAATTTTTATTGCCTGCCATAAACTAATTATTCATTATTTTTCAAAAATTCCAAAGACCCATGACAGGTACATGTATTGACCACCGAAATGAATATATGACCCTAATAAACTGGGATTTCCCCACCCGTTAGGTCGGGTCATGTAAAAAAGTACCGCTATTTAGGTTGAAAGGTTATTTCGGGCAGTTACATTATGGACACCTGGGTGCCATAAAACCCGGATTTTTCTACCTAAAGTTGAATTTTTTCGGTATAAATAGACCAATCCTTCGTAGTCAAATTAGTTATATCCTGCACCTCGGGTGCAACAAGCCAACAAGGACTATGGGCAAACGGACTACCATTGAGCAACGGGAACAGAGGACAAGGGCGGAATGGCACCAAACCCGATTTTCACCGAGCAGGACGAGCCGGGGATCATCAAGATTTCAAGGGGAAATCTTAAGCTATCGGCTCCAAAACTGACTCAGTAGGTGCAGGATGAAATAAGAAAAAAGTTCAGTGTGGAAACTGTGCTCCAGATTTTGCGCAACTATGACTTGAAGGCCCAAGTACAACGGAAAACGCAATTTACAAGCGCAAAAAATAGATGCTCTAGGATGAGGTTCGCCAAAATCCACTTGGACAAGGATTTGGAGTTCTGGAAAACAGTCATATTTGAATATGAATACAAATTCAACATTTTCGACCCGGACGGATGGAATTATGTGTAGCGACAACTAAATACTGAGCTGGATCCCAAACACTTAAAGGCAACAGTCAAACATGGCGGAGAAAGTGTAATGGTATGGGCATTTATCTCGGCAGCCAGTGGCGGAAATTTTGTGATTATTGAAACAACAATGGACAGGAATGTTTACTTCAATATACTAAAAGAAAATTTACTCCAAAGTTCCGAGAAACCGGGAATCCCACGTACTTTCCGGTTCTACCAGGACAACGACCCCAAGCAAAGGCCGGAATAGTACAGTCCTGGCTTAGATCGAACTGACCCCACGTGATAATTCCACCGACCCAGTCTCCAGATTATTGAAAATTTGTGGGCTCTGCTGGAAAATAACATCCGGAATCACAAGATAACCAGCAAACAAGATCTCAAAAATGTTCTGCTGGAGGAGTGGAGCAAGATCAGCCCAGAAACTACCAGGAAGCTGGTATCTTCCATGAAAAATAGGTTAAGCGAAGTTGTTAAGGCTAAAGGATATCATACTAAGTATTAACATCCTTATTTAAGTTTTTATACGCCAAATGTGTAACTTCCCGAACTAAGCTTGGAAATGTATTTTGGACATGTTTTCAGTTTTTGACTAATTTTAATTAATTAATTAATGTTTTAATAAAAACTAAAGATCCTTTTTCAAATGTGATATAACATTAAACAAATTGGCTTTTAAACATTTTTCGTTTTTTTCCTTGTTTAAACTTTATAGTACTTTAAAATTTTTGCTAGACACTGCCCGAAATAATCTTGGAATCACTGTATATGCATATGTTTGTAGCCATTCAGTTCGGGCATTTGAGTGCAAATCATCTTAAAGGGAAATTTGCCAAGAGAACTTGAATATATTTAACAACTGAGTTAAGGGTATATCGTAGTCGAGTTAACTCGACTATAGCATCTTACTTGTTTTAATATGTTCGTTATTGTTTTAGAATTATTTTACTACATTTAATAAGGAAACACAAAACTAGCTATGATTAATTTAGATCACCCAAAACCGGAAGCGGAAGATTTTCGTGCAAAACGGAAACGCCAAAAGTTTTGCGTAAATTGGAGTTTAAAGTGGAAATATCTATTTCTAAAAATTCGCTTGGATAGTTGCGAAAAACCTTATAAAATTGTTGTAATACTCACAAACATATAGATCTGTTCTCCCTGCTCGTTGGTATGATCGACTTTCTCTACCCAGTCCGATTGACAGTCGCTAAACTGGCGCGATTCATCGTGCAGATCACAACAAAAGTCGTGCTATAAAGTTGAGGGTAGATGCCATATACATATATGGAATTGTTAAAGAATATATATGATTCCAAGTCTTCACCATTGTATCAACTGCATAGAGCTCACAATCCTCATCCAGCTCGGGCTTGGCTGACACCAATTCCAACAGCAACAAACCATACAAAAGTTGGCACCATTTCAAAAACATTTTGAACGGGTTTTTCATTTTGAGCGGGTTTTATAGGAGGTCCAATGAGCATAACAATTAATTGGGCGTAACATCTAATGTTTTTAACGACTTTAAATTATGAGGTTGAATTACCTTTTATAATTATTATTTTGTAATTGTTGCAGCTACATTAGTGACGGTTTGTTTTTATATTTATTTTAATTTTATTTAAGGTATACATTCTACTCGCAGTTTTTAATCTGTTCCTGAGCATAGCGCTTTTCTGCTCTGATTCCTGGAACTCCCTGAAGATTAATGATGGCAAGACATACATCCATCCATCACCGATCAAGCGGCACAGAGATACATATATGTATGTAGTATCTTTGTGACAGACGCGCCCCGCTGCCAAATATAGTAAAGGAAAATCACTTTCGAGTTGAAACTAAGAATGGAGACTGAAAAGCGTCTGTTAGAAAAACTGCAGCTGAGACAAATGCATGCGGAAGCGAAACTAGCAAACCCATTCCTATTCCCATTACCATTACCATTACCATTTCAATTTCCCAGCTGCAACTAATTAACCGAGAAATACATCATAAATAGCCCAAGTAGATGATCATTATGTACAAGACGATGTCCATCAGTCAAGAGGCAGACGCAGGCGGTAGACGCAGGCGCAGACGTTGCGTCGCTGCCTCACAACTTCCCAACTGTTTATTTTTACGGATCAGAGTCCGGAACGGGTGTGGGTTGAGGGGGTCGTAGGGAGTTTCTGTGGTAGAGTTGTAACTGCGGCGCTTCATGGTGGCATGTGGCAGTCTGCTCAATCGAGCGGCACGTGCCCGCCTGAAGTTCAGTTCTTCGGAATTGGAACATGCCCCAACACAGCAACTGGGTGCATCTCAGCCGTGTGCCGTATTTTGATGTCTTACATTTTTTTTGGGGTCGCTTTTATTTCGATTATCAAAAAAGAGGAAAAAAACACACACACCTACAATATTGAGTGTGTCTATTCTTGGACTTATGAGCTCAAGTTGGTTAATCATGCATATGTTGGGGTCTTGCCAGCATGAGTAGAACATCCAGTAAAAGCCAATAGCTTTTAATAGCTTACTTTGGTAAAAACAGTCATTTAAGTAATCTATTAATATTGTGCTGGTTTACAGGAGCATCATCGAGCCCACATGGACATATGGGATTCCATTTTGGGGCACTGCTGCAAAATCTTGGATATACCAAATTCAAGTCCTGCAGAACAAGGTGCTCAGAGACATCTCTGGTGCACCGCCATACGTAAGCAAGCCTTTATAGCCTTTAAGTAGGTTGATTAATGTTTAAATATAATTGTCACATAAAAAAAAAAAAAAAAAAAGTTCAAAGTATTTGGGTTTATTTGTGGTTGTTTTTACACCACATCATATGTGTATTAAGAACATTTTTGGTTTCATAGAATATTTTTGAGCTATATTGCTATATTTTATACAGGGTATTCCAACAAAATGTATTCAGGTGCCGATACTGATTCTGGTAGCATAAAAATTCCGGTAAGAATCCCCTTGTTCTTCCAAGCTGACTGACTTGAGGATGCTGTTTATTACTGTAATACCAGCTGATTAAGGCAATTCAATATGGGAGAGATATATTGTAGAGTTTTATAAATGTATAATAAAATGGAGATATCAGCAGATTGACTGAGATCTGTAAGGATCTGTCATCATCGGCGTGCGTAAATTGGTCTCTTTTTATTGTTATAACCTGAACACCCTAAATATACGTATTCTCTCTTCTTGATCAAGGTCAACATCGAATAGTCCATGTCCGCCTATCTGTAGGAGAAACTTATTTCAGAGACTATGACAGCCAAAGACTTTAAATTTTGAATATATGTTCTCTTTTTAATTAGAAAGAAATTTTATAAATGACACCAAAAATTCCACTTGTTAATTTTCATGTCAATTTCATGTAGTTATTTTGCAACCTCTTCAGTAACACTCACATATAAATTTTTAAACAGATTTATATCATATAAGTATTATTTTACAATCTCAGTATAATTTTCTAACATCTTCAATTAATATATTTATATACATTATATATGTATATTATTTTTTTATCGACAAAATGTGTGCAAAAATTTTTTCATTTTTTCGCGAAGCGAAGTGTCATAAATAAATATGTTAATCGACGCAGATCTGCTGTCAACTTTGTTCCCCTCTTTTCTTACGCACTGTTTCACTTACCATCTGTCTATCTCTCTCTCTCACACACTCTCTTGCACTTTTGCTCTCTGCAGAGAATTTGCATTGGATGCCATTTGGATGCTATTTAGCATGCAGCTAACATTTCAATTTCTGGTTAACAGCGCCTGAAGAAGACTCCAGCACACGCTCGCCTCAGCACAAACACACACACATACTCGTGTTTATATGTACATATATGTATGTTAAGTGTAACGGTCGCTCGAACCGAACCAAAGAGCATCCCACAGAGCAGCGCCCCGATTCAGTCAAGAATTTGTTGGCAGCGCGTGCGGTTCGCTTTTGCTCGGTGGAAGAATCGAATCGAATCGAGGTGGATCGCATTGAATCTAGAGAGACAGGAGTTGTTTCCAAGACACTGTTCCAAAAAACATATATATACATATATATATATATAATTAAATTTATATATCTATTATAGTTCTAGACTATAGTCTATGGTATATCTATAGACTATAGAAACTGACTTGTCCGCCGGTTCGTTATTTATAAACCCGATATTTTTGGAAACAAACTGTGCGTGTGTTTGTGGTTGTGTGTGTGTGCGTGAAAATGATGCTTGCAAAATTGTGAAACACGCGTGGAAGTAAGAAATTAATAAGAATTTTGATAACAAGTTAAACAAAAAACAATAACAAATAAATCGTAGAATCAAAATTTGCTCTTGCAATGAAAACTTTAATTAGAAAATACGGTGCGTTACTGGCGTCACTGCTTTTCCTGGTGACGCTGGGTTCCGGCACCGTCAATGCCCAATATGAGCACTATTTGGACTCACTGCGTTCCGATCAGCTCTACGAATATGTCGAGGGCAGCGGCAGCATCCAGTACTTGCCCAAGGGCAACAGCGAACAGGCGCTTCTGCAATTGGAGAAGCCCGTCAGTTTCTATGGCGAGAAATATGGAAATATCTATGTAAGTCGTGAATCGTATTTCTATATGCTATTGAATTCTGCGCTGAATGAAAGATTTTTGCATTCGGCCAGCTGATAAGGCTGAGATGATAACGACAGCAATTGATAATACGTAAATCACTTGCTGCTTAGTTCAATATTTTCTCGGATCAATATATGTACATGTTTGTCTGTAGCCAGATGTATTTATAGCTTGACGGCCAGAAATCAACATTAATATTCGGCAAAAGATGACAGCCGAAGAATTTCGACACATTAACTGTGTAATGAACGAAATGTTTCTGGTCACCCAGCGAAAAATGTATCTAAAAGATACATTTTACAGCGAAAGACAATTCGCATGCACTCAACCCGAATACCAACAAGAAAGCAGAACACTTGGGGTGGTCCATGGCGATGTTTTAGGCACAGTCTCTACAATAAATAGCCAACAAGTCAACCCATTGATGTTCATGTCGCTATGCCGCCTTGGCACGCACCCAAACTTTAAGACGCCTCTTCCCAATTCCCTAACTGGGGGCACTTCAATTTTCCTAAATGATGCGTAACACATGGACAGAGGCACATTTGATTCTATACATAAATTGATTTTTCCTTAGTAAGACAAAGACAATTTAAACGCTCGGTTGTAAATGTAAGATTATAAATGGAAATTGCTTGTCTATGTTTGATCAATTTACATATTTAATCAAACAAAGCGATCTGTCTAGATTATTATTAGCGTATATAAAAACGATTGGCTTGCAATTGACTTTATTCAATTAAAACTCTCTTGTTTTATACTATATTTTAACAAACTAAAACAAAATGTTCATTCAAAAAATGTGCGTTTTGTTTAAAATAATTCTTTCTTTTTTAATAGGCCTCGACTACATTTCAAAATTGAAGCATAAATTTTTGTCCTAGTTTATTATTATTATTAGCTTATATAGAATCGATCGGGTGATAAAACTCCTTTGTGATTAATTATGTTTTTATTAACTCATCAAACGAATTTTAATTACAAATTTTAGCTGATCTGATACTGCATTAAGAATTAGTTATTTCATATAAAAGATTTGGATTTTAAAATTATATAGTTAGTGAGAATTTAAATTTAACTTTTTACAGTTTTAATTTTTAATTGATCAAATTACATATTATTAAATTTGAATTTTCTGTCTGAAATCACAGTTTCCTTTCCTAATTAATACTGAGAATATGATTATGATCAATTGGATCCGCATATTATAGAAAAGGTTGGTCAAAAATAAATGTCTTGTCATTTACACAAGTGCATTATTTGAGTGTGTTCTAATTGGTTTCTATTTAATGTTGACTTATATCAGTCGACACAGAATAAATTTGTAGAGTTCTGTGGGTATTAAAATGCAAAAATTTGTCTAAGATTTGTTGCATGGATTGAAATCAAATCAGACCAATCCCAAAATTAGTTAAACACATTTTGGCATCTTAATTAATGCATAGTAACCCTTTTTGAGTCTAATGCGGTTTTCTGGGCTTACCTCAGCCCATTTGAACAGTTTTGCAACAATTTTGCAATTAAAATAATGTATAATTTTTTTGAATATTCATTTAAAGTAATAGATGTCGAAATTAAATTAATAAACTTAGCAGCAGCATTTGTCTAGTTATTAGTTTAGGGTATTTAATCGTCGGTACCTTTAAATTAGCTATTCGACATTTTTTTCAACTTGTTTTTTTGTTTTTTGTTAAACAGCAAGAAATTATGATCTGCTCTAAGCACAGCGACGAGTCGAAAGTGTCGCCTATTTTTGTTAGTTAATTAACTGAATTTATGTGTCTGACGTCGAAAAATAGCACGCGGCACAAAATGTGTGGCATTAAAATGGACATAGAAATGCATAAATTTCCGAGAATTCCTTTGACCAAAATAACCAAAGCGTTTCTTTTCCAGCGAGAACGCATTATTCAGTTTTATTATTGTTGAATTTTGAACTCGTGAAACCATCGTTTACACCCCTTTGGTCTTTATAAATAGATGTGTCAAAATCATGAGAAGTCAGTAAAATGAAATGAACATTTTGAAATTGAGGTTACAGGGTTAGGATAATTTAAAATTTATGTTTATATTGCCTTTAAGAGAGATGATGAGAGATATTTCTTATACCTAGCCAGCAGAGTTGAAGATGGACTACGGATTTAAGGATCATAAAGGAAAATTATCTAAGACTTGAAGAAGGACATTGGTTCATGATAGCTTTCATTAAACAGTAAAAGATTGAATATTATGCAAAACTTTAATAGTTCTTTTCTTTTAAGATGTAATTTATTGTAAAGTATATGAAAAACTTGAATTGAAACCAATATAAAATTTCCACAAAACCCACGAAACTGACATCTGTTTACTTTGTGTGATTCTGGAGTATGCCAAATATTTGAATATTTTCACCTCCCCCCGCTGAGCTGAAGATGAAATGTGGCTACCCACGGTGAAAATTGTTTTGTCGGCGAGAACCACAACGGAGCGGGGCAGTTTTACAAACACCTGTGCTCTAGTTCCAAAATTCCGAAATTCCAAATTCCAAATTTGAAATTAAACATTTGTTTATTTAGGCAAAAATTGATGCAGTCGATGTGTTAAAAATAAAAATGCGCAACTCAAAGTTGTGCAAGTGTGAAATGGGAGTTGGAAATGGGAATGGGAAATGCAACTGAAGTGAAAGGGGAATATGCAGAATAAGAGGAAGGTGGCTACACTCGGAAAAAAAGTAGCACTGCAATTACAAATTTTACTGAGCAAAATATAAAATTGTTTTCTGTTTTCAGAAATAATTCAATATATATATTGTAGAACTATTATGAAGAAACACAAATACATCAATACATCAATGCAAAAACTGTTTTTAAGAAACAAATTCCTTCGAAAAGTCAGACAACCCGTGAGCTAAATGAAATTATAAGAATTAATAATTTTTTTAAAATGTGTCTAGACTCGATATCTTGCAATAATAATTTTTAGTTATATTATAATTAACCAAAGAGCATTTGCAATTTGTATACATTTAAAAAAAGCCTGAAATTTGGAAATCCTTTTCCAAATGTTGGAAAAATATACCCTTGGATTAATAAAGAGATGGACTCTGTATTTTGCATAAATAATAACAATCTGTAACAATCTGCACTTGACTCCGAAAGAATAGCGACTTTTAAAACCTTTTTTTTTTAAGTGTACGCAGCTGGAAAATGTCGGCGTCACAGATGCGTTTTGCTTTTCTTAAGACTAATTTTAGAGGCGTGCTGTGGCTGCCGACAAGGAAACAAATTAGGAAAGTCATTAGTTTGAGACACAGAGTGCAAGTGATATAGAGCTATAGAGAGAGAGAGAGAGAGAGGGAGAGGCAGGGAGTTGTAATAATCGCTTGTTGTTGTTTAGTTTCCGCTAGGCGCATTGGCCGTTAAGTGTTAAGTGGCCTGTTTGCACTTCACAATCGGTTAATGGCCAATTGATGCACCACATGCACTTCCTTTTCACCAGCAGCAGACAGCAGGCAGCCACTTCAGCTCCTTCAGCTCTCGGCTCTTAGCTCAGATTCTGACACCCATTTACCATTCTCGATTGCAGATCAACACGAATGGCATTTTGACATTTGATGTGGAGTTCACCGACTACTTGAATCAGCCCTTTCCCCTCGAGTATCCCTCGGTAGCGGCCTTCTACTCCAACGTGGACACCAGCAACAGCGACGATCAGAGCAGCATATCCCTCTTCCACACCCAAGATCCGGAAACTCTGGATCGGGCAGAGCAGCTGGTGCGTTATGCATACAGCGAATGGTCTGAGTTTCAGGTGTTGCAACTGATTGTTGCCACGTGGCGCAACGTGGGCTACTTTGACTCCAAGACGGACAAAGTGAACACCTTCCAGGTGGCTTTGATTGTTGGCGAATCCCAAACATTTGTGCATTTCATCTATCCCCAAGGTGGCCTCAACTGGCTGCAGGGCGAGGCCGGTGAACTGGGACTACCCGATATTCGCGGCCAGGCGGGCTTCGTTGCCGAGGATGGACGCTATTACAATCTGAATGGTTCCGGATCGGAGAATGTAAGTTGAGCACTTGAATTAACTAGTCTAAGTAGAGCAGTAGACTTAATTCAATTTAAATATTTATTTTTATAAATAAAATTTATAATAATAATTGCAGTCACAGGTTTAGATTTAATGGGATTTGTTTATTATCTCGTTCACTCAAATAATACAAAAATAAAAAATAAATTCAGAATTTCGCACTGATTTTGTTTTTTGATATTTTTGTATTTTCCTGGAATTTAGATAAGCATAATTATGTGCATTTTAATGAATATAACCTTCTTCAACCTTAATTTTTTCCTTTGAAATCAAAGCAATTTATTTAAATTTTTGATTATTTCTTAAATGTTTTTCTAGAATCGACTGCAGGTTAAATATATTTGAAAATAATAATTTATTAAATAAAACGCAATTGAATTTTGATTATTTAAAGTGCGTCGTTATTTAGGCAAAACATAATAATTTATAATTAAAATCAAACTTATAAATTAAAAAAAATTAAAATAAAATAAAGCAGATAATAAGCTACATCAAGTTGTTATTTTAATGTGCTTCAAAGTTTAATTGAAGTAAATAATGAACAAATATAAATACTTTGATTTGATCTACAGGTTCGTTTCCTCAGCGAGAGCACCAACCTGGGTGTACCTGGCGTCTGGCTCTACCAGGTGGCAACTCTGCAGCCCGAGGAGAATGTGTTGGCACCCAACAACCGAGAGACACATACCGAATCCCCAGCACTGGCTCAGAGCTGCAATGGGAATGGACACCAGTGCGATAGCAACGCCCAGTGCTTCGACAAGTCTGAGGGCTACTGTTGCGTTTGTGAGCCGGGCTTCTACGGCAACGGTCGCTCCTGCCTGGCAAATGACCTGCCCATGCGAGTCACCGGCACACTGAGCGGCCAGCTGAACGGCCAGCCTGTGGACGAGGAGGTCAAGCTGCAGTCGTATGTGGTGACCACAGATGCACGCAGCTACACCACACTTAATCCGGTGACTTGGGAGCAGGCAGCCCAGCTGCGACTGGTGCTTCCGCTGCTGACCACCGTTGGATGGCTGTTCGCCAAGCCGATCAATGGAGCAGTTAATGGCTACCAACTGACGGGAGGCAAATACGAGCACATCTCGCGCATAGAGTACGAGACGGGGGAGCGACTGCTGGTCAACCAGACCTTCGAGGGCCTCAACTACTGGGATCAGCTGAGCGTCAAGATCGAAATATCCGGATCGGTGCCACACGTCTCGGCTGTTGCCAAGCTGCATCTGTCGGACTACACGGATGAGTATCGCTTTGTGCGTCCCGGGGAGCTGCAGTCACAGCAATCGCACCGTTTGGAGCTGACCGAGGAGCAGAGCGTTATTGGCTTCAAGGTGGATCAGCGCATCATCTACCAGAGCTGCCTGCGCGACGACGACGCCGATCCCACCGACAGCCGAGTGCTCCAGAAGGTCGCCAAGATCATCCTCGATTACTCTCAGCACGATAATGCGCTGAGGACGAGCGTAGTGAGCAAGATTGGCGTCGATGCCGAGTCGAATGCCTGCACAGATGGCAGTGTCGAGTGTGGCGAGAACGCCATTTGCATCGCCTACGAGGACACCTATCGCTGCGACTGCCAACACGGCTATGCCGCCCAGGTGGACGAGAACGGCGCCGAGTTCTGCATCGATGTGGACGAGTGCGCTGAGGGCAGCCATGTCTGCGATGACAATGCCATCTGCTCCAATGCCGAGGGTGGCTTCAGCTGCATCTGCCTCGAGGGCTATGACGGCAATGGCTATCGCTGTCTGCGCGACAATTCTGCTGACAACATTCAATCCTCCACGCCGGCTGAGCCAACAGACGACAACTCCTATCACAATGAGGGTGGTGAGGAGCAGACGGAGCAGTCAGAACCAGGGCGGCACAACGAAGAGGAGCGTTATGACAATCCTCAATATTCAGGCAATGGACAGCAGTCTGACGAGTGCCACGTAAGTAGTGCGATTCCATTCCAATCAAAGTCTTCAAGGATATCTGTCCTTAGTATGCAGAAAGTATATTTTTAAATATATTTCTTTAACGATGTGTTTCTCTGAAAGTGTTTTTCTTTTCCTAATTCCGGGGTTAATTTTTTGTAAATATTATAACAATTAATTCCAGTTTAAATCGATTAAGTCGATCATTGCCGTAGTCAAATTTAAGTCAATAATTATATCTCGATTAGACCACATATCTCCTACAGTCTTGAATCTAAAGTCACCAAATTGGGTTGGTCAATTGTTGGCGATGTCCCCTAAAGACCCTAAAAAAAGAAAAAACCTCAATTTTTAGAAAAGGGATTTCATAAAAATAAGCTGAGCTCCCGTTTGCCGATTTTCTAAATTTCAAAGACAGAATTGAATTTAATTTTGTGTGTAGCAACTTAAAAAATAAATAAGTAATAAAATAGAAGCAGAAGTGATTGCTATTTATTCGCATAGGATTAATTATATAATTTGTTGCTTAACTTTTGGTGTTTTGGTCGCAGCAATGCTCCCTGGATGCAGACTGCTACGAGGGAAGGTGCAGGTGTCGCGAGGGCTTTGATGGCGATGGCATCAACTGTACGCGGATCTGTGGCCGCGATCTGGTGTGGGAGCATGGACGCTGTGTGCCCATCCTGTTCGGCGATTATGAAGTGGAGTCCAGCTGCAATGTACTTGGCGACTGCACCTGTCCTTGGGGCTACGAGTTGAGCGAGGACAATAGCATCTGTCGCAATCACGGCGGCGGCGGCGGCGGCGGCGGCGGCAACGACGGCGAAAAGAGTGAGGAGCTGATACCCTGCGATGTGGATGCCAACTGTCACATCAACGCCATCTGCGCCTGGAACGAGCACGAGGAGCGACACACTTGCATCTGCAATCCGTATTATAGCGGCGATGGCTACAACTGCAATCCCGTTGGGGAGGCCTCCTGCGCCATTGTGAGGAGATAGCACAGCCCAACACATCCCGATTAACCACTAATCTTTGCCATTTGTCCATTGCAGAATCCGGGCATCTGTGATCCCCATGCCGCCTGCAGCTACAACGAGCAGCTAGGCAGCTCGGAGTGCGTCTGCGATAGGGGCTACACAGGAAACGGGCATCACTGCCAGCTGGCACCCGAGTGCGAGGAGGACAAGCATTGTGGACGGAGTGCCTATTGCGACGAAGGCGTCTGTCTGTGCAACGAGGGCTTCCAGCGGGATATCAGCGACATTTGTGTCCCAGCCGGTCAGTGTGGCTCCGTTTTCTGTGGAGCGAACGCGCTCTGCAAACTAGATGTTGGCTTGGGAGTGCAGTACTGCGAATGCATCGATGGTTATCAGGGCGATGTTCTACTCGGTTGCACCAGCATGCCGATACCCTGTAATTTGCGCAATAATTGCGGCATTCACGCCACCTGTGAGCCCACAGAGTAAGTAGGCCATCTTCCTGAGTATTCCACATCTATAATTCCTTCTCCTCCTCTTCTTGCTGCTTCAGAGATCCTGCGAATTACATGTGCCAATGCATCGCTGGTTATCGTGGCGATGGCTATGTGTGCGTCGAGGATCAGAACTGCCTGAATAATCCAACAATGTGCGACATGAATGCCAAGTGCCACTCGACAAACTCTGGTCTAGTCTGCTCCTGCAATCCAGGTGAGTGCTCCACTACCTCGGCACGACCTCTTTTTTGGTCTGCGGCACAACATCCTCGGGGCACGGTGTGCACGAGTTGATGAAACATAAGCTGAATATTGCTAGGGCCAGCACCACATTTAGATAACCATTGTTGCGATCCCAGGTCAGCGGATGCATGAAGAACTCACGCATGGACTGCAGCATCGTCGTCTTTCTGTTGTACTGATCCACCCTTTGGATATAGCGACGCTGCTCCTCCTTAATCATAGGCACCACCGGTTGACTGGTCACCCGCAGGATGCCCATTCGAGACACTTTCAATAGAAAACTTTGCACTGGTCGCATTGTGTTTTTAGAATTTTTTTTCCGAATTGAATGTGTCTATAAACCAAAATATCACCAACAATTTTTTGAAGAAATTAAATTACACAGAAGTACAGTAGATACAGAGATTTGGGTACACTACAATAGGAAAGTGCCTACTGTATCTTATTCAAAATCATTTTCAATGCATTGCATTGAATTCCTGTGTAAAACAGTTTTCTGGCTTAGAAACTTGGCAAAGAATGATGTACGCAAAACACAATAAAAATGATTTATTTGAGTTTTCAGAAAATTCAATTACTTGACGACTTGACTATAAGTATGATCGGTAAGATTGAATATATATACATATATATATATATTTATAACTTATTGTAAATAGACCTGTCTCAAGATAGCGAGATATCGTTTAATTTAAATATCTAAATATCTCTGAGTCGCAACTGAAAACATTGTAGAGTCTCTCATTCACTGCCCTTTAATTGAATATATGAATTTCTAGATAATGAAAATTATATTATGATATCCAACAGGTTTCTATGGCAATGGATCCGTTTGCCACGAGCGCCAGCAGCACGATTCGGACTTCCTGCTTGTTAGCTACGGAGTGGGAATAGCACGTGTTCCTCTGAATGGACGCGGTATCAAACCGATTGTGGTGGCATCGATGGCGATTGGCTTGGACAAGGACTGTGTGGAGGGCCGCGTCTACTGGGGCGACATCTCGCTCAAGATGATCATAAGCGCCAAATACGATGGCACCGATAGGCGGGACTTCATCACCACAGGTGAGATGGCGAATGATGGTCAGGATGAAGATCGAGGCTCCCATTTCGAACACTATTTGCAGACATTGAATGCCCCGAGGGTATTGCGATTGATGTCATCTCGCGTCGCCTTTACTGGACGGACTCGGTGAAGGACACCATTGAGGTGGCCAGTCTGGATGATCCAACACTGCGCGCCGTGCTCATCAACAAGCAACTGGTCAATCCTCGCGGGATTGCTGTGGATCCCCACAGACAGTGAGTGTCTGTAAAACTGAATCCAAGCTAAGAAAACTCAACTTTCTTTCTCTCGTTAGGAAACTGTACTGGTCCGATTGGAATCGTTCCTCGCCGAAGATTGAGTATTCCGATTTGGATGGCACTGATCGCCAGTTATTGCTCGGCTCAGATGCTCTTGACCTGCCCAACACGCTGGTAGTGCTGGAGAGCACTGGTGAGCTGTGCTTTGCGGACGCAGGCGAGACGGCCAAGAAAGTGGAGTGCATTGATACACAGAGTCTCCAGAAGCGAACCGTATTCCACGAGCCGATCTATCCCTTCGGCCTGGCATTTATACACAATCAGTTCTACTGGACCGACTGGAACACGTAGGTTTCCCCTTAACTTAACTCTCGCATAATCTCAGCTGTTTCTAACCAACCTCAACTAACCCAAAACAGCAAGAAGGTGGAGAGCGTGGACATCGCCGGAGTGCGCCAGAACCCCATCCAGACAATGTTCTACGGCAGCCACAAGATGTTCGCGATGACAGCCGTGGACCAGAACTGCCCCCAGAGCACGAGTCAGTGCCAGAGCAACAATGGCGGCTGCACCGATTCCCGTATCTGTTTGGTCAATCGCAAGGCGCCCTCCGGGAAGAGCTGCAAGTGCACCAATGCCTCCACCGGCTGCTCGGTGCCATCGCTCTACTCTTTTGCCACGCCACAGAAGTAGAGTCCTTGTTGAGGAGTACATTTAAATTAATTGCATTGAAATAATAATGAAGTGAAATTATTTTTGTATACGCATAACAGATATAACTAAGAGCACAGAGAAACCAACAAAACCAAACCAAAAATTAATTCATAATCATAAACTAATGTGTGTGCCATCTTTTGTAAAGCTACTCAATCTAATAAATACAAACATACTATAAATACATACACACCAAAAAGAATAACGTCTCTTTAGATACTATTCAAATTCGTTGACGAAAGATACTTTTTACTATAGTATTGGAATCATCCTATTGGAATCATACAGCGCTGCTCAACTGAATAGGTTCAAGAAGTTGTCTTCTCAGCCTCCACTTCTATCTACACCTCAAAAAAAACACCTCTCAAAGAAATCCGTAAAAAAGTGGCACATGCCACTTCTCGGTAAACCGACTTGTTTTAAAATTAAAAGAAAACTTAAAACCGGATGGACTTGGTGGATACATCAATTACTATAACGATTTAGAAATGGAGGAATGTGGTTTCCACAGCTCGAATAATGGTTTGGGTAACCATTTCACAATATGAAACTTTTAGGCTATATTTTGTTTCATCAAAAATAAATAGGAATGTGTAAAAAAATATATACTTCAAAAAGCGATTTCACGAAACTCGTATTCTTCTTGTTTTTATTTCGAAAATGATTTTTAAGAAATAGACGAAGCACCACATTCATTAATTAATTAAAGTTATTTAACATATTTTTTTGATAAAAGGATCAAAAAATGTGAAATTTATTACGTAGAACAAAAAAAATTTCGATCGGCTAATTAAAAAATAAAATATTGCCAATAAGCTTTTGGGAAAGTTTTGAAACTATTCAGTTAAAACCTACTAAAAAGTGATTTATTTAAATGAATCACAGATTAATGGATATATTTGTGCAACTATTTTGTGTATGTTTCACTAACTACTTGGTTAATAGGTTAAAGGTTATAGTAGTTGGATATTTCTGATATAATTGAATATTTCTGATATAATTGGATTGCTACGATTGATATAGTTATTTATTCAATCAATCAATCATGGGAACTTAGTAAAAGAAGAAATATCAATTTTTAGTGGTTCTTAAATATTTTTAAATGAACCTAAAGAAGACTTACTTATTCCTATTGAGTTTCATAAATTTTGAGACACGCTTCAGCTCAGGTAAACATTTATTTATTTTTCGTTAGAAGGCTGTTAAGGAAAAGTTACAAAATAAATAACTTTTTCGTTTGAAAATAAAATGTAACCAAATTAAAAGATTAAATGGAATTTAAATAAATAAAATTCAAGGGAATTAAAACTGTTGAATGTTTTCAGTTTTCATCAACTATTTACTTTGAATTTATTGTGAGTTTCTTGTCATGTTGTCAAGTGCCTTAAAGAGCACAATTAAATATTACAGCAAGTTTTATAATCTAACTTTTAATATGCTCTGAATATCATCATTACATAATTAAATATATATTAAGTACATTTGTTTTTTATAAGTTGTTTTTTATTTTTCTTTCTAGCTTTTGTTGTTCTTCATCTTTTTGTTTGGTTTTCTTTTGTTTTTTTGTTTTTTTGTTGTTCTTGTTTTGTATGGTTCTTTGATAACTAATTGTAGGCATTGCCAATTTGCTTTTTGTACATTGAGACATTTACTATTCGCTAGTTTAGTGGCTGCTAAGTATTACCTAGTGCTAAGTCTATAGATACTAAATGTATGTTTAGGTGTGCTAAGCTTTGGCTTATCTAAGCGCGTTTTTGTCGCGTAGGTTCTTGAGACACTGGAATGCATATCATGTTTTTGGGTTCATATTTTTTTGAACATGAACCGAGTAAAATTCACTTAGTATAAAACTGTCTGTGCTATCGGTATAACTATGTATTCATCTTAAGGATAATCAATATATATGCTTATGTATATGTGTGTGTGTGCTCATAGTAGGTACATTGTATGCTTTAGCTACAGATATAAATTTCCTTGTTACTGGGACGTGTCTGGGTTGTTAGAGGTGCCAACTGATTAAATTCAGTTAGGTTAACTATACTTGGTAATTATGTGTACGTGTATTTACAACTATTGAGTAGTACTTTGAATAAAGTGTAGCTCATTGAATTTGGTACCGTTTTTTTGTTTTTTTAAATATATCTTTTGCTATTTTAGCTGTAGGCTTGGGCTTTGAGCACGATCTCAAAATCGAACTAGGCGCTTATCGGCTAAATAAATATTTGTACATATTTAATCGTAAACTAATTTCTGTTGTTTTGCGTTTTAGTTTAAGTTCTAATAGTTGTAACTTACAACTATTACATATATATGTATATGTATATGTATATGTATATATATACAGCAAACTACATAGCATAGTTAATTTATAATTTATTTTTATATTTTTGTTCTTGTTTGTAAAGCATTAGAGCATACCAAAGCCTTTTCCTTTCGAATTTTTAATGTTCTGAAAACCGATTTTTAAATTTTGTTATGCAAAAGATTGAAATGAAACTTGCAGTTGTGTGTTTTTTGGTACAAAACATTGATAGCACCTTTCTTAATTGTATCTATTATACGAGTATGTGGTAAATTATTCAAGTCAAAACTGTGCAACATATGAAACCTAAGGAAGTAGCTGTGTAGTGAACTGTCTGTGAATAATGCAGCAGGAATAATTTAATTTAAGTACTTAAATCTATCGTATATACATAATTTTGTTTTATTTGTAAAAGCTGTTCAATTACTTTTTTCGATGCCCCCTATTTTGGATTTGTTTGAGCCTCATGGTTTGGGGCTGCTAATTAATTAAATATAGAGATAGATATGCTAGAAATAAATCGATTTTTTTTTGGCTTAAATCTATTGAATGCATTAGCAACTAACACATATTCGCACGATACTATTTACAGCTAGCTAATGTGATTAAAACCTCATTCATGCCAATAGTTTAACTACTTTGTTTGTTCCCAAAAACACATTTTGCCTCATTTGAATAAAGCATACCAAAATTTTGAATATAATTGATTGCTACTCAAATACTTAGGCTGAGCTATAAGCAAAATGATAAACACCTCTTCTCCATCTCACTTCTCACTTCTCACTTCTTCATGCCTCTCACTTCTCTCCACTCAAGTGGCCAAAACTACGCAAATTAAATACTAGAATTAATGCATTTCTCCAGACACACACAACACAGACACTGACTGATAGGCTGCTCTCGGGTGGGTTGGGTTTGGTTTTGGCTTTCTTAATAAATATTCATTTCAGATGATGGCGCTATTCGATTAATTCCTGATCCTAATTTGTAATGGTAAAAATAATAATGATTGGAATAATAATAGAATAATAATATGTTAAACTAACAAGAATAATATATATTAATAAAAATGTTATTGTAAACTGTTACTGTGAATTAGCAATTCATGAAGCTTTTTATATTTATATAGAAAACAATTCAGCTTGCTGCAGTTTAATTTAAATATGAGATTTTTTTTTTTGTTTTGTACCCAATTTTAAATAAATCTTTACATTTGATTGAATTTATAACATAGTAGATTCATTTTAAATAAAAAAATACCATTCCTATCGAAAATCGATTATAATCTATCTACCGAAAGAGGTCGATAACAACCTTGATCTAAATATTTTATAAATAATAACCAATATATAATAATAATAATAGCATTAAGAAATTTAATAATAATAATAAGATTAAATAATATTTATAATAATATTGATAATAATAATAATCTTCAATCGTATGAAACTGACCAGATAACATTTATTATCTGCGTTTGGCAGGGGTTTTCCCTTTTGACTATATCTTATCATGCGTGGAAAGCCGACATCACCTGCTCGTATATAAATTGTTTTGGGTCTTGGGCTAGCAGCTAAACTTAGTAATAATTGGAGTCAGCATTTGTTGGCTCTAGAATTTGTCTCGACGTCTGTGTGTGCTGGCCGTATTCTATATCCATTTGTTCTTCGACATCGATGAGCGGAATCGGCGACCCCACATCAGGTTGTATCATACAATCGTGCCCTGCAGATGTTGCGGCGACGGCACCTGCGACGACTGCGGCAGCGAGTCCTGCGCCTGCAGCGAAGCGCCCGATGAGGTGCTTGGTCCTGGTCCCAGGTCAGCGGTGTTTATCGCCAGTGATGAGCCGGCGCCCAACATGCCGGTGCCACTGCTGCCGCCGCCGCCGCCGAGCGCCGAGGGATTAATGCCACCACCGCCGCCGCCGCCCAAAATGCAGGGCACACCCAACAAGGGTGTCGGCTCCTCCGGCGGCGTCACCTGCAACGAGATCTGATTCTGTGCACGAATTTGTCAGTATTGTCGTCAGCGAAATAAGGTCTGTGAACCGCTTACCTCCATGCCAATGCTGCCGTTGAGCGATATCTTGATGGGATTGCTGTGATTCGTTGCCTGCATGAGCGTTGTGAAGTGACTGATGCCAATCTCCTCCAGCGACGACTTGCGCCGCCCATGGCTGACACCCACGCTGGGCAATCCCTGGCGCAGAGATGAGGAGCGACGCAGCAGTATATCGCTATCGATCTGCAAACAGAAGAGCAGGAAAATTTCCAACAAATATTGATGGACATTAGCGGAAATGTAATTGAGCAAACGGAATGGAGCCAAGTCTTGGCCCAACAATTAAGACACCAAATACATGAATTACACAAGACATATTGGCTAAGATTGTTTTTTTGGCCTAGGGGCAAACACGCACACATCGAACACATATTGAACTCAAGTCCGTGGTGCACTCTTGATTATATTTGATTATTATTATTATTATTATTATTATTATTATTGTTTTCTTTTATTTATTTTATTATTTCTTGCTTGGGTGCAGCCAAAACGAGTAACGGAAACGGAAACGTGATGTGGATTTATCCGCTTCGTGGGTGCTTTATGGATATGAATGTTTGCTGAACTGGTCGGTTCTTGTTGTTGTTGATGTTGTTGTTGTTGATAGTTGTTGTTTTGCTGATAACATTGTTGTTGTTGTTGTTGCTGTCTGGTCTGGTTGTTGTTGTTGTTGTTGTTGTTGCGGCTGTTGAGTGCTGCGGCTTTGAAACGCGTCAATTTTGTGAAATGGATTTGCGAGTTTTTCGAAAACGAAATGCAACCAAATTTTGATGTTCGAAATGTTTGTGTGAAATTGTGCATGTAATATATATAAATATATAAATATGTATATATATGTATATATATGTGAGTGTGTGTTTGTTGCATTTTACAATTATTTTGTTCTTCGTACAACAGCTAAGTGGCAACTAGTTGGCCCAAGTCAAAGTGTTGTGTTAGCCAATTGGTAATAGAAACAGTACTTCGGTGCACCGAAGCCAATTTTACCCTTGCAGAACTAGTGAAAGCTATCCAATAAATAAATAATAACAATAATAATAATATTTAATATAAATAATATTAAATAGGAATTTGCATTTGTTTTACTTAAATTTTTCGATATTACTCAAAAATACTGTACGCATTTTAGATTAATATACTTTAATTTAATTTCATTTAAGATGTAACTGATTTTTATATTTGCAACATTCAGTAAATTAACATTTTTTTATATTTTTACAATTTGAAATTGTAAATTGACGCTATGTTTTATTTTAAAATGCGCTTAAGTGAAAAAATGCTTGTTTACCAACTTCGTACTTTATTTTTATTTTTAATTTAGACAAAGCTCAAAACTCAACAGTTTTTTCTTTTTTAAATTATTCCCAATTTAAATGTGTATATGATTTGATGATAATTTATTCTTGAATTTTTAAACAGACTAAGGCATTCGATTTTAAAAATTAACCCAACGGTAGATTCTTTTTTAAATTAATCGTAATACGAAATTAATTGTATTCACATTAATTTTTCTTCTAAATTGGAACTTTCTCAACAACACATTTTTTTGTTTTTTTGCTTTCATCAACAGTTTCTGCAGAGGTATTGAAATCAAAATTAGGTGAATTTGTATTTATGCTATTCGCTGTATATTTCATAAGCTACAGAGTTGCACGTGCCATGCTCAGCTTTTCTGAAAACGATGGCAACTCTGGTGCTTACTAACAAATGCACAGGAAACGGCTTTGATTTGGTACAATTGTGAACACAAATGGGGTTTTTGGTGTGTGTTAATAAACGTGAAAGCAGTAACATAACTTGTGTGATTGAGTAAGTGAGACAGAGATAGAGATAGGGATAGGAAAGAGGGGGATAGAGAATAATAGCCAACCCGCAATGAGTTACTCCTGCCGCGCTGCGAGCCAACCACCGTCGGACTGTCGGGTAGAGAAAGAGAATTCGATTTAATTTGCTGTATCGGGGGCGTACAGCGCTGCGAGGATCCATACCCGGCCAATGTCTGAACGCTCTGCATTTGCATGGGGTTCAAACCGGCGATGCCGGAGCCGCGACGCGAACCAGCTCCGACGGCGGTGTTGGGCATACTCGGCATTTGGGCGCCCAAATTGATATTCGAACAGAACGAAATGTTCGACTTGCGACGCGAATTGTGCCGCTCAAAAGTCTTTTGAGCCGAGAACGGAGAAGGTCGCACCAAATAGCTGTGAATGATACAGAAACCAAAACGAAACATCACTTAAAACACTCTTTTATTTTTTATTTAAGGCACTTATGGTTAAATTTGGAAATTGCAAATTTTACATCCCTGTGGAATTTGATAATACTTTAAAAATTTTTATTCGCTCAAAATAGATTTAAATATGCTATGCATAAAATATATTTATTTCTTGAATATTTAAGCATCTCAATAGCTTACATTTTTCTGGATCAACAAAGAACCACCTTTAGGAACTGTATGATAAAAAATTAATTCAATTCTATATTGTTTTAAAATTGAAATATCGTGAATTTTAACCTTAAATGTGTGTGAATTTATTAATTATTTAATTAATATTTGAGAACTTAGATTACAAATTTGAAGGTTCTGATCTTACAGAGCTTCAAGTCTTAGAATGTAATTCTAAGATTTTATTAGCAATACATTTTGAATATTATTTTTATATCCTTCTAGTGTTATTATGATTTGTCATCTAAGAAGATGTTTTTTAATAAAGTAAAGCTCAATAGCTAAGTTTAAAAAATCTCATACGATAAATATTTTTGGAATAATAGAGTAGACAACAACTTACATTAGATCGCCCTCCTCTAACTTAAGATCACAGCTTGGATTGATTATCACATAGGACAAGTGATTACGCTTCTCGCTGACGTCGTCGTAGTCGATGGTCGGTAGATTCAGTGACTCCATGCGACTTCGGACCAGATTGGCAATTTCGGCTCTTTCGATTTGCTGGGCATGATTATCACGTGCCTCGTCAGCCAAATTGATCGAGTACTGCAAAAGATGATAACAAATGAGGAGGTAAACTTTTAATTAGCTACCATAAATATTAATTTGTTTATTTGTTATTTACATTAGAATGTGGGTATTTGTGTGTGTATGTGTGTGTGTGTGTGTGTGTGTGCAGCTAATGAAACAATCTCAATCAATGGATGTACTTAGTTTCTGGCATCCAAATCCAACAGCATGCGTCAAAGCGTTCAAGAACCACAAAACGCAACAATCCAAAGCCAAATTCTTACCTACCTCGGCTGGGAGTCGGCAGGGAATTAAAATCCTGCTCTGGTTTCTCAATTATTTTCTCCACATTTTTTTTTTGTTTCTTTTTTTTTGTTTTTGTTTTTGGGGTACTTACGGATGATCCCTTTCGCTCCGAACAGCCACCCAGGCAGTTGACCGACTTCTGGCGCGGACGGTAACTGGACGAGGCGCCACCACCTGATGAGGGGGGACGATATGTGACGCCTCGCAGCATTTCGGAGCTATCCTTGGTGGAGTCGGGAGTGGCGGTCTCCTCATCGTACTGTGCGTAATTGCGGTCGTATGGTCAGATGGATTGTATGCAAATTTCAATGAATTTCGGTTAAACACAAAATGATTTACATTTTTAATTGATTTTTAATTGAAATAGCAGATTGTTCAGCTTTGTGCATGAATAACGCAATATTTGTTGTTGTTTCGGGCTTTATGCTCATTAAATGTTAACGATGTATATATATATACATATATATATATATTTAGATATATTTGTATTTGTATATTTGTGTGTGTATGTATGTGGCCAAAACAAGGTAACATTTAAAGTGTTGTAAAACATGCCAGATAAAACGCTTATAAGTAAAAGCCAAAACATGTTCAGTATTTATTTTACGAGAATTGTAGTTTGTGTATTTAGCTTACATCATAAATTAAGTGAAATCAATCGAGAGCAATTAAAAAAAATTAAATTATATTTAAATAGGTGCTTGCAAAGCGCATTTTAGCATTTCTTTCTATCAACAAATATATTTAAAATACTCAACAATGCAATATTTGTGACAGGCAGATCTATAATATTAACTAAAATATAAAGTGCCGACTTAAGCTCAACTTTGCTACTCTGCATCGATTTTTTAATCAAATCAGTTTAATTATAATTTCAGCTTGTTTATTGGGAACTGCAAATCAAAGCGTCAATTATTTAAAGGAACTAGCAATCAACATTTCAGATGTAAAGCAAAAGTACAAAGTTCAATGGAAAATACGCATTTTATTTAATCTAAGAGAAGAAAAGCTTTAGAGATTAAAACTAAGATTCCACATGCAAATAGAATATTTGCCTGCCTCGATGGGGAACACCAAATTATTGATTAAAGTAATAATAATATTTATTACGGTACAATGAAGTTATGCAAAATCAGAAAGAAAGAAGCAGCTTCAATTCCATAAGTTATATAAGTATATATTAGCATCTAAAGGCGAGTCGATCGAATTTCATATGAAAAATACAAATACTTTAGATGACAATACAAATCGATATCTGATAACAGCAAAATCAGTCATATTAAAGGTAATACCTTCAAATATATTTTGGAATAATATTTCTGTGATCAAAAATAATAAAATACTTAACAGCTGGGAAAATCCTATCTTAAATTCGAGCTCTCTGTAATAGAGCTATCTCAGCTCTCATTTTTTGTCTATTTGTTATCGATTTATCGGAAATTTATTTTTTTATTTTTTTCATTAAATAACATATTGCCGTTCTTGATCAGAATTAATAGCTATATTTATGTTTTATATGTATATACTCAATACTATTAAAGCGGAGATATTTTAACACAACACAGCAGAAAGCAGGCTAAAAGTAACGGGTTAAGGGGTTAAGAGGTTAAGGGTTTTCGGGGTGTTGGGTGTTGTCTGTGGGTTGTCATAGCAACTTCTATATGGATAATGTTGTTTGTGTCCAGCTATTGTCCTGTGGTGCAGGACGCGCAACAGGCGAATGCAATTGGCCCACTAAAAGGCCTGCATGCAAATATCAAAAAAAAAAAAAGCAAAAATAAATAACAACAACAGCGAGAAGATGAATAGAGTCATGCAAGCAAGATCCTATCTAATTGAACTATGTCTACACACACAAGCACACAAACACACACACGATATAAAGTCACAATCACACACACGACAAGCAAATGTAGTTGTTGGCCATAGAAATACTAGGACTAATGAGTCAGGCAGAGTTGTATGAGAATTGTTATATTTTGATTTGGTATTTGGTATTTTTGATTAGTAATTAATTATTTGTATTTTTTGGTAATTCCTTTCGACTAGTCTATTTAAAGATATGACTCACTGCGTGCGTGTGCGTTTTTCAATAGCTGGTCAAGTCCAATACAAACGCAAATCAATTAGTTTATTTAATTTGTTCAACATTTAGGCAAATGTTGAGTTTTAGTTTTGGGTTTTGTGAGCAATCATTTTGGAGTATTATTTATTTTGCAACACACAAGGTCAATTGTTGGGATGAGGACGGGTAATGCGCGATGGGGTCAACTCATGTGTGTGTTTACTTAGCCAAAAATGAGCTAATAATGAGTGGAAACAGGGGTTTAGGGTGGGGGGGAGAGATACCAACTTGTGACTGGCTATTGAATAAAGTATATGTAAAAGAAAATGCTACAAATGATTATTTATTTTCATTTATATGTAAAATATATGTACAAAATGAATTCGGGAATTGTGTCAATTAATACTGAATCAGCACGCTATGCTTTCTTTTTGTAAGGATGGGGTTATTTTTTTGTCGATTTGCCGATTTGTATTCGGCTAAGCAGATGTATGATTAAAACTCTAAATATTTGAAAGCAAGTTAAAGTTACGTTAATTGAGAGTTTGAGAAAATCTTTAGCTTCATTAAGTTCTAGTGATAATTGAGAAAAACAGAGTTGGTATACTAGGTAGTTGAGAGTAGTAAATGATATAGTATACGAGTACTTATAGGTAAGCAATAGATGGATTCAGGTACTGAGTATAAAATGCAAATGAAGTATTTTTAAGTTATTCGCAGACTCGTCTCAAATGCAGTTAGTATCGAAGCGTAAGCGTGTGATTTGAAAAACAATCGACAACCAATTAAAAATAAATCATTTTGAAACTTACAAAAATAATAGCAACAATTTTACGCCTGCTCGTATAAAATAATAAAAAATAATAATTAAATGCTTAAAAGGCTCAAATAAAACTAATTTCAGTGTTTTGCGTGTACCTAATTTGTTAGGCGAGTCAAACAAATTTCGATGACAAATCGAAATCAATTGAAGTTGTGTGAGCAAGAGAGATAGACAGAGTAAAATAGAGAGAGATAGAGAGAGATAGACAGAGAAAGAGACAGGCTGTGTGTGTGTGTTTGAAATTTATGTGTAATATAATTAGATAAAGAGAAAGTTCGTATTTTTGTTGTAAATCTTTTATTGTGACGCCAATTCAATTGGCTGAATTGATTATTGTGGAAGTCCCAAATTTAAAGGTAGATTTTTGTTTTTGTTTTTTGTTTTTTTTTTATTTATTTCAGTTATTTATTTGCTGCATTTGTTTTGGACTCACCGATGGACGCAAGCGCACGCAATGCTTGCTGAAGGCGGAGAAGGGACCCCATCTTTCGACTGGCGAGTTACTCACATGTGAAGTATCCGCATTTGAGGTATCCTGGGTGCGATAAATACCGATCGGTATTTCGCAGGTCGTCGAGCAGAGTTTCTGATACAAGCGGCCATAAGTGCGTATCCACATGTCATCCTTGGTGATGCGCATCTGCCAAAGAGCGATAGTCACCAGTTGCAGCAAAATCCGTAATTGCATTTTCAAATGGAGTCCACAACTCACCGAGGTTAGAAATCCGCTGCCCGGCGCCTGATCAATGCCAAGCAGGAGGCGCACAAACGTAATCACATAATCCTTGACGAACGCCTGGTAGAGCAGCGTGTCCAGCATGGAGGCACTGAAGACCGCTCCGGCGGCAAACGGCAAACGGAACATATACGAGATGTGCGAACCGCGCTCCTTCTCGCGCTGCAATTAAGTGAGCGACAAATTAACCAATGACAACTGCGGCGAACACCGCAACGGGCCCATTGTTACCGACCTTCTCCATTTTGCTCAGATGCAGAGCGTACTTATCGTGTGCCCGGAACTGCATGAATCTCATGTTCGAGCTCTGCGACAGCTCCGTGATGCTCTTGATGCTCGGAAAGAATCTGAATCGAGCAATATACAAATTCGCATCAAAATAGAAACCAAACAATTAAAACCATTTCAATTGAATTGATTTACTTTTACATTTCATTCAAATATTACCGAAAAAATATAATATATTTACATTTAAAAAAAAATAAATATATAAAAAATATATATTAGTAGGTAAAATGTGTTCATCTTATGGCAAATGTAATTCCTAAGCTCTGTAAGCTATATCTGTAAATGTATTGAGTGAATGACTGGAATTTGCGAAGTCAGTCTGTTATTATTATTAAGTTGGGGGTGTGTGCACTACGACCCGATAGATCTATTGTGTCCCCTTCTGGGCTTAAAGCTCCCCCAACAACCCAAGCTCCTGCATAAATGTCATTAGTTTTCATGACATGCGTCCCTAGAATGTTATATCTTTTCCTCGATTCACAGAACCTACAGAGTCCCCTACTAATTATACCTAGATTGGATAGGTGACTTCTTAGTCTACAGTGTCCCGTCAATAGACCGGTAAGTGTATTCTAAGATTATTTATACTCATAATTATTAGCTGCTTCAAACGCTTCTGATTATAGCCACCCAAAGGATTTCTGGCTTGTCGGAGTCCTGGTGTCTCTGCCCTGCTCCGCTGTCTCCTTTGTCTTTCTTCGTTTCTGAGTTCCTATTGTGTGTCTTCCAATGCCACAATATGGTTCAGGTCCTATTAGGGGTCTCTCTGCCCCCAATCTTGCTTGCCTATTGGCCAATTCGAAATCTTTATGTAAAGCTCAAAGCTTTATTGTTTTTATACCTATGTAGTTATAAGTATTTTGCCATTTGATAATGAAATGAATGCTGTCAAACTAAATGCAAAGATTGGGTTTTTATCCCGATGTAATAATATTTTTGCTTTACTTTCATCATATTCAGTTTAAAATGCAATATTTTAAATATTTTTAATTTGATTTTACTTACTTAAACATATTCTGCACAGCTACAATCGTATTACAGTCGGAAAGTGAGTCCTCCTCGGCGGAATTGGACAGCTCCTTGTTGACCACAACAACACTCTCGGCTAGCGTAATCCCAGCTCGGAGCAGATCGTCCAAGCAGTCAATGGAGCCAAGCATCCAGTATACCTACAGCACATAGACGATGAAAGGAGATCTCAATGTTGAGTTGAGGGCGGGAAGAGCTCACCAGTGGAAAATATGAGAGGGCATCGAGAAAGGCGACATCCGGTCGACGCTCCAGCAACAAAATGATGGGATTCAGCGAGGTCTTGGAGCGAAAGTGAGCACGCAGCGGTATGATGAAATTATAGATACCATTCGAGGCATAATCAGCGGCCAGAATTATGGTCTTGTTCTGCCACTGATACTCCTTGGCGTTCCGATAGCTGCAGTGTTCACACACCTGCCCCAAAAGGATGCATCAGCAAATGTTGTTTGGATTAGATCCGTTGATGGGGGACACTTACCTGGGCCAGTTGGAGGCAGCAGAGTGGCTTCTTCTCTTTGAGCAGGTAGCAGAGTGTCGGACTGACCCCGATGAATGGCGAAACTGGTGGAAAACCTTTGACAATCCTGCAAAGTACAAAATGTGAGCGTTTGTGGATGATATGAAAATGCGTTCAAGACAAACGTTAGCTCGAATTTAATGTTAAGCAAATAGTTGAAAGGAAAAGCGTTAGGCAAATGATAAATGCAGGTTATGAGCAAAAGGAGCAGAGTATTTTACACACTGAGCTTAAATCATAAATTTAACTTGATATCTTAAAGGTGACTAAGAACCATAACATTGTATCTTAAAGAAATGTATCTACAGAGTTGTTGTATAATTATCTTAATTGTGATTTGTACATCGTTTTCCTGTGGCGATTGTTAGTGCATGCAATTAACATGCAGCAGTTCAAGAAACAGCTGCTGCCAATTTGAATATTAGAGACATCCCCCCCGGGTTGCCTCTCAGTGTTGCAGGCAACGGCGCATTAAATTCCAAATGAACAACATTTAAGGCAACAACCGCAATGGAAACGGCAACGGCAACGGCAACAAAAGATGCCAACAACGACAACCATCCAAATGACAACAAATGACATCAAATTGCAGCGACAACTTTTCTTTATGAATGCAAAATGCAAAATGCAACTCAGCACAAAGCAAACAAAACCAACAAAAACAACCAAAGAAGCAGAAGAAACAACAACAACAACAACAACAACAGCAGCACAATAACAATTGACATTAAAAGTGTCAAAATGATCGACTGTGTGATACGCTGTAAATTGTATTTTAATGCAAGAATATTTATAATCTATTAAAAATTTCACATTTCAGATCAGAAATAATTAACTAAACTTGCAAAGTTTTACATAACAAATGTTTGTACAAAAAATTCTTTTTTATATTTTCATTTTAGCTGTCAGTCAGAATGGGAAATTTTATATATACATATTTTTTTTTGAATTTATGAATATACATTTTTTTATTTTAGTAAAATATCAATTAATATATCTTTAGTTCTTATGCGAAGTAGTAGAGTCTTCATTTCTAAAGATTAACTTATGGAACTTGAGACTTAACATTTTTATTGCATTGCATTTTATATTTACTTATTCTATTAATAAATATTATAATACATTTTATAATATTATATGTAAATAACAACATTTATAATAATATAATATTTTATAATATTTTTCAAAACTAATAGCCTGATTCCACAATTAATTTTTTTAACATTCTTTACTGACTGCAGTTTTTTATGTTAATTTTCCCATAAGGGAATTGAATATTGATGAATGATAAATGATGTTTTTGAATGTTAAAAATTCGGTAAAAATATTTAAATATCCATGTTATAAAAATTCTGGCAATACCAATATTTATAAATTGTTGATTTTTCAAAAAAGTTCTTTTTAAATGCGTTTAGTTCAATAAATTTATTTTTATAATTTATTGTGCTGCAATCTTGCACAACTTAATTTAAATTAATATTTAATTTATTTATTGTTCCTTTGGAATCAGTAATCTATAGCAGACTACTTCGCATAACAACAGTCCGACCTTGAATTGAATTTAATCCCACATTGTTTTCGTTGCGGAAATTAGATTTTTTTTACAGAATGTTTCATAATAATTATTTAGAAACTAGGACCTTGAATTAAATTATGAAATTTAGGCAACGGAAATTAATATTTGCCAGATACCCTGTGGGCGACTTGGCATTGGCAGGGTATATGAGTATGTATGTGAAGGCAGCAGAGAAGCATCATCAGGTATGCTCAAGTGGTTCCACGCTGTGTTTAAGGTGTATGTTGCAAGTCATTAAAAGCTGCCCCGAGGCAAGAAACTAGCAACTGTCGCAGGCAACAAAAAAAAACATTGCATAAGCAACTGAGAAACAGAAACAACAACAGCAAAAGCACCTGCAACTGCAACTGCAACTGCAACTGGAACGATAACAACTTTTCAACAATGGAACATTCCAAAATGGCAACCCCGAGTTGATGGCTTGCGTCCCTCCCTTTCCCAAGCTGTCCAACTTACCCGGAAAGGTCGGATGCCCAAACCGGACGCGCCAAGCGACGCGTCTCAACGGAACTGCTTGACGTGAATGTGAAAGCTGGCGGCAGAGGCGGCTGAGGTGGCAGAGACGGCGGTGGCTGCTGGCCGGACACGTTGCCCATTTGTGTGGTGCTCAGAGCCAGCGCCGCTGTGGCGGAGGTGGTTGTTGTTGTGGTGCTGCCACTGCTTTCGTGCGAGCAGCTGCAGCAGCACCTCTGCAGCTGACGCCGTCGTGCCGCCAGCATCGCAAGCGTGCCACCGCCCATCCCCATCCCCATCCCCATGCCCATCCCCGTTGCCGTGCCCTGAATCAACCTCTGACTGGTGCCGCTGGGCAGGACGCACTCACTGTCACAGCTGTAGCTCTTCTTCATGGCGCGCCGGCGGAACGATGCAGGCGGCCATTCATTCCCGTTGCAATAGAGGCAGGAGCCAGCTACGCTGCCCCGCTGATACGACTCCTCCGAGGAGCTCATGATGAGCGAATACGTTCGCGATTGTGGAAAGTGACCGCCCAAGCAACTGCGAGAGTCAACTGGGAGTGTCAGTTGGGCTGCATCTCATTCGGCATTAGGGTCTAAGCTAATCTAATGCGATTAAAGCTAATGCGACATTTACTATATATGAGCACATACATATATATTTATACATACATACATATATATACACATATATATTTACATTGAGACTGGTCCTCAGCGATATTTTCAACATTGTTAATTGTTATGATATATTTATATTTAATCTTCCTTGTGGACTATTAAAAGTTTCAACACAATGAAAATTTAATTTAAAAGGTATGTGGAACCAAAAATGTATAATTAAATTAAAACTTAAAGTTAATATAAAATATAATAAGTAAATACATATAAGACTACAATTTAATTAAACTATTTTGTTTTAAAATGTATTTCAATTATTTCCGGAATTTCAATTTAAGTATTGGGGAAATTTCCTAGAAAGCTATTTGTACTAAAAATCAAACCTAAGCAAAGTAATATTATATAATAATAATAATATAAGATACACATATTACATTCTTTTTATATATTTTTTTTAAAGTATTTAAATTATAATTTAAATATTTAATGATACAGGGATATTTTTGAAAAATAATATTCATCGAAATTTTTGTTATTTTAAATTGAATTGTAAGGGAGCATTTAGTCAAAATTAAATTAAACTTACTTTCATGAAAATGCCTATTTTAGCAGATAAAACAACAATGCTGAAAATATCGCCATTAAACTATATACATATGACATATACACAAATTCCAAGATGATTCATACTACGCCAAATAGTGGGTTTCGTTCTTATAAACAAAACAGGTAGAGGTACAGTTATGTTGAAAAATTGGAGAAATAAAGTTAGAGGCTAATTTGGTTGTTGGCTATTTGAATTTGGAGATTGCATTGCTCGATGGGTTATGATTGGGTGTACACAATACAGTTATGTATATTTAATACTATAGTACATACAGGGGTGTGGGAAAGTGCCTCAATTATCAATTGCTTGGTTAGAAAATAAAACTTCAGAGTCATACAGAAATTCAAGCTCAGAACTTACGCAATCTTCTCAGACGGTGATCGCCACGGCATCTCGTCATCGATCTCATCATCGCTCTCGTCCCCCTCGTCGCCATCATCATTGCCGGCAATGCTGAACGAGGAGGAGGTAAACATGTCCGGCACGGGCAGTATGGAGGGTCTCCGACTACCTATGTTCCGGGTGCAGAGGTAAAGGTAAAGGTTAGTTAGGTTAGTAAAGGTTAGTTAGGTTAGTAAAGTTAATAAGGGTACACAGAAAGAAATGTACGCAAAATTAAAATTATGATTGATTGCCATAAACATTTTAATACCCTCTGAAATATTATGTCTTTTATTTAATTTATAAATAATTATTTTTGTAATATTATATCATATTATTATACTTGCTACTAGTGATCTAAAACTAAAACTGTAACAGAACATCGGAACATGAAATGCAACTATGTAATTAATATTGATATCGATATCAATCGTGTGATCACCAGCTTCAAGAAGAAGAAGAGTGAGGTTATTCTGAATAGAGTAAAGCTTACAGAAGTATTTTTAAAGAAAGATTTAGTTTTGACTGGCACACTTTTATTTTGTTACTTTAATTTGACATTTGAATACACCGTTAAAAAAAGGTAAGTTGATTCGCGAGACTTTCTAGATTTTAGGTGATTTATTTTCCAAGTCTCAATGCTTACCTCTACGCTGATTGAGCACATCGGGACTAAGAAGATTGGGATTGTTGGCATATGGTAATTCCAGGTGATTTCCGGTGGTGTTATGCGCAGGTGTTACGCTCAGTGAGGTGCCCATGTTAAGACCCACTCCGAGGCCGCCTCCTCCACCACCACCCCCTCCACTGCTGCTGGAGCCCGGCTGTGCCCCCATTGGTGGGGGCAGGGTTGTTGATGTTATTGTGGTCGTTGTTGTTGCCGCCGTTGGCAGATGCGTTGTGCTCACCGTTGTGTCCTTTAGATTCTGCCTCGAGTCCGAGATTATCACAGCCGTTGGGTGGTCGCTGGCTGTCGGTTTTTGCGAAAGTAAATGCAACAAAGTTGTACAAAATTTGGTTTAATGTTTCTCTTGATGCTCAACTGACAGCACAGTGCATTAAGGTAAAGTAATTAGCCACAAAATTTATCACTACTTGAACAAAGTTTCGCTTGCTTTGTAAAGAAGCAGAACAACGTACACAAAACCAGCAAAAACTAACAAAAACTAACAGAAACACAGGAAAAGGAGAGAAAATCGACGTGCAAGAAGAAAACTTGTCAAACTCATTAAAGTCCTTGCAAAATTGTGCTGCGAAAGCTGAATAAATATTGCCAAATTGATTAGCAGCAGCAACAGCAGCAGAATTTGGCTTACGAGTCAATGACACGAGCTGAAAGTGGCCAAGTTATTGGATTAATCTTGTAGCAGTATTTAATAAGTGCTGAACTTTAAACTTTGTAAATTATTTAGTGGTTAAATTAAATAATGTGGAGAGATGTGCATCAGACAAACTTGAATTAAGACAACGAATAACGACTGAATCATTTTTTTACAGTTGTTAGCCAGTTGGCCAAGGTTTAATAGCCTGATTCCACTATTAACATTTCTCACATAAATCCCATAAGGGATAATGTTTTGTACACAATACTTTAAGCTAATATATATAATATTATGGAACCGCGGTCTTTAAATATATATAAAGATCTATACACTAATACAAGGAACTTTTTTGTACACAGAAGATATGATTAAAATTGGCCAATTACAATTAATACTTTGAGGCAATGTTCAACATTGGATAATCCAAATAATCAATAAACAATTAACAACATTTGTTGAATGGGCTGTCAAAAACACTTGGCTCACAGCTAAAATAAAATACAGCTAGTGTCATTGCTTCTTGGCTGCTTACAAGCTGTTGGCCCAAAAATAAAATTGGCTTTCAGTCAGCGTTTGCAGTTGGGACTTAATTGCGTTTGCGCAAAGCTGATCCCAATCCAAACCGGAGTCGAGTTGCCTAATGACTTTGCCACATTTGCTGACTCTTGCTACGCTTTCATTATGCGGCAGGCGAACGCAATGGCAACTATATAAATTCTTGCCACACATTCTGGCCAGACAGACAACACGCAACAGTTGCCACAACTTGTATTGAGTGTGGTGGCAACAAATTGTTGCGTGCGCGTTGCGTATAATTTACAATTGACAGGGAACATCAATAGGACAATAGCTACTATGAATAAAGGTGCACAGACCAAAAAGAACGGAACAGAAAAGAAAAGTAAAGAAAATAAAGGAAAATTAATGAAAAGGGGTGCAACTTGAGACATGCGATGAAATTGGAACAATCGAACAACGGGTGCAGTAAGCAAAAGTTAAAAATAGAAATGCGGAAGTAACAAAAAGTGTTCAGCCGGATGTTTATTGACAAGTCGTGTGTGTTGAGTGTGTGTGTGTGTGTGTGTGTGTGTGGGTGGGTGTGCGTTTGTATCTTGACAGAGTTGTTGCTAATGGCTTTTGAACAGCGGAATTGGTTTTCAGGGTGGGAGAATTGGTCGCTTTGGCTAAAGGCATTTTGGCGAATGTGGGCAAAATTTAATATCTAGACAAAAAAAACATGTATATTTGTATATTTAGCGAGAGCGAGACAGAGAAAGAAAGAGAGATAACAATATATAAAAAGAAAGAGTAAGATGTAAAGCTAAGTATGTATATGTTTTGAAGGTGGTTCAAAGTTGAAACTTGATTAAGATTTTTTTTTTTTTTTTGGTTTTGCTTCATTTGTTAACATTGGAGTTGTTGATTTCATTCCGGATCAAATTGTCTTTTGCTTGGGGGGGGATTTTCTTGGATGGGGGGGGGTTTGTTTTTGGAGTCACACTCACGCACAAATAGTGTTGTATAATCACTGTCACATGTTTGTTGTTGCAATTGTTGCGGATACGGTTGCGGTGACGGTGACGGTGACGGTGACGGGAACGGTGACGATTGCGGATACGGATACGGTTGCAAGTGTTGCCGCTCGGCAAAGGGCGTGCCGGCGCCAGACTCGTATGTGGGACAGTGGGGCACACGAACACAGACAGACGGCACTGGTGCAATCGCCGTCTGATTCAAAGCAGTTGCAGCTGCTGCTGCTGTTGTTGTTGTTGTTGATGCTGATGCTGATAATAATGTTGATGATGTAAGAGTCGTGCTAATTGTTGTTGTTGTTGTTGCTATTGTAGTTGTAGTTGTTGTTGTACTTGTTGATTGTATTGTTGTTGATGTTGTTGTATTTGCTACGCATACATTATACGATTTGATATTATATACCTATATTAATATTGAATGGGTGCGTGTGTGTGTGTGTGGGTGTGTGTGGTGTCTTCGTGTGAGTGCATCTGTGTGTGTGTGTTGTAAGTTTTCATGTGATGTTTACTTTTAGTTTCAATTAAATGTTCTCAGAGTTTATTGAAAACCGAGTCGCTCTACGTGAAAGCTACCTTTTGCAAGGATCAATTGGTGTGTGTGAAAATATATATCTTTGTATTTATTCTATCCGAGTTACTAGAAATCAGCAATACGAGAACCTTTTGGAAACCACTTCCAAGTGGGCAGATATTTGTTTGGAAGTGGCTTAAGGCTCCCATATATATAGTCTTATGTATGATCAGCTAACTCTAGAAATGTTGTTTGTAGGTATATAGAAATAATTGGTTAACGAATTTAGCTCAAGAGGCAATTAAAGTCGACAAGAATTGTTAGAGAAGTTGGAGGAAATTTTTAGAGAGCCAAAAATTGTTCAAACATAACAAAGCAATGTGTTCCTGATTTAATTTAATTGTTTTCTATGTCTATTTCTTAGAAACGAATTTCAGCACAATTAATTCGATAAAATTAAAAACAACAACTTTCAAGACAAAATTAATAATTGTTATTAGAAACGGGCACGCCAAAAACACATTTAAAGCGATTTGTTTCATTTTCATTTTCATTTTTGTTTTTCTTTTTTGTTTAATAGACAAATTGACAACCGCAACGAAATGAAATTAAAACACACAAAAAAGGAGACAGACAAATAAATAATAAAACTTTTTGCGAATATGCAACTGGCAGCCTCAAAAACCAAAAGCAAATAAAAAAAAAAAAATGTTGCTAAATAAAAAATAAACTTATTCATATATGTAAATAATATTTTCCATATTTCGGGCTTATTTGCAGTGAAGTTCATTCAAAATCATTCAGACATGTTTTTATTTCACTTTATTTTTTTAGCTTGTTATTTAATTTGATGAATACCAACAAAGACACACACACACACACCCACACTCAAATACACACACACTATCACATATGTCAATATTAGTTTATATGCAGCATTCTACCCACCAGTTGCTGGGTGTGGATGAGTGGTGCCAGCACCACTGCTGGTGGGGCCACCATCTTTGCCGGCTGCGTTTGTTGGATCCGTAGTTTGATTTTGATTAACGACAAATGCCGAGTTCTCCTCCTTGGTGATGCTCATGTAATAGCACGTGTCATCCTTTTTCATAATGTGCCTCGGACCCGGATTTAGCAGTATGGTATCCTCATAGAATTCCGGCAGCTCTGCCGGACGCACTCCCACCAAGGCGACACCGTACCTTTTTTTATATATACATTTTCGGGAGAATGTAAAAAAATAAATATGAAAATATTTAAATTTGAATCAATTTTGGCATTTTACATAAATTGTGTTCTTGAATGGCCGATGCGTCTAAGCAAGTTGGCATTTATTTATGTCCATTCATCCAAAAAAAAAAAAAAAAAAAACAAGAGCACCCCCATCATCCACCGTCATCCACCGTCATCCAACGTCATCCACCATCATTCCCCATTCAAACGTCAAGTTACTCAGTTTTGTTAGCCAAAAAGCATTTTAAAGTGCCCCACTTACTTGCGATGCGAATGAAAGCTGGCATAGGTAAAACTTTTACCCTCGTACTCCCCGAAGAAGCGGCTGTCCCCGAGCACAATGTGATAGATCTCGTTGCCCGAGCATTTGCCATAGAGACGGTGCCACTCCTCAGGCGACTGTTGGCCTTCCCTGCGAGGAATGGGAGGAAAACAAGGTTAACATTTGCGAGCCAGAAAGGTGCATTAAGTTTTCAGATTCAAGTTTCAACTTCCAATTCAATTGAAATTCTCGTCTGGCTGCAAAAAATTTAAAGCTAGACTCTCCACGCCACGCCCCCCCCCACCCTTTATAACACTAATTAGAATTCCACACCTGACTAATGCGTCAAGTTTTACGCGTCGTATGATTAATCTGGCTTGCGTGTTGCACGTCGAAATGAAAACACGGCCTCAAATTGAAGCCACAGCCAACGAGTATTTAATTTATTTTTTTGTTTTTTATTTTTTTCTGTTTTTTACGCACTTGTGGACGACTGGGGAAATTTACATAAAACACAGTTTGCTGTCAGAAACAATTGCGCACTAAACTTAATTAAAACTCGCACTTCAAACTGAAGTCGCATCGTGTCAATTTAGCACAATAAAAGAATTTTCTCTATTTTAGTTTTCCCACTCCAGAATTGTTTTTTAATTTCAAGAACCGAAAAATAAGTTTAAACGAAATGCAATTTACAATTTGCCCACAGTTTAATTAATATTGTTCAACAGAAACTGTTAACTTCTGTTGATCAAGTTAAATGATTTTGGCTAAGAAAATACAAAATATTAAAGCTCCGAGGTTAATTTCCTTAAGAGCTGCAACTTTGCCATCAGCTATTTGAGGCAATTAAGATGAATTTCTATTTACTTAGTAAATATGGAAATATTTGTTAGAATGTGGCTTAAAGTTATAATATATTTTATATAATTTCAACTGACTTACTTTAATCATAATAATTAATTTCAAGGAGCGGTAACTAATTCTGTAGCTAAGACAATTGTTCCGCTTCAATTTTAAAGCATTTTAAACTCTTGATTCTAAATAAAATTGAGTTATTGGCTCTTGATTAAGTCATGTGTGTTAGCCTCAGTTGAAGCTCAGTTAATATATATACCATATACTACAAATATCGAGGTGTTAATTACCAGCTGACACATATATATATACGATATCATTTGCGGCAGTGAACTGTGACGCATCATGGCGGCAAAGCCGATGACGCATGTGAGCTAACTGTTTATTTGCCAGTGCTTTGGCTGACCATAACAGTTGACTGGACAGGATACACGTATGTTCATACACTCAGGAAAAAATCGCACTGAATTGGGGACTATCGACCTAAGCCGAAAACTACTCAACAAACTATAATTTTTCTTTTTTTTTTTAATTATTAATTTTGCTATTTTTCAGCAATATATAAATAAAAATATTTAATAAAATAAAATTAGATAAAAATTGAATTTACTATTTGCTAAAATAAAAAAAAAATAAAAATAAATATAAAAACTGTTGTTTTTGGAATTTCTGAATAAAAGTTTTAGCACTGTTCTTAGCCATTTTCTAAAATTCATGTCGATTTCTTTTTTATTTTGATTTTTTTTGCTAAGTGTATTCCTTTAAATGTATGTGTGTGTGTTTGTGTGTGTGTGTGTGTAGTATACGTACTGTCCGCGTGACGTGTGCAGGAGCAGTGTGACCAGTGTGCTGGCTCCGGGGCAAGTGCAGTTGTTGGCCAGCAACGCGTACTTGAACTCATCCTCGCAAACCACGTGCTCCGCGAACTTCACATGCAGCTTGTGCTCCGGTCTGGTCATAGAATGGAATGCATAGATAAGAGTATGTATATATATATATATATATAAGTGTATGTGTGTTGGTTGAGTTGTTAAACACGCAGAGCGCGTAAACAGTAATAGAAATTAAATTAACTGGGGCTTGTTGCCACTCAACAGAAACAGAGACGCGAAACACTCACCTGAATATCTGCACATATTGCGGGACATTTGGGGCAAAGTCCTTGACAGCCCAGGAGCGTAGTATGGTGTGTTCATCGGCAGCCGTTTTATCAGCATAGTTGCGAGCTGCCAGGATAAAACACGCCTCCGCCTCGTTCATGCGAGCTCGCGCCAAGTCGCCATCCTTTAAACAGGATCCCTGCCAAATGCCAAAGTGTCGTGTGAACGCAATTCAGGAATCGAATCACATCTTGTCGAACATTTAACCAACCTGAATGTAAATGACGCGCTGCGCCCAAATGGGCACCTGCAATATCATACGCATCGTTGTGTCCAGCTCCATGGGACTGAGCAGCACCACGTAGAAGTCCTGCAGCAGCGGATGCGCATAAAACTCGTTGAGGAAGTCCATTATCGTGTCCGCATGCAGCGTTGTGGAACACACCACGACATGCTTCTCGCTCTGAGCACGGTGTGAGGAGTAGCTGCCCCCCAGTTTCTGTCGCTCCATCCACGTGAAAGCCAATTGTTCAAACTGCATTTCAAATTTGCATTAAATAAAACAAAATTTAAATTAAATTGGTTTTCCCCAAAACACAAGCGATATTTCGAATTATGTATATTAATATTTACTAGTAATTTAATTTATGCACTGATATTTTATGTTTCCAAATTCATGAAATGTTTATACAAATAATTACTTGTAATTTAATTTATGCACTGACCCTAGTTAGATCTATGGTGTCCCCTTCTGAGCATAGTAATCTAATCTAATCTAATTGGTTTGTCTTTGACCTGGTGAATCAGTATATCTCGATTACCGCAAATTTCGTTCTTAAAGTCCGTCTAAGTAGCATATATTTTTAGGTGCTTCGTATCACCTCGAAAAACATCGAAAACTTTATATGTGTACTGAGTCTAAGATTGACTATTTTTGCAATTGTGTTGAAATAGCTGCCATCCCAGAAATATAAAACAATTAGGAATTTTCATTTTCTTAACAATTTTCACTATCGATAATAGATTTAATCGTTTATTCAATTTTTATAGAACACACCCTTACAAAGCCGGGAATGCCCCAAAATTTCATACAATTTTGAGTTTAAATATTCTCAAAAATGATCACACTTGAAAGTGTGCAATTCAAGTATATTCAATTTATATTGAGCAACCTATGCGAAATTTATAAATATACGCAACTATGTTTATGTATTGATTGCCAAATATAGATAACAATGAATTGAAGAATTGATGACATTTTATATTGACAGTGACGTCGTTTTGCTTAACCCGATTGCAGTTTGAGCTGCAGCATTAATAATTTCCATTAAATTGAAGTGCTTTGCTTCCGTGCCAGAACAGTCGAAACACACACCACACACACACACACACACACACACACCACACACACACACACACACACTCAGATACAGTTTGGTCACAATGTTGCTGTTTGGAGCTGTTATTGTTATGGACTGCCATAAATTGTGGAATCGCGTCGCGAACTTTGACATGCAGCCTGCGCTTGTTTGACAGAAGCGCCTGCATCCAGCGCAGAAAAGTATACTACGAAAAAAAACAGCGCACAACATTTGATTGATGCTCTTGTTTGTATATTGGCCAATACTCGTCGTCGTCGACAAACAGTCTGTCATATTGTGCGATGGAACTTTTAGATGCTGCTAACAATTACTCGTTAATTGTTTTTGACGCAATGGCAAACAAGTGCAAGTCGATGCTGGCCATGAGTCATTTTTGGACAGATTGATGGCCAGTCGTGGGACTCATTTGTTAATAGCTAAATTGATTGATGGACTGGACACGGGCATCGTGGCAGCTAAGCAGCTTAAAACCGTATGTATACACGTTGAATACAAATATTTGAAGCTGTCCAGGCTGCTCAGATAGTCCACAGTCGAAAAGTTTGTCGAAGTCAGGCATTATTGTTGATGTTGCTGGTGGTGCCTTTGGCTGTGGCTGTGGCTGTGTATCTGTGGCAGTCAGGCATTAAATGCAGCTACTCACCTGCGTGGGCAGCACAATCAGCGCCACACAAATCATGATGACCATATACAGTTGCGATGGCCAAATGTCCGGCACGAAATCGCCGTAGCCAACCGTGGAGAAGGTCACAACCACATAGTAAGTGCTCTGGAACAGATTCAAATGTCGATGGCCGGCGCGCTGAAAATGCTGTATACCGCAGACACTACAAATATAAATAGATTGAGAGAGATTTGGGAGAACGAAAATAGTTTAGCAGGCTTAGTCTGCTCACCTGGTGAACACAAGGCATAGCAACGTGGCCGATAAAATGGTCAACTGTTGTGACAAAGCCGATTGTGATTTTTGCATGGCACGATGTAAATCGTTCTACGCAATGTTGCATCATAAAATACATATATAGAGAGTTGCACTTAGTTGGTTAATTAATTTAACTCACGCACACTTACAAACATGTTCTCCAGCGAACGCTTGGCCAGCCAGCAGTTCAGGAAAATTGGTATGAAAAGATTGCGCAGTGGCGGATGCACAATCTACACCCAAAAGGAAAATCGATAATTATTAACAAGACTCCATCTTTTTTAATGATTTGAAAGTTTTTCACTTGCACTTACCGTCAGTGCAAAGGGTATTGTCGTTACTAATTCTAGTATAAAGTGAAATGAGAGTATTTGCTGCCATATATTGCCCTGTTAAAAAATAAATTAAACACAGATTTCGTTAAAAAAGTATTCCACTGGAAATATACAATCTTTTTAATATTTATTTTAAATATGTTTTTCGCTAAATCCAGGTGAAGTGATGCTGAACACGAATCCCGACACATAGCCTCGGGCCAGCGAAAAAACACATTTAAATTATAGAACTAGGTCAAGTGGTATTTATCATTAATTGACCTTCATATTTAATTTTTAAAACTAAAAATGTATGCATTATCAAAAATAAATTATATTAAAAGAGTGGTTTTGATACCCAATTGAGTTATTATTTTAAATTTCAATTTAAATTTTATAGTTTCCAATTATTATTTTTTTTTTAAGTAAGGTAACACTTTAAATTTAAAATTGATAAAACTCATTAAAGAATAGTATAAGACTTACCTTATAGCCTAGATATGTAAGAACCAAAGATTGAGTTAACGACACCATGGCTAGGAGTAATTGTAGCACCCAGAGCACCGTGGGGCGATTCACCCAGAGTATTGCATCCCAGTTAATAATTGGATTCTCCTGGAACTCCTCCTCCGTTAGCTTGGCAGAAATGATAAACTCTGTCTTATTGGCCACTTCGCAGCCATAGCTAAGGATAATAACCAAACACAGATATTCGAAAGGAGGAGTGGGAAGGGGGAAAGGATGACAATAAATATTGTATGCTTTTGCTGATTGAGAGTTATTTGTGTGTGGCATTTAGCTTACCATGTTATAAATGTTGGATTTTTATCCAATATCACACGTATTATGTAGAGAACACACGACAGTAACTTAAGGAATAAATCGGCAATTCGTATGCGTAAGCCTTGAATGAGAAAGTGGCACAAAACACAACGAAATTTGGGTCAAAACAACTAAATTACATGAGTTCGTTAGTTTAGCTTTTATCTAGTTAACCTTTTGGTCAGTTGCCCGACTAACTGACTAACTGACTAACTGACCGACTGACAAACCCCTATTTGACTGACTTGTTCTAATATTTACCTGTCCACCTTTTCAACCTGTTTACCTCTACAATTATTTCGTATCCAAATCAATATTTACTCAAGTATATTGCGACTACCTCCTCCGCTTTCACATGTTTTCTTTGCTGTTGTTTTTGTTTTTGTTTTGTTTTTGTTCTTCAGCTTCTTGTGGGACTTTCACCTGTTTTTCCCATTTATTTGATTGGTTGTGCGGCCTAAGAAAACTTTAATCTCTCTGCATTCCAAGCAGTGTCTGTTTGGTTCAACCGCAGCAAAATTCAATTAGGCGTTTGTAATTAAGTTAAATATAGGCACAGTTGTACAGTTGTACAGTTGTACTTCTCTATACGGAATTCCATAAACAAAATATACATTTTGACACTCCAATAATAATACTTGATTGCCCTGAATTTAGAGACACACATATGTTTATAGTCAGCCTTAAATCTTCTGCAGTGAACTTATGTGAAAGCGAAAACAAAGCATTTAAATCTAAACTTAAATTAAATACATATAAAATTTAATATAAGTACGAGTACGAGTAAAACTTAGCAAGAGTACTTCAAGCAGCACTTTGAAATTTTGCTAGGTTACAAAAATTAGAACAAAAAATATTGCATTAAAAAAAAAGGAAATTGAAAAAAAAAATTTTAGTTTGCGTAAAATAAGTTAAGTTGAAAGAAAAATATAAAAAATTACAAACTTTTCGCTTTATCTAGAATTTATATATATAGCATAGGAAAAGGAAAGAATTCCTATATAGAAAAAATTCCCTATAGAGAAGTCGAACTTTTCAATATATAAACTGAAATATTTAAATATTTTATTGGAAATACTCACTTGAACGCTGGTTCTTAATGAAATAGAGTTGCAGTCTTTCTTTGAATGTGTTTTCATTCACATAGTACTCCACACGCACTCTGCAAAGATAAATAAAATAGGGAATTTTGATTTTCAATACGATTCGATTGAGTGTCGCCACAAAAGCCGCTTACTCCAATGCACTCGACTAATGTGGCAAATAAGTGAAGGTATTGTGCAAATCACATTGATTGAGTATCAATAAAATGAGAATTGAATTGCCGCCGCTGCACTTGACAATTGATGCGCTTACTTATCACATTATGTGGAGCGTAAAGTGGCAGCCACCAGCTCGAGTGCAACCAGCATTTTTCCCATTTTCCGCTTACCACATTTCTATAAGGAAGGACGTGCAACGAGTGCCACACAAGTACACATTAAAATGCCAGCAGCTTGACAGCAAAACAGCTGCAGCTGCAACAGGAGCAGAAGTAACTTTGAAAATAAGCCCAATGAAGACACTTGCTGCAAGCTTAGACTTTCATAAATATAAAAGTATATAACTATTAATATTAAATTGATATTAAATATACTTAAATACGATATATATGTACATAAGTATTGTGTTATCATTACATTTATATTTTACTGTTATAAGCTATACTTTTATATTTATGGAAGTCATTGCTAAGAAGTCGTTAAGGTATAAAAGTAAATGAATAATTTGGATTACAACCAAATGAACCTATTTTAAAAGCTCAAGATTACTATTCACTATTTTTTTTTTTAATATTTATATGTGTATATTCTATTATAATTATTATTATTATTATTATTATCATCCAAATATTATCAGGAATATCTCACATTGCGTCTCCTCTTTCATCGATTAAATTTTATCCAGACAATCGGGCAACACTAATTTCCACCCTTCAAAATGTTTTCTGCTTACAATTCTTAATTACAAAAACGCATAAATGATTTATGTTTATAATGTAAATTACCGTTATTAATTAATGACATTCTCTTAATGACTTTCACAACAAAAATTGTATCGGGCAAGTTAATATAGGGTTTTTTGTTCCACAAATGTTATTTCTAACTAATTTCCTTAGATTGTAAATAAAAATATGTTAGTTTAAATATGAAGAGGCAAACATCACATTTTAGAATGATGTAAAGTGCAGTATGTAAATTACATTAAACATTTGCAACGAGGATTTCGTGTTTTTTATGTGCTGATTTATCGAATTTCAGATCGGTGCTTTTTGATCATGATAATATTTATACACAGCTGATATTTCAAAATACAATTAATTTATTTATTATTAATAATTATTTATCATAATTTAATGTTGATGAAAATTAAGTAAATTCCACTATAATTTTCACATTAATTATTTATTTATTGCTTGGAAAAAATTGGTTATCGCCTGTCGTATATTTTAGTTATCAGTGGAATCAGGCTTTAAGAAACTGATAACAAAAAGCTCTACCAACAACCAGAAGCAATCTTTGCTTGTAAGCCAATGTCATTGTCTGCCACTTCCACTTGTGGTAGCAAGTTGTTTGTTTTTCTTATTAGCGCATCTTTAGCTTTGTGGGGCATATAAGCATTGATAGTGCAACGTGGCGCTTCAAAATGCAAATGTTTATCTTGCAATTGCCATGCAGCTGACAACTTGAAGGCTCAACACACACGACACACAGAAAACATGCCCCGAAACCAGCTGCAACCCACAATTTAGTTGAGAGACAGACCCTTGTTGGATTCAAATCGTAGATACTCAAGTTTAGCATATAAATTGCCTCAGCTTTGACCATTATTCACAATGTTTTGAGTGCGATGCAAACAGCCAAACATTAGGGCAGACCTTGGTTAATCACTTGACTGCCCCTGATTTTCCTGGTCTCTCTCTCTCTCTATATCTCTCTCTCTCTCTTTCTCTGTCTGTTCTCATTGTCTGTCTAGAACTGGTAATTAAAAACGTCGCAGTTCTTTGGGTCTGCCCCAAAACAAAAGAACATTCAAATACAAAATGCAAAGCATACGAATTGTTAACGCAAATCTTTGTTTCGCTGTTGCCAACATTATGAACTAGACTCACACAGATCTGGGAGCTCTGGAGTCCAGTGAATATTCATGTCAAGGTTAATGCACCACGCATAGAGAAAGGGAACCCAGTTGGTTTGCCGCATGCCGGAATAAATGGTACCCGAGGGCAGCAGCTGACAACAACTGGCGAGTGGCAGGAGGCAAGTGGCAAGTGGCAAGTGGCAATGACTGCGATGCGTGGCAAATATTAACAGTCGTTCACTGGTGTCCAATCCGTTATGCCACATTACCGCAAAATGTTGCACTGCATACAATCAACTCTGGCCTCGAATAATGTTTGCCAGACGGAAATTCACTGACAAAGTTCATTCCACTTGGCCATTGAACGCGGCACAGTCATAATTTGCAGCTGCTTGCAAATTTGGTAGCAATGCCAATCAAAGGGCACAACACAAGCTGATAGCACCAGCATCTAACACTTGCAACAAGGCGACTTGAATGTTTTAAGCCCGACCTCCCGGTTTTAAGCCCGACCTCCCGACCTGCCAAAGTTCAGCACCAGCAATTGAACCCAGGCGACTCTTGATATTTGTCCCCACTGCATTAACCCAAGTAGCGAACTTCCCAAAAATGTCACTGAATAAATATAATTCCGTTTGTATTATGGAGTATTAGATTTTAATCAGATAAGATTTTTGAAAGTGTAAGTTTTTCTTTAAAATTGTTAGCAAGAGTTTATTAATTTTAATAGACTCTGCAGTAGTTTTATTTTTTTATTTTTGGCAGTACAAATCGAACAAACATTGTTAACAAATTTAATGTGTTGATGTAAAGTTAAATATATAAATATAAAGTTTGTCATTTTTGAGCTGTGTTAAAATAATTAGAAATGTCTTAAATTAATTAATTTAATGTGACACTGAGACTTACGCTTATTTCTAAACTATTTAATACATCCCACAGTCGAAGAAGAACTTTAATAATTCAATAAAATCAGTGTTGAATTTCATAACTGCGTTGTGGCATTCAATCTAATGGCACTTTAAGCTTGTTCTTTGAACTTTCAAGAAAGTCAGCTGCATCAAGTAAGTTGTAGTCAAGTGAGCTCGACCGCCAGATACATTGAACCCAGCTGCGAAATATATTATTCTTGATTAATTGTTAATTTGTAATTCTAATTTAATTTAAAAAATCGTTGCACACTGAATGCGAAAGAATTCTTAAGATGAGAATTCATTTTGGATTACAATTGATATGTCTTTTATCCGATCTTGATGGAATCCATCGAGCTGATCAATAATATGTCAATGTGCTTTTCTATTTTTTTTCTATGTGAAGACCTACTATTTAAATAAATAATTAATTTAAAATTTTACTATTTGAAATTTTATTTAATTCAATTTGTTTCTTTTTGTATTTTTTGTGACGACTGACTTTAGTTGACGTTAAATAAATAGATAAATAAATAGAAAAGTGGCGCTTGGACATATCGACCTATCAAGAAATACGTATACTTTATGTGGAAACCTATGTTTCCTTCTGCCTGTTACATCCCATTCCCCTCTCTTAACCCATTCTGAATGGGTTCAGGGTATAAAAAACATGTTCATGGACACGCACAAAGAGAAGCAATCACTGGTGCATAATTCATGAAGTTTTCTTGATAAAATCAATATGCACATGCAATAATATTTGCACAAGCATGGACCAATAATTGAGAAAACCAGAGTTTGATTCTGATATATAGTTTTGTGTGGCAACAGTTTGCCAAATACCTTATGCATGCATACATATTTGTGGGGGGGGAGGGTTGGAAAACTCTGAGTGAAAACTCTGCATTTTAAATGCTGTTTGTCTTGCGGCACAGCAAATTGTGCGTTAATGTGTTTTCTGTTGTTTTATTATTTGATTAGAGCGTCAAATTTGATGTTGATATTGAGTTTAAAGCTTAGCCTTGGGGGCTCTTATAGCTCTATGCCATTATTCACCTACACAGAAATTAAGTGTGTTGTCTTTTATCGATTTTCAAATGTGATTTTTTGTCGAGCATTTTGTCCAGGTTGAGAGCTGGCTCGCATTTCTATTAGCGACGGCATCGTGTTTACGAGCGCCCAGATTTGATTACAAGACTTGATTAAATTTCACTTTTAAAACGAATTTTTCCCTTAAGGCACCTTTGAGGCGGGGGCAGCCACCGAAAATCAAAGCGCTCTATGAAATACCTGACACAACAATGGAATGGCTTTTGTGGCATCACAAAAGCACCAGCTCACAAAAGGCCCAAATGTCCGTGCATCGACATGCAACAACAGCTGAAAAGAGTTGTTTCTGCCACACAACTCTCCAAATCCAATTGGTTAACTTACGTCAGTTAGTTCCAGCACAGATTTATAGCGTCAGAGCCCTGCCCTGCCCGGCCCTGACCTGAGAAAAGGATATGCAGCGGCGATTTACTCGATGGAGTCGCATTGACCCAATAAACAGACGCTGGAACGAGCCCCGAAAGCCATAAAACAAAAGCGAGTGCTCCTTAAAACGATCCAGCCATGTTAAATGGTCGGAGAGCTGCCCAAAACACATCGAGAGCTGATTGCGGCCCATAAAATGTTAAGAGCCCTCCTCGTGAAGTCGCCTCAGTGCGCACATAATTAAACGAAAGCTAAAAGAAGATTCATCAGACGCTTCCATTTAATGACAATGGCGAACACACAAAAATGGACACTTGGATAGTAAAATCCCTATTAGACGAGAAGGAGCCGAAAGTCCACATCCTTACAGCTTAATTTCTTTATTATTTTAAAGAAGAAAATGTCCATTAATTTCTGACATATTACTCCGATGTTGATCATTATTCGCTGAGTGAATGGAGCAGATAATGATTTGAAAATAATATAAGCATTAATTATGCATTATTTTAATTTTATGTGTAATTTTTGTGATTTTTAAAAATGGCAAAAAGTGCAAAAATTTGAAATGAGAAAAGAAAAAAATTACATAATAAATCTGGTATAATCTAAGAAAAATTGTCCAACATTTACAGCAAGGACGTGGGGAAACCAAAATAAATTCCAATCAAACCGAAAAAACAATTCAAACTTAATCGAATAAAAAAAAAAATATTTTAAGACTGATTTGAACGAAAGTTTAATTTCAAACTGACAATGTAAAAAGACACTAAACTAAAAATAACTTTGCTCAAGGCGGTAGCATATAAAGTACTTAGTTAAACACCGACTTTCTTTAAGCACACACACACACACACACATACACACACACACAAACACACACACACACACAGACACAATTTAGACACTATTGTCTTTGTGATGTGTGCTTTTAGTTGGAAATTGATTAGATTTGATTGCTAATGGTAATCAAGTTTTGATTGCTACTTAAATGCTTTTCCCATTTTCTATTACATTTAGTTGAGGCGTCTCGGAGAAAAGCGTGGCGAATGCTTTAAAAATCAATATAGAACAAAAATTGAATTAGCCACTGTGCTGCCTACAGATACGTAATTCGATTTGAGATTCAACAGCAGCGAGTGGCATTTGTCAGGCAATCAGACTGTCAGACTGTCAGACAGTCAGACAGTCAGTCTATCTGGCAGTCAGACAGTCAGTCTATCTGGCAGTTAGTCGGCACTTTCTTAGGGTCTTTTACATACCTGGGTATACGATCGTAGGAGTCCCACGATGATAGGCAATTGTAGGACGAGTTGCGACTGTTGCCCGCCATGTTGCATAATAGATGATCCATGTGGCCAGTCGTTTTTAATTAGATATCACACACATGAGCCACACACGCACACACTCGCACACCTACACACACACACACACAAGCACACACTCAGTTGTGTGTTTACGAATATTTATAGTTTATAGCTTCGAGTAGATACTAGATATACGAATAGTGAAAATGGTTTTAGTGGTTTCATTGGTTGGTATCAAAATTTCGCATGTGACCGCCAAGCTTTTAGCTTAATTGAGACTCCAAATCCAGCGATATCAATTTAAAGTATCATGTTTTAACTTATTATTAGTATTATGCCTCTGACAGCTGTTAGCAGTTAAAGTTCTACATGTGGCAACTAAACTTCTGTAAGTTGTTTCAGTTAGTTTGGTTGAATAATTAATTATAGTTTGGATTCCTTTGATTGAAGTCTCCAAAGAGAATTTTCGATGTTGGCCAAATATAGCTTAAGAGAGTCGTCGGACAGATCCGGAGAACAGATCAACTTTAATCAAAATTGATTGCCTGCCTGCAATTAATCTGTTGTTTGAACACGCAACCTACACATAAGCAAAAACAACACACACACACACACACACACACTCACAACATGTGTGTACATGTGTGGGTGTGTGTGTGAGTGTGTGTGTGTGTGCGTGTCTATCGCAAATTGTTTGCACTTTGGTCGTTTAGTAAATTTATTGGCGCCACAGCCTTGAAACGGTTGCGTGAAACGGACATAAGGCAATTTGATGTGGCAAGTGGCACTGGCTGAAAGTGGAGCTTAAAGCGTGAATCTAGCAGCGAATATTCAATTGAGCCACATTCAATAACAAGGGAGAAACAAAATTATTTTAGCTCAAAGAGCAGCTGTTCAAGTGTCACAAAGAGCGACATCAATCAATTTTGATTAGACTCCGCATGGTTCTGCCGCACCGAGAATAATTAATTTTCATTGTTATTTAACATTTATTTTGATACACATTTTAATTGGTAGTCAACCGTTTAGGCTTTTCTATTTGATTTATCCATCACTCCTAAATTTTATTAAAGTTTCCTCACAGTCCTTCAAGCACAAAATTTGTTTATTATTTGTTTATTTATTTTTGTCAGAAATTTACTAAAAATGTTTATAAAAAAACACTACTGGAATTTATCGAAGAGAATAGAAAAGTTCCGAAATTAAAATATATTTTTAAATATTTCATTTTTTATGCTATTTTGAATAATGTTTTTTTACATCATTTAATGTTAAACGATTTTATAGAATTGAAAACCACTAATCAATTCAAATTGATTTCATTTAAGATTGAATGTTTTGAAATTTATTTAAAATATATAAAGTGTTTTTCAATTGTTTAAGCATTTTAATCACAGATCGCTATATATGAAATAAGTGTTGTATTACTTATCAGGGAATTCCTACTTTAAGACTTTGTCGAAATACAATTCTTTAATTATTTCATATGTATAGACTGTAAATAATTATACAGCAATTCAATTAAGTTCACAAGAACTTAATAATTACTTTTAAGAGTTGCCGTCACAATTAATTCAATATTTCAATTGTTCTTGGCTTTGTTTTTTAAGCAGATATTTATTTTTTATTTTATCTCCTTTACATGCACTCGTTTCGCATTTTTTTAAGTACTTCCTGAGTTATTTGTGCACTTTGTTAACTGCTTTCTTTATTATTAATTACGCCACTTGTTATTTTGAATAAAATGGTTGATGGTTGTAATTAAATCTTATTACTAAATACATTTTATTTGTATACATTTTAATTGGGATTTAATTGCTTGGGTTTTTCAATTTGGCTTATCAAAGGCCTATTGACCTGTTTTGGGCTAAATGTTATAATTAATTTTCATTAGTTTAACATTTAATTGTATACTTTTTAATTAGTATTTAATTTCGTTGTTTTTCTATTATGGTCATCAAAAGAGCCGTTTTTTTTTAGTGCTTTCATGCTATTTTCGTTTAAAATTTTGCAAAAATTTTTATTTTTTTTTTAGACCAGAGCTAATTTGCTGATATTTAAATTTCGAAATTGATATAAACACAGCTATATTAATTAGTAGTCCAGTCCCGACTGACGGTGAATCCTTGGTGACCGCAGCGAAAAAAACGAATATATGTTGAGTTTCGACAAATTATCATTCTACAAATTGGTTATAAAATTTAAGACGGTCAGACAAATAAGTCAACATGATTTCGTTACACATGTCACGACAACATGAGGCTAACTTCTAAAAGTGTGAGCCACATCTGGGGTCAAAGGAATATGAAACAATGCCACCTCATTTACCCAAAGGAGACTGTAATATATTTATATTTTTATAAATATTTGAGTAGCTTGAAATATGATTTGTTGTAATGTTTTTCTTTTGAGTTAAACGGCGCACGTAATGCAGACAATTTGGCGCCAACCGAACAATGATAATGCAAATTATTTGATTTGTCTTTATTTGTGACACTCTCAGCGAATTTTGCGTGTGGCTCAAGTGTCAAAGTCAAAGTCATCAGACGAGATCCCGAGCAGAGGGCACTTAGGATTCAGACAACAATAGCGACTAAGTGACATGTTGATAAATGACTAAGGGACTGGTACTGGGACTGGGACTGGCGGGGCCAAATCAAAACACAAATGCCACAGACGACTAGCAATTTTTCCGCTTTTAGACCGGGCCAACAGCTAAGCTTCAAATTATGATTTTTTTGTTCAGCGCTTGAAGCCAGTTTAATCTTTAAGCGCTTTAGGCTGAGATCTTTAAATTGTACCTTCTGTTGTGGCTTTATATTCAATTTAAATTTGCTGTCCCAAGCAGCTGCAATTTACGACCTCTTCCCTTGGGCCCAGTTAGCTCGAGAGTTCCGAGTCCTTTTCAATTAAAAAATTTAATCATTTGTTGTTCTCTTTTTATATTTGACAGGAAGGAAATGTATCGATTTTCAATTGCCTCATGCATATTTAAGTCAGTGCTTTTTGCGCTTTTAATTCGGCTCGACTAAAAGAAATTCTATTTTCTCGAATAACACAATAATATTATTATCTAAAATTTGGAGTGATATAATTAATTTTTTTTTCACTAAGATCGACTGGTTACCGTCCAAAGAAATATTTCTTACTGCTTGTCTTTCATTTGTAGGGTATACAAAAAAAGTTGTATGCCATTTGCATACTGTGTTCATATTTCTTCCTTAGTCATCATCAAGTGCTGAATAATTGACGAATTTCCTGTGATGAATTGAAGTACTTTTGGGTTTGAATAACTCGGGCACTGCATGAGTGGCGCCACCTTATTCAAATTTTTTGTGAGTTTCACAACCGCCAATAAAAACGCCTACATTAAGTATATAAAAAGTGTTTATGTTTTATGCTGTTGTCATGTGTTTAATGGGTGTGTTTTGAGTGTTTGTTGTTGTTGTTGTTACTGTTGTTGCCGTTGCTTGCCACTAAATGTTCACATTTTATGGCCACGGTCGGTGTTTTGACACAGTTGACTGTGCGCCAATTACATTAATTACCTCTAACTTATTTTTTATCCCTTGTATTTCTTGGAAATGGATTAGGGAGTTATGATGATGGAACAGGGTGAAGGATTCATCCATGTATCTATTAAGTATCCGTCTGAGTTACTACATAAGCTATGCTCACCAAATCATATCAAGCCAAGAACAAGTTGATTTACTTTAAAGATAACTCCACTCCTTTTGCAGATTAGCTTCACAAATAATGCATGAAAACGATATTAATTTTACTTTAAAAATTAAACAGCCTTGGTGGAAAATGGAGTGTGTAAAATATGGATTTGCCTGCGATTGTGCGGAAATTCATTTTCAAAGAAGAAAATTTCTGTGCTTGTTTCAGAAACTTGGGTCGTTGTGTAAATGTGTTTTAGGGCTGGGAGCTGGGTAATTCCCCATTGAATAGTCTCCGCTGGGACGGCATTAATTGGACTCACATATTTGTTACACCTTTGGCTGACCCAAATAAACAACATTTGTGCTTTAAGCCCCACTGGATTGTCCCCATTTTCATTTATCATTTGGCAAAATGCATCAATTTCAGTTTCATATCGCTGCTCATATCAAACATATGCTTAATGGGAAATGCACTTAGCTGAATTGCAACAATCACAAACGAAAACACCTGAATCAGATGTGAAGGAAGTGTTTTTCTTTTTTTTTTATCGGAAATCCTCTGAGTATTGTTTTCACAACGTGAACTAACTTCACGGGACAGTTATTTTTAGAACAAATGCTGTCTGTCTGTGTCCTCGGGCACTCACAGCTCATTAGGTCTATCGATTGCCACAAGCACAAGGAACGAACACACACCCTCACACACCCACACACCCACACACATTCATACACACTCACACACTCAGCTTTGCCCAAATGTATGCAAACATTTAAATTTGCATGAAATTTCTTCTGCGGTGCACTGAACTGTTGATGGGAACGAGGCTAAAACCTCCCCAGTTTGGAGATATACTAAAATAAGACACAAAGCGCATTCCCATTGTGTAAGCCAACAGAAACAACTCTATTTGGCCAGCTTTTGATGGCTGATGGCAAACAATTTAAATCGTAATTTAAATCCGTTTCATTTCCACTCCGGGCTTTGGGCCATTGTTTCGCCAGACATTCTCAATAGATTCCCAACAGTAGCTAGAACAAAACGACTTTATTCTGTTGACCTTTGCAGTCGTCAGTTGCCAGTTCCGAGCTGACCTTGCTGCCAACGAACCGTACGAACTCCGGAGAGCGCACGGAAGTCCAATTCACAAAGATGTCAGAGTTCGTGGACCCGTATCTAAATTTCTTATTTGCTATCACTCTTAAAATTGTTGAAATTGGTTTCAGAGCGATGCACCTGTAGCTATTTCAAAAATCAACGTCACTTCAGTTTTAAATGAGTTTTTCAACACTGAAACATTTATCATGAGCATACAGAATTTATCCATTTTAATCTTACTTCCATGTTTAGAAACATATCATTTTTTTAATTGTATAAAAAATTAACAACGACAAGAAAATCAAATGCGCACAGAAAATCTAATTATTTGTTAGCATTAAGAATTTAAGACAAAATAAAAGGATAAATTTACAAATAAAATATATATTTAATTCAATTTATTTATTTAGCTAAAAAGCTGTCCACATTTATTGAAAAAAAATATACAAATAAAAATAAAAGCGAGGAAATAAAAATGTATTAATTATAATTACAATTAATTGCAATCTTGAAATAAATTCAACAATAGGCAAATTATTTGCTATTATCCTAATCATTAATCATTTTTAGAGGGTATCTCGCTGTTTAGCATTTTATGCAATAATTTTTTGATGTGCTACCGACTTTTGTTTTATGAGTTTTGGTGCTTGTGTTCAGCTTTATTGCTTGAGATTGTCTTACGTGCAGCACATAAATTTGAATATGAATATATATATATATATATGAATATAAGTATGATGTATATAAGCCTTTATGTCATTAAATTTGACACTTAAATGGCTTTATTTGCTGCATATTTGGTTTTGCACTTTGCGTTCTGCTCATCGAACTGAACTTAGGTAATCGAGTCATGCACAATGCTGGGAATTTAAAAATGGCCAAATTAGCATTGCGACCAGTTAGCGGGAAATAAACAGAACGTAACGACACATTGGCATTTCCCACGCGAACCAACAAAATGGCCAGCAACAACACCAACAACTTGGCCAAGTTGCGTGCCAGTGTCTAAAACATGGCAGGCAGCCAGCTAAATGGTGCTACAAATGTGAGACGTGGGGCAACAGGCAACTGGCATCAGGCAACAGGCAGCAGGCAACAGGCAACAGGCAACTGGCAACTGGCAACAGGCAACAGGCAACAAGCGGCACGCCCTGGCTGACAAAACGCGCAACAGTTTAAAGTAGGGCGCGACTCGTGTCACAGCTAAAGGAAATGCCCCTCCAGCAAAATGGGCAAACATTAGACTTTGGCTACACGGCAAAAAGAAAACTTGGTTAACATGCATTAAGTGCCTTAAATATATTTATGAATATAATCTTCTTGTCTCGAGCAGGAATACCACAAAATATTCTGACCTCAAGCATTTTAAAGAAATGAATATGGAAATTATTTCATTAACAGATCCTTTTGGCTTCGCTAAGAATATTTTCAGTTTCATGTTTTAAACATAAATATATTAAAGAATTAAGGAAATAAATTCAATTATTATTTATTTAATCCTTACAGCTTAAAGTGTTCATGCTTGCAAACACGAATATTTTAAACAATTAAAGAAATAAATACAAAACCATTTCTTTAGAGAAAAAAATACTTCAAATAGTTTAAAAATTGCTTAAGCCATAGGATCTTCCGCTTTAGTTCAGAATATGTTAAGATTTTCGTACCGAAACAAAAACTTTTTTTTAGTTTATAATAACTCAAATATGTTTCTTAATTCTTTAAAATATTTGAGATCAGAATAATTTTAGCTAGGTTCAAAAAACTGAATTTAGTTGGGATTTTATTTCAGTACATGAGCCCTCTCGCAACTGTTGGTTAGCATTCAGGGTCGAGACTCTGTATTTTATCGTGCGGAAGCAATCTTCCGGCGATAAATGGGTAATTTGCCTAAATGACGTCATTACAGCTAACAAGAAAAAACGACAAGGAAAACAGAAAGAAAGAAAAAATTGTCTAAGGAATGCCCAGTTAGAAAAGAGCAACGGACGCCAAATCTGTCTACATAAATCAATGCTCCAAAAGTAGACAAAAAGAAAAACGCACGCAACCTTTTCAAGCAACAACAAGAACAACATCAATAGAATTAGAAAATGAAGAAATAATGTGACGAAAAATGCGAAAATGTGAAAATGTGAAAAGTGCGGTTTGAGCAGCCAAACTGGCGAATTGGCGAACAACAGAACAGAAACTTAAGCGAATTTATCACTTGAGCAGCTTAATGATACTTGGCAAACAACAACGGGGAGAACAACGGCACACACACACACAAACGCACTTATAAATATATATATATATATATTTATATGTGTGTGTATGTATATATATGTATATGTACATAAAAGCGCATTACAAAGCGTTTAGCAGTCCTTCCATTCTTCATGCCTTTCTTTTGTTTCTTTGTCAGTTTATTGAGGTTGTGCGTGCATTTAAACGAATGTATGTAAAATTGAAGCGGACAGCAAACTCCCCTCCCACATAGATACACACACCCACACACATACCCACACACACACACACACCCACACACACTCATAAAGTGGAAGCCAGAGCAACTTATGCGATGAGTTTGCGTGCCAAATGAAGTCATAAGTGAATAAACAACGCCGCTCATCAGACACAATGAATCTTTTGAGCAGGTAGCTCAATTGGATCAGACATTTTGGATCATTTAGTCCAAGGTAGATTAACCAAAAGCCAGCCAACACAATCAAAAAGAAAGTCGAAGAAAACTCTGAAAACTAGATTCAATTTCTGTTCTTTAGAAATAATTTATTAACAGACGAAAAAAAATTGATAATAAATTATTTACAAATTAAGTTTTTGAATGAAAAAATGAAACCATGTTTTTTAAAGAAAAAATACTTTTTAAAGTTTAGAAAGAAGTAATAGAATTTAATGCTTAAACTGATGAGTTGTAAGATTTGGACAGGACATTCTTTTTTGGTAACACAAAGCAGACAAAGACAAGATGACCTGTCCTGAAACGTCAGCCAACGCATACCAAATGGACAAAACAAACAGACATAGAGAAATATATACATATATATATATATATATATATATATATATATATATATATATATATATATATGTATATAAAGACAGACATTTTATATTGACGATAGCTGAATTTCTTTAACTTTCTTCATCCATTTGCCGATTTAAATTTTAATATGCTAGCCAGCAAAACAGTTGACCGTTTTCTAACAGTTAAACTAATATAAAATAAATTGATAAATTAAATTTAAAAAAAAAATCAAGTTTTATTTAAATCATTTAAATTTTGTTTTCGTTGTTTTGCCAATGTAAAGTTGAACATATCTTTTGGTTTATAACTAAAGATTTGTTCTATTGTTTTTACTCAGCTTAGAATTTCATGTCTAACTTAGAGCGAAACAAGCAGACAAAAATTTAATTTCTTTTATTTTTGTTCCATTTAAAATAAAAACTTTTTAAGACATGAAAAAAAACAGATCTTTCTAATAATCTTAAAAATGTCCAATCTGGAATGAGGAATGGAAAACCATGGTTTTCAGAAATAGATGATTTATAGATATAAACTTTCTGATAAATAAGGTGAACTGTAGAAGCATGACAATTGTTTAAAGTTCAGAGCCATATTTTTTTTCAGTGCAATTGATATACAACAAGTTCGTTTAATTTTAAAGCCACTTTTGAACCGAATCCTGAATATGTATTCAACAATGAAATAAAATCCCGTTGAGCTGAAGCCATATTTAAACAAAAATCAACGAAATGAAATTTAATCTGTTGTTAAAGCTGATTTGATCTTTAAGACTTGAATTGTTTATCTGCGCATATTTTATGTTAATACAAATGGAGATATGTTCAAAATTTCTGTTTTTATTTTCACAGGCGAGAGTCAATTTGCAATTTGCATGAACAAAATTATTATTTTTTTTTTTATATTTATCCGACACATGAAATTATTCGTCATGTGCGTGCAAAGAAAATTGAAATTTTCTCGCTCGTGTGTCTGTGTGTGTGCGTGTGTACTTGAGTGTGTGTGTGTGTCTGTGTCTGTTTTTGTAGGGATTAGAATTATGTGCCAAATTAGCTTATTTGACATTTCAATGAGCAAATATTCGTACAAATACGAACAAGTGCAAAGTGTTTGTTGCACGCCTCACTGACTTGGGTATATTTTTCTCATTTTCTTTTTGTGGCATGTGTTTGGTGTGTGTGTGTGTGCGTATGTGTGTCCTTGGTGAGCTGTCAACGCTTAAATAAAAGTGGCACCCAAAGTGCCACCTCTGTCTCTCTGGTATTTATTTATCTGCTCTTGTCAGTTAATTTCCGTTCAAGTAGCCATTAAAACAATCATTGCGACGCTTAGGCGACCACACACCCACCCACACACCCACCCACACACACACACACACATACACACACGCACGAGTACACACACATACTCACAATGCAATTCCGATGTGACAAGCTTAATTTTTACGGCTTGCCATTAACAGCTTCAACTTCTTGTCACATCAGCCATTTAATAATAATAAAATGACTAAATCCAAGTGAAATAACTCAATTATACGGCCCACAGACAAGGACTTGATTCGCGGTTTTAGCCATACCCAAAGTTGCCTGCCACATATCCAGCTTCACTTCACTATCAGTTCTGTGCCTTCAACACCATTTGACGTTTCTGAATTGGTCTTAAAGCCTATAAATGTATATATATGTATATGTATATATATATATATATATATATTTATTTATATATATGATTTGGCTTGAATTTGTCGCGTTTATCATGTGGCACGTGCCGACTGCTGCCAACACAACTGGCTGTCAAAAGTTTGGAATAAGTTTTCAACTTTTGATACAATGCGAAGCCAATTTATTTGTGAACTTGACACTTAACTTAACATGACAGCCCGTTCGAAAAAAGGCTTAAACTTAAACTGAAACAACCAGTCAGCTGACTTAAAACAACTCTCAAAGGTGCTTCAGCTTCATTTTATTAGCATTAAGTGATTAAGGTATCATTCATTAAATTTAACTACTATGTTAATGGACCTGAGAGGAAACTTTGATGAAACTTTATTCTTTCGTTTTTATTTTATTTTGTTATTTGATATTTATTTTTATATACTTATAATTTTTTAAAACCTATATTTTCCAACAGTTTTTAATTTTCTTAGAATAAAGTCAAAACGCAATTTTGTTGCATCACTTTAAGTTTCATTAATTATTTATATTTTCAAAACTAATATTTAAAAAAAAACTAATATTGTTAATACTTAAATTTGTTTTATATATATTTTGAATATTATTTTAATTATAATTTTAAATTGATATTTTATTATTAAATTTGATTAACGTTTTTCAAGATTTTAGCATTTTAACATTTTCATGCAATTTATAACAAGTGCGCAATTGTTTTTAATTTTTGGAAATTAAATTTGTTTTTGTTGGTTTAAGCATAATAAATTAATTATAAATTTTATATATGTCCTTTTTATTTTCGCGACTAATATAAATTGGATTTAGATTCTGGATCAATGTTTTTAAAGGATTAAGTTTATGTGTCCAACATCTTCAGATTTGAATGGGAATTAATTTCTGCAAATTTTTATTATTTACTCATTATTTTGAATATTAGTTTAGGCATAATTTATGAATTATTTCTTTTATTTTTATCTTTCTTATTTATACAGTCAGGCAAACCCAAATTTTTGTTGTAGCTTTATTTGTAGCAAATTATTTTTGTTGCAATGAACACTTTTGAATACCTGTCACAGCCGTCAAACGCACACACACACACAAACACACACAAACACACACATAAACACACGCATAGACACAGACACAAATACACAGCCAAAAATTCGCAATTGATCAAATTTGGTTTGCTGTGGGTGCAACAGGATTGGAACTCGTCCTTCCCAATTGCTTTCGTTCGCGTCGGCACAGGAATAACGACTGAGGCGAATCGAGCTTGGCCCAAAGCGTTGGTCACGATTTGGCCAAAACTCACCACGGGCCTCTGCTCCGTGGTGGGCTGCGAACAGCTGTTCACCGAAATGGCGCCAAAAGCCGGTAAGGCATTTGTTTATGTTTCAGGCTCGAAGGAGAGAGCGTGTCTTGGTGTGAGTTACCATAAACGCGTCGAAAGCTCATCAGTTAAGAGAGTCAGTTAACAGCGCAAGAGAAATGCTGCTGTTAGCCAAAAGCTTTGCAAATTATTTGAATTGTTGTTGCCAACTGAAATTCAAATTGGATGCAAAACTTTGTCGACAACATGCAACTGCAGTAAGCCAAGAGCTTAATTTATATTTTAGCCATTATGAAAACGCTTAGTGTTTAAGGTCAAAAGTTGTTTTTCCTTTTTGCCCCCTTGCATTATTACATTTGTGCAAGGATTGAGTGTTGTGGTAATAAATAATAAGTTTTAGACTGGCCAAATGTCCTTTGGGTAGCTCCAATCATAAACGACTTAAGCAATTACTGGATATTACAATAATAGCCTAAAACATAATTTATGTAAGCCAGGTCTAATCAGTAGCGGAATTTGCCAATTGTGTGAGAATAAGTGGGAATCCACAAAGCACATCTTAGCAGATTGTGTCGTCTAAGCGAGAAATAATATAAACAAATGAAAAATAAAAATAATAAAATTAATAATATAATATAAAATGTACTGTTCCGGGAAAACATTTTTAAGGATACAGAAACTCTCAACCCGACAAAGATCTAAGATAAAGATCTTCATCCAATTAGGAGCTCATAATAATACTAAAAATAACTAATTATTATAATTATCATGTATCGGAAATAAAATTTATGTATATATTTAAAATTTACTTCTCTACTCATTTTTAATTTTGGTCCGATTGGTTTTCTTCTCTAGATTTGCCTCAATCCACCATTGAACAAAATTGTATAATTAAAGCTCCAGCAAATATTTACAATTTGAATTTAAAATTAAATGAAATATATGAAAATAATATAATAATATAAATTTTTCATCAGATATCATTTCAGATTTCTAAGTAAATTGTAATAATTGTTGTGTAATTTTCATAAATAATAAATGCAGCAAACTTTTTAAAAAATATATATTTAAATTAAGTAAGATAAATTAATATATAAATTTAAATATAACATGGAAAATTATCGATGAGCAAAATTATATAATTTGAAGTTTTGTCCGTCAATATTTAAATTTTTTTTAACATTGATTTTAAATAATTTATATAAAAAACTGTTTGTGACTACGAAATAAGCCTAAGATTTTAGCAAAATGTGAGTCAAGGACAAAATCTACGAATCTGTGAAATGAATTTTACAACTTGTGCAGCAAATTGAAGCTGCATCCTCAATAGTCACAGACAAGACAAGCAAAAAGGACAAAGTGAAAGCAATAATTTATACATGTTGCAAGGTTGCCAGTCGATCATCTCCTCGTAGCCAAACAGCTTTATTATGTGCAGTTTTATTGTTTGTTTTTATACCCTGAACCCATTAAAAATGGGAAAAAAGGGTATAATGGTTTTGTGCAAATGTATGTAACAGGCAGAAGGAAGCATCTCCGACCCCATAAAGTATATATATTCTTGATCAGGATCAATAGCCGAGTCGATCTAGCCCTGTCCGTCTGTCTGTCCGTCTGTCCGTCTGTCCGTCTGTCCGTCTGTCCGTCTGTATGAACACGCGGATCTCAGAGACTATAAGAGCTAGAGACTTCAAATTTGGAATATAAGATCTCGTATACCAGGCGCAGATCAAGTTCGCGTTATTTTTTCGATAACTGCCTCAGTTTCTGAATTATCGATACATTTAGATTTCTGATAGCAGTAAATTGCAGATATCTCTCACAATTTAATGGATACAGTCACCAATTTTGGTTGGTAGGTTGTTGGTGAGGTCCTTGAAAAATCGGCATGTGCCACGCCCACTTCCGACGCCCCCATCACCCCCGACCCAAAAATTTTCAAATGGCTATATCTTCCGCAGTTTTTGAGTAGGGAACGTCAAATTTTGTAGTTATATTACTGATAGTTGCCTTTAAGAACCGATAACAAATTTGTGGTGCCACGCCCACACCTGCGCCTATAATCGACAATTCCGATTGTAAATCGATAACTCCGTATATCTCCGAAAACTTTAAAGATAGAGTAACCAAACTTGGAAGGTAATTTGCTGGTAACCTCCTCCGAAGATTGGCATACCAATTTTTTTACCACGCCCACATCCGCCGCCCCCAGGAACTTCGTCCCTAGAAATTTAAAATGCGCATATCTGCCGTAATTTGCAAGCTAGAGTCGCAAAATGTTGCAGCTATGTTACTGGTAACTCCCCCAAAGATCGATAAAAAAATTGGATGGCCACGCCCACTCTACCTACCTAAATCGATACACCTCTTGGTGTAAATCGATAAACCCATATATCTCACGCAATTTGCAAACTTAAGTCACCAAATTTGAAAGGTATATTGCTAGTAACACCCTTCATAAATGTGGAAAAAAAATTTTGGACCACGCCCACTCCCGCCCACAAAAAACGAAAAATGCCTGTATCTCCCGCAATTTAAGAGCTACAGTTACCAAACTTAAAAGGTATATTACTAAGATCGAACTCCAAAATATTTTGGGCCACGCCCACTCCCGCCCACAAAAAACGATAAATGCCTGTATCTCCCGCAATTCAAGAGCTACAGTTACCAAACTTAGAAGGTATATTACTAAGATCGTGCCACGCCCACTCCAGCCCCCAAAAACGATAAACCTATAATGCATTTAAAACTTGGTTCAGGGTATATGGTAGTCGAGCTCACTCGACTACAGCATTCTTACTTGTTTTTTTTTGTATTCCTGTGCACAGATTATAAAAAGATGGCCCCATACAATAATATTTGAATTTGCGGCAAGGGCCAGACGAGCCACATACACATATGTAGATATATAGATGAGCATACCTGTTGTCGGCATAATATATGTGTGTGTGTGTGTGTGTGCATTAAGCAACCGGAGCTGAGTGTGGCCCAAAAAATTTAACCTTTGGCGCGGCTTGACAATGCCATCAATCATTTGGCCCTGGCAGCCATCAGCTCATTTTGTAGGCAATCTCGCAGGCGCTTATCCTTTAACCTGAACCCGGCCGCAAACTACTCAAACTCATTCAATTACCCAACCGGCAGCAGAGTTTTTGGATTCAGGACTCCGGTTGGGTTTGCCCTTTGTTTGTATTGTTTCAGATAAAACCCATCTAAGTTATGCCAAAAATCTCTCGAGCCACTCTTAAGGCGAGAATCATGAAATATTTATGCGGATTGTGTGTGTTGTTGTTGAACGTTGAATGAAACCCAGAAACCGACTGATTAAAATGCCGCACTGCCGACAGCTGGCACACAACTAACTTATTTGGTTTTGGATCTCGACTTGGGTTTGGGTTTGGGGCTGGGGCCTGGCCCTGGGAGTAGTGTTCCTGGCACCACACCCAGCTCATTTGTTAAACGGGCTCACATCATATTCTACTGCTCCGATAATCAATCATAATGAAAGGTAGACAAACCAGCCAGCCAGCCAGCCACACACGTGATTGTGGGTGTGTTTCTGTGTGTGTGAGTGTGTGTGTTAATTTTATAAACTATTCTACAATAATTTAATCCAGGTTAAACAAAGTTTGCCAACTAATTAACGCACACACTTCCCATATAAATAGTATGCAAGGGTTAATTGACTTGGCCATTAGTTGAAAGGGTAGCTTTAAATTTTAAAAATAACATTTGAAAAGTGTTGCATATCCAGTTTACCCTCCCCCCCCCTCCCCATCCACCATAGGGTCATAAATGATAAAGTTTTCCCCATCTGCGTCTTGTGGGAATTCAACTTGTGCGCTGGTCCATATTTTATTGGGTTTTATTGTTAGCCGGTTTCGATGTGGGTCCATTCAATCGATTTGTTGCAGCCAAGTTGCTGTAAAAACTTGTTGATGACGGTTAACATTAGTTTCTGTTAAGTCTGCTGGGATATACGAACAGCAGTCTACACATTAAAGCCTCTCATTCAAATAATAAATAATCAATACACGCATCCAATTTCAGTTTCGAGCAGCAAATTAATTATCACAAAATTAATTGGTCGACATTCAAAATTTAAAAAGGTCGTCCTTTCTATTAACGCCAAACTGTGACCTTTACTCTTAAAAATTTCATCGAAATATATACATGTACATATATATAAAAGTTATAATATAAAAAAAATTTAAAATAAAATCATCTAGTTTATTTATTGAAAATAATCTTTAATCATTATTCTGGCTTATAATTTTTATTTTTTAATATCCACATTTCTTTTAATACTTGTTTTCGCTTCGTCGATTTCCTCGAATACGTGGAAATCGCAAGAAATTGAATTTTAATACTGATGAAGATACTGAAAGAAGTATGCTGTGTGAGTAAATGTCAATTTATTAAGCAGGACTTTTCAGACTTGTTTTTCGAAAATATTTATTGTCTTTTTCGAGCAGTTCTACACAAAATTATAAAATTTAAGTTTTTCTTTTATATGTAAGAGCTTACTTCAACTATTCCCAAAATGCAGCGAATAATTACATTTGTTGTTGGTGGTATTGTAGGGTATCTAGTTGCACAGCATCGCGTAAGTCCAACCAATCGAACAAATAATAATAGTGTTGAGAAATATGCACATCTATTAATACTTCTGCAGTTCTAAATGGATTTCCACACTTTGCTCCCCGAGTTATTCGATGAAAGAGTATACAATTCAATCAACCATTCATCATTTTCCATCAGGCAGTCAAACTGAATATAAATGATGAATCGTGAAATGTATTTTGAATGACAAATATTTACAATGGAGCATCTCATCCTATTTTGTCTCGGCTTATTCTTTGGCCTGAAGTTGTGTAAGGGGGATCAGTAAGCAAAACTTAATAGAATTCGAATGGATCCATAGCAACTATATTCCAACTTTTCACAACAGCGCTTTGGTTGAAAATAACTCGAAAAGTTAAAGCAAATAAAATAATATCTTAAATGATTTTGTTTTACTCTAATGCACATTAATTTCAGTCCATACAATTTAATGAGTGCATAAAATTGCAAATTTTATAGAATTTAAAGGTCCGAGTTTTGAGAAAATTAAAATTAAAATTAATTAAAATTTCTCTGGATCTATTTAACGCGAAGGTTTTACGTTTTGAGTGGTTAATTATTATTATAATTATTGTTAATTATTGTAAATTTATAGACAAAATTAATATTCTTCTGAGCTTAACAATAAATTTTACGCACAAAAACAGAAGAGCTGTTTTGCTGCCACAAATATAAAATTTTAGATGTGCTCGCAAATTATTTATTTAACATATCTTTATAATATATTAGGCATAATTGAGTGTGGCAAAATAATTTGAAAAATATGCAGATATTTGAATTTGTTGCTTTCCAATTGAAAATGCTTTCTTGACAACTGAGATAATTGGATATACTGGCCCGACTCCTAATAAAGGTATCCAGACAAGCGATTTTCTGAATTTTTTTCAAGGTAAAAGCAGCATTTTTCGATTAGTTTTTGGCAGAAAATTTTGCAATGACTCTGTGAAAAAAAGTAACATTTTTTGTAAAGTTGGTAGAGTTTAAATCAGATTACATTTTCACTTACAAGTTCCACAAGGCCGTTTGCACAACAACAAGCCCGTTATCAGACCCAGTGCAAATGATATTACGTGAGTCATAGCCGAATTTTCGGGATTATTCGCTATGGACATTATTTACAGTTCCAAAGCAAAAGTTCCAATACCTTTTAAAGTTATAAAAAAAAATCAAGTTGAAAGTATAATGGCTTTATTAGAATAGTTACTGTTCCATCCGGTTGATATAGATACTTAGATTGCCGCTACACATTCCTTCCAACTAGAAAACCAAAACCAAAAATGACACCCATGGTGACCCAAGTCTCCAAACCGAAATCCATTTTATGCCAAGAGAGAAAAATTTTTATTCCAAAAAAAATATGTTAAGTATATATTGTAAAATAGTTTAAGTTATGTGGACTACTGCTTACAAGTTCCCAAGCCGACTGCGATCAAAACATTTAATAAAAAAAAAATTTGTTGGGTCGAGAAAAAATATCAAAGATATTTAGAATGTGACTATATTGGGAAAAAGAGTGGTTCCATTGGCTTGGCCAAATAATTATATAAATATAACGATTTAATTAATTTAATTTAACTGGTGGCTCACATCGAGTTAACTCGACTACGATATACCCTTAAATGTATTCTAGTTTAAATGGCAAAATTCCCTTTAAGTCGATTTGCACTCAAATGTTCAGTTCTCCAAGTGCATTTCTTACAGAGTATTTTTACTTACAATCCCGAACTGACCCGATATGGCTGGCTACAAACACGTGCTTAGACATACATACATACATACACACAGACATATATACAGTGGCTACAAGCCAATTAGAAGTAGCGTCAAGCAAAAATTTCAATTGCCTGTCATGAACTCATTTTTCATTATTTTTCAAAAATTCCAAAGACCCATGGCAGGTACATGTATTGACCACCGAAATGAATATATGACCCTAATAAACGGGAATTTCCAGACCCGTTAGGTCGGGATATGCAAAAAAACTACCTACTTTATGGTGCAGGCGTATTAAAAGCAGTTACATTATGTACAGTTAGGTTGCAAAAATCTGGGTTTTCCGCCTGAAGTTGAATATTTTCGGTAAGAATAGACCAATACTTTATGGTCTGTTTAGTTATATTCTGCATCTCGAGTGGAATAAGCCTACAAGGACAATAGGCAAACGGACTACCATTGAGCAAAGTAAACTCATCCTGGAACACTTAAAAATCGGATATTCATATCGAAAAATAGCTAAAATGGTCAATCTAAACACCTCAACTGTATTCTACATCATTTGGAGTTTCGTGGACGAAAATTGGACAGAGGACAAGGGAGGAATGGCACCAAACCCGATTTTCACCGATCAGGACGAGCCGAGGATCATAAAGATTTCGAGGGAAAATCTAAAGCTATCGGCTCAAAAACTGATTCAATAGGTGCAGGATGAAATAAGGAAAAAGTTCAGTATGGGAACTGTGCTCCAAGTTCTGCGCAACCATGACTTTAAGGCCCAAGTACCACGGAAAATTAAATTTGTAAAAGCAAAAAATATATGGTCTAGGATGACGTTCGCCAAAATCAACTTGGGCAGGGATTTTGTGTTCTGGAACACAATCATATTTGAATATGAGTACAAATTCAAAATTGTTTGCCAGGACGGATGGAATCACATTCCTTTGATTGTTGAGTGGAGAGTGGCTGCAACTCTATATGCTCCCAAGACACGTCTTCTGCCGCGCAAGGCAAACATCACACGATTCCGGCAGAGGTTGGAGCAGCTAGTGAACTTGAACATGGAGCTGAGTTCACCGGCTGATATTGACGATGCAGCGGAGTTATTCCTGAGTAATATTAACGTAGCAGCGGAATATTCCATGCTTGGCCAACCACCTTGTTCGCCTCCCAGTCCAGCGCAGCCTCTTTTAAAACCTGAGATTCTGGATCTGGTAGGGCACAAGAGAGCACTGCGTCGCCAATATATGCGCTCACGTAACCCGTTGGATCTAAGGGATTTTAGGCGGGCTGCGAACGAGCTGCGAAAGGTGCTGTCTGACACTAAGAGCAAATATTTCCAGGATATGCTCCGCAATGCCGATCCCAATAAGAATCATGGATTCAATTTGTGGAAGGCAACGCGTTGTGTCAAGCGGCAGCCACTTAGGCGGATCCCCATTATGCGACCGGACAACACTTGGTATCGATCGGATGCAGAGATTGCATCGGCGTTTGCGGATGAGCTGCAAGATCGTTTCACGCCATTTGCACTTGCATCGCCCAGCCAGGTACAGGATACTGAGGCATTTTTAAATGCAGATCTCGACCCTGTACAACCGATCACACCTATCGCCCCTAATGAAGTCCGCTTGCAGATTCTCAGGCTCAAGTCCACTAAGACCCCTGGCTATGATGGCGTCGACGGCAGAGTTGCTAAGGCCCTCCCAGAGAGGGGAGTGATGTTCTTGGTGCTGCTTTTTAACTCCATGGTTCGCATCCACCACTTCCCCACCCCGTGGAAGAGTGCTGTGATTACGATGATTCCGAAACCTGGCAAGCCGGATAATCTTGTCTCGTCATATCGACCAATAAGCTTGCTGTCCACTTTCTCCAAGATATTTGAAAAAATATTTCTTGGAAGATTGGCTTCCAGAGGGCCATTCCTGATCATCAATTTGGCTTCAGGCATCACCATGGTACACCAGAACAAGTTCATCGAGTAGTACAACATGTTCTCGAGGCCTTGGAAAATAAGCAGTACAGCTCTGCCGTCTTCCTGGATATCCAACAAGCATTTGATCGCGTATGGCATGATGGCCTGCTTTTTAAGCTTAAGTCCCTGCTACCATCGGCGCAGTATCTACTGCTCAAGTCTTACCTGCTTGGCCGTTCTTTTATGGTAGAAGTAAGGGGCGAGCGATCAAACATCCGCCGCATTGGTGCGGGTGTACCGCAGGGTAGTGTCCTTGGACCTGCCTTGTACACATTGTACACCGCGGACTTGCCGATTCCAGTAGCCAGAAACACGCTGCTTGCCACATACGCAGATGACACAGTGTTCCTTGCTAACTCCACCTCTGCTTCGAGAGCAGCTGCGGTTACGCAAAGATTCCTGGATGGCTTTAGTACTTGGGCCAACCGGTGGAACATCTGCGTCAATGGGAGCAAATCTCAGCACTGCACGTTTGCACTCAGGAATGGTAACTGTCCAACTGTTAGACTCAACAACATGGTCCTACCTCAGGAGAACCATGTTCGCTACCTGGGTATGTATCTGGACAGGAAACTTACCTGGCGCAAACACATCCAGATCACGGCAGCAGCGTGTAGATCCAAAAGATCAAAACTCAACTGGTTGCTAAAGCCATCAAGCAAACTCAGTTTGAGCAACAAGCTGCTGGTGTACAGGAGCATTATCGAGCCCACATGGACATATGGGATTCCATTTTGGGGCACAGCTGCTAAATCTTGGATATACCAAATTCAAGTCTTGCAGAACAAGGTGCTCAGAGACATCTCTGGTGCCCCTCCATATGTTAGCAACAAGACGCTGCACAACGACTTCGGACTACCGACAGTCAAAACGCAGATAAACCGACATACGAGTCGGTATAACGACCGGTTGCATAACCATATTAACCCTTTGGCCATCACACTTGGGAACAACACCACTCGCAGGAGGCTGAAGCGCCTTCACACCAGCGACCTCTGGACTGTTGGCCGTTAGATAAATTTTATATTCAATGTTATGTATTATTAGTTAAAACCATTTATATGTGTATGTTATAGATCCTAAATCTACTGTTCACTTATACTGTTTCAAATCAATGTTTTAGGTAAGTTGATTAATGTTTAAATATAATTGCCACATAAAAAAAAAAAAAATAAAAAAGGACGGATGGAATTAAGTGTGGCGATACTCCAATACTGAGCTAAATCCCAAAAACATAAAGGCAATAGTAAAGCACGGCGGAAGAAATGTTTTGGTATGGGCATCTATCTCGGCAGCCGGTGTCGGAATTTTTGTGATTATTGAAACAACAATGGACACGAATGTATACTTCAATACACTAAAAGAAAATTTACTCCAAAGTGTCGAGAAATTAGGAATCCGACGTACTTTCCGGTACTACCAGGACAACGACCCCAAGCATAAGGCCGGAATAGTACAGTCCTGGCTTATCTGGAACTACCCCCACATGATAATTCCACCGGCCCAGTCTCCAGACTTAAATGTTATTGAAAATTTGTGGGCTCAGTTGGAAAATAACAACCGGAATCACAACATATCCTGCAAACAAGATCTCAAAAATGCTCTGCTGGAGGAGTGGAGCAAGATCAGCCCAGAAACTACCCGGAAGCTGGTATCTTCCATGAAAAATAGGTTAAGCGAAGTTGTTAAGGCTAAAGGATATCATACTAAGTATTAACATCCTTATTTAAGCTATTATACGCCAAATATTGAACTTTTTTAAGACTGCTTTTAATTGGCTTGAACATATTTTTGGATATGTTTTTAGTTTTTGTCTAATTTTAATTAATTAATTAATATTTTAATAAAAACTAAAGTTTCTTTTTGAAATGTGATATAACATTAAACAAATTGGCATTTAAACATTTTGAATTTGTTTCCTTGTTTAAACTTTATAGCACTTTAAATTTTTTGCTTGACGCTGCTTCTAATTAGCTTGTAATCACTGTACGTACACGAAACATTACTTATCGGGGCTCTGCAGAATACACACAAATATATTGACGCTAGCGTCGATTATCATGCCATCTCTTTCTCACACATGCGTTCGCCTATGTATACAGAAAATGCTTGAGGCTGCTGATAGAAATGAGATCAATATGAGAATATATTTTTATACCCTTAACCCATTAAAAATGAGTTAAAATGGTATAATGGTTTTGTGCAAATGTATGTAACAGGCAGAAGGAAGCATCTCCGACCCCATAAAGTATATATATTCTTCAGGATCAATAGCCGAGTCGATCTAGCCCTGTCCGTCTGTCTGTCCGTCCGTCCGTCTGTCCGTCTGTATGAACACGCGGATCTCAGAGACTATAAGAGCAAGAGACTTCAAATTTGGAATATAAGATCTCGTATGCGCAGATCAATTTTGAATATTTTATCGATAACTGCCTCAGTTTCTGAATTATCGACACATTTAGATTTCCGATAGCAGTAAATTCCACATATCTCTCACAATTTAATGGATACAGTCACCAATTTTGGTTGGTAGGTTGTTGGCAAGGTCCATGAAAGATCGGCATGTGCCACGCCCACCTCCGACGCCCCCATCACCCCCGCCCCTAAAATTTTAAAATGGCTATATCTTCCGCAGTTTTTGAGTAGGGAACGTCAAATTTGGTATATTACTGGTAGTCGCCTTTAAGAACCGATAATAAATTTGTGGTGCCACGCCCACACCTGCGCCTATAATCGACAATTCCGATTGTAAGTCGATAATTCCGTATATCTCCTAACATTTTAAAGATAGAGTAACCAACCTTGGAAGGTAACTTGCTGGTAACCTCCTCCAAAGACTGGCATACCAATTTTTGGACCACGCCCACATCCGCTGCCCCCAGGAACTTCGTCCCTAGAAATTTAAAATGCGCATATCTGCCGTAATTTGCAAGCTAGAGTCGCAAAATTTTGCAGGTATGTTATAGGTAACTCCCCCAAAAGATCGATAAAATGGGATGGCCACGCCAACTCCACCTACCTAAACCGATACACCTGTTGGTGTAAATCGATAAGCCCATATATCTCACGCAATTTGAAAACTTAAGTCACCAAATTTTAAAGGTATATTGCTAGTAACACCCATCATAAATGTGGAAAAAAAATTTTGGACCACGCCCACTCCCGCCCACAAAAAACGATAAATGCCTGTATCTCCCGGAATTTAAGAGCTACAGTTACCAAACTTAGAAGGTATATTACTAAGATCGAACTCCAAAATATTTTGGGCCACGCCCACTCCCGCCCACAAAAAACGATAAATGCCTGTATCTCCCGCAATTCAAGAGCTACAGTTACCAAACTTAGAAGGTATATTACTAAGATCGGGCCACGCCCACTCCAGCCCCCAAAAACGATAAACCTATAATGCATTTAAAGCTTGGTTCAGGGTATATGGTAGTCGAGCTCACTCGACTACAGCGTTCTTGCTTGTTGACTATAACTTAGGTTTTTCTTATCCGATCCTAATGAAATTTTGATTGATCAATTGATCAACAATTTGTATAAGCTTGTTATGTATAAATTAGAAGCATCTAATTAAAGCTCAGTAAGCAAAACTTTATAAAATCGAATGGATGCATAGCAACTATATTCCAACTTTTCACAAATAATAAAAATACAACAGCGCTTTGGTCAAAAATAACTCGAAATGTTAAAGCAAATAAAATAAGAATTGAAATGATTTTGTTTTATTATAATGTACATTAATTTCAGTCGATACAATTAAATGAGTGCATCAAATTGCAAATTTTATAGAATTTAGAGGTCAGAGTTTTGAGAAAATTAAAATTAATTAAAATTTCTTTGAAAAGTTTACGTTTTAAGTGGTTAATTATTATTATAATTATTGTTAATTATTGTAAATTTATAGACAAAATTAATATTCTTCTGAGCTTAACAATAAATTTCACGCACAAAAGCAGAAGAGCTGTTTTGCTGCCACAAATGTAAAATTTTAGATGTGCTCGCAAATTATTTATTTAACATATCTCTATAATATATTAGGCATAATTGAGTGTGGCAAAATAATTTGAAAAATATGCAGATATTTGAATTTGTTGCTTTCCAATTGAAAATGCTTTCTTGACAACTGAGATAATTGGATATACTGGCCCGACTCCTAATAAAGGTATCCAGACAAGCGATTTTCTGAATTTTTTTCAAGGTAAAAGCAGCATTTTTCGATTAGTTTTTGGTATGGCAGAAAATTTTGCAATGACTCTGTGAAAAAAAGTAACATTTTTTGTAAAGTTGGTAGAGTTTAAATCAGATTACATTTTCACTTACAAGTTCCACAAGGCCGTTTGCACAACAACAAGCCCGTTATCAGACCCAGTGCAAATGATATTACGTGAGTCATAGCCGAGTTTTCGGGATTATTCGCTATGGACATTATTCACAGTTCCAAAGCAAAAGTTCCAATACCTTTTAAAATTATAAAAAAAAATCAATTTGAAAGTATAATGGCTTTATTAGAATAGTTACTGTTCCATCCGGTTGATATAGATACTTAGATTGCCGCTACACATTCCTTCCAACTAGAAAACCAATACCAAAACCTATACCCATGCCGATAAAAATGTCCCAATCGAAATCCATTTTATGCCAAGAGAGAAAAATTTTTATTCCAAAAAAAATATGTTAAGTATATATTGTAAAATAGTTTAAGTTATGTGGACTACTGCTTACAAGTTCCCAAGCCGACTGCGATCAAAACATTTAATAAAAAAAAAATTTGTTGGGTCGAGAAAAAATATCAAAGATATTTAGAATGTGACTATATTGGGAAAAAGAGTGGTTCCATTGGCTTGGCCAAATAATTATATAAATATAACGATTTAATTAATTTAATTTAACTGGTGGCTCACATCGAGTTAACTCGACTACGATATACCCTTAAATGTATTCTAGTTTAAATGGCAAAATTCCCTTTAAGTCGATTTGCACTCAAATGTTCAGATCTGCAAGAGTATTTCTAACAGAGTATTTTTACTCACAATCCCGAACTGACCCGATATGGCTGGCTACAAACACTTGCTTATACATACATACAGACATGCATACATACAGACGGGGTTCTGCAGAACACACACAAATATAGTGATATATAGCATCGATTATCATGCATTCTCTTTCTTACACATGCGCTCGTCTATTTATATATATAAATGCTTGCGGCTGCTGATAGAAATGAGATCAATATGAGAATATATTTTCGACTATAACTTTGGTGTTTCTTGTCCGATCTTAATGGCAATTGATCAACAATTTGTATTAGCTTATTATGTATAAATTAGAAGCATCTGCCTCTTAAATTGTGGAATTTACTGCTATCGGAAATCGAAATGTATCGATAATTCAGAAACTGAGTTAGTTATCGATAAAATAATGCAAACTAGATCTGCGCCTGGTACACGAGAACTTATATTCCAAATTTGAAGTCGTTAGCTCTTATAGTCTCTCATACAGACGGACAGGGCTATATCGACTCGGCTGTTGATCCTGATCAAGAATATATATACTTTATGGGGTCGGAGATGCTTCCTTCTGCCTGTTACATACATTTGCACAAAACCATTATACCCTTTTAACCCACTTTTAATGGGTTAAGGGTATAAAAAAAAAACCAAAATAAGTACAAATTTATTTAGTTAAAGAAGACTTATATTTAGGTGCACAATAAATTTAGGTATATTTCTGTGTTTATGTTTACTGGCTCATATTTACCTTCATATATATACCTTCATATCTTTATATGCAAGTAATATGTACTATCTATGTATATATACAGTGTCTCACACCTTATTTGGAACAGTGACTAGCAAAAATTTTAAAGTGCTATAAAGTTTAAACAAGGAAACAAATTCAAAATGTTTAAATGCCAATTAGTTTAATGTTATATCACATTTTAAAAGGAAACTTTAGTTTTTGTGCAAATATTAATTAATTAATTAAAATTAGTCAAAAACTGAAAACATATCCAAAAAACGTTTCACAGCTTATTTGAAACAGTCTTAAGAAAAGTGAAATATTTGGCGTATGAAAGCTTAAATAATGATTTTAATACTTAGTATGATATCCTTTAGCCTTAACAACTTCGCTTAACCTATTATTCATGGACGATACCAGCTTCCAACTAGTTTCTGGACTGATCCTGCTCCACTCCTCCAGCAGAGCATTTTGAGATCCTGTTTGCAGGATATGTTGTGGTTCCGGATATTATTTTCCAGCAGAGCCCACAAATTTTCAATAACATTTAAGTCTGGAGACTGGGCCGGTGGAATTATCATGTGGGGGCAGTTCGATCTAAGCCAGGACTGTACTATTCCGGCCTTATGCCTGGGGTCGTTGTCCTGGTAGATCCGGAAAGTACGTCGGATTCCTATTTTTTCGGCACTTTGGAGTAAATTTTCCTTTAGTATATCGAAGTACACATTACTGTCCATTGTTGTTTCAATGAACACAAAATTTCCGCCGCGGGCTGTCGAGATAGATGCCCATACCAGGACACTTCCTCCGCAGTGCTTGACTGTTGCCTTTCAGTTTTTGGGACTCAGATCGGTATTGGAGTGTCGCCACACATAATTCCGTCCGTCCGAACCAAAAATGTTTAATTTGTACTCAAATTCAAATATGATTGTGTTCCAGAACTCCAAATCGTTGTCCAAGTGAATTTTGACGAACGTCATCCAAGACCCTATGTTTTTGCTTTTACAAATTTCATTTTCCATTGTTCTCGGGCATTTAAGTCATGGTGGCGCAGAACTTGGAGCACAGTTCCCATACTGGTCTGTTTCCTTATTTCATCCTGCACCTATTGAGTCAGTTTTTAAGCAGATAGCTTAAAATTTCCCCTTGAAATCTTGATGATCCTCGGCTCGTCCTGCTCGGTGAAAATCGGGTTTGGTGCCATTCCGCCTCTGTCCTCTGTCCGATTTTCGTCGACGAAACTCCGAATGCTGTAGAATACAGTTGAGGTGTTTAGATTGACCATTTAAGCTATTTTTCGAAATGAATATCCAATTTTGAAGTGTTCCAGGATGAGTTTCTGTTGATCAATGGTAGTCCGTTTGGCCATTGTCCTTGTTGGCAGGTTGCAGCCCAAATGCGGGAAAAAACTAAACTGACTTAAAAGGTTGGTCTATTTCTACCGTAAATATCCAACTTTAGGTAAAAAATCCGGGTTTTATGGCACCCAGGTGTCCAGAATGTAACTGTTCCAAATAAGCTGCGATCATAAAATTAGGTACTTTTTTACATAACCCGACCTAGCGGGTGGGGAAATCCCAGTTTATTAGGGTCATATATTAATTTTGGTGGTTAATATATGTACCTGCCATGGGTCTTTGGAATTTTTGAAAAATAATGCATAATGAGTTTATGGCAGGTAATTGAAATTTTTGCTAGACGCTGTTCCAAATGAGGTGTGAGACACTGTATATATATGTGTCACTTGTCTTTATCGTAGGATGCTGTTGACGCTCAAGTGCTGGCCAACTTCGATGCAATAAAGAAAATTGCTAGACGTGCGACTTATGTCAGCTTCATTTTACGAATTTACTTTCTGGCAGTCACACCCTCAAAATTTCAAAATAGTGTACAAAATTGTATTTAGTTTTTTTTTTCCCCATTATTCATTCTTTAAAATTATTTTAGAATGTGCGATAAAAACCCTGCATCGTCAAGCCAAGGCCCGGGTGGCTGTCAAAATCCCTCGTGTAGGCCACCTCCGACACTACGACCGACATGCCGTCCGCAGCCGTCCCTCTTACAGAAGCTCAACTGTACTCCCTGCAATCGACTCTTCTTTTTTATTGTTGGCGCGGGCATTGGTCTCTACTGGAACAAATTGAAGGAGGCCGCGAAGAAGGCAAAAGAAGAGGCCAGTAAGGACCCCAAGCAAAAGGAGAAGGATCGAAAGGAGCAGGAGAAGAAAGATAAGGAAGCTAAAGAGCAGCGAGAAAAAGAACGCAAAGAACAAGAAAAGAAGGATCAGGAAGCCTTGAAGAAGGCGGAAAAGGAGGACAAAAAGAAGACGAAGCCCGAAGGAGGACCTTAAATGCAGTTATTTCCCTTTCTCATGCCGAATAAATAAAGTTAATTAAAACCATCAAATGAGTGCTAAATGCTTGCATTTAATATAATAGTAAATCGAATGCTAATATTTTGTCGATTCGAAATCCTCTTTCAGCCACTATCCTTTCATTCATGAGACATTTGATTCCGGGTCTTGTGTTCAATTGAGACATGTCCTTAAACAAGGATAATTTCGCCTAAACTGAGAAAATTATCCATACCAAAGATTTGTCGGGCTGCTTCATATTTTGTTGTTCGGCTAAGGGGAAACAAGATTATATTAAAAACGATTGATTTTTCGATTTGCTGAAATTTCTACAATTTTCTCTCACTTTTTCATGTTGAGGAGATCTTTAGTTCTTTACTTCTTTTTGTCCTTCCCATTGCCGTCCTTAGAGTCTTTCTCCTTGGGGAACGTTTTGCCGTACCATAGGCCAACCAGTATTCCGGCGAATGTGGCAGACAAGCGCTCGCAGAACATATGCATTATGATCTATTGATTTACTATTAAACAAATGTGTCCAATTTACCCTAATAATTTTGTATAAATTTCCTAGACTTGAATATTTTACTGATACGTTCAGACGAAAAGAGTAAACTTAAAATATCAGAGCACAACTTTTCAGGGTTGAGATATGAAATCCACAAAACACGCGCCTACTTTTTAAATTCAAGAATTACTTTAATTTTATTTAATACGTTGGCAATTCATTAACAACTCAAATATGGTCGCTTACTGGCAAAGGACAAAACCGTTTGCTGAAGCCTTAAATCCCAAATTACATCGTCTTCAAAAAAGAAAAACGGTAAATCATCATCTCATTTAAAAATTATCAAACTGATGACATCAGCCACGTTTCTTTGGGTCACATTATAATTTCATTTGACAATTGTGGCACGTCAAAATGTCACAAGTTGCGACTGTTCATGCCACATATTTGCAAAAGGCCCAATTTCCCCATTGCTTCGAGCAACACATAACTAAGGCTCATTTTGACGTTGCAAAATTTATCCGCAAATAAGAAATAAAGTTTCTGGATACTCTTTAATATAAGTTCATTTGAAGCTTTAAAAGCATAGAGCGTAATTTGAGCTGCATGCAGAAGTTGGTTGAATAACCAATATTTGGCTATATATCTGATAGATTGAAAAATCGTTTACTTTTTTCATTTAAAATCTAGATTTGTATGTGAGCAGTTAAGCTCCCAGCTGTAAGGGTATGTAATTGTCGGCATGCCTCAGACAGATTATCGTTTTTACTTTACATATAATTAAAACACTCATGAGATTAAGTCAACCAACAAGGGTTCTTCGCATTTGTATCCCTCTTATTTAAAGGTAGACAGAACATCTGAGAAAATATTTGCAAATTAGACGTAACATGAATAATAAATTCGGTGATTTTTGAGCATTTAATTTGAAATTCCATTTGTATTAGCAATTTTGAGTTACACGAACTCTATCGATTTCCGATGCTACATTTTTTATTTAGCATCTCAAAGGTAAAATCTGTCGCGAAAGTGGGATTCGAAAACGAGACTTAAAATATGTTTCTGTATTTTTTTATGTGTTTTTCTCTCAATTTTCCAACATTCTTGTGTGCTGCTGTTTCATAAAACCGAGTGGAATTAAAATTAATATTGAGTTTAATTATAATAATCAAAATTTCGGAATTCGTGTAAATATATCAAAAATTTTAGCAGTCATAGGCTCCGTATCAGTTAAATTATATATTTATATATATATATATATATATTTATATATATATATAAGAGTTTATTTTGAACGAAGTCTAGAAAAAATTTTAATTTCTTGCCATTAACTAATTATTAATTTCATTTTTCAAAAACTCCAAAGACCGATGGCAGGTACGTTTAATGTAAGTTTTTGGTTACAGATTAATTTGAACAGTTACATTATGGACACCTGGGTATAAATTTAATTTTTGTCAATTGTCAGTATAAATAGACCAATCCTTCGTAGTCAGCTTAGTTTTTCTGCATTTCGGGTGCAACAAGCCAACAAGGACTACGGGCAAACGGGCTTCCATTGATCAACGGAAAATCATCCTGGAACACTTAAAAATCTGATATTCATATCGCCAAATAGCTAAAATGGTCAATCTAAGCACCTCAACTGTATTCTGCATCATTTGGAGTTTCGACGAAAAATGGACGAGCGGAGGATCATCAGAAAAAGAAGGGGAAATCTTGAGCTATCGGCACAAAAACTGACTCAATAGGTGTTGAAACTGCGCTCCAAGTTCTGCGCAACCATGATTTGAAGTCCCGAGTACCACGGAAAAATCAATTTATAAGTGCAAAAAATAGAGTCTAGGATGACGTTCGCCAAAATCCATTTGCACAAGAATTTTGAGTTCTGGAACACTGTCCACTAACAAAACTAAAAACTAAAGTTTCTTTTTCAAATGTGATATAACATTAAACAAATTGGTATTTAAGCATTTTACGTTTTTTTTTCCTTGAGCCACTGTATATGCGTAGATAGATAGGTACATTTACTTATTTTAAAATATTTGATTATCATTAACTGAGCAGGTGCTGATTTAATAAACAATTGAGCTTTGTAAATGAATATACAAACTATGACCATCTTAAAGTGGCAGATCTAAGAAAGTAGACAATTAAATAAACATAGAAGAAATATGTGAAATTTGTTTTATTTGGAGCCCACAGCTCTGCGAATGCATTAATTATATGAATAATTTATTCCAAATTACATTTCATATTACGTTTGCATAATTTTTATATTTTTAATGGGCGGATAAGCATTGCAACACGTTTAATTTGATCAGATTTCCAGGTATCACGAAATGGACTGTAGAAGGAAAAAAGGAAACCGTTAAGAATTTGAGAGGTATTGCAAAGAGTCAGTTGCTTACTTATGATGACATATTTTATTATACCACCAGCCATGAGAACTTGATAAAGCACAATTGACTGTAGGCCAGCCATCATTATCACGATCATATGTGCTAAATTTCGAATTATTGGAATAATCACCCATCACCGCATTATGGCTTGTTCTTCCACTTAAACTCAGTCGGTAATCATCACTTTCGCCATTAATAGCAAATTTTTGGAATCTCGAATGAGTCGTGTATCCATTATTTTCTTCATAATGTACATAGACTTCATGGGGTTTGGTGCTCGTCAAGCGATGGATATTTTCCAATCCCAAAAAGAAGTTGCCATCAAAGGAACCAAAGCCTTTACGGTATGAGGCCCAATTCCTGTTGAATTCTCCATTGTTAATTCGCTGCTGGATAACTGTCCATCCAGGGCCTGCTATCTCCGAGTCACATAAAGCATTAAAGGAATAATTAGAGATATTGATAATATGAACACCCGTAGCATTTTGATAGGAAGAGCAATCAATTATTAGGGGTTTTCCATTTGATTCCTCAAAGAATCTCATTCTTAATTGATCGATAAGAAGTTTTTGTCTAGAGATTACTTCACTCTTATTCACATTGCAGTTCTCAAATTTCATCAAAGTGAGCTTATTTAAATTATCATTGTTCTTTTTATATACATCTATCTGATTTCTCAGTTCCGTAATAATAGATTCATATAAATTTTTCTGTGCTAAAATTTCCAGCTTTTCCAATTCCTTATGGGCTGATTCATATTCGGCTATTTTAAATTTAAGCTCTTCAATTTCCCTATTCTTTATGGATAGTTCATTATCGTTGTTGTCATCTTCTGTCCTAAGTAGTTGTATATAAGTAAACAGTGGATTCACATCCTCATAGGCATATGATCCGACCTGATCCTCCTCTATCCTTGATGCCTTGCCGGACTGTTAAAAATCGGAAATAAAATTTTTCGCTTATCTAGTATTTTGTATTCTTCATTGCTTACCTCATTAGTTTCAGCTTCGACGGAAGATTCGCCTTTGCTTAGGATCAGACTTATGTATAAAGTACAGAAAATCCAATTTAATTTCATCTTTTTTGCTGTGGTCAACTGGTCGCACTAGAAACAGATGTAGACTGAATGCTCAGAGTCGGACCCCGACATTTTATAGGATTGATCCGAGATACAGACACAGGTCCGAGGCTGTTAGAAACCCATCGAACGATGCTCTTATCAAGTACTAGAGATAACAACCTGCTTCAATGACTTTAGGGAAATTTCTAGCTTCTGCTTAAATTTGATAAGTTCAAAGCAATATACAGTCGCTCAAAGCTCATTTCGAGCAGTGTCTAGCAAACATTTTAATTGCCTGCCATAAACTAATTATTCATTATTTTTCAAAAATTCCAAAGACCGATCGCAGGTACATTTAATGAATTTACGACCCTAATAAACTGGGGGTTTTCCACCTAATAGGTCGGGTTATGTAAAAAAGTACCTATGTTTTTGGTCACAGATTATTTTGAACAGTTACATTATGGACAACTGGGTGCCAAGAAATTAATTTTTTAATTTTTCCAAATAGACCAATCCTTCGTAGTCAACTTAGTTATATCCTGCATCTCGGGTGCACCAAACCAACAAGGACTACCACAACTAAAGTTTCTTTTTCAAATGTGAAATAACATAAAATAAATTGGCATTTAAGCATTTTGCATGTTTTTCCTTGTTTAAACTTTATAGCACTTTAAAATGTTCGCTAGACACTGTTCCAAATAAGCTGGTAGACACTGTATATAAATAAATATGTCGTGATCAAAAATAATGCTAGCTGCTTAATTATTTATTTACTTATTTCAGTTCCGTTTTTACTGTTTGGGAATTTTATAGTACCACTGATAACAAGCAGCGTCAATGACTTTAGGGGACTCGGATTGGATTCGGTATAAATTTCTAGCTTCTGCTTAAATTTGATAACTTCAAAGCAATATACAGTGGCTCAAAGCTCATTTCGAGCAGTGTCTAGCAAACATTTTAATTGCCTGCCATAAACTAATTATTCATTATTTTTCAAAAATTCTATAGACCGATGGCAGGCACATTCAATGAATTTACGACCCTAATAAACTGGGGGTTTCCCACCTAATAGGTCGGGTTATGTAAAAAAGTACCTATATTTTTGGTCACAGATTGTTTTGAACAGTTACATTATGGACAACTGGGTGCTATAAAATTAATTTTTTAATTTTTTCAGTATAAATAAACCAATCCTTCGTAGGCAGCTTAGTTATATCCTGCATCTCGGGTGCACCAAACCAACAAGGACTACGACAACTAAAGTTTCATTTTCAAATGTGATATAACATAAAACAAATTGGCATTTAAGCATTTTGCATTTTTTTCCTTGTTTAAACTTTATAACACTTTAAAATTTTAGCTAGACACTTTTCCAAATAAGCTGGTAGACACTGTATATAAATAAATATGTCATGTTCAAAAATACTGCAAGCTGCTTAATTATTTATTTACTTATTTCAGTTCCGATTTTACTGTTTGGGAATTTTCTAGTACCACTGATAACAAGCAGCGTCAATGACTTTAGGGGACTCGGATTGGATTCGGTATAAATTTCTAGCTTCTGCTTAAATTTGATAACTTCAAAGCAATACACAGTGGCTCAAAGCTCATTTCGAGCAGTGTCTAGCAAACATTTTAATTGCCTGCCATAAACTAATTATTCATTATTTTTCAAAAATTCTATAGACCGATGGCAGGCACATTCAATGAATTTACGACCCTAATAAACTGGGGGTTTCCCACCTAATAGGTCGGGTTATGTAAAAAAGTACCTATATTTTTGGTCACAGATTGTTTTGAACAGTTACATTATGGACAACTGGGTGCTATAAAATTATTTTTTTAATTTTTTCAGTATAAATAAACCAATCCTTCGTAGGCAGCTTAGTTATATCCTGCATCTCGGGTGCACCAAACCAACAAGGACTACTACAACTAAAGTTTCATTTTCAAATGTGATATAACATAAAACAAATTGGCATTTAAGCATTTTGCATTTTTTTCCTTGTTTAAACTTTATAACACTTTAAAATTTTAGCTAGACACTTTTCCAAATAAGCTGGTAGACACTGTATATAAATAAATATGTCATGTTCAAAAATACTGCAAGCTGCTTAATTATTTATTTACTTATTTCAGTTCCGATTTTACTGTTTGGGAATTTTCTAGTACCACTGATAACAAGCAGCGTCAATGACTTTAGGGGACTCGGATTGGATTCGGTATAAATTTCTAGCTTCTGCTTAAATTTGATAACTTCAAAGCAATATACAGTGGCTCAAAGCTCATTTCGAGCAGTGTCTAGCAAACATTTTAATTGCCTGCCATAAACTAATTATTCATTATTTATCAAAAATTCCAACATTTCAGCGAAGACAAAAATTCTCAATAATAAAATTATATTTTTTAAGTCGAATTATATAAAAGGAGCACAGGTTTCACATATAAAATCAGAAAAATGTGCGAATTAATATTGGTTTGGATTTCAATTCAAAATCGGAGAATATTTCGCAACTATTTTCGTTGAAGATGGAGCTTAAAATATTAGTCCAAAGCCACCCCAAAAGAAGGTTGCATTCAATTGATTTCGGGCTGAAATCCGAGTATTTTACTTGTTTTTCAATTTGGGAAATGTAACAAATGGCATTGAAACTGCACATGACACACAGGTTAACCGATTGTGAATTACCCAACGGAGCGATGACTTAAGCTACATACTTATTATATAAGCAAGGGCGGTTGAGTTGAGTTCAGTTGTGTGGCAGCGTTCGACCACGCCTCACGCATCATGCCTCAGTGCCCCGCGGCACAGGTAAAGCAAAACAAATTCAGTGAAAGTTCTTCAAGTTGTGGTTGTTGTTGCTGTTATTGTTATTGTTGTTGTTGTTGTTGTGCATGAACAATGTATTCGTAGCACTCGTAGAGAGAAACACACACACATTTACACTCACCTTGGTATCTGCAGTGCAATCTCGTCCAGGCTGTCGGATGGACTCATGGGCGTGCGCTCGAAGAGGCGCGAGGGCGCCAGGGTCAGGTGGCCAGTGGAATCGGTGACACATTTGAAGACCTTAGCGCCGCGCCGCTGGCGCTGCTGTTGACGCTGCTGCTCGACCCGCTTCTTGCGCTTGTTCTCCTCGGCCCGCTGGAGATTATGCAATCGAAAGAAGAACATTGACATTCTGCGGGGTGTTTTGGGCCAGGGGCGCAGCGGAGTGGGGTGTGGGCGAGGGGGGTAGGGGTCATATTTTTATTGTGCAAGCGAAGCGAGCGAAACGGATTTATTTTTATTTATTTTGATTGTAGCCGCAAGTGGGAATTTTTTAATTTATTGTTTTTGTTTTTTTTTTTAATACAGTTTTTTACGCGCACATTGTTGTTGTTGTTGTTGTTCAAAGTTGTTGTTATTTTTGCATTCCAAATAATTGATAATTGAATAGCATTTTAATTATTTTTGTTGTTGTTGTTTTGGATTTGTTTTCATTTGTTTTTGTGGAAGCAGCATGATTTATGCAACGAAATCGACAATCGTTACTTTCTCTGATGTAAGCTTTGTGCTTGTGTGCAAATACATACATAAGTATGTATGTGTGTGTGTGTGTATATGTAGTGGTGTATGTGTGTGTGTGTGTGTTTGTGTTGCATTTCTGGGAGCTGCTGCCATAGAAAGTCATTATTCTACACATAAATAAAAACACATTACTTACAAGTGCCACATGCAAAAAGCAGAAAGTCAGTCAATCATTAACACAAATCGAACAACTGATAGTGTTTTAGTGGGCAGTGCTCAACTAGCTTATACCCTGTACGTAGTGCTTTAAGCAGCTGTGCTTTACACTAACTAAATCTCTTGTGTTTTTGTTTGTATTGCCATCTAACGAAATTTGAAATTTAAATGTGTAAAAATTAAATTTAATTTAAATTTAAATTAATTTGAAGATGTAATTTCGTAGGGAGTGCAAAAATCTTAGTTGACAAAAGAGCACAATATGTCGAGCTAGATCGCAATTTAAGAGCATTACGTGTTTATACTTAATCTACTTTGTAGATCGGGGTACTATATTGACTTAGTTATTGATGATCGATCTACTCGTCTGATATACCCTTTTGTAGAACTCTTCGTGCAGTGGGTATTGAAATCCAAATCAAAATGACATGTGACCTCGGGGCACACATAGACCATAGCAAAATCGACTTCCGGCAGCATCAATCAAATTTAAGCACTACACGGAGGTAAGGATGGATATAGAGAGAGTCCGAGGCAGAGAAAGAGACATGCACAGAGAAGCTAGATATGGGTAAGCTCCAAGTGCAAGCCGGAAATTGAAATATGAGAGAGATTTGGGTTTCTTTAAAACGATATCTTTGTGGAAAAAAAAACAAATTCAAAACCAAATCGGAAACGAGCGGAAATTCTTGACCAAGGCCCCAAGGCAGTTCCATTTCTATACTCAAATCGCACACACAGTTCACTTATTTGGCCACAAAGCAGCTGGCCGGAAAATAAACTGACAGAAAGCCAAAAAAAAAAATAATAAATATAAATAAATAAATAGAATAATGGAAAATTTGGAGCATTGATTGATCAAGTCGCAATCAGACTTTAGATACATATTAAATGAGAATGATTCCCTTGTCATCAGCAGCAATGGGCTTCCGTTCAATTAGACAACAGTTACTTTGCCTAATGACAACGCTCGCGCCGCACCTAATGAGGCAAGAGCGAGGGGCAGAGTCGAGTCGCTTTGGTGTTTGTGTCAAAAAATAAATTAATCGAAATTTCCATAAATTGACTTAAGACATTTTCGTGGCTACGTCGGCGTCTGCACCAATACCAATCGAAGTGTAATGCGGCTCCAAACCTAATTACCAATCGTGTCCCAGACGGGTACCAAAGCGGACCGACACAGAGTGTGAGAGAGGGAGAGAGAGGGGAACTCAATACAACGAATTAAAGTGGGAGCAGAATAGCTGATGGAACAGCAAATCAGATGCCCTGTAAAAATTAATCGAAATTCATTCTAATTTTTTTAAATTACCAGCATTAAGCGAAAAAATTAGCGTTACAAAATTCTACGTATTTTTTTTTTAAATTCCTATACCTAAAATTGAGCTTCTCATGAGGAAAACTCTACTTTGCATGTGTATCTCGAATAGAGGGTATCTAAAATCGAGCACTTTCCATCGTCATTAGCTCGTTGAGAGCCTCAGACACTCTGCACTGTTTGTTAATTAGGCAAACGCAGTCAGTCTTTAATGGCTTTGTAATTTCCACGAGTTTTCCATTGCGCACATTTTGGGGCCAGAGCTAAACGATTCAAATGCGCTGAAACTGAAGTAAATTAAGGCCTAATAGATATTTGAGTGCCCAGAATTTAAATGATCAGTGCAAATTATTTTTAAATTATTGCTTAAAACTTGACTTCTCGTTAACAAGTCGACTTTGGCTTAGCAAAATATATGTATATCGATTTAATTTATTTTGATTATCGCTCAGTGCAAAGTATTTTTAAATTATTGCTGTACTTTTTTAGCAATTCAAATTTATTGCAGAAAGACTTCTTGTGAGATGAAGAATAAGAATATTTTGAATTTGTGTAATAAAAGTAATAAAATATTATTTGAAATTATATAATATTTTAATGAGTTAAATACTTATCGAAACCAAAACTAGAATTGCATTATTTTCAATAAAACTATACTTTTATTTAACTCATTAAATCGCAACCAATTTAATTGCATGCTTTTGCAACAGCTTCGGCTTAAAATACATACATAACTTAGAAAGTAACTCAGAGAGTGGCCCGAAGTCAGTTAGTAATGTGTTGTGGTGTACATACATACATATATGCACAATACTATTGTTCAATCTCACAATGTTAAGATAACTAAGGAGGCTTCTTATCGCGAAAGACGTGAAAAGACACGTACGCGGCACCCATTGTGTCCGTAATAAAACCATCCGCGATAAGAGTTCTCCGAACTGATAGGATAATGAGTCTAGACGCATTTGCAGCAATAAATATGTAACTAGATAATTTCCTAAGTAGGATAAGAATAATTGTATCTAGCTGTAAGATAATTTAGAAAATTATTCCTCCTGCTTGCCATTTATATATATTTTGCAACTAACGAAATAAACAACTATTAATAAGAAAAAAGAATGAGATCAATTCGTACTGGTAACGTTTTTTGAGACGCGACTGTAACAGCGAGCAGCATGTAATAAACAGCTGATCGATAATGATGCGTTAGCAGGAGACCATTCACGCGCCGACCCAAAAACGCAACTCTAACTTCAGAGCAACTGTGCGTAGTGACGCCCACGCTAATTGGGCGCTTTTTTTCTGCAATTGCACACACACAATTGCATCGGCATCTTAAATCTCGTTTTGTTAAAATTTAATTAAATAAACTAACAAAGAGAATAGTGAAAAGTGCGCGCATACTAATATTGTGTAAATATAAAAACGAAAAATCTGCAAAACATTATATTCAAAAAAGTTTTTGTGTTACAGCCGTTATCGATTATTCTGTTGTTAATCTGTTATTTGTGCAATACAGGAGGAATAATTTTCGAAGCCCCTGACGCCGTATCTATAGAGCGCACGTTGAGCTAAAGCCTCTTCAAAGGCGGATCAGCCCCGAAGTACCGATCAAAGAGGAATGTAGGGTGCAAACTCCAACCTCTTCATCGCATAGAGTGCGCCCACTCATGGAAGAACGGCGGCTGACCAAAACATCATGAACTTGAAAGACTAGTTACCGCACCGTTCCGAAAACTTGTATTAAATTTTATTGAACCATGCACAACCATTGTTTATAGTTGAATATTTAGGTAAACTCTGTTAGAATTAATTTTATACAGAGTTAACTAAATTTGGTATGGTATGTATATGTAATATCTGCTGTTATATTGTCTAATTCGATTTAAAGTTCACACAGCAACGTCATCCGTCTTCAGGCCTGTCGACTTCGATGGACTACATAAACCGCTATTTTGGTGCTGAAAGTACGGCATAACCGCACGTAAAAACTGTAAGTTAAAATAACAAAATCAAACCAATAAGGACCATATAACAGTTGTCCCATACCATACAACAAAAAAAAAATGTAAATACCTGTATAATTTAGTTAACTCAATTAAAATAGCTAGGGCACATGCCATTTCATTTATTACAATTTTGTTCCACTTAATGCCTTTATGTTTGAGATTTTAAATGAAGTACATAGTAAAATGTCTTCGTTGCACACTCATCTCATTGAAATTGAAAGTTAAATTTGTAGTATTAAGTTACACTGCCCAATATGAAATTTGAAGAAAATAGTAATTAGGTAAAACTCTTAAAAAATAATGTAAAACTAAGAGTATAAAATAATGAAGCAAAATCTCAAACCAATATTAGCGAGAACCTCCTTATCATTGTAAAGAAATAGTTATGAATTAAACAAAATCTAAATGGGCTCCTGATATAAATATGGTTTTGCATCATTAATAGGGTAAAGGCATTGAATATCATTACAGGTTGGGCGGGTAAAGAAAGAAGAACATCACCATCTTGGTTCTTCGACCTAAATATATCACTAGTGGATGCCGTCAGCCATTCCGTCTGGTTGTTTTATACCGTTCCTTTAGCACTCTGTCTACTAATTTTTAGTTATGTGGCAGCTTACTAGGTAGCAAAGCAACCACCCCACGTAGGCAGAGTGTGCCTCCAGTTTGCTGCACACTAAAACGTTTTCGTTACAAATGGAAAATCGTTGGATATTTTATTCCCTTTTGGTTGTGGCAATTGTGCAGGTGGCAACACCGCAGATGGTTCCTCGCGACAGACTGTGCACCTTGAAATCTGGGAACGCGCAAATGTGCAAAAAAACCAGAATGGACCTGGGTATGGAAGTCAAACAGGTGCTTAGCGATATTGAGTTGCGAGCCGGGCTTTAACCGCACCAGCTGCATTAATAATTTAATTTAAACTTTTAATACGAGAAAATTATTAAAAATTAAAAACAAAAGTGATCCATTTTAATTCGAGTTGCACACCGAGGAGGATGTGTCGAATAAGTATTCCAGTCGACCTATTCGCTTCCTTCCATTTTACCCACTAAACTAAAATACAATGTATAAAATTAGTAAAGCAGTTAAACAAACCTAAATGCGGCTTATCAAAGGGGCACTGTTTGCCTCTTAGTTCTTCCAGCTTTGAGCCACGTAGCTACGTATTAAATGATTTCACGCCCCCCCCACAAAATCATACAATAAAACAAACAATGCCAACACTTGGCCAACATTTCGACAAGCACAAAACGTACAACGGGCAATAAAAAAAAAAAACAAAAGAATGCCAAACAAAAAATGGGAATAGAAACATCAGCCCCATAATCATTAGGGCACAAAAACATGGCCAAAAGCAAAGAACTGCGATACGCTGGCTTTTGTCTCCGATTGGGTTGAGTGCGTTGAAGCAAACACACACACGCACACACATACGCACAATCAAGTGCTGACCAGGGCACTATTAACAATGGTAAGGGAGGTGACTTTGGGAAGGGGGGTGGGGAGTTTTGCGAATATAAAGCAAAATGCCGAAATAAACACTTGTGCCAGCTCCCACTGTGCTTGCCTCATGCAACAAAAGGGCATATTTTCCAGCTCAACAGAGTGAGCTTGTGTGTGTGTGTGTGTGTGTACAGGACACAGGTCATTTCATTGTCCTCATGATGAGGCCTGCCGTTAAATGTGCCCTTGCTGCCCAACCGCAAAGAAGAAGAAGAAGAAGAAAAAGATGCGTAATAAAAATGTAGACAATTTTTATGACACAGAACAATGAATGAAGATGGCCACTTTATTTCTTCATTAAAAACCCGTATTGATTGGCTCGCACGCTTCAACACCAAACTAATACATGTTCCGCCACTGCCCCTCCCCCTCCCCGCGCATTTTGATGCTCTCACTTAAATTGAGGAGAGACACGGTTGCCTGTGATTCATGCACGTGCCACACTCTTGTGTACATAAGTAAATAAATGTCAATAATAAATTTTAATCATACGCAATGCTGCAACAGCTCGCTTGCCACGCTGCAAAAACATTTTTTGAAACCGAAGAAAATTCAATTGCCCACTGAGGTGTGAAAATCTCTTTATACCCTACACCGCAAGAAAAAAAAAGGGGTTATTTTATATAAATAAAATGTATTATTTTCTGTAAGTTTGCCTGCTTATTTAATTTAAAAGCCAAAATAAATACAGAAAAAATGAAGAAAATAATTAACAATAATTTGTGTAATGAGTATTTACAAGTCGAGCAAACCCTGATTTTTTCATGATTCGATAACAACAGAAAATTGAAAAGTTTATTTTGCACGCTCAGCTGGTTTAGCCCCGTTGTGAGTTGGCCTTTTGAATGGATTCACATTTTAGTCCTTTGTATTGTTTTGCGGCTTTTGATCTGCTTGAATTTCAATATTTCTGAGTCTGACATTTCACGGAGTGTTGAATTGCCGTCTATTTGCAATTGTGCTTGTGCAGGCAACTCTATTAAATTGTGGCAGAAAAGTCGATACCAAATTATAAACTCGCTTTGGAATTATGCAAAATATGTTTCAGCATTTCGGTTTATTGCTTTAAAAAAAAAAAAAACTCTACGTGCCAGTTAATGTTCTAAAATGTGGTTTAGGTCAATATTGGTAAGAAAGTTGTAATCAAATTGTAGACAATTTGAATGTTATTTCGGAAGCCTAACTTTTGGTAAGCGATGGAAGCCATAAATATTTCATATGACAGCCACAACTTTCGAGAATGTCAAATCATCTTTTTAGTTATGAGTTGTGTGAAAAGTGGAAACTGAAAACTTAAAACTTTGGCATGTCAGCAATAAGAAAACTTTCAAGCTAATTAAGACACACACTCACATATTGTGAACGCACTTGAGCCAATTGCTTGGGCAGGCCAACAACTCGACTTGAGCAAATAATAGGAAAGAACTCAAAATATGAATATAAGCTAATATGAATATGTAGAAGCGATTACAATGAATGTACTCAGACGAGTCATGGGGTCTTGGGGATGAGGATCATGGGGATGATGGGATGGATGGTAGCCAGGTCACAGCAACAACAAGAACGACAACAATGGCTGACAGCGTGTGTGTTTCTGTGTGTGTGTTTGTGTGTGTGTGTGTTTGTGTGTGTGTGTGTGTTTGTGTGTGTGTGTGTTTGTGTGTATCAAAAGGATTGGCATTTTAATTTGATTTCGCATTGATAGCATTGAAGAAATGGTGACAGCTTACACTGGTCATGCGGGTTGCAGGTTGCTGGTTGAGGGTTGCGGGTTGCGGGTTGCTGGTTGCGTAACGGGTGCAAGTAAGAATGAAAATTAAAGGAACGCTGCAAACATAAAGAAACTTACATGTGAAAACCAACCAACTAGCTTTTGGTTGCGTGTAATAGTTATAGGACTATCATTATTGTTGATGTTATTATTGTTATTATTGTTGTTGTTGCTGTTGCTGCTGCTATTACTGCTCATGTTGCATGTGGACGTGATACAGATACAGATAGATGGAAGGAGAGATAGTTGCTTAAAATACAATTACACAGTTACACAGCACAACACAACACAGAAAGATTTGGGACATGTAGCAATTATTATATTCAGGCAGCTCCCAAAATTTGTTGCTTTATTTATTGGTTGTTTACCTGACGACGTTTTAGTTTGGTTAAATGCTTTATACAAATTCTTTAATAGTTTAGGTGTTCTTCGTGTTTTTTGTTTTTTAGCTTGAGCACAGTCTGTAGTTACACTTTCAGTTGTTTAAATTGTTTATATTTACACTAATATTTGGCCAATTGAGGCCAAAGGTGAAGCTTACTTTATGACTTAGAGACTAATTAAAGCTTTTACCAAACCGTGTACCATTCTTGTGGTCATATGTACACTTAAATTTAAAGCTAATAAATAGTGTATTTGGATATAATTCGACTAATTTATAGAACAATTGGCTATTTGGCTAATTTGTCTAGTGTTTCATGTTAGTTATGCACGAGTCTCACATTAATGTTGCAACAGCTTTGAAGATTCTATAAAATTGTATTTCTGTTTACTATATATTAAATATATATTTAGGAGTTGGCTCTGTTTTATTGGTCCGCAGTTAAGTTAAGCACACCGATTTCTACATTTATTTACATATAATTACATTTATTTATTTATTTTTTACACAGCACATTTCTGTTATTTATGTTTGGTCAGTTTTGTTAAGGTTTAATTGAAGTGTTGGTTTTTGTTTTTGCTCTTTATAGAATTCATTAATTGCTATTTTGGTCCTGTAAGAAAATCAAAATTAAATTAAATTTCCACGCCAATCCACCAATCGCACCACATCCGACTCAACTGTGCCACACGACTGCATCCGACGACTGAAAACCACTTTGGAAAACTTTGCCAGTCCAATGAAATTATTGCCATCAACTTTTGACCAAGCGGATTGCAACAAAAATAAAAAAAAAAAAATAGAAAATAGAAAAGAATGCCACTCATAACGACACAATACAAAGTGCCAGCCAAGCATTTCCCCCATAAAGATAGAGCCATCCTCGAGCGACGCCTCAAATTGACACCCGCTGCCCCTTTTGAATGCAACAAATGCCCAGCAGCAGCCGCCGTTGCTCGATGGGTGCCCCGCTGGGCGGCTGCCATTTCATCCACTGCCACGCAAAATATTGTTTACAGTTTTGAGTTAGTCGTAAAAATAATTTAATTACGCAATATTGCAACAGCGATGTACAAATTATGGAATTCTGTGTACATTTTTTAAATGGTTGGCTACTTTTTCTATTGTGCCTTAAATCTTAGATATTTATTCTCAAATGTTTTAATGCAAAAAACAATGCACATCCAATTCTCTCTACTTTTCTTTTTGCCTCAAATCATTTTTGTATATTTTCAAAAAGTTAGAAAAAAAATATTGCACATTCAGTTTACATTTATTTTTAACATTCAGCAATAATATCGATTTGAATTTTAGAAATTCGCCATCCTTTAATGGAAGTCAACTTGTTATTCAGTTAGCATATTTCTTAAATCCAAAGATATTATTTTCTCAATTACACTAAATTCTAGCATTAACTTTTTTTGGCAGTCAAGAGAGAAAATTACATTAATGCTTAGTTATTTTGGGAAATATACGAATATTTCAAATGTAATTCGAGCAAAACTTTCTCGATTTCATTACTATTTTCAAAAATTCGAGAAGATTTGTTTTCGTGATTTATTTCATTGCAGATTCCTGTACAAAAAGCGGAATTTTCAACAATTTCATGATTTTAAGAAAGTGACATTACTGGACAATAAAATGTTCAACTTGTCTACCTTTCATGTGTTTTTCATTTGTGTTTTATTTTTAGCTCGCATCCACTTCAAACAACATATTCCACTTACAGGCGAACAGTCGAGCTGTCAGTTAAGGGTCTAAAAATAAGTCCAATTGCATTTATAAAAAAAATTCCATAAGGAATGAGAAGAAGGCAATTGTGTGACAATCACAAAAACAATTTGCTCTAATTAATAATCAATTTTGTGCAGTTTTCACCTGAAATATTAGCTATATTTAGACTCTGCAACAACAGAGAAATCAATACAGAAACCGCAAACAGAATTACTTATGCCACACAAGCCGCATGACACAATAAGAGGTGCAACTTTACCTTAACCAAAAACTGCAAATGGAAAAACTTTGCGTCCACTGAGTGGCAGCATTGAAAATGTGAAAACTTATTATATACAGTTGACATGACAGGACAGCAATAAACTAGAACTAGCCTTTGGTTCTGGTTCTACCTCTGCTTCGGTTTGTGGTGCAGCTGCTGCACGTTGCATGCGACACAATGCGCCAAGCGATTGCTCCGCATCCATTTACGAAATTGAATTTATGATCCTTCGCACGCACCAACCACATCAGCAGCACTTTCCACATGCCACACAGCAAAATAGAAAGAAAAAAGAATTTGCGTTGTTGCAGCTGCAGTTGACCTTTAGATTCATAAAATATATAAAAATAGGAAACAGGACGAAAAAACTGTTGAGAATTTCCTAATATGAGTTTATGATGATATTGCAAGACTCCGCCCTTTGATGCAAGTTAGCTTTGATGCAGCTGTCTGAAATTGTTTGTTGGGGCAGATCATGAAATTGATTTGTTTTACTTTATTTTCGACGAAGCTAAAAAAGTTTCTATTGTGTATCGATTATTTTTTTATTTTTTTCAAATATTAAATTATCAGTTGATCGAATATACGCTATATATGGGTTATCAATTCCAAATACAGTTGCATAACAAACGAAATTCATCGTAAGTGCTGCCCCGTTTAACTGCCACAAGCGTAGAGGGTACATCCCTGGCACTTCAGAGCGTAGACAGTGGCAATAGGAGTGACGTAGCAGGGCTTGCTCAGTGTAAGCAACGGCATCCCGAATCACGTTCTCCAAGGATACCTTGGATTGAAGACAGAGATGCTTTTGACTCCACCAAACAACGAATTGCCAGCTTGGCAATGCCCTGAATGACGCTTGGCGCCTCCCTTTCCCAATCCTGCTCCTCCCTTTCCTCGGCCAGTCATATTGCTGCTCTTCTAAAATTAAGGACTTTTCACGAATTCGTCAGATAAATAAATATAGTAACTACCAACAGGATATGATTTATGTTGCATGGCATCAACAATTATCAACATTGTGGAACCGCCCTCTTCAGTTTGTGGCAGACCTTCAGCTAGGTTATAAAAACAAATGTCAAGCGTGTCACATGTCCGACAACATGCACAGTTTATCAACAGACTGACAGACTGACTGACTGACTGACTGACCGACTGACATTTGGCTTGGGTTTTTGGGCTTTGGATTTGTGCACACAAAAAGTTCAAAGCAATTTTTAAAGAAACAAAAAAACAACGCAGCAGCAAAAAGGATTTGCGGATGTGGTCAGAAAGCCACAAGGGACAAGTCAGCAAACCAGGATGAGCTTAACGGAGAGAGACAGACAAAAATAGAAGGAGAGAGAAAATAATAGAAATAGAGAGGGTGAGGGTGCTGAGATTGCCAAGAAATCACATCAATTTATTTTTCGATTTTGTACAGACAATGATTTGTTGTACATTTTCAAGCTAAGAAAATACTTGCACACCAAAGACGCAAAACAATTTTCAATACACACACACACACACACACACACATGTGCTGTGCAAACAGGAAAATCACTCACACGCCTCGTGTGTAATAAACTGTTAATGAAGCGAGAGACTTTGTGGATAGCAGCTCAATCTGTAAATTTGAAGACTTATGACGCATATTATGCTTAAATTGGCCAATGAAGCATTGCTAATTGGATTAGTTGACGGCAACACATGAAAAAAAAAAAAAAAAAAACATGCCACAACGAGACATTGATCAAAGGCAGAGCAGCTCAAGTTGCACGCCCCAATTTAAACCTGATACGGAAACATGGAAATACTCTGGCATATGAACGATTCAATGTGTTTTCTTCTAGAGCTGCTCGGTGGAAACAAACACAATAAATAAATAAAAAAATAAGTAAATAAAAGCGATAATCTGTTGAAATGAAATGTTCGCAAAGACACAGAACAAATAAATAAAGATGGGAATTAAATTGTATTGAATAGAGTGCGGGCACTTTTGAAATGCCTCCAGCGACATCGGAAAGGTCCTTTCACAATAAACTAAAGGAAAACACAATCAGAAAGGAAATAAAATAAAATGAATTACATGCGAATCGCATTCGAGATTTGTTAAAGGCAAATCTTTTAAATTAGCAGAATTAAATAAATATAAAAAAAACTGAGGAGTAACTAGCAGAAATGGGGGAAAAAAAAACTCCGCCAAACTCGGCTTAGTCCTTCTGCATTTACTTTAATTAGTCGAGCCTTAAAAAAAGAGCTTTAAGAAAACTCTGACACTACATACATTAAATGCCAAGCAATCATTTGATTGAATATATATGTAATCATTTTTTATATAATTCAATTTTAAATATAAATAATTTTAATATTTTAATTTTAATAATTTTAATAAAAAAAAGTCCTACCAATTAACAGCATTAAAGTCAGCTGTGAATCGAATACATAAAATTAGTCGTATTCAATTTTAAATTGCTCTGACTCACAAAAATACACTGCAATTAATTTAAATTCTTGGAGTGAATATCGAGGCAGTTTTAAATAGGAATGTTGGTTAAGTAAGATTGTTGTCGACTTTAAAGCCAACGCAAATGGGCCAGATTTCAACTTTATTTGGATAATTTTTAATTACTGTCACTGGTGCTAAGTCTAAATCAGAGAATGGCTCCTGCCAGATGCATTTACAAATGTCGCAATCCAACTTGGTCCCCATTTTGCTTACTGACATGGGTCTGTTTTGCTTGGGTACTTAAACTTAAGCTTTGCTGTACATTGAAGAATAACCAGATTTTAATTCATATAAAAGCTAGTTGATAATTTGCCGCTTAACTTTTATATAACTTTCATACAAGAACTGAACTGTGATCGATTTTCTCTTTGACTGCTATATGATGCAGTGAACCCATCCTACCGACTACAATATACATTTATACTGTCTGTAGCAAAAATTTTGATATTTGCAAAGTTGAATCAGATTTAAAGCTGAGAAATTAGTTTCCAGAGAGACAGACAAAGAGACGGAAATAGTTATACTGATTAATAATATAAAAATACATTTTATGAAACAGAAATATTATACAATAATATATAAACTTAATAACTTAAACTAAATAATTTATATCACAAAATTTTATTAAATGCCGGCATGGTTTTTAAGTTAGAACTTTCATCGAATGTATATAAATATATATATATATATAAAATATTTAGTTCACCTGGAATTGTCTGCTCGATAAATATGACTACAAAACTATATGGAGTTCATCACAAATATATCGGACCACTCCGATAACCCACCAATGCAACTGGCGATGGTCCAAACCAGACCAAACCTAACCTTACTTAAATATTAATTTCATATGCCATTTGTCAATCAGTATTAAATCACTTCAGAGCTGGCTTAAATTTCAAACTTTGATTATTATTTTATTATTTTGTTGTTAATTTTAGATCGTTACGTAATTTATTTGTTACACGTCAGTTCTGGCGACTAGATCAAAGTTTGTGCAACGAAATACAGCGAATCGATATGGGTGCAATTTTAATTAAAGTTTCCATTAAATTGACATGCTAAAGTGTTGAAGTTGCACGAAGTGAAAACTTTTTCCATTATCGGTCTTCGCAACCAATATTGAATGGCCAAGCTGCAAAATAGCCAACAGTTGACTAACGATGCAAAAGTGCCGCATGGCAGTTCTTTAATTAGACGGAAATGGCAAACATGGCTATAAACATTTTGTGGCTGCTAAATAAAATTTGAAATTTCTAAAGTGATTTTGGGTGCACAATCAATAAACAGCTGTCGCATTTGGCCAACTCTGAGTTAATGCGTTCAATTAAGTGCCAAGTGCCAAAAGCACACACACACACACACCACACACACCACACACACACAACACACACACTCGCAGCTGCTAAGCTGGAAAATGTTTCACTGGCTCATTTTGGGGGCAAGATGCTGTCCGCTCTGCGGGTCCAGTTGCAAAAGGTTGCTGCTGTTGCGGTTGCCGTCGCACTGTTGCACGGAAAGTGATGCTTTAATTACATGAGTCACGCCTGAGCGTCACACAAAGCACTAATGTGACTGCGACTGCGACTGCCAAGCTTTTGTTAGCCTGCCCAGTAATGTGGGGGGCGGGGCAGCAATTAAAGTAAGTGGCGCCACTTTCATTCTGCAACGCATTGCTGCCACTCACCAGTCTTCACTCTCGACCTGTGTCACTCGCTGAAGCTTTGCACTTCGTAACTGACTGATGAACAGTCGCTTTCTTCTGCTGCTCCAGCTTCCTCGCTGCTGACAAAGTGCTCCTCTGGTTTGTGGCCTCTGGCAATGTTCCCATTTTTGCATATTTCTCATAATTTGTTTGCTTCAACTTGAAAATGTCAAGGGGGCAACAGCAACAGCAAAAAAATAAAAGCATCTCAACTCATGATTAATGAGTTTATCTTAAGGCCTCCTGCTGCCAGACTCCACTAGATTAATTTGTTGTCGTAATTTTTTATTGAATTAAGTTAAACGAAACGCACCAAATGCGATTCGCCTGCAGTGGACACTTGGAAACTGCCGCATGTGGCACATTTAAGGCTAGGTAAAACTATAGCAAAACAAGTAACTATAATTTAATAAAGAGTTTCTTCTGCTTGTTTGGTTTATTTGTACAATTTCATAATAAACCTTCCTTGTTCAGTTCAAGTTTAAAGTTTAACAGGTGAGAACGTTATGAAATACTCTGACCCCAAGAAATAACGATATTTGCAGCAGATTTCCAGTTACCAATCCTCAAAGCTTGCCTTTATAATTGAGGTATATTTGGGCTTTAATGAATTTTGAGTGGGTGTGATCAAAAAAATTAAAGGAGGTTCCTCGAAATCTAGCTTCCAAATGTGCTAACTCTTAAATCTTATGCAATTTTTGCAGGAAGTCTGTATAATTGTGGAAGATATGTGACTTTATCGATCTGCGGTTATCGACTTCATCAATTTCCTGACCTCCTCGTGCATGTAGCACCCCAACTTTGACCCTTTGTCCAGCTTATGTTATAAGTTGCAAGTATATATCTCTATGTTGAGGGACAGACAGCATGACGGACATTGCACAAAACCAACTTACTATGGTACCTTCGGCATTAGAGTATAAAAATGGGACACAGCGGGCAATTTAAATATTAAATGCTCTACTGAGAGTAATCAAGAAATATGCAAACGGATGAAAGCATTTGTTTTTATGTGAGAATAGAGTGAACACTGTGTGTCATACTGTGTTCACTATAAAAATGGTAAGAATTGAAATTATTAAGATTTGCAAACTATTATTTAAATTATAACAAACTATATTTAAATGCATTTGTTGCTTAATATTGGTAACGTTCAGATACATAAATATTTTTTAATAAATACAAATAAATATTTATAAATATTGCAAAGCGAGCAATTTAAACATTAAATGCTCTTTAGAGAGTAATAAAGAGAATACAGTGAACACTACACAACTCGCACTCTGTTCACTATACAAATTGTAAGGAATTGTATAATAAAAAATTGCACATTCTTTATAAATAATTATTTTAATTGCATTTAAATTTGCCAACATACAGAAACCGAAATGTTTTTTAACGAGTTGACAATTGTCAATTATGCAGTAGAAAAATAAATATTTTTTAGTATTTAACTTTTTTGGCAACAATTTTGAGGCAAAGTGCATATTTTAAGAAGTATAGCTGAGCAAATCATTGGGTTGCATGTAGCAAGTCAGTTTTGCTTTCCATGTCAAGCAACATCTTTGAAGTAGCGTTCCATGAATTGAGTGCCACCCGTCGAGGGATTATAAATTTGAATACTTAGGAACATACACAAGGATGAGCTGCATATCTGATATCAGAGACGAACACGCCACAATGCAGCAAGTGACACAAGAAGAAAACGTTGCACACTTTTCAGGGCGAGACAAATCGAATCAAAGCTCCCCTCGCTTCATTTGCTTTTGCTCAGTTTTTCTTTAGACCGGAAATTGAAACGCCAGTGGAATTTCAACGAACAGCATGAAAAGGACATGGTGCAAGTATGATAAGAGGGGGACACGATGAACAGGAGGAGGGGGAGCACCGCTTACTTTACATGCAGCTAAGCAAACAAGGAGCAGCAACCAAATGCACGACTGGGATTCGGATGTGACCAGGCAAACCGGACAAACCTGGCGCATAAAAATGCAGTGCGTGCAGACGATGAGGCAAACTAGAAAGTGGCAGATGCTGCTTTTGCTGCTGCTGCTGCTGCTGCTGCTGCTGGTGTTGCAATGCTAACGGTAAAAATCCTATATAGCGGTCAATTGGCTGAGCGCGAATTTGAATAGGAAAATCGTTACTCTGGTTGCTTTGACTTTTAGCTACGTGTCATGTGGCATGTGGCAGCTATCTGCAGCAGTTCAGCTCAGTTTGAAGGTTAATGCAGTTATGCATCATTTCTCATTGATTCATTTTGAGGGCGAACGAAACCCAATAAAATTGGCAGCGACTTTAGTGCGCTAAACGCGTCACAAGATGCGCCAATTAAGTGAATTTGTCTCCTTCCGCAACTGCTGAGTGCATGCCCCAAAGGGAATGTCACAGCTGAAAAGTTGGCGACGCAATTCGTGAGTGTGTGTTTTCAACTACTTACACAAATTAAACACACACACACACACACACACAGACACACACTCACACACACACACTATCCCATGCAAACACTTAAGCGGCAATAGTGGAAGTCCGCCCGGCAGCACTTGAGAGCCCGTCTCTCGTGGCGCCTCGCATCATTCGCTGCATTCAAATGAGTTACACAGTCGAAAATGCTCTTTTCAAATGCAAAATAAAAACAAATTCAAAGAACTATTTTTTAGCATTTACTTCGACAGCAAATTTGCATTATTTTTTATTATTATTTGTTAAATATCAAACTTAACTGCAGACATAGTAGAAATTAAAAATTGTGCCTGAATCGAGTGTCAATTTATTTAAAAAAAGAAAAATTGCAATTTAATTAGTATTATTTATCAACAATCTATATGTTTAAAAATTGTCCATGAAGTTACAAATTAAAAAAAAAATATATAATTAAAAATAAATAAAACGTTTTTCTTTCAAAGTTTATTTTATTTTATTTATCTTAATTGGAGAGGACAAAATTTTATGGAAACATTTGTTAAAATGAAAAACCAAAATTAATTTATGCTAGGTAAATATAACAATTCTGGTTAAGATTCAGAAAAACCCTTTTTTGGTATTTGCTTATAAAATGTACTATCTTTTCTGTTGTACCTTGAGTTCATTGAAAATTGGTAAAAAATGTTTTATTAAGTTATGCAAAAATATGTAACAGGCAGAAGGAAGCTCCTCCGCCTCTATTCTTGATGGGTAAACACGAGATTCGGTTTCCAATTCCGATTTGACACACCATATTTTAATTTTAGATATAAGGTGCATTATCGGATCGTTCCAAAATCTTTACCGCAATTTTCTAATGTTCAGATTTTGAGTTAATTTGAAATCACACTTTTTTAATGTGTAGTTGAACAACTTGCGCTGCTGCGGGTCTGCTTAGAACCATACAATAGGTCAGATAGCAGAGGCAAGGATTTTATGACTGATTTGGGCAGAGGTGAAGGTTATAAACGCAAATTGTGGATTAGGCATGCATTATTTTGTACCACTGAAGAGAGCACTCAACAGGCGCACAACTGCACAGCGCTTATTAAATATTAACATTTTCATGACTGGGGCAAAAAATAAATGCAAACATTTCGTGTGGCACACACATGAGGCACACACTCCACACACTCAATTGCAAGTTGAGTTTTAAATTCCATTGGGTAATAATACAGCACATCAAATTGCGCAATGGAAACTTTTGTTGTAGCATTTTTTCCGCTTGCATTGTGGTTTATTGTTGTGGTTTCCAGAACTTTAAACAAGTTTATTTGCGAATACAAAAGCCCGAGTTGAGCATTTTACAGCAATAAAAAATATGTCAGACAGCAATTTTAATAAAGAATTTAACTTTAAGGTTTTTTGTGTGTTCATATTAAAGTCTGCTTTTAGCAATAATTTTGAAGAAATAAATAATAACTCAATTAAAGCAGTTTTATTTTTTTTTTTTTGTAATTTAAAGTAATTTCTTAAAACAACTCTGCTTCTCTTATAAAGCAAACATATTTTTTTTATTTAAGTCATTGGAATTTATAAAATTTGGGTCAAATTTATAAGCTTAATACTTTTTTAATTTCACTGAATAAAAAACAAATCATAATATTGAAATTATTAAATATATTTAAGCCCTGTTCAAAATTTATTCAATTGCTGCTCAAAGTGTGGAGAAACTTCTCCGCTTAGAATAAAGCATTTTTTTAATGTTTTTATTTTTTATGCGATGACAAATTGAAATCTGAAAAAGTCGAGTGAAATAAAATATGCACAAAAGAAAAAGAGTTTATTAATGAAAATGTGTATAGAGCATTCAAGAGACCACAACAATTTATTCACATGCATAAATTCAATCAAAGTTGGGCGAGGAGACAAAAAACAAAAAATACACAAAATATGGCAGGCAAATTGAATCTCTAGAGTCTGAAATGTCAGCCGCATATCGTTTGTAATAAACTCAATTTATTAGCAACTCGACAGCTTACTCGCTCGCTCCAATTGCTCCTCTCTTGTCCTCTCTTGTCCTCTCTTAGCCTCTTTGTCTTGGCCAAAATGTCCGGGCCCTAATTGTGTCGACAGCAGAAACAGCAGCAGCGGCTGCGGATCAACCGACGACAGCAGCAAATGTGAAATGGAACACAATTAATATTAATTTTCTACTCAGCAGCAACAGCAGCAGCAGCAACATTTAATGGCAAAGTTTTGTTTTCCCTCTTCTTTTTGTTGCACGCCAATTAATTGTCACTTAAAAGCATTCATATGCTCTTGTCTCGGCCATCATTTGTATTTTAATATTTAATTGTCATCACTTTTATTCCTAAGCCCTAAGACAGCTGTGCTAGAGTAGGTAGCTGACAGATTAGAGCTTATATAGGGCTATATATTCTTGATCAGCATCAACAGTTGGGTTGTTCTCCGCCGATGAAATTTGGAAATGTGGTACTAATGTATCAAATAGCTGCCTAAGGTATAATCGGTCGAAAAATAGGCGTAGATTCACCTACTGTAATATCTACACAAATGAGAATTATTCATATATATATTTTTAATCAAGTAAAAATTGGTTAAAGCTATAGAATGGTTTTGTGTGGACGTACGAAACAAGCATACATATATACAGTGTCTCACAGTTCATTTTGAACGGTGTCGAGAAAAAAAATCGAACTATGTCCCACATCTAGCTTTTCTATGCATGTCTCTTTCTCTTTCTCTGAATCGGAATCGGACTCGGGATCGGACTCTCTCTATATCCATCCTTACATCCGTGTAGTGCTTAAATTTGATTGATGCTGCCGGAAGTCGATTTTGCTATGCTCTATGTGTGGCCCGATGTCACATGTCATTTTGATTTGGATTTCAATACCCACTGCACGAAGAGTTCTACAAAAGGGTATATCAGACGAGTACATCGATCATTAATAAATAAGTCAATATAGTACCCCGATCTACAAAGTAGATTAAGTATAAACACGTCAAGCTCTTAAATTGCGATCTAGCTCGACATATTGTGCTCTTTTGTCAACTAAGATTTTTGCACTCCCTACGAAATTACATCTTCAAATTAATTTAAATTTAAATTAAATTTAATTTTTACACATTTTAATTTCAAATTTCGTTAGATGGCAATACAAACAAAAACACAAGAGATTTAGTTAGTGTAAATCACAGCTGCTTAAAGCACTACGTACAGGGTATATGCTAGTCGAGCACTGCCCACTAAAACACTATCAGTTGTTCGATTTGTGTTAATGATTGACTGACTTTCTGCTTTTTGCATGTGGCACTTGTAAGTAATGTGTTTTTATTTATGTTTAGAATAATGACTTTCTATGGCAGCAGCTCCCAGAAATGCAACACAAACACACACACACACACATACACCACTACATGTACACACACACACACATACATACTTATGTATGTATTTGCACACAAGCACAAAGCTTACATCAGAGAAAGTAACGATTGTCGATTTCGTTGCATAAATCATGCTGCTTCCACAAAAACAAATGAAAACAAATCCAAAACAACAAAAATAACTAAAATGCTATTCAATTATCAATTATTTGGAATGCAAAAATAACAACAACTTTGAACAACAACAACAACAATGTGCGCGTAAAAAACTGTATTAAAAAAAAAACAAAAACAATAAATTAAAAAATTCCCACTTGCGGCTACAATCAAAATAAATAAAAATAAATCCGTTTCGCTCGCTTCGCTTGCACAATAAAAATATGACCCCTACCCCCCTCGCCCACACCCCACTCCGCTGCGCCCCTGGCCCAAAACACCCCGCAGAATGTCAATGTTCTTCTTTCGATTGCATAATCTCCAGCGGGCCGAGGAGAACAAGCGCAAGAAGCGGGTCGAGCAGCAGCGTCAACAGCAGCGCCAGCGGCGCGGCGCTAAGGTCTTCAAATGTGTCACCGATTCCACTGGCCACCTGACCCTGGCGCCCTCGCGCCTCTTCGAGCGCACGCCCATGAGTCCATCCGACAGCCTGGACGAGATTGCACTGCAGATACCAAGGTGAGTGTAAATGTGTGTGTGCACAACAACAACAACAATAACAACAACAACAACAACCACAACTTGAAGAACTTTCACTGAATTTGTTTTGCTTTACCTGTGCCGCGGGGCACTGAGGCATGATGCGTGAGGCGTCGTCGAACACTGCCACACAACTGAACTCAACTCAACTGCCCTTGCTTATATAATAAGTATGTAGCTTAAGTCATCGCTCCGTTGGGTAATTCACAATCGGTTAACCTGTGTGTCATGTGCAGTTTCAATGCCATTTGTTACATTTCCCAAATTGAAAAACAAGTAAAATACTCAGATTACAGCCCGAAATCAATTGAATGCAACCTTCTTTTGGGGTGGCTTTGGACTAATATTTTAAGCTCCATCTTCAACGAAAATAGTTGCGAAATATTCTCCGATTTTGAATTGGAATCCAAACCAATATTAATTCGCACATTTTTCTGATTTTATATGTGAAACCTGTGCTCCTTTTATATAATTCGACTTAAAAAATATAATTTTATTATTGAGAATTTTTGTCTTCGCTGAAATGTTGGAATTTTTGATAAATAATGAATAATTAGTTTATGGCAGGCAATTAAAATGTTTGCTAGACGCTGCTCGAAATGAGCTTTGAGCCACTGTATGTAGCAGACTTTAGAAACTTATACCGAATCCAAGCCGAGTCCCCTAAAGTCATTGACGCTGCTTGTTATCAGTGGTACTAGAAAATTCCCAAACAGTAAAATCGGAACTGAAATAAGTAAATAAATAATTAAGCAGCTTGCAGTATTTTTGAACATGACATATTTATTTATATACAGTGTCTACCAGCTTATTTGGAAAAGTGTCTAGCTAAAATTTTAAAGTGTTATAAAGTTTAAACAAGGAAAAAAATGCAAAATGCTTAAATGCCAATTTGTTTTATGTTATATCACATTTGAAAAAGAAACTTTAGTTGTAGTAGTCCTTGTTGGTTTGGTGCACCCGAGATGCAGGATATAACTAAGCTGCCTACGAAGGATTGGTTTATTTATACTGAAAAAATTAAAAAATTAATTTTATAGCACCCAGTTGTCCATAATGTAACTGTTCAAAACAATGTGTGACCAAAAATATAGGTACTTTTTTACATAACCCGACCTATTAGGTGGGAAACCCCCAGTTTATTAGGGTCGTAAATTCATTGAATGTGCCTGCCATCGGTCTATAGAATTTTTGAAAAATAATGAATAATTAGTTTATGGCAGGCAATTAAAATGTTTGCTAGACACTGCTCGAAATGAGCTTTGAGCCACTGTATATTGCTTTGAAGTTATCAAATTTAAGCAGAAGCTAGAAATTTATACCGAATCCAATCCGAGTCCCCTAAAGTCATTGACGCTGCTTGTTATCAGTGGTACTAGAAAATTCCCAAACAGTAAAATCGGAACTGAAATAAGTAAATAAATAATTAAGCAGCTAGCATTATTTTTGATCACGACATATTTATTTATATACAGTGTCTACCATCTTATTTGGAACAGTGTCTAGCGAAAATTTTAAAGTGCTATAAAGTTTAAACAAGGAAAAACATGCAAAATGCTTAAATGCCAATTTATTTTATGTTATATCACATTTGAAAAAGAAACTTTAGTTGTGGTAGTCCTTGTTGGTTTGGTGCACCCGAGATGTAGGATATAACTAAGTTGACTACGAAGGATTGGTCTATTTGGAAAAATTAAAAAATTAATTTCTTGGCACCTGTCCATAATGTAACTGTTCAAAATAATCTGTGACCAAAAACATAGGTACTTTTTTACATAACCCGACCTATTAGGTGGAAAACCCCCAGTTTATTAGGGTCGTAAATTCATTAAATGTACCTGCCATCGGTCTATAGAATTTTTGAAAAATAATGAATAATTAGTTTATGGCAGGCAATTAAAATGTTTGCTAGACACTGCTCGAAATGAGCTTTGAGCGACTGTATATTGCTTTGAAGTTATCAAATTTAAGCAGAAGCTAGAAATTTCCCTAAAGTCATTGAAGCAGGTTGTTATCTCTAGTACTTGAGAAGAGCATCGTTCGATGTGTTTCTAACAGCCTCGGACCTGTGTCTGTATCTCGGATCAAACCTATAAAATGTCGGGGTCCAACTCTGAGCATTCAGTCTACATCTGTCTCTAGTGCGACCAGTTGACCACAGCAAAAAGATGAAATTAAATTGGATTTTCTGTACTTTATACATAAGTCTGATCCTAAGCAAAGGCGAATCTTCCGTCGAAGCTGAAACTAATGAGGTAAGCAATGAAGAATACAAAATACTAGATAAGCGAAAAATTTTATTTCCGATTTTTAACAGTCCGGCAAGGCATCAAGGATAGAGGAGGATCAGGTCGGATCATATGCCTATGAGGATGTGAATCCACTGTTTACTTATATACAACTACTTAGGACAGAAGATGACAACAACGATAATGAACTATCCATAAAGAATAGGGAAATTGAAGAGCTTAAATTTAAAATAGCCGAATATGAATCAGCCCATAAGGAATTGGAAAAGCTGGAAATTTTAGCACAGAAAAATTTATATGAATCTATTATTACGGAACTGAGAAATCAGATAGATGTATATAAAAAGAACAATGATAATTTAAATAAGCTCACTTTGATGAAATTTGAGAACTGCAATGTGAATAAGAGTGAAGTAATCTCCAGACAAAAACTTCTTATCGATCAATTAAGAATGAGATTCTTTGAGGAATCAAATGGGAAACCCCTAATAATTGATTGCTCTTCCTATGAAGATGCTACGGGTGTTCATATTATCAATATCTCAAATTATTCCTTTAATGCTTTATGTGACTCGGAGATAGCAGGCCCTGGATGGACAGTTATCCAGCAGCGAATTAACAATGGAGAATTCAACAGGAATTGGGCCTCATACCGTAAAGGCTTTGGTTCCTTTGATGGCAACTTCTTTTTGGGATTGGAAAATATCCATCGCTTGACGAGCACCAAACCCCATGAAGTCTATATACATTATGAAGAAAATAATGGATACACGACTCATTCGAGATTCCAAAAATTTGCTATTAATGGCGAAAGTGATGATTACCGACTGAGTTTAAGTGGAAGAACAAGCCATGATTGGGTGATGGGTGATTATTCCAATAATTCGAAATTTAGCACATTTGATCGTGATAATGATGGCTGGCCTACAGTCAATTGTGCTTCAACATTTTCTCATGGCTGGTGGTATAATAAAATATGTCATGACAAGTAAGTAACTGACTCTTTGCAACACCTCTCAAATTCTTAACGGTTTCCTTTTTTTCTTCTACAGTCCATTTTATGATAAGAGGACCCCTGATAGAAGGAAACGTGTTGCAATGCTTATCCGCCCATTAAAAATATAAAAATTATGCAAATGTAATATGAAATGTAATTTGGAATTTGGTATAAATTAATCATATAATTAATGCATTCGCTGAGCTGTGGGCTCCAAATAAAACAAATTTCACATATTTCTTCTGTGTTTATTTAATTGTCTACTTTTTCAGATCTTCCACTTTAAGATGGTCATAGTTTGTATATTCATTTACAAAGCTCAATTGTTTATAAAATCAGCACCTGCTCAGTTTAAGACAATTATATATTTTTAAATAAATAAATGTACCTATCTATCTACGCATATACAGTGGCTCAAGGAAAAAAAAACGTAAAATGCTTAAATACCAATTTGTTTAATGTTATATCACATTTGAAAAAGAAACTTTAGTTTTTAGTTTTTTAGTTGACAGGGTTCCAGAACTCCAAATACTTGTGCAAATGGATTTTGGCGAACGTCATCCTAGACTCTCTATTTTTGATGATGATTTTCCGTTTCTATGATTTTTCCATGGTACTCGGGACTTCAAATCATGGTTGCGCAGAACTTGGAGCGCAGTTTCAACACCTATTGAGTCAGTTTTTGTGCCGATAGCTCAAGATTTCCCCTTCTTTTTCTGATGATCCTCCGCTCGTCCATTTTTCGTCGACGAAACTCCAAATGATGCGGAATACAGTTGAGGTGTTTAGATTGACCATTTTAGCTATTTGGCGATATGAATATCAGATTTTCAAGTGTTCCAGGATGATTTGATCAATGGAAGTCCGTTTTCCCGTAGTCCTTGTTGGCTTGTTGCACCCAAAATGCAGGAAACAACTTAACTGACCTCGAAGGATTGGTCTATTTATACTGAAAAAATTCAACTTAAAAAGGGGTACTTTTTTTGCATAACCCTACCTAGCAGGTGGGAAAACCACAGTTTATTAGTATAATATATTCATTTTTGTGATTAATATATGTATCTGGCATGGGTCTTTGGAATTTTTGAAAAATATTGAATAATGAGTTTATGGCAGGCAGTTGAAATTTTTGCTAGGCACTGGTCGAAATGAGCTTTAAGACACTATATCACTAGCTATATCCTAATGTCTATCTGTTTGTATAAAAACACAGATTTTAGAGACTGTAAGAATAATATAAAAGCGAAAGCCTATTTCACTGATTTCTGTTTTACTTTGCAGCCTTAGTTTTTCTTTTCTGCTTACTTTAAAGTTAGTTGTATCAGTAAACCTAGAATAATAAACTCAACAACTGAATGCAGGATGTCTCGTAGTCGACCCCACTCGAGATTAACATTCATACTTCTTTGTTTTCATATATTATATTATCGGCTGTCAATCGAAATTACATAAATTGGCTGCAACAAACAGAAGTGGACAGAGAATACAGCAAATGACTTAGTGCTTTAGATCATTAATGATTGAGCTATAAATTAATTATACTCCTGGTCTGCATTCAATTTAATGATAATATGATAGCATAAGTAATACGAGACAGTAAATCGAATGGACAGTGTTTCGTAAGCCAATTTCGCAGAAAAATGCTACAAATGATTCAACCAATGTTCTAAATAACATCTGTTCACATTTCCTATTTCTCAAAGTTTGTTGCTAAAGTTGATGAAACTTTGAAATTACATTTAATACGCCAAATTCGTCTGTTTGCTTTGTAAACTTAATAAATAAGTGCTTCTAAACTTTTTTTTTCTTTCAGACAATTGGACTCGAGACAAGAAAACGTTTTCCTTTTGAAGTTAGCTATTGAATGAAGAAGTGAGCAATTCTTCACAAATCTGCAAGTGTATTTTATAATTGTCCTGAAATCTCCTTGTGTCAATGTCATTTTCCGAGGCTTTCAACAAAGTCATTAGATAATTCCTGCTTTGACATCAGCAACAAGTTACTTAATACATTTCGCATACGTATTTAATCCCTGCTAAATTTATCCTTTTAGCTGCTGTCAAACACACTCACACACTCACACACTCACACACACACACACACACAGGCACATGTAGCCATAGATACATTATAATGCCGATTAATCGTTTTAATTACTGAATTACACAGCGTTCATTTTGACGGGCCCATTTGTAAGCCGCTTAAATTATTAACGTGAACATACATTATTAGAAATTCAACCAGCTGCAAATGTTGCCAAAATCGCGGCTTAAATAAGCTGAGCAACGTGTTGACACTGGAGCTAGCGGCAAGCAAGTGTAGAGGTGGGGGAGGTGGTGCAAAGTGCGAGGCACTCGTGTCAAGAGTTTGGAATATGGCAGTCAAGAATATGACACAATTAATTTTGGAGAAATTTATGCAAGAATGATTACCAACTCAACGCGGGAGACAAGCGGTAGCGAGTACATACTCGTCGAAATAATTAAATTTATGCAATAAAAAAATTATAAGCCTAAATTATGCATGCAAGCGTGTTGCCTCAGCTCATCTTCAAGATACAAAAGTATCTGCATAATGTAGCACAGCGAAGGGGCAAGAAGCAGACCTGCAAATTTGTGCTTAGCAGCAAATTCGCTGTTTCTCCTCATTGCATAGGCAAAAATGTTATGTTTTGCATTTTGTGTGAGTCAACAAACACACCCGACACACACACCCACACACACACACACCCGACACACCCAACACACACACACAAGAGTGTAGTACAAAATAAACTTTGCTTAAAGTTTTTGGGTTCAGTACAAAATCTGTTGTACTCTTGTAGAATAAGATGGATTGTCGCAGATACTTTGTATCCAGGCTGTTCATTTCCCACAAACTAGTTTGACAAGTTTGACAGAGTCTGATTTTGATCAATTCAGTCTTAAGGACAATTAAATAGTCAAAAAGGGCACTGTTAAATTAAATTATAGGGAATGAAATGTATTTTATTTTTCTTATATAAATAATACTTTGTTGCACAATTTGGAAAACGGATAGCTTACCCTATTATTTCGAAATTATATTTCCAAAAAAAATCAAGCTCCTTTTCTTCAATTTTGAAATCGAATTTTTACAGAGTATTTTTCTCTGTGTACGCACAATGCTTACTTTAAATTCTATTCTAACTTATATTATTTTTAAAGATTATTATTTTCACATTAGATTTGACATAATTAATTTTGAAAACGTAGAATTTGTTAACAAAGCCATTAAAATAAATAACAGTAGAATATATCTTTGTTATATTCTGAATTTGAGAAAGTATTTTATTCAAAAATAATGTCACTTGGCTTTCCACCCTTCTTATTTTATGCATTAATAATAGAAAAACTTCATGGAAAATGTAAGATTACAAAATTATTTCCAAAAACTTTAGTATTTACAAATTTCAGCATTTTTGCTAAGTGCCCCATTTGTATAATAGCCGGCTATAATCCAAATTGAACGACACGTGTATGGACAGATGTCTTTTATATATATATTATATATATTCTAGCAAACGTTGGCTGAGCAATTGTCAATGGCCGAGAAAGGAAAGCAAACGCAGACAGCTTGCAATATTTGCCGCTACAACAACAGGCATGAGTTGGGCATTTTATTGTAGGGCTTAGAGCAACAGGCTAACACACACACACACACACACACTCACACACATATATAAACACTTATTTTATTAGCACAGCTGCAGGACAACCAAAATGAATTACCTAGCATGGTTGGGCAAGGCAAATGTGTTTTGCTTGTGTGTCGTCATCGAATTCACTCCCCACAAAGCCAACAACTTTCAATATGGTAGCAACATTATAAGGTGGAGGTGGGGAGTGGATCTGCTCTGCTATGGGCGACAATGGTAATAGCTGCTGTTGCTGCTGCTGCTGCTGCTGCTGCTGTTTTCTTTATCAATTCTGTCAAGCTTCGCTGTTTGCACAGCAAATGCCAGACACCAACAACGGCTACAATTCTAGCCATTTATTCATTGTCCGTTTGCAAGTTGATTGTTTGCTTACTTTTATCATCGATTTCGTCGTGTGCTGTTGCTTTTGCTGTTCCGGCAACGGAAATAATCGACAAAAGTTTTTAATCAACATAACATACACACATAAACACACACACACACACCCGCAAACACACACAAATGCTATTTATCGTTTACCTTACTTTATAAGCATTACAATCATTAAAACGGCCAATAGCAAGGCAGCAGCAACAAAAAACATTGGGGCTGATGGAAACACGTCAGCAATTTACCGGTTGGCCGCGGGGATTATGAGGGACGTCTGATGCAAATTGGCAAAATTAATTATTAAATTACACGAAAAAGGCATTTGTGGTTTTTCTTACACCAACTTCGATTTGTGGCCACAGTGTTTATTTAATATGCACGCGCCTCTGTGTGTGTTTGTGTGTGTGTGCAGGTGTGCGGTTGACTATTTGTTTCATTTTATAAACACAATACTATAATTAGACTAGGCACATGTGAGCTGAACGTGATCAATTGTCTGTGCGTAGGAAACAATCGTTATTTACAACTTCCGTTAGCAACGTTTATTATTTGTTGCATATATAATCCTATTTATCCTGATTTATTAATTATGCAGTCCTATTGTAATATAGGCAACAGGCGAACAGCGACGCAAAAATGAGACTGTTACATAACATCTGTAAACTAACATGTACTTAACATTGATATCGATGTCGATCGATCTCTAGGCTCGTATTGTGTCACGATGTGCTCTGCTAACCAATACTATCGCAATTTGTCAAGGGCTCATTGAGATGGATTTGATGAAACTAAATTTGAGAACACTGCGTATGAGTAACTTAGCAATTGTAATGTAAATCTAATATTGATCTAATTGAGGTGTTGCAACTTCTAGATAACTTTGCTTTCAACGATCTTGTTTTTTGCTGTATTCTGCTTCGACTGACATAATAAAATTTAGCGTACAGCAGTTTTGACTAGACCTGATTTACACAAAGCAAGAAAAAGAACTTCCCAACTATTCAATTATTCAAGAGTGCTGAAATGGAATTCAGCTTAAAAGTAGGCAGCGGAAATAAAGAAATTGCTGAGGTGCAAATGGAAAAATCGAATAAACTTTCTGCTCGCTTTTTAATTGTTGATGAGAGCAGGGACCAGCCCTTGAGTGTCAATTAAATGCAGTGACTTCAATGACAACCCGAATACGTCGACTCGCATAAATTATGCAGGCGATGCTGATGCCGTATATCGATTGCCATTTTTAATCGAAATATGTAAATCATACTTGATCAGGTGGCGAGGACAAGCCTCATGCCCAAAAAGCAGCAAAAAACCGGTTAAAAATATAATTAAATCAATGTGTTGTTGTGGAACGTGGCAGGCGTTTTCAACGCAAAGAACTTTAATGCTCCACGCAATTTACATGCAAATCCATTTACAAATAGCCACAGAGAGAGAGAAAGAGATAGAGAGGGGGAGAGAGCAGTGAGGGAGAGCGAAAGTAGAGCCTGAAATATTGATGGATTGGATTTACTTAAGGCATTCCACAAATCAATCACAATTTACAGCATTCGCAGCACGAGGCAAGTGCAAATTTCAACTAGTTAAATATTAAAGACACAAGCCAACGGCTATTTATCGAGCCTTCGAGTGCAGAAGTCTGTCTATCTGTCTGTCTGTCTATCTGTCTATCCGTCTGTCTGTTCAGCAGATTGTTGTTTGTATTTGCCATATGCAATGTGTCACACGTTATAGGCAGTGGCACGAACAGACAGCCAGTCGGAATTGTAGTTGCAACTGAGAGTTGCCTGCGTTTGTTGTCTGTCTCTCTGTCTATCTGTCTGTCCGTCTTTCCGCCTGTCTGTCAAACTACTTCTCACAGCGTTTGTCATGCACTTAGCCAAGTTTACCAGCTGGCACATTGTTTCAACCCCAGCCATGAGCCTCGGCGAGCTGCCAAGCTCTAAAATATTTATGATTTTATATTGCAGCCTGACTCACACGCACATTAAGTTATTTTAAAAGCAATTGAATTTCTACTTTCTACACTTTCGTGGAATATGTGCTTTTATCACTCAATATGTGTACTCTTAAGCCCATATCGATGTTAAGTGAAGATATATCGATATCAAAAATATCTACACGACGATTCATGACTAAGCCGACTTTCGAAATGCAAAATTAGAAAATAAATTAGAGCAAACATCGAATTTATATATCAATTTTTAAAATAATATGAATAAAATAAAGTAATTTTATTTATTATAAAATTGAGATTATTATTTGGATACAGCATTTAACAAACAGAAAAAAGCATTTACTTAGCATACTGTTCAGATTCAAGTGCTATAAAACTATCGACAGACCAGCTGGAGCAGATTTATAACTTAGCTTTATGCTTTATAAATTTTATCTTATTTAATTGCCAAATGAGCAATTTCATGAATATTTCTAGAAGAGTCTTAAATCTTCGGCGAACGAAGGAAACTATGCACTTTCCTTTTTTTCATTTTCTTTCTTTGGTTGTTTTTTCGATAAGTGACTTTGCCGAGCTGAGTGCATAAGGGCGCTGTCGCAACTTGTTAACTTGGCTGGTAACTTGATAAATGATGCCAGCCAAAAATTAAAAATAAAAATATGTAAAACTTTCGTTTACTGTGTTTTTCTACAGTGAATAGTTTTCGTGTAGCTGGCAACGCAATGAATTTGTGTCAGAAATGTGCCATAATTTCCTTTAAGAAGACCTTAAGTGTCTGCTGTAATTGTGGCACGTAAAACAGCTTTAATTTTTTCTTCTACTATTGCGCTGCACAAATCGCAATTGCAGTTACTTTTTTTTATGGCAGTTGCAATTGCCTTTTACGCTGTTAAGTCTTAATATTCAACTTGGCTTACAAGCACACATTTTTCTGCTCTTACTACAACGACTTCAACAAATATTTGCAGCATTGCACTGAACTCAAAGTGAACTTTTCACTGCATTCCACACACACAGACACACACATACATATATGTTATATATATATATACATACACACACACACACACACACACGTCAGTACTCATAGAGTCAGTTGCCTGTGGCGCTTTTCACACCCAGTTGCAAATAGAAACAGCAGCATCAACTATTGAGTTGACTGCAACACAATTCTATATTTAAATGTCTTGGCACAGTTTGCCAACAACCCGCATTTTGCCACACACTTTTCAGTTGTGGCAAGCTGTGCAGCTTTAATGCGGCAAGTGTCCTTGCCCCATCTAACCAAATAACTTTATTAGTTTCTGTGGTGTACGGAAAAATTTACCATACAATTTATATCCATGTTTAATGTACATTTTATTGGTCAGCTGCAGGCAGTGTTTTTGTGGCCAATGTTTATTCATTTGATTATTTTGTTCCACTTAATTGCGCTTTTGTGCTCAAAGGAAGCGCATAAATACTAAATATATGCAAACAATCCAATTAATTGAATTTAATTAAATGTAAACGAATAATTCTATTTGCACACATTCCACATTCATTTTGTAAATGTGCTTCACATTTTGCATTGCCAATTTGACAGTTTTCAATTAACTAGATTTTATTTAATAATTTTTCAAATATCACGCAATACTCAATTTCAGTAAAGTGGTCTGAGGACCGCTCCAGGCAATGTCATCGAATGTCAGTACTCAAAATGTGTGTAAAAATTTTACTTTTCACTTCATAAGTATTAATGAATTACACTCAATTTCCTACTGAATCCAACCAAATAGTTATGGTTAAAAATACTCCCCATTCCCTCCAGGGATGAAGGGCTGAATGGACAACCGGTACAAAGCAGGTGACTCAAAGTTAGATTGTAATCTCGGAGGTGTAACGTATTCTGAGCATCGGGATTTGAGTTGATTTCAAGTCACATGTTTTCTGCAGAGTTTTCAATGCGGAAAAATCGGGCAAATGGTCTGCACATCGTCCTTCAACAATTCACACAACTATAAGCAGCTGTTGGAAATCTCCTCATAAGATGGCAAACACTTTGACATCCACATTAATTCTAGGGGTATCCCCAATCTTCAGGCATGTCAGAGGTCTCTGGTATTCGCCTAATCTAACAAAACAAAAATGCAAATTGATTAATTCGGAAGAATGAATTTTGTCATTTAATATTTTTTTCGGCATTTAAATGATTTATTAAATACAATTCACAGCCAATGCACTTATTTTCAATTTCAGTTAATTAAATCGAGCGTGTTATTTATGTTTGCATCTTCATAATTAAAAATCAAATATTTGAACAATATTTCGTTTATTGTATGCTGATACCGAAGGTGTCGGAAGATTTATTGGATATGTGCAATGTCCGTCAGGCGAGTGACAGACAGCCCACTGGAGGGGTAATAAATCAATATAATCGATAAATACAAGTCGATAAAACTGAAAACATTTCGTAAGTTTGGTGAGTCACCAGGAGGTTATAAGGTAAATACATATGGTCTCGCCCATTCCCGCCCTAAATTCCATATAGGATGTAAGTCAAGGCGAAAATATATATTAAAAAGTTTAAATATATATGATTTAATATTTATGAACTTTGTTGGAGCGAAGATAAGAAAAGTAATACTGAGTCCCACCAGCGTTGTGTACTCAATCAGCGTTTATTCAAGACTGCAACTTTACAGTATGAGTAGCAATTAATGAGAGACTTAACATAAGTATCGATGCACGATTGCATTGAATGTAAAATAACATATTTTTCAACACACTTAATACGTAACACATCCTAGTTCCACAGTAAGTGTAATACAGTTAGAGGATATACCGCAGTCAGCTACACCCGACTGCAAAGTGGTCACTTGTTTTTAAATTGATTGATGGAGCGTTAAACCGGTTACATAAATAAACAAATATTTGACCAAATAATATATATTTGCTTAATTTGCCCGCACATTGGAAATATGTGCAATTGTGTGCTGATCATTTATAAGCTTTTAGACCAATAAAATAACCTTTCCAATTCATGTTGGCTGGCAATAAAAACTGTATTCAACTTGCACGCCTGCAATTTAAATGCGCAATTCGACACACAAATACGAGTTGTTGATTTAATTACAACACACACACACACATGCATATATATATGGGTAGGTTTTATTACTTTATTTATTATTATTAGAAATTAACGGTTTTCAACATTAAGGTACGCTTCCTTCAGCTTGCTCAAACATTCAACTCCACTCGCGGCGCAGCTCGATCAACTTCTTCGCTCAAAGGCCGAAGCGCAACTCCCTCATCATCATCACTTCGTCGTCGTCGTCGTCGTTGTCTTCGTCGATCGGATTCGCCGTCTTGCGAATTCGCTCTCGCCGCTCTTCTTTATGATGGTTGTTGTTGTTCTTCTTCTTTATGCTAGTTGTTGTTGTTGGACTTCTTTACGTTGGTTGTTGTTGTTGGACTTGCTTTCAGTAACCACACATACATATACATATAGTATAATAGCTTTGATTTGACACAGTCCAATCAGGAAACATTTCAATAATATTCAAGCACAAAATATACAACAGCAATCAGCAAACAATCTGTCAAATGCAAATAGCTCGAACAATAATCACGTAAAAAGTCGCACAAAATGCAAAAATAAATTATTCACTACGCAATTGAGAAGTGAACGTGAATATACATATACTCTATATATATTTGCATGTCATCACAAGTGTAGGCAAATGTTGTGATTTTTGTTTATTTTTTTTGCATTTTTTTCATTCTCATTTTTAAGCTTTAATTAAATGATAAATGCCAAAAGCGCAGCGATGCGAAATCAGCTGCAAAATGAAACTGAAGCTGTGAAATGCCAAATGCGAAGTGTGAATGGCGACGCCTTGAGGACTTCAAGGTTGTCAAGGTGGAAGCCACGCCCACTTCACTGCGACCATATTAGTTTTTTCTGTTTGCGTGTAAAATATGAAAATCCTCCTTCTGGAGAACTGGGAGAGAAAAACTGGCAGCGCAGTTAATTTTAAAAGGCACATGACGCATACGCCATGTAAGCCGCTAGTGTTATATACAGTTATGTGTGAGTGTGTGTGTGTGTGTGGGTTTTGGTGTTTGTGCTGCGCACTCATGCATGTTTATACATAACGAGGCATAACTGTGAGTGTGTGTTTGTGTGTGTGTGCCTGTATATTTTGTAGCTTTTTTTTGGAGACGGGGCACTTGAATTGTTTTTGGTTACCTGACGTCAATCGATTGATTTTGCCCAGATATTCCCTAATACTGCTCACCTGAGTTGTCTATATACAAATTAATATGATACGTATGTGTTTAAGGGCCCCATCCATCCATATCACATATAAATAACCTTATTTATTATGCAATAATTAGTAACCTCGTCGATTGTCTGGCTTTGCGTCAAGGTCTTCAAACTGTCCAACCACTTTCTGAACAAGTCCCCAAGTTCTCATTGCCTGAAAAAAATATTAGCTTTGAGTAGCTGTCTGGGAAAATTATTGAGTGAAATTTCTTGGTTTTGTTCTTATTCTAGGACTTGTCTGATATTACCTTTTTTTGTGTTCTGTCTTTGTCTGTCATAAATTTGGCCACATGTCATTTGGTTTTATGTCTTTTATGGCCATTCTGATAGCAGTTTATGGCGCAAGCCAAATCATATTTTAATAGCTGCACCCAGCCAAATCACGACTCGGTATTTAAAGTCATTACTTGTATACATCAATACACTTGTACGAGAGTGATATATATATATACATATATTTTAAACTCAATATATATATAAGTATACCTTTGATCAGCATCAGTTGGCAGTCAGCCTTTCTGTACAAACTAAGATATTCATTGAGTTGATTGAACCTAATGTTTGAATACAACAGAAAACAAATATTCACAAACGTTTATTCAAGCATTACAAGCATATAAGCATATATAGATATTATAGTTATGATTTAAAGATATTAGTTAAGACCCTCCCCAGTTTGAATTGCAACTGTTCGATGCCTTTGCCAATAGTCCAGGCTCAATTCAGCTATAAAAACGGAGATTGCAAGAGCATTTCCAATAAGTAGACATAGCCACAGATAATTCAGATCGCCGCAACTTAAAGCCACAAATCGAGGATCCCTTTTGGCTGTAGTATTGACCACAGCCGGAGCCTTGTCCCGCAGGGCATCGCTGTAGGAACGTATTTTCAACCACCTCCCAACACCGGAAGTCAGAGCGTTGCTAATGAAACTATCGAGGGCAGTGGCATAAATTGAGTTCCTTTGGAGAGCTGTGGAAACTGGCATATTTCTGTGCAGATGCAATGCATCCTCCTTGCACAGAATTGGGCGCTTGTAGGACCTTTGATAGAAATTTAGGGCATTCCATAAGTGCGAATGGGTCTGATAGGCATAGGTCGAGTTCAGGGTGAATAAGAATTCTGCTTGTTCCTTGGATTTCACATAGATGACTCTGGGCAACTTTTCCGTAATGAACTCTGGTTCGGATGTTCTGTAGATGGTTTCTTTAAAAACCTCATCAAAGAGGACTGTCAGTCGACTCTCATTGAGCTCCTTAAAGCTCCCGATGTTCTTGACGTGCGGATGCCTGGTGAACAAGGAGCTCAACTGGCCACTGAAGCAACTGCAGAAGACAATACCAAAGAAGCTCAAGAGCAACATAAATTGTTTCAGCGATATGCTTGTGGAATGGTGCCCAGGAGCTGACTGACCGATAATACCACGGAACACTCTCAAATTTAGCCACAACCCCGAGTAGCGAAGGATGAAAGCTGGTTCCACGAAGCGGCAGTTGATGCTTTTGGCAAGTGTTTCCAGCACAGCAAATATGAAATAAACACACAGAAAATAGATGCCAAATGCGGTTGTCAAGATCTGTTTGTATAACTCATTAATGGTTAACTCTCTGCCGCAGGGCACCACCAAGAATACGCTGACCAGATCCATACAGGCAGTGTTCTGAACACCCTTAACTCTGAGGTGAATTGGAAATGGATAATAACTGGGCACAAAATCCAGCTGACTATTAGTTAGCATAGTAGTTAAACTATCAAATGACGAATTGGGGTATTGCACGATTTGCAGACTTATATTAAAGTGTTGGGCAAAGGTGCGGATCAAGTTGCAGACGTATCCGTTGATGTACTCTTCGCCCGTCCGGGGATTGCGACTGATGAAGCTATTCGGCGGCACTAGTGTCGCTATCATCAGTGCCCTTTTGCCCCTAAAGTTGTGCCAATGTTCGATGAAGAGGCGCTCAGTGCTGTTGGGCAGCACCTGCTCGAATCTCGGCTTGGGAAATGGCCACATGCGTTGCAAGATGAATTCCTTGCCGCGTTGCAGCAGCAGCAACACATTGTAGAAATTGTGACGAACTGCCTGCCTCGTGATTATGCCTAGAAACTTGTGTGCATTCTCTGCCTGCAGCAAGATTATAATCCGCGTCTCTCGCATCCTATCAATGTTAATGGCCAATGCGTTCATCAAGGACTCATCGCTTAAGTCACGGATGCAAACGAGAGCCAGAGCCTCACGGCTGTAGTTTCGCATATGGATCGGGAGGCGTTCATCACATCGGAAAACTGGCCAATCGAGGGCGCTCCAGTGTTGCAGAGCACAGTTGTCGTCCTGGCGATGCTGCATTAACAAAAGGACATCAATTGACCGCTCCTCGTTCACCTGAGCCACAAAATTATAGAGAAAATCCTGACGAGCGCCTTCCGTTGCGAAGCCAGCTTGGATTTCAGACGTTTTCGGCCACCCGCTGCTCAACACTGGAGCAAGGACTAAACTAAGCAGTATTAGCTCGATTGCTGCCATTTCAATACGGTTATGCTGCACTTGGAGAACTGAACTCCGGGCAAGCATTTGACAGGCATTTTATAGCCCCACTCTGACATCATTGTAATTGCGTTAAAAGCACATTTCCAAACGCATTTGCACCACATGCAGGCAGTCAACGATAAGCATCCGAAAGTAACCATTTAAAGGATAAGAGTAATAACTACTTGGAATGAGCTAATGCATTCTGCAAAAGCATTTTAAAAGATATCCATTCCATATGCATAGAAACAAATGGAAGACCCAATCTCCCCAGTGAAGAATAAAATGTATCCGATGCAATTTATGAAGGGTGGCCACAACTTTGTTCGAAACAAATTTGTCTAAAGTAAAAAAAAAAAGTAAACGGAAAATAAAATGAAAAGTCAACGCTCAGAAAACTTTAGCACATTTTGGAAAATTTATAGAACTTGTCGAAGCAAACCAGATGATTCTGGATAACAAATATTGCGATGCAGTAATAAAAGAATCATGTTTAGGTTTTTACTATACTATACTATACTTTACACATATGATAAAGCTTACCCATGATATCTTGAAAATCTTCCATTTTGATTACACGTAATAGTTGAAGAAATGCCAAGTCCTTCTGGGTTTTAAAACTAATATCTAAACTTACTAAAAAATGACTTCAAAATCTTAGAATGACTTTATTTTTCAGAAACATCTTCTATAATTAAGAAGGTTACAAGAAGTACACATCAAAAAAAAACTTCGAAACAGGCAATTAAATATTATTAAAAATTACCCTTAACCATAATTGAAAAAATACAAATTTTAATTTTGAATTTCATTATGTTTTTTTTTCAAGACACAACAAGCTGATTTACTTATAAAGATTTTTCCAGCGACATTTTAATGAAATTTGGCCTTAAGCCCAGGAAGTTTATTTTTTCCAGGTGTTTGCTGAATTTCTAATGTCGTCTGGCGAAACAAAAGGTGTTCAGCAGAATTAAACATGAATTACGGATACGCACTGTTGTTCAACTAATATAATAATAAGTGTCATTAGGAGGAGGAGCATGAATTTAAAGTGCTACTTAGCGAAAAATGAGAGGAACACGCATGTGTTTAAATAAATATTTAATTAAAGGCGCAACATGCGATGCTAATTATGGCCAACAAGCTAAGGCCTGGCTAACACCGCCCAGTCAACTGCCAGTTACGTGGCTGACAGCGGTTTTGCATTTTCCTGTGGCTTACACACCAGCAAATACGCACCACGATAGGAAAATCGGGGGTGTGGTGTGTGGGGGGGGGGGGAAATAAGTGAGGAGGGGAGTGGCAAATTTTGTTGCACAGCTTGCTGTTGATGGTATTCTGCTCTAGAAAGCCAGCTCAGTCGAGCTGAAACCCAAAACTACACACAGTGAACTCTCGATTAACGAAGGACACTTTGAAAACATTTTTTTTATTGTAATTTAGAAACCATGTTTTGCATAACGACCAATGAAATATGGAAAAATAAATGTAGGGTATTTTGAATAAATTATACAGTGAAATATACTATAATTTTGGCATTATGTTTGTTATGCATTGAAGGAGACGTATATTTATTTAAATTATATATGTATATATATAATTTATTTTCTTTAACAGCATTAGGCATTTTTATATCCAACTAAATATTCCTGCCTCCTTTTCGGGGAATTATTTGTGTCTTCCATCATTATTGACAAAATATATAACTTTATTAATTATTTTATTTTAATAATTTAATGAAAAAAAAACATTTAAAAAATTTTGATTACAAATTAGTGCAATCAGAAAACAAAATTAAGTTTTAAAAATATATTTTAAGCCGATGAACAAATCAAAGAAGGTTTTTTTTTTTGTTAAACCAGCTTTGAAAATGTTATGAATAACTTTTCTCTCGGAACGTTTTATTTTATTTGCATTGAGAATAAGCTGAATCTGGAATAGGGTTCGTCAGCTGAGGTAACACTGTAACACACAAAATCTAGTCTTGCCAAAAAGGCTTCCGGCTTTTGCCAGATGCCAGTGTCCGGCAAATGTCAGCTGCAGCTGCTTTTGTTCTTATTGCTGATGTTGCAGTTGCAGTTGTTGCAGTTGTTGTTGTTGTTGTTGTCGCCTGGTGTCGGAGGCAGTTGGAACATTCGAAGCGCATTTAATGCGCATAATATCCACTGTGAGATCTCGAGGAAGCACAACTCTCAGCTGACTTATCATTTGTTTACTGTTTGTGGTTGGGTTGTGTCCCCTGCAGCCTGTCGCCACAGTTGCAAATGTATGTGCAACATTTTGTGCTCATCGGTGCTCCTTGAATGCTAGTCAGCAACAGTAACAACAGTGCAACAAAAACAGACTGCAAATTGCGAATGCAGGTTGCAAAAGCCAACAAGCAGCAGGTAAACAAATGGCAACAAATTGTTCTCAGCTTTGTCTTTGGGGAATTGGCTTGCAAATTGCATTTCAGGCATAAACTTTACTGCTTTACGGCTAAAGGAAGCTCACTAATGTAGTTTTAATTACTAATTAGCATACTCATGAGAAAAGTATCTTGTTTTTACTAAGATCAATATATGTTATTTTTAAAAATTATTACTTTTTCAGCAATGAATACGGGTTCCAGTAAATAACTTTTATTATTTGTTAGCATAAGTAATACACTAATTATAAAAATGTTGTTCGCTAAATAACGATAATATTTTGAGGAGTAAGTTCCGATTAAAAATACAATATGTTTTTGTTGAAGAATATGTAAATTAGTTCGAGTTTGCAACATTTTTCGCACTCCTCAAATAGAATATTAGAATTAATTACTTAACATTAAAAGAATTACTTATTCGTAATTAAGTAAATAAATCCTAATATAAACTTAATAAATTAGAATTACAAATGTAATTGTAATAAATACATTGATACATTTAAATTGATTTATGTATAATCTAAAAACCAAATTAAGTCGCTTAGGGATTAAATGTCATTAAAAAAAAAAACAAGTAACTAATTAAAACTCGAATATGGACCTATTTGTACCCAGAATCCATTAATCAAAAAAAAGGAGTAGGGTAAATTGTGCAAATTGTTACACGCTAAAGATAGCAGATTTAACCCCATAAAGTATATACGAGTATGTATATTAAACAGTTCAGCTTAAAATTTTTAGACAACATTTTCGTTTGAAACATGCAGATACAATTTATTTAAAATTCGGAATATTCATTTATATATTCGATACGAATCGATTTCTATAAAAACACAATTGAAAAGATATAACCTTCCAATTAGTATATTTATTTAACTACACAACACAAATTGTCAACTGGAAAAATTGCACTTCAATCTGATAAAATCTACTGAAAAATTATTAAATTTGAGGGAAAATTTGAGAACCTAGCTTAAACCATTGGTGAAAAGATTGAATATATTTAATTCTCATTTTCGAGCTCTCTCGAATTAAGCAATCGAACTTGTTTAGTTGCAAAAAATATTTATCGATTTTGACATAATTATTGCTTTCAAATGATTGAGGAATATTAAAATTCAATCATTTTGATTTGATTTGAATACAATTCATATCTGCTGTAGTTGAATCAAAATTCAATTCAACTCAACTTGATAACTAATGTCTCGAGAACGTGTTTTCTAGTATTGTAAACAGCAGTGTAGTCAAATGAGGAAAGCGTGTTAGTGACGTATGGACTTGTTTAGTCGAGGACACTGTGATAACGATCTGGAACCACAGCACACAAAACACTTACCAAAGAGCACCTGTAAGTGTCAGACAAAACTGACAAATGTAACCCGAGGAAGCATGAATCCTTGTTATGAAGTGACAGCACTTCAAAGTGCTTACATTGAATATAAATTTGCATTGATTATAATTCACACAAATTGCTCAATGGAGTGCTTTTAAGTGCATTGTCGTGTCTGCGGCTTCAGCTATTATTCATGAGTTAATTAAGCAAGCCCACAGTGTCTAAGCTGTCGTCGACGTATGAGTTTGAATATTTCAATCGATAGAGTTCTGTACCGAAACTCAACCAAAACAGAATGCGGTTTTTGCCGTTTAATCAACACCTCTTTAAGGTATTTGGTCATTAACGTATTTATGTCTAAGGCAGCGAAAGCAAACACAGCTTATACAAAGAGAGAGATTGGAATCCCCTTTGATATAAAATTTACGCACGTAACCAAACAATTTGTTCCTAGACAAATAAAATGAACCGACACAAGGAATCGAGGGAAAGAGAGGAAAAAATATTGCACAACACTTTCGTCGTGTTGGTCTTTGGCTGTGGTTACGGATGCGATTACGGATGCGATAACGGATGCGGATGTGGATGCATCCACGGATGCGGATTCAAAGTCGAGTGCACACTTGAGTCGATGTAGAAGAGCTCCCACACGGAGCAGCACCTGGGAGAAACAGAAGCAAATAAATACGTACCATGGTTTCTTTTCTGTTTTTCTTTCTTTTTGTGTTGAGCTTCAAATTTGGAGTTTTCTTTTCTTTTCTTTGTATTTGTTTTTGGATTTTTTTTTTTTGTTTTGTTTTGTTTATTTGTTGCCCGTTATATTTTGCGAGTGTGGCAAACGATGCCCAGAGGACACACAGGCTCGGCGAAGGATTGCGCGAGCGCAACGGCGACTTGGATGCGGCGGCAACGTGGCATTACAAAGGTTAACAGCAGCTTGTAATAAATTGCAACTTCCACCAAAGTCACACAGCGATAACGAACACGACTTGAACTTGGAACCTTTTCGCAACACTGCACACACACACACACACACAGATACACGTAGCTGCTGCTGCTCATAAATAACAGACACACACACACATACGCGGAGTGGCTGGTCACACCGAAGAATATCGCTCCTGTCGTCCTGTCCGCAGTCCGCTTATTTATTTATTCATGCGCTCGCAGAGAGATAGCGATAGGGCATGGGTGTGGGACAGCTGACAGGAGAACACACAATTTTTTTTATAGCTAGCCTATATGTTTTGGCCGGGCTAAAACCAAATTAATTATTTAAGCCAGACAGTTGCTGCTATTGATTTATATGCACAAAACACACAAAAGCATGTTTTTATATTTATTTATATATTTTTGTTACTTTTTAATAATATACTTGTTACTTGGTCAGATTTATGAGAATTGTTGCTCAATATTATTTCGAGGCATTTAATTTGTTAGTTTCGTTTTTTTTTTTCTCAGAAAATAATTTGCTCACATTTGAATAGTTTTGTAAATAAATTGTGCAGTTGCAATTAGTTTTAAATTTATAAATAAAATTTTTTCATATTTCTGATTAAATATTTTATTTTTTGTTAGTGTAACTTCAACAAACTACAATTTATAATTGAGTCTTGTTTAAATAAATATTTATTTATATTTAAATTCGCTACGAAAACTATTTGAATAAGTTAATCAAATTTAATTTGTGTAATTAGCACTTGACGAATTTCCCTAACGGAAAATTCAACTTGACTGCTTCGAGCATTTTGACATTTTGGTACGACCAAAAATGTCAGCGACCGCAGTACGAACAGCACGAAGTACAGAATCACGAACACGCACGCACGCACGCACGGACGGACGAAGAAACTCGGACACACAAGCGCTGTGCGCTCGGGAAAATTGTGTGAAGGAAAAATATTTGAACAGGCGGCCGCACAAAACGAGTGAAAATCACATGTTTCATGTGCAAAGTGTAAAAGCAAACTGAAATCGCAGTTGCAGATGTTGTTTCTCGGCGCCCGAAGCTGAGCGGCAGAGCAGCCGAACAAATCTAACATTACAGGATATACACCGACACACACACACACACACACACACTCACACAATTACTGTTGAAAGCTTTTCTCAACTGCATAAGATAAGAGATAGTGAGAGAGAGAGAGAGAGAGAGCAAATGCAAAAGCTCGCTCTGTTATGGGGCCCCTGTTAGCGCAATGTTCAGCGTTAACAGTGCCTGCCGCTTGGGGAATCGAGAATATCAGCAACTGGAGCACATAACAGAAGTAATCCTCTGTAAGTTCAAATGCTTTAAGACGCCAAGCTGGCAAGTTAATAATAAGTGACAAGGCAGAGCTTGAATGGAAACTGATAGAATAGATGCAACGACAAATATAATACAAATATACAAAATAATTGAAATATCTTCCTGAAGTATCAAGTAACTACCTTAGTCAAATAATTATATATGTATTTATTTATTTATTTCCAATTTTGTTCATTCGTGTTTAACTCTCTGAAACGTAACTTTTAAAAATGAATAGTCTTAAAATGTTTATTGATGCGAAATGTCATTAAACTTATTAGTGATTGTAAGGAGGCTGGTATATTGATTTAAAATAAAATATTATAAAAAACTTTGGAAGCATATAATTAAATTAATTTGAAAATCACCAAAGTTTTGCTCTCGATTTCAAATACTCGACACATTTGACTGTAAATTGCTTATTGACTCACTTTTGATTTACACGCCACTCAATTAGACAAACTCTTTCGCACAAAATCGTTAGAACAACAACAACAACAATGGCAGCAGCAGCTGCAGTAAAAACACAATGTTGCTAACAACCTCAAAGTCTAATTAACGTTGGACGTTGTCATATTTACGACCGCAACTCGACATTTATTTCAGTGTCATGTGGAGAGGCGAGCAGACAATGTGCCAGCGCCAGAGACGACCACAAATCATTTAAGGCTCTAATTAAATTTAAAAGGCCAACACACACACACACACACGCACACACGCAGGTAAATCCGCTGTCGCTGAGCAACAGATGGCGCCACGCACACACACACACACAAAATATAAATGGAAATAAGCCAACGCAATGAAATATTACGCATACGCACTGTTGAGCATTTCTACTTAAGTTTCATTAATATTTACCTGTCATAATAATAATTAAATGTATTTAATTTAATTAAGCCGCAAGCATATTGCTGTTCAATAAATCGACCCCATCCAGCCCCAAATGACAAATGTAAACAACGATAAATGTCATAATGCTAAAGCCAAACAAGGGGCAGAGAAATAATGGAGATGCGACTGATGATGGCAATGGGGATGGGGATGGGGATGGGGATGGGGATGGGGATGGGGATGTGGATGGGGAAGCGCAAACAAAATAAAACAAAAACAATGTCGTCTTGTTCGGCTTAGAGGCACATTGAGCCTACAATCAACGGGCCCAATAAATCAATGCCATGGACAAGTTAGAACGGGCAACAGATTCTGCTGCTGCTGCTGCTGCTGCTGCTTCTTCCTCTTCTTCTTCTTCTTCTGACTGGCAGCCAGGGGCTAGAATTTGGCCAGAATTCCATTTCAAATGCCAAACACAGCAGCTGGCCACTCAAGCAGACAGTCGGACAGACAGAGAAACAGATAGACAGATAGACGGATAGACAGACAGCAAGACAGACGAATGGTGAGACGGGTCCTTACGCAACTGCACAGTTACACTTGAAAAAAAACACAGCAAGCTAAATTTAAACAAATTAAATATGAAAACCACTTTACAGTAAAATAAAGCTCTCAAAAAACAAAAAAAGTTCAATTTTTTTCAAAAATATATTTCCAAAGTTTAGATATAAATTTCAGAAACTTTTAGGTTCCAGAAAACATTTTTAAATTTACGAAACCAATTTTTAAAATTAATAATATGAATAATAATTCTTTGCCTAGTATTATTGCAATTATTATTTTTATAACCAATTTAAAAAAAAAAAATCGATATTTTGAAGAAATATGTTTCTATAATGTAGAAATGCAGTCCAGAAAGCAATTGTGGCTTCTGGAGAACTTTGCAAATTAACTACAAATTAAAAACTCTTGCCTTAATCTTTAAAATAATCATGAACATTTTAATCAGTTTCTGCCTTGGACAGTATTTTTAAATTTATAAAATAAATACTTAAAATAAAAATAAATAATGATGAGAATTTTCTAAGAAATTAGAAACGCTTGCTCTGCTTTAAATCGAAATTATTTATTTTATTTTTTACTTTTATTGAAAATTTTATATTATTATTTTCTTTATATACAGTTTTAAATTTGAATTTTTTCATCAAAAATAAAAAAAACGCTGGGTTTAGATGGGTTTATATTTTAATTTTTTTTTTCTTTCTATTTTTTCCCCCAGTGTAGACAGAATAGAGCACAGCAGCCAGGACACGCAGCTGCCTCGGGCCAAGTCAAATCGAGGCGAGTCGAGTCGAGTCGAGTCAAGTCAAGTCAAGTCAAGTGTAAGAGGAGGAGGGCATTGACAAAATAGCGTGGAGTGCTGAGTGGTGAGTGGTGAGTGCTGAGTGTTAACATACTAATATACACTTTGCATCTTAATCGTCCTTGCCGTTAGAGGCTGTTAGCACGCCAGCAAAAACAAAACACAAACAGCATCAGTAGCAGCATCAGTAGCAGCAGCAGCAGCAGGGATAATGCTGATAGCTATAATTGATGGCATAGCCAAGGCGGGCGGAGAGTGTGTGGCAAAGGATGCTGCTAAGGACAACGCATTACGGACTGAGCCTCACTTTTGATTGCGGCCTAAATCCACTTCGACTTTTACTGTTAATGTCATCATTATTATTGACATATTTATGCCATAATTGGCTGGTTATTTTGTGTGTTATTGAAAATACTCCATGCATGAGTAATGCAAATGGTCAACTATTTGGCTAGTTGGGTAATTTAGATGGATAATCTTCTCTGATAATCTCAACAGCTTATCCATATCTCGCAGGACAATCTGGCAAAGGAGTTTGCCTTAACAATATAATAATAATAATATCTTTTACAAATAGTAAACAACAGTAATCCAAATATTCCAAATATTTCTTATATTAATTCTAATTTGTATTTTTATTTATTTTTTTTATTTCTTAAATTGAATTTAATAAATATTAATAATAAATTAAATTATTAATAAATTCTTAAGTCCTTTATTAGTAAATAAAACCGAAGAGAATTCAAATTTCTATTGAAATTATTAATACAAATATTGCAATTATATTTAATATGTATTCAGCAACAAAGAAATAAAGAAAAGAATAAAGTTATTAAATTTTGAAAAATTAATGTGCATATAACGCCATCTGTTGCACGCATTGTAAAGCTGCACGCGCTGAAACTCTACACAAAAAGCTCTCGCATATTGCAAAACAACAGCAACACAACAACAAGAAAAGCACACGCAATTTGGCAACGTTACCGGCAGCAGCAAACGAAATGTTCTTTTTTGTTTACTGGCAACGCTGTCGCATTACATTGAATGAATTTTCACACGCGCTCTTATTCACTGGCTCTCTCTCTCATTTGAGCGCTCACGCAGCGAATAACAAGCACAAAGCAAAATCAGCAAGAACACGTGCCTTGCTTGCCAGCAAAGAGCAAGGCAGTTAAAGAGAGCGCGCACACCGAACTTCAAACAGCAGCAGCAGCAGAAGTTGACGTCGCAGCTGCAGCGCTGCTGGCAGCACAGTTAACAGCAGCACAAGGATTTTAGAGCAGCGTTTGGCTGCGTGCTACTATCTGTGAGTGTGTGTTGGTGTGTGTGTGTGTGTGTGTGTGTGTGCAACGTGCTTCGATGCGTAGTGTTAAGCGTATTTGTCTGGACGCAAAGCTTATTTGGCAACCGGCGCCACACCCCATCGCCCCGCCACGCCCCTTCCTGCTCCACACCACCCAAGGTCATTTAAATGTGTGTCGTGTTGCAAATGCATTTGACATTTGCCAGCTGTAGCAACTGAACTCATGAACCCAGCGTCCTTCGCAATGCCACTTAACTCCAAACTGTCCCATTTCTCTCTCTCTCTCTCTCTCTCTTCTCCCCGCTGATTGCAATCATTTGCATATCTAAAGATAAAAAACTGATTGGCAGCAGCTGCAAAACAAAGAATGTTTTTTTATAGAGGAGTGCCTCTTGTTGTTACTGCTGTTTGTTGGCCGTAAAACAAAAATGTTGGTGAAATGCCTTAAGCGGGTTGTGTGCTAATTAATTCCCAGCACGCAAAGTGCCAGTTGTAAATTGTCGGCAAAATCAGCACAAAAATCTCCAAATTTGTTTGGCAAAAACCTTAGCCAGCTTTTTTGAAATTTATTTTTAGCCATGTTCATTTCGTTTCAGTGGCTGACTCGCAATTGAGTTTTATACTTGTTGCGTTGCCTTTGAACCATTAAAGGCTATTAATTATTTAATCAAATCTTGTGGGCCAACTTGCCGCCAACGTTGCCACATGACAACGCCTCAAAGCTGGCAACAGTATTTTTCACTTTACAAACAGCTGTCTGCGCTTTACTCTGGGTGTGTGTGGGTGTGTAAGCATGGGTGTGTGTGTGTATGGGTGTGTGTTGCAGGATGTGCGGCTTAGCTTATTAGATTTACCCAGCGCCTTTCAACAGCATTGCCGGCTAATCTCTTAACCACAAAAATTCACCCTTGTTAAGGCCAAAAAGGTTTTACTTTTTAAAAATGAAGTAATCAAATTTAATTTTTTTAAATATATAAGTATTAATATATATACATATATACCTTTTTCTGTAGTCAAACTATTAAAGAAATTATTTAATCAAAGACATTCAGAGCAAAGACTGGTTTTTTGTTAACGAGTTCAATTTTTATAATTCACTTAATGCCTTTCGCTATTCCCTAAGTATCATTAAAAAATACCTTGTCTTTTATTTTTTATTTTATAGCCTAAGTCTAGACGAATAAAATAAATATATTTATTTTACTATTGGGTATTCAACTTAATTACACTCCAAACCCATTAAAAATTGGAAATGGGTTTTGTGCAAAAGTATGTAACAGGCAGAATATATATATTCTTGAGCAGGATTAACGACCGAGGTGATCCAGCAATTTTCATCTGACTGACGTCGATATGAATAAACGGATCTCAGAGAATATAATAGCGAAAGATCAAATATATATTTCATTTATCGATAAATGCATCAGTTTCGGGAATATCTAACCATATCGATTTCCAAAAGGGTCAATTGATCATCTGTACAAAAAAACTCAATATTGCTATATTCCTTATTTTGTTTTATAATTTTACATTTTAATTTAAGTACTCCGTTTCAATATTTTATTACTTAACCTGTAGCTTAAATTTTATTTTATATTATTTATTATTTTTAATTTTCTGTTATTTTATTTCTAAATGTTGTTCTTAAATTGTGAACTATTTCAGTCCACATTCAGTAAACATTACAAATATATGTCAACCGCTTATTAATCATTTAAATTTTGTCGAGAAAAGTTAAAGACAATTTTTTAAGAGTATATCGTAACGCTTAGTAACGGAATTGCCAAAGATTTGAAATCTTCAGAACTTTAATGAAATTTTAAACTTTAGACTTTGCACAACATACGATAAGAAATAAAAGTTTACCTTTGGGGAAAATGGTGTGTGACAAATTCGAATGCCTTCAAAGACTTCAGAGAAGCATAAATCCGGAATTCGAACAGACCTCAACAATTAATAGCATTTGTCGGATTATTTGTTCGCTGCTGGTGCCATCAGGCAGACAGGAAGGCATAATTCTTGATAAGAACAATCCCAAATGTTGACAGCCACATTTAGAGACAGCACATGCCACAACTGCCACACTGAGTGCGACGGGCGAAGACACGCAGGTTGCACGCGATATGAGGGAGGTAACAATTCGTTGGCCACGCCCCCTTTCTGCTTTGAATGGGGCAGGCGTCAAATACCTGTCACAGGCAGTTGCCTACCAAATTAGATGCAAAGTTTTTGTATTGTTTTTTAAATGGCCCACCAGCCAAAGAAATTTGTGGAAGCCAAACCCTGACAGCGAATATTATGTAAATTTAATGTTGCTTGAGAGATGTGCTCAATTTAAGATGCTTACAATTTATAGCTAACTGCTACTGCCACAAATGTGGCATATCACTCATACGTACCGGAGTGCACACAGATTCTGTATGAAAACCAGGCTGGATTCAGTTTATGACCCAAAAGCACTCACCTGCAAAGAGCAAAAGTACAAAAAAATATATATATATAGTAAGTTGAGTCAGGGTATAAAAGAATTTAGTTGACCAGAAGCAAACACACACACATGCACACACACACACACACACAGTAAAGCACATACATGGCAAGGGGTGTGGTTCAGGGAGGAGCCAAAGATCTCAACTGAAGCATGCTGTTAATGTTTTTCAATAGCTCTTGATATATGAGTCGCACTCAAGTGAGTGTGTGTGTGTGTGTGTGTGTGGGTGTGTATTGTGTGTGCTTTGTATTCTTATAGGATTCAATGCTCGCATTGCGTGTTGCTTGCAACTGCTGTAAGGGAAGCAAAAAATATATACATATATAAGGGTTCAATTTAGGAAAGAAATTGTGAAAACAATTGTTGTTAAGTCAACTTGTGCTTTAATTGCTCAACTCCTTACTTTTCAAAACTTTTTGTATTTTTCTTAGTCGATTTCACTCTTGGAAAAATGTTTAATAGGTTGAAGCAGCAACTTACAAAAGCAGAAATCACATTTTTTACTTTGTAGAACTCTATCTATGATTTTAGCTATGCATTGGAAACTTAATCAGCAATTTATATTTTTCAGAATTAACAAATACTTATTTATTTATTACTATTATTTTATTTATTTATTTATGTTATTATTGTTTTGTTATTATTTTTTCAGCTTCTAATTCTTCTTCGAATGAAATGTTCTCAAATACTCTTATGACCTACACGTGACTTTAGTTATAAATGTACCCATTTAAAAAATAAAATACAATCAAATTGTCACATTTGCAGTAAAAATATATGGTTGATATAAATCACATAAGAGTAATCTGGAGACTCAGAAGATAAATCGCATTAATATATAGAAAATCGCCTTGAAAACAATATGTTTCTGATTTTTAGAAACACACAAATAAAATGTCTAAAATAAAAAGACAACTTTTCTATTATTAATAAATATACATATAGTATATATATACAGGAAGTTAAAGTCCTGTTGTTTTAAAAACCAATTTTTTTGAGTTTATTCTGATTATATAAGTATAATTACAAATATAAGAAAATAACTAACGTAAGAATTCTGAGCACCCAATTAAAAGACAAACTCAGGATTTAAGATACCATTTTACTTATAAGAAAATCTACCTTGAAATTAAGAAAATAAAAACTCTGATTATTAGAAAAATATAATATTAAGTGATAAAAATTTGTAAATAATAAGTTAAGCTACGGTTTGGCCGATTTTTGGTACACGATGAAGCCTCAGGCATAGTATATATTATTGATCGTTAATCATTGTTTAAAGAGCGATCTGAATAATTATGCTGCCAATAAGAAAAGCTTATTGATGTTAATAAGTGCAATCTGTGTCTGACGCAGACTGCCCCTGCCACAGACACCTAGCCACTCGCAGCAGAATGACAAGCCAATTAACTGGAGGCGCACATAATCACCAATCAAAAGGTGTGGATGCAACAACAGCAGCGGCACCAATATACCACATAGCCTCTGGTCTGGCAGAAAGCTAGCATAATTGAGTTATTTACGGTAATTGGCACACACAGAAACGAGGGCGGAGGACGGGGACGGAGGACGGAGGACGGAGGGACAGAAGTGAAGCTCTGAGTCCGACATTAATTGCCAGACCACACTGCTGTCGACCACACAGTTTACTCGGCGCACGTGACTGGCAAATAAAATGACTGACTGAGTGACTGACTGACTGAGTGACTGACTGACTGACTGACTGACTGACTGACCGGCTCACTTGGCAGCTTGGCTCAGAACTCATATTTTGTGTCAAGAAGGCGGCGGCAGAAGGAAGGATTCGTTTCCTGTGGCACTTTCCTTGCCTGCCAATTCCCAGTTGCACAAGAATTTTTCTTGGGTGTGGTCTGAATGCAAAAGGCCAAGACTAGCCCAGGACCAGACTCAGACCAGACATTAAATTGCACATATTTAATTTGCAACACTTTTGGAAGTGAAGCCGTCAATCTTATTGCATGCGGCAATTTGTTGCACAATGCCAAAGACCAAAATTAAGTGCTATATTGCGTTACAAGAGGAGATTTTCCTTGAATTTTTTATACCCTTAACCCATTAAAAATGGGTAAAAAGGGTATAATGGTTTTGTGCAAATGTATGTAACAGGCAGAAGCAAGCATCTCCGACCACATAAAGTATATATATTCTTGATCAGCATCAACAGCCGAGTCGATATAGCCCTGTCCGTCTGTCTGTCTGTCCGTCCGTCTGTAAGAACACGCGGATCTCAGAGACTATAAGAGCTAGAGACTTCAAATTTGGAATATAAGCTCTCGTGTACCAGGCGCAGAACAAGTTTGCTTTATTTTATCGATAACTGTCATAGTTTCTGAATTATCGATAGATTTCGATTTCCGATAGCAATAAATTCCACAATTTAAGAGGCAGAGGCTTCTACTTTATACATAATATGCATATACATATTATTGATCAATTGCCGAAATTTCATTAAGATCGGACAAGAATCTCCAAAGTTATAGTCGAAAATATATTCTCATATTGATCTTATTTCTATCAGCAGCCGCAAGCATTTTCTGTATACATATAAATAGGCAAGCGCATGTGTGAGAAAGAGATGGCATGATAATCGAAGCTAGCGTCAATATATTTGTGTGTATTCTGCAGAGCCCCGATAACTACTATTTCGTGTACGTGTGTATGTATGTATTTATGTATGTATATGCACGTGTTTGTAGCCATTCAGTTCGGGCATTTGAGTGCAAATCATCTTAAAGGGAAATTTGCTTAGAAAACTAGAATATATTTAACAACTGGGTTAAGGGTATATCGTAGTCGAGTAAACTCGACTACAGCATCTTACTTGTTCACCATAAAAAAGTGCAGAAAAAAATTACATTTGCACAAAATTTGACACAGATATTTTGGTGCTCAAGCAAAGATTATTCAAATAATGCCTAAAACAAGTGCAGAAAACAATTATCTTTATTGCAGTGGAAATGTCGATTACGTTCGTCCTTGAAATTTATAAATATTTGGCAACTTAAAAAATATAATAATATAAAATAATAAAAAATATAAAAAAATTATAATAATAAAAATTGTCTACTTCTCTGATCTAATTGCGTATGTATTAATGGTTTTCTCTTGTTATTTAAACTGGAATTTTTTTGGCGAGAACTCGAGTGTCTTTAAAAGCAGTAGCACAAATTTTTCTTTTTTTGCTATTAGCCAAAAACCACTTAACGTGTTTTGGGACGTGCTTACCGAGCTAAGAATTGGAATTATTGACAGTTGAGGCTTACTTGCACTTATTACTATGTGTGCCAGGCAAACCTTTGCTTTATATATTTTCATTCTATTCGATCACACAGAAATCTTAAAAAAAATATATATATAATGAACTCACTGCTAAAATGTTATTTCTGATTGACAACAATTAATTGAGCACACTTCAAAGTGAATTTGAAAATAAATTACTGTATTGCATACAAATGTATTTTTCTCTGGGTATATTTCGAACCTGTGATACACGAAACTCGACTCGGTATATAAAATATATCGGAGAATAATAATTAAATTATAAACATTGGTTTATTAAATCGATTTTAATAGGATTTTGAATGTCAGTTACTATTTTATAACTTTAAATAAATAATAAAAGCTATGCATATTTTGAATACTATTCCACACTTCCGTTAAATATAAGCACATTAGACCTATTATATAATCGTAACTGTCAACATTAATTTTCTAACAAATTACATGTCGTTTATAACTATTTTTTTGACTATTATCTAAACAAATCTCTATTAATGTCAATCAAAGCAAGACCAAACTTCCGCAATGCAATTTAATGCGATGAAAATAAGTCAAAGTCTCTTAAGTTCGCACAGTGTTTGCGTCAAAAGGCATTAAATGTTGCTATTATGAGAGACAACAGGATAACAGGATAACAGGATAAGAAAATCAACTTGTTTAAACAAATTAAAGTGACCCACAGACTGTGAAGACCATAAATTTGATTTCACTGCTTATTTGGATTTTGTGATATTTCCGTTGAAATGGGGAACCATTTGTCGAGGCCCTTAAATTTAATTTGCTTAATTTTGTGGCATGCAACAAATATAATTTGATAGCAAACACAATGTCATGAAATTCGATACGAAAAATTAATAATCAAAATATACAAAACAAAATTGAAGAAAATTATTTATGTTTGTGTTACACCAAAGACAAAATATGTTGCTAACCATTCCGTTAGCTAAAATATTAAATGTTTATAAATGAAGAATTAATCAATAGTAACAGAAATCAAATATTTTTTAATCATTGCTGAATGTTCTATAATCAGAAAACACTATATTTATTCTGAATTCTTAAGGTAATTTGGTTCCAGTATGGCATTAACTACCGAAAAACATTGTATTATTAATTAATTACGATTTTTTGAGATTGAATTCACTCTTAATTCGTACATGTTTCTAAACAATTTTTTTATTTTTAGATTTACAGACAACAACAACAATTTTACAAACTTACACTTGTTGTTAATTTGTGTAAATTACCTTTAGTATAAAAAAGGACAAGTTTCATGCAGACTGTGAAAATTATTATCGAATTGAGTAGTTTTGGCTTATTTATTATATTTTTATTAGTTCCTAAAGTCAACAATTTATTTTTTAAAAGCAGCTCCAACAGATCATTGCAAATAGTGTCATTCAATTCGAATGTCACAGAACTAAATTAAGAAATGGGTTGAGATCCATAAAACAATATAAATATATTAATAAATATATTTGTTTTTTTGAATCGCACCTTCAGTGCCATTTTTATGATTTTCTTCTACTTTTTTTTATCCTTTCTGTATATATATACATATATATACGGTATAAAAAATAATTAATTTTTTGCAAAAAAATACACATAGGATTGCAAAATATATCAAAATTAAAATATTAATTGAATTATTTAAGTTTAGTTTTGTTTTTAAAAAACTTCATATTTCGAAATCTTAAAAATAAATGTAGATTTCAGCAGATTAACTCATGTCTACAAGAGTATGTAAACTTCGGTTTGCCGTTCTTTCTTTTATCTTATTTTAAATTCAAATAACTTAAAGAGCTTTAAGCTTCAATTTGTATCTACATTAATTGCTAGCTAGATAAAAGTGATTTAGGAATTGCAAATGGACACAGAAAACCGAATTAACACCAACCGACCTTTTTGTATTGCATTTCATTCATTCATTTCATTTGTTTCGGGTTTCTTTTTTGTACACAGCAGCCTTAAATAGATAAGCATAAAATATTAAAATTAAATGTCATTAAAAGTTGCCAGGAAAAGGAAAGAACACATTTTCGACATTCAGGACAATTTGCCTGAAATGACCACGGAGATAAGCTGCTATCGCAATTTAAAAGTCCGGGCACAGTTTTTCTGACATTTCTGCGGAAATGTTCAATTTTCAAATGTTCACCAAATTTTAAAGGATTCAAGAAACGGCTTTAAGTCTGTCCTTAGACTCTAAGGGTTAAAAAATGAATAAACTAGTTTATTTATAGATGAGTATTTATGTAAATGGCTTACAAGCCAGCTGCAACCTTTTTCTGCTCCCATTGCCGCAGACCAAAAACACACACAAGCAATCAGTAGGAGGAACACGCACCGGAACTGGGTCCCCAGAGTCCCTGACTGATTGTCGGATATGCGTTCCACGTTCGAGGAAAAACTTACCTTTCATCCAGACGCATGCTGCTGCGACTAATGTCACTCCAGACGGACATCGAACGTGGTCGCTGGAAGAAGGATTTGGAGAATCTTCGAACCGTTGGCAGCTGCTGTGGCGGATAGCCCGCCAGATCGTTGAGCTCCTCATGGAAGATGACATTGCGGGTGCCGCGGGTGGGCGATGCTATCGATGGCATCGAGTAGCTGTTCGTGTTCGTGTTGGTGTTCGTTTGATTATCGTCCGACATGCCCAGAGCTGTATAGCTAACTTGTAGATTGTGTGTCATCTCTCGGATATGTATATTGTTTTCGAAACACTTCTCTCTCTTCTCTCTTCAACACTCAATTACACTTTTCACTGCACATTTTCACACGCTTTTGTGTTTTCTATTTTGCACTCAGAGCGAATAACATTTTATTTGAATGTGTTTTCTACATTTTCCGCTGCAGTCTTTTCTTTTACAGCACTCGTTAAATACTACAGGAAATTATTTTCACTCAGTCAACCGATATTGCAATTTTGCTATTCATTTGCAGTTTTGCAGTTTTTAATTTGATGCTTGCTTTGCGGTTCATTAAACGCAATCAACTGGCAGCCAGGCTAATAAAAACAAATAATTGTCTTGGCAGACATCTAAAATGCTGCTCCAAGTGACACTGATGAATCGATGTGAGCTGACCTCGGGGGCAGCTCCTGTGTGTTTATTGTGCTTATTGATATTAATTGGCGCCAAATAAATCCCTAAAAAAAGATAGCGTGTAAGAAACCTCATTTTAATTTGTTACGTGTTTGCAGCATTTTCTTCTTAACGGGACATCCACACGTCGACGGGGCTAAAATTTGTTGCCAAAACTTGAAATGAAAAGCATTTTAAATGCTCATGAATCCCTAATGAGTATCCCATTGAGAATATCAGTTATTTTGGAGGGTGTCCCCATCTGCGAGTGTTTTGCATGTCGCACAATTCATATGCATACTGAAACAGGATACCAAAAATATGCACACCCACACACACACACACACAAACACACACATATACACAGAACAACTGTAGTGCATATTTAAATTCCTGCTGTTGTTACAATTTCAGCTACAGATGATGATTAAGACACTGTGCTGGTATACCCTGTCTACTGGGGAACGCAGGTCATGCACGACTAAAATATACATACTAATGCACATATTCGAATACACAAAAGATTTTGTTGTTGATTAATTCTCTTTTTTTTAATTTATTTTAATTCAACTTTAAATTAAAATATGTTTTTTTTTTCAAGTACAATTTTAATTATAAAAAAAAATTACAAGAATAATAACTTAAAATTCAACTTACAATTTAAATGATGCACAAATTGAAAATTAATAGATAAATTAAAATTTAAAATAAAAGGTATTAAAATTTGAAATGTTCCAACATTTATTGCAAGAATTGCTGAAACCGCGATAAACATAAAAATGCAAAGGGTAAACAGATATAGAATATATGTTGCACTCTGACTATAAACATATAATGATCCTTTTAAGTCCTATAGGGTGCCAATTAGTCGCACCACAACATAAAACTGAAGTTCTTGCCAAGTGTATTCACTGTAGCATTTGCTTTTCGGATTATTTTAGTACATTTTATGCCAATGCATATAAAGAATGTTATTATACGACCACTTCTTTTCTTGTGTTTTATTTTCCCTGTTTAACAGACAACAGCACTCGGAGAGAGGCGCCACAGCTGAGTTTAAAGAGCTATTCAGTTATTCAGCACATGATTTGTGGAGCAGTCTTGAGAAAGTTGCCAACCTTCAGGAAAAGGCAAATTAATAGCCAACAAAGTGGACCTGCATTTAAATGGGTTTTAATAAGTAACTCAATTAAAAATGTAATCAGAAAAATGCGCCTAAATGTGGCCACGCCCCTAAACGTTAACAGTCTTCGCTTTATGTGTCGGCGACGCCTTAAAATAAACTCAAGCCAAACACGCGATTTGCTTTGCGACTTTTGGCACGCACTTATAAGCTGAAAGTGACAGACAAATAAGAAATGCCAAGCTATTTATATACACATATATTATGTGCAGTCCTTATAGCCTGTATCTATGCAAATTACATATCTTAACTGGAGTGCGAAAGTTGTGGATTCCTTCCTATAAATCACGGGAGGGTGTGGGTTTGCTTGACGCATAGATATGGCAACGCCAGACATTCAAATGCAAACAGTTATAAAGTATTTTAACTTTGACTGTAACTTAACATTTGGAACTTAACAGCAACTGTTAACTTAACATATAATATCGACATCGATCAGCAGCTTGAAGCAAAACAGCGCCATCGATGTGATTAAAGTCAAATAAGCAGATGTCTTTGGAAAAGAAATATAATTTAGTTTTGACTACTACAATAGAAAATAATATAAAATACAATATATTATTGTATGAAATCGTTGTTGATTATCATAATAGAATTGCGTTGACTCGTTTAACTGATAGGTGGCGTTTTGAGCTAGAATAGATATTCTCGATATTTAGTGGAAAAAACATCGATGAATCGATCTTCTCTAATGGTGAAAAAATAAAATAAATAATTTGCATCTCTATTAGCCGGCAAGTTGAGTAAAGCAGTAATTATATTTGCGGATTTCCGCAAAAAAACAGTCGAATTAATGAGGCTCGTGAAGCCCGGTTGGGTGCACCATGATGATAAGCCAATCTTCTCGGTGGATGTGCATCAGGATTGCTCGAAATTTGCGACTGGCGGGCAGGGCACCGATTCTGGTCGCATTGTCATTTGGAATCTGAAGCCGGTGCTGTGCGAGAAGGATGAACATGATGATTCGGTGCCAAAGATGCTCTGCCAAATGGATCAGCACTTGGGGTGCGTTAATTGTGTGCGCTGGTCACAGAATGGCCAGCTACTCGCCTCTGGTTCGGATGATAAGCTAATTATGATATGGCGGAAGGCGCAGGGACCCAGCGGCGTTTTCGGCAACGGCGGCATGCAACAGAATCCCGAATCGTATAAATGCATACACACACTGCGAGGCCACCATGGTGATGTCCTCGATCTGGCATGGTCACCCAATGATTGCTTCCTAGCCAGCTGCAGCATAGACAACACGATCATTGTGTGGGATGCGCGGGCATTGCCGAATGTGCTGCACACGCTCAGGGGGCATACGGGTATGGTTAAGGGCGTTGCCTGGGATCCGGTTGGACGTTTCCTTGCCTCCCAGTCGGATGATCGCAGTATTAAGATATGGCGCACAGCAGATTGGACGTGCGGCACGACAGTAACTGAACCGTTCGAACAGTGCGGCGGCACGACGCACATACTACGTCTCTCCTGGTCACCCGATGGCCAGTATCTGGTGTCGGCGCACGCGATGAACGGCGATGGACCCACCGCCCAGATTATAGAGCGTGAGGGTTGGAAATGTGACAAGGACTTTGTGGGGCATCGCAAGGCGATCACTTGTGTCCGTTTCCACAATTCTATATTGACACGCAACATGGTCGGCGACAGTCCCAACAAGGCTACGAAATATTGTGTGATCGCCGTTGGCTCCCGTGATCGTTCGCTGTCCGTGTGGCTGACGGCCCTCCAGCGTCCCTTGGTCGTCATCCATGAGCTGTTCAATGACAGCATCCTAGACATGTCCTGGGGACCGGAACAATGCGTGCTGATGGCCTGCAGCGGCGACGGCACCATCGCCTGTCTTCAATTCACCGAACGGGAGCTGGGCGCCCGCGTCTCGGAGACTGAACGAAACAGTATATTCAAGCGCGAATATGGCGGCTATGTGGAACATTCCGAGCACACAGCCAGCAAACAGATGGCGACGACGCTGCCCGAACCGAGCAGCTATGCTCTGCCCAATGCGGCCATGGAGCGTCGACTGCCTGTTCAGGTGGCGGGTGGTCAGGGTCAGGGACGCCCTCGCGCCATCAGCAAACAGACAGAGACACGCACCAAAGATGGCAAGCGACGGATTACGCCCATGTTTATACCACTTAATGAGCTAAACGAGCCCATCTCCAGCAACATCATCATTCCCAGCAGCAAAGATAGCAACATCAACAACAACACAAACAGCAGCAGCACGGGGACATTAGCAAGTGTCAGCAGCAGTGAGGATCCACTGATGAGATCGCAGGAGTCGCTTTACTCTCGACCGGAACCGGTGGAACGTCTGATGTTGCCACCATCGCTAGTGGCAACGGCAGCGATCCCACCACGGCGCAACCCAATGCAGCTGCTCTGCGATTTGAATGGCAGCAATACGGTGGGTCCCAAACTGCAGATAACGGCGAATAGTAAGTGTGAATTTACGAAATCCTCGCAGGACTATCGCATTCATGTGCAGAATGGCCATCTGAAGACCGGCTACGGCATGGTGGCCAAGGTGACGGCTCAATTGGGTCGTGAACTGCTATGGGATATGTATGTGGGCTCGCCGGTGATCAATGTGAATCTGTGCAGTAAATATGTGATGCTCTGCTCCCTGGATGGCAGTATGCGGCTCTTGGCCATGCAGACGGGCTCACCCGTCTTCCCAGCGATCACGTTGACAAGCGCTGCCCTCCACTGCACCTTCAGCAGCGATAATCAGCTGGTCGGCGTGCTCACGGACAGTGGACTGTTGCGCATTTGGGACATTGGGAAGCAACTCGTTCGCTTGTCCACCAGTTGCCTGGAGCTGCTCAATAAGCATGGGATGACGCTGCAGTTTGTTATCACGGATCAGGGCATGCCGCTGATTGGTTTTCCCAGCGGCAATTCCTATTCGTATTCAACGCCATTGAAATCGTGGCTGGTCCTTGCCACCGGCGATGCCATCATGTTCAACGGGATACGCGGCTCGCTGCCACGCGATCTGGAGCATGTGCATCGCAAGTTTCCACTGCTCAGCATGCAGATCGGCACACATAACTACCTCAGTCTGCGTGGAGCAGTCGAAATCGATCCCGAAAGCTGGCTGCAAACGGCCAAGATGTGGTTCCTCGAGAATCAGATCAAGCTGTGCGAAGCGCTGGATGTTTTTGACGAACTCAAGCATTGGTACATGATGATGACCTTTCAACTGGCCAGCTACGGCACCGAGAAGCGTTTGCGTCTCTTCATGGACACTCTGTGTGACAACGAGTTGCCGGAAACGATGCAGACGAAATCCAAATTCGAGCTGAGAAAATGCGTCTTGGACACGCTCGAGCCGCACACAGAATGGGAGCATATTTACAACGAATATGTGGATTTGTATGATCCGAATGGAGAGATCTTTATTGAGGCCACATCGCCACCACAATCATCGTTAGTATCTTATCCGTCACCCAGTGCACCCTCTCGCCGCACGCGTGCATCTGCCGCCGCAGCTGCGGCCATTGATGCACTCCTCAGGGCGAAACCATCGTCGCCGCCGCCGCCGATGTTTCCGTCAGCAAATGCAAACGTCGAACCGGCAAGCTGTGAGACAGAATCATCATCATCCTTGCCACCGGCGACTCCAGAGCCCGCCTCCGTTGATACCGAAACAGAAAAGAACTGAAAGAGAGAAGAACCTTTGCAAAACGCGCATTGGTAAAATCCTGGGTTCAGGATAACTTCTAGTCTTATTTTTTATGTTTGTCTCTAAGATTGGCTCATGTGATTTTAAGCGCCGGATGTGAACATTTTTGAATAAAATGCCTCAATTTTGTTGAAGAATAAATGTGTTTTAGAAAAAAATAAATGTGCAATTAAAAAAAGAATAAAAAGAATTAAGGATCTTTTAAGTGATAATGAATTGCCTGCATATTAAAATTTGTAGTCCTGGGTTAATATAAATAGCTAATTGTTAACATAACCACAAATTTGATTAATGGTTGCTGCAGCTAATCAGTTTAGTTAGTTTAGTTACTTTAGTTGTTGAAAAGGTTTAGCGATTGGCTTAAAACCATCACATAAACAAATAATTGTTTTTATTAATTATTAATTTAAATAAAGCCGATAGCACAAAATTTACTAAGCAAGTTAGAATGCTGTAGACGAGCCCAGCTCCTAAAACTATTCTAGTTTCATAGCGAAATGTACAGGTTTAAAAGTCATGCACACACTTAAATGCAAGGGTATTCTATTCAAGTGGCCTGGAGTGTATATATGTACATATTTACTTACATACATATTTCGGCTGTGTTCAATTAATTTTGCTCGCTTTAATTTTGTCATGATGAATCAGATTTCAATTTGGCGTCCAGCTGCGGACATTTGTTTATTCGTTTTATTATTTTTATTTTATTTGTTTTATTTGTGAAAAGAGCGCTAAAAATACCGAAGTCTGATTAAAAAATAATTATACTTGAACCTTTTTGTATTTTATATTAATCCTGCGCAGAGCAACGCTTTGTGGTCCTTTGGATTTGTGCACACAACACATGCTCGCAGCGATATGCAAATCGATGAGCAGTTACAGTTACAGTTACATTTACAGTTACAGGTAAACTTTTTCATTTGTGTGTTACTTAACCTGTATCCTGTGACCCACATGCGGCATTTTGTCGCAACTGCTGCTGCAAGGCAACAATTCTGTGCGACAAGGTGAGAGATCCTTTGCAAAATGAAACATATTTTTTGTTCGTGACTTCCGTCATTTGGGCGTCGAGTATAACTGTAGCTGTAACTGTAGCTTTAACTGTAGCTGTAACGGTAGCTGTTATATTTATAACGCCGCTTTTGTGTTAACTCTCCTTTATTGAACCAGAGAAATGGCAGATGGCAGCGCGGAAGCGCCATTCAGTTAGCAGCCAAGTAAACAGCATTCTGACTGGGGTTTGTGCACGTCAACCTAGTCGTAAAAGTCGGTCCGTGTAAATACAGTTATTATATATAAATATAATCCAGGAAAATGAATACCCTACCATATGAAACCATCTCATATTTGGCTTTGGCAATCTAGTTTAAATTTGGAAAATTATCTATATTTTGTTTTAATGTAGTCGACAGAGAGAAATACAAAATTAAATTTAAAGAATAAATTAAGAAAAAAAAAGTTATTTGTATATTCTTTTTATTGAATATAAAAAAAAATTGAAATGTTTATTTATAAAATATTTGTACAACACATTTTCAGGCCGTGCTTAAATTCACACTTTTGCTTAAGCTTTTTTGCAATCGTAATAAAAAGCAAAAATGTCATCACAAAAACCACAAAAATTATTTAAATGATTACCATGCATGCATCTTTCTAATTTACATATTCAACATAACCTCCTAGTTTATTTATGTATCCTCTTTCTAAATACCCAGCAGGGTGAGGAAGTCATCACAACCGCATAAAGGGTAGACATTTGAAAGCCCTGACAGTCGGAGGAAGTGTGACACGTTCAGATATTTATGAGCAGGTAGTATTAGAGCAAATGCCATAAATCAAGGCCACAAAGTGTGGCAAAGTACGCATGACTACATATCAGAAATTGGAATAATAAAACCATATGTGCTTACAACAAAGACTGACGCACTGCGTAAGACAATCAAAAATATGCGTTCGGAATGGGAAATTAGGATAACCTTCACTCGGGCTAACCTTTTTCATACGGAATGAGTTTTCCTAGTATTCGCAATTGGTCAAAAAATAGACGCAGTTCTCAGTGGCATTTTATGCCAATCAAAAGGCGCTTTGAACTTTGAGAACTCTGTGACCTTTTCGCAAATGGATCCTGGAATAGTTAGAGCGGAAAAGCAGCATTATCTGTCTGCCTTTAAGGATCTTAGACAGGCACTTTAATGCTCTAGAACAAAACAGCTGCTTTTAGCTTTAAGGCAGTTTTATTTAGTCGCTTTGCTGATTTCATCGTTTATCATTTTATTTTATGGCTTTTCTCAGAGCGCACAAATTGATTTGTGGCCCAGTGAACTTTTTGAGGTCGTCGAAAATTGAATTTTTATTCCGACTTAGCTTCTGTGTCAGCTGCATTCACACCTGGGTGTGTGAATCCCATCAAAACACACAAAGGAAGAGAGCTGAAATTAGCAATTCAAACAAAGCAACTTTTGTAATCTAAAAAAAAAACTCAGTAGCTGTTTGTTTGCTTATGGCTTTTGTGTGGCTTGGGGCTTTATGGAAGAGTGTTAAAGCCTGAAAATACACCATAAGGGATATAAATAACCGACTTTTACAATGAGGCTTTGGCACACAAATAAGTTTTGAGCAAGTTTTTTTTTTAGCATTGATTCAAAGTTGCGAACTTTGTTGCTTGAATGGGTTTCTGTTCCATAAATTCTTAACGCACTAAAGACGCAAACTTTCTGAGCACATGAATAGATAATTCAATCTTGCCCAAAAACGGATTTTCAATTTGATTAAAACACAAAATGTATGTTAAACATTGAATAGATTTTAACTGAATAACTGGGTGCCAATTTAATTTTATCATCTGTAAAAATTTCGGCATTAAAACTCATTTTGGCAGTTCAGCCCCAGAATGGCTGGGAGCCAAGAAACTTGGCCAACTTTTGGCAGCTCTCAAATTTCATAGAAATATCTGTGGGCCGGGCCGAAATCACTTAACAGCCTGCAGTTAAATGCTGGAGCCAAGCAAACAAGAATAGAACAAACATAAGGAAACCGGAGGAAACCAGAACCGCAAATATTCAGTCTGAAAAACACACACATCCATCCACACAGATAATTTATGTACAAATCGTTGCAGACCCAAGAATTATTTGAAACTGAATCACAGACTTGAATACGGAATACCGTCCAAACAGTGTCTAATGTACCTTTTCGCCAGAGAGACTGTTGCAAGATTAATTGCCGACACACAAAAGGAATTCACAAGTTCAAAACAGGTCTTCCCAAAAGTCATTGGGAAAAGTTTTGAAAGAAACAAATTAAGCAAAAGAAAATTCTACAAACTTTAAAAGGTTAACATTGAAAAGTAATTAAAAATTAGCAAATTAATAAAAAATAATTGATTTCAAATGAAAAGAAATAATTGAGATAAAATATAAAATGTGTCTTGCAATATAAAGTCTAAAATATACATAAATATACTATCATTATGTAAAATATTTATTTTTAATAATTTCAATATCCTCATAATGCAAATATCAAATTTATAAAAACCTTTTCTTAAACTAAGAAAAATACCGCATACCCAATTGAAGCAGTGTCAGTTACAGGGTATAAAAATAAGACCATTATGTGAGATTACGGATTATAGCGCCAAGTTAATACAACGTGTTAAGTTGTAAGTTGTCAACTATACTATATTTGTATATATATTTGTTGGACATTTAGCAGCAACAATAAACAAGAAAAAATACACGTTGCCACAAGCGTACACATTAAGGGGCGTGGCAGACAAATAGAGACACACACAGCTTCGAGCCACACAAATAACATAAACAACTACTTTAGCACACATCAGTGGCCAAAATGGCAGAATTAAATACCAAACAGGGCCAGAAACCATATGTTGAACATGAGCTATGCACTGCCACAATTACATAATGCGAAAATGTGAATACAGCAAAAATGTTAAGCCAGCAACACAGTTATGCCAGTATATATATTCAAGGATATACCTATATACAATATATATATATATATATACAATATTACCACATGGACCAATTACATATTTTCTATGCCAATCTTTTAAAAACGCTTAACTTTTCAGGTTATTCAAATTATCTCTCTACTATTAACTCAAGTTCACAAATTGCGGGAATTAATGGCTTTTAAGATAATAGTCGGGTGTAGGGTGGCTAATTATTGTTTTTTTGCTCTTTAATGGATTTATCAGGGAATTTTGGTGACTCTAGCTTTCAAATTGTGTGGAGATATATGCATTTAAATATGGTATTTAAAAAAGAGTTAAATGTAGCAAACCTTCAGTGTTAAGGTTAATCTAGCTAAAAAACAATATAGAACTTTGCAGTCGGACGTAACCGACAGCGGAATACTATTATACCTTAATTTGTGTACAGTTAAGAAATACCTGAATTGCGGGGGATATGGGCGTTTATCGGTTTTGGGGGCGGGAGTGGGCGTGGCTCAAAAAATGTTGGAGTTCGATCTTAGTAATATACCTTCTAAGTTTGGTAACTGTAGCTCTTAAATTGCGGGAGATACAGGCATTTATCGTTTTTTGTGGGCGGGAGTGGGCGTGGTCCAAAATTTTTTTCCACATTTATGAAGGGTGTTACTAGCAATATACCTTTAAAATTTGGTGACTTAAGTTTTCAAATTGCGTGAGATATATGGGTTTATCGATTTACACCAACAGGTGTATCGGTTCAGGTAGGTTTAGTAGGCGTGGCCATCCAATTTTTTTATCGATCTTTGGGGGAGTTACCAGTAACATACCTCCAAAATTTTGCGACTCTAGCTTGCAAATTACGGCAGATATGCGGATTTTTTAATTTCTAGGGACGAAGTTCCTGGGGGCGGCGGATATGGGCGTGGTCCAAAAATTGGTATGCCAATCTTTGGAGGAGGTTACCAGCAAATTACCTTCCAAGTTTGGTTACTCTATCTTTAACATGTTCGGAGATATACGGAGTTGTGTCGGAGGAACGCGCGTTCATACAGACGGACAGACAGCATGACGGACATTGCACAAAACCAATATACTATTATACCTTTTTGGTATAATTAATATAAATATGAAGATGAGTAGTTGCATATTTTTTTTTATCGATTTGCAAATATCGATTCTTATCGATTATCTATCGTTTCAAGTATCTGTTTCAGGTATCTAACCTTAAGTGTGCTTAAAAATTCGAATTTCCACAGACGCATCGACGGACAGACAGCTTAACAAACTTTACACCCTCGGTATTAGAGATATATAAAGCAACTGGTAAAACAACTTGTGCCAAGTGGAATAAGTAACATAAAAGTTGCCCCAGAAAAGCCTAAATCAAACACATCTAAATCAAGTTGAATGAACAAGTCAAAAGGCATCAAGAGTTGTGCTAAAATCCCAATGATTTCCCCCAACAGTTTTGCACCATTACACAATTGGTCATACACACACGCACACGCACACACACACACACACACACACACGCACAACAAATACCAGTTGGATAGTAATCAATCTAATTTGTGGGTAAATTGGTTTCTGGGGACGTCCATCAGTGCGTATCCGCAATATGGCGAAATAACAATTGCCGCCAATCAATTGACGCAACAGAAACCAAAGCAGATAATTACTCTGGTCAGAGAAGACTCCTTGATTGGAAGACGGCCAAAAGGACTGATTAGCGCTTAACGGAACCTTAGTGGGACACAAGTGTGATCAAAGTAGCCAAAAGTTAAAGCCAAAATGCTTAAGTCAGCGAAACTGCAAATTTTGTAAAAAATAAACCCTATCATAAATTCACATGTGTATGTGTGTGTGTTTGTGTATGTGTGTGTGTGTGTGTGTGTGGGTGTGGGTGAGTGTGTGTGCTGCTGGTTTCGGTCTTTACAAATTGTAGTCTTAGCCATTTGCCGTGTGCGTCATATCCACAGATTAAGTCGACCTTTGGCCAACTTTGTTGGCCGCTTTTCCGCCTTTCTTTCATTTTCTGTCTCTCTCTCTATCTCTATCTCTATCTCTTTTTCTCACTATCATTTTGTGTGCTAACTTTTTTTGAGGGGCTTTAGCGTATTAAATGCTGTCATTCCTGAAAGTAACATTTGTTTTGCAAAGCCTACCTAAAACTTTTGACCGCATTTTTCTTTCGCAGTTCTTCCTTTTGACCCATCCTTGCTTTTAGCCTTTTTTTCGTTTTTTTTTTTTTTTATTTGGGATTTCTTTTGGTATTTAGAGCTAACGCTTTTAGCCATTGACTTAAATTAACTGTAGCACATAATATTTGGCCTTTAATGCTGGTTTTCGTTATGGTTGTGTATTAATTGGGAGTCAAGGGTTTTTTCCTAAAATTATTCATTTAATTTAATTTAATTTCATTTAACTTAAAGCTTTGGAACATTAAATTTCTCGTCATGTTTTCGGTGTTTAATGTTTGATGTTGGCTGATTTTCATCTTTTAAGCTTGAAGTGGCTTTTAACTCTTCTGTTTTCCGCACTCGTAAAAATGAAAATGGGCTAAAGAGCTTAGGAGAAAGGGGAAAGCACACTCCATCTCATATAGATCTTATACGTTATATTATTATTATTATTATATATTATATTCTTGTTCTTGTCCACCATATCAATCCGGTTAGACCATCACAGTTCTGGTGGAAAGTTCGATAACCTCTTAAGGCGAAGGTCGATGGGGTCAGTTTATCGGCACAGCAGCTGCTGTGAAATTTGCGCTAATCCCTAACCCGGGTCAGAGGTCCCTCTCTCACATGGAACATATCACAGCACAAGTCCATGATCCAGTGGACAATGTATTCATATCATTAAGCAACATAACATACACAAAGGTGACAATAAAAAAATAAAATATAAAATATAAATCTTTAAAATAGACAAACTTTCGCTTAATTGTTCTCATAAAATCAAAAATAAATAGTTCAATCTGTAAATTGTTAATTTTGAGTAAAGTTTATGTTTCAATAAAAAACCAGATGTGCAATTTATGTAAGTTAAAAATTGGTTACAGAATATCAACTAGTTGAGCTCTCTGAGAATTCGGTCTTGTTCTTTTTGCCAGCTGGCCTAATGCTTTGATATGGCCAAGTATACACACAAATACACACGCTTTCACACACACTCACACACACACATTGCGCACACCCTGTCGTGTGCATTGGCTTTTATGGATTATTGCATAAGGAAACATAATATTTAATATTATTTTTATGTGTGGCAAGTAGATTGCGGTCGTTGCGCCTCATTCGATTGTATACATTTTTGTGAATTTGTGTGGATTCCATTTTTTATTGCATTTAATATTCATGGAAATTACATGTAAGCAATATGTTTGAAACACTCTTTTCGCATTTTATGACAATTTGCTATTTAACATAACATGCAAAATTATGAATGAATCATGATTCTATAAAAATTTCACCACATTTCAATTTACACTTTTAAAATATAAACAATGTTTGCACAGATAGCAAAAAAGTATTTTTTTCTTTATAATAATAGAAATGCATTTTTTCTTTTTTCATTTTCAGCATAGTGAATGTGAAATATTAATTCATATAAAAAAGTAGGAATACTCTAGGCTGGACTAAGATATATCTGCAGCGCAGCTATTTAATTGATTTAATTAATTTAATTAATTGAATTATCGAGAAAATTAAGTGAACTTGTTGATTTTTATTGCTTACCAAAAATATATTTACTTTGTGGCTATTTCTATCTATTAGACCCAGTTGCACAATTTTGCCATTTTTTACAGAAAAGTGTAAAGAAACTCTGAAAATCAACCAACCAAATGGGTTCATACCCTAAGTATAAAAAATGATTCTGTTTTATGTTAAATGAAAATTCAGACAACCTAGATAATTCTTGCTCTCTTTTTTTGACACATGACAGCGATGAAAAATGTATTCTTTAATGTTTAAATATATATTTAAATTCAAGTTGACTGCTTGCTTCTAATTAAAATTTAAAGTTGCCAACAAAGCTGTCCTCTATCTGTGGAAAATAGTGATTTACTGTGCATTAAACTTTGCGAGCACTTTTCATTTGTATCAAATAGCAATTTATTATTCAAGTTTCAAAATAAACTAACACAAAAGTTTTTAGTGCGCAAATTGAACAATCTAAATTAAATTAAGCAATGTTGTTTTCAAAATTAAAGTCCAACTTTAATCAATTTTAGCGTAAATTGCAAATTCACAAAACCGCAAATCTAATTAAATTTGTTGCCAAACTTATTTGGAGCTCACCACAGGGTGTCAGATCTAAGCAGTTAATGCGACATTTGTAACAACAAACCAGGACACAGATTTATAGCAGCGATTGGGCAAAGGACTCACCGCCAAATCGTGATACTCGGTACAAGGATAATGAGCGCAAAGCAGAGCAAATATAAATTAAAGTTAATTGGTATGTAAATTTAGTTGGGCCAATTTTGTTTAAAATGGCAAAAGATATCGTGGACTTATGAATGACTTTGGATTAAGTTAATGTTAAGCATATAAATACCACACAGAAATGAATCGAAATGTCAAAGACAAGCCGATGAAAATATATTCCTCTATATATCAAAATTCTTTTTGGGATTACGTCCTTTTCAGTGACAAGTCCCCTCCCAAAAAGTTAGGGAAAAAGCAAATAAAACCAAGACGGAGAAAAACAGGGCAACTGTGGAAACATTTTAGCCACTAAGGGGAGCCGAGCTGGCACTGAAAAAACAGTGTTTGCTGATGAGAAATTGAACAAGCACATCTATATGCCAAATAAAAAAGTTTGCAGTCTGCAGAAGTGACCTTGACCACAATTTTCCTTGAACCCAGCTTATTTAACAGCTACTCTAGTTTTATTGATGAAATTGCTTTAAAATGTGTTCCAAGAGTGCAACTTTTATGGCTATTTGAAATCGATTTGTATCGATATTCGCTAAACGAAGGCAGTTATCAATAAAATGAAAATGAAGCTTTAAAGTCTCATACAGACTGACAGATGGACGTGGTTTGACAGTTGATCAAGTGTATATATACTTTATGGGGTCGAAGATTCTCCCTTCTGCCTGTCACACTTTTGCACTTAATCAATAAAACCCTTTTGAGCGTATCTGTTAGTAGAAAAGTCCCAAGATTAGGGCTTAATCCAAGGACATTCCTTCCTCAACAAAATAGTGACCCTCGTCATATTTTATACAAAATTGCATTATTGGCGACTACAAAGAGCACCTAATTCCCATTGAGACATGTTTAAGCAAAGGATACGGAAGACCCTGATTCTATCAAAGGAAAAAAGGATGAATAATTACCAGATTTCATCAAAGGAGTCGCTTACAACATGAATGGATTCAAATAAGTGGTGGTTGACATCAATACCCCGATGAAAGACATGTCCCGACGCCAAAAAAAAAGGTCACACTAAGTATTTAGATAAAAATGTGTATTTTTGGCTAAATTAATATTTTACCTATGGCAGCTATTTTTTAGGACATGTTATATTAAATTTAATCTCATTATTGGAAAACAAAATTGTTTAATTTTAAGACAAGTTGTGTGGATAAGTAATGATCTTTTATATCCTGTACCCATTGAAACGGTAATTCCGGTTCGATGAGTTTGTACAAACGTCTCTATTAGGGGGAAGAAAGCATCTACGTCCCATATATATATATATAAATATATATTTTTAATCACTGTCAAAAGATAACATTAAATTTTCAATCAAAGCTCTCAGTTACCATATGCATATAAAGTTGATTTCATATTATCGATAACTTCCCATATATGAACTAAAATCAATTTCCGATAGCAATAAACATCACCACTGTAGGATATAATTCAGAGCAAGTCTAAACTACTAAATATCATTTTTTATGATTTCGTTTCTTTCTGGGTTCCCCCAATCCTTGCAATAAATGTTTGAAACTTTATATTAATAGTGAATAATTCATTATAATTTTATATAAAATAAGATATCATAAATCCGGTTGCTTATTTCTTATATCATATTTCTTCTTCAAAAGTAAAATTTTTTTAATTAGAATTTTTCTTTTGTTATTTTATATGTCTTTATTTGTAACTTTATATTTATTTAAAATATCATATTAAATTCTTATTTTTTTTAATGAAGGACCGTTTTTAATACCCATTTATTAAAAAATATACAAAAATGAATTAGAAAATATACAGAAATTAATAATGAACAACAATTAAATAATTCGCACCTGATATTAACTATGGGAATTAATAGACATCAGTTGAATATTTATGTTTATCATAAATGTGGAACATCTAAACACGAAAAGGAAACTGTTTTCGAGAACAAACAAGGCAAACAGATGGCTAACAACATACTGTACGCAATATACTGTTGTTAACTGAAGTAAACGACAAAAAACAAAAAACAACAACAACAAAAAACAAACAAATCAGCTGCAAAGACAAACAAACGCCTACACAAAATGCTGCCAGCGAGATGTGTCATAAAAGCTAACTCAAAAATACTGCATGTCATTCCAATGCTGTGTGTGTGAGGGTGTGTGTGTGAGTGTGTGCATGTTGAGCTACAAAAGTTAGTTTACTTAGTGGCGCACGTGGACAAAACTAACGAGAAAATGTGAAAATGACGAAGAAAAAAGGAAGCCAAAGCTGATGAAAACAAGAAGCAAATAGAAACAGCCGCTCGGAGACCATTCGCCGGGAACTGGCAACGAAATGTGTCAAGGCAAGTAATAATCACACACACACACACAAAGATACTTTCCCACACACACACACACACACACACACACACACACACATAGTCAGGTTTACGCACACAAACAGCTCCCGTTTTAGCTATAAGGCATTTTTGGTATTTTGTCATTTTTTTTTCTTTAGAAAAGTATGCAAAACACAAAATGCTGCAAGAACATTTTGTAGCAGCAGATAAAAAACACAAAAAATTGAGATAGAAAATGAAAAACAACTGAGCCGAAACACAAACAACAACAAATCGATTTTGTATTCCACTCGCTTGTTTTTTCGTGTCATTAAATTGCATATTGCAAGGAGCACACAAAAAACAAACCCACAAAGCAGTTAGGATTCAATAAGCAAAATGTTTGCCTGGTTGACAGGCACCAGGATAATGCTGATGCCACAAGGGCCACAAGCTACTTGAAAAGGTTATTTCAAAGTCTCTGCACAAAAGTATGCTGTAAAATTTAATTTAACTGCGTAACAAGAACAAGAACAACCTAAATAGTTCTTGGCCTGTTAGCGTATATATAATATATAGGAGTGGTATATAATATGTCTATATACATAGTTATTTGCTTTTGTACACACGCAAAGACACTCGCTTGATTATGCTGCCATTTTTCGCTGTCAACACATGAAAATGCAGTTTCCATTTTCTTTTTTTACGACTTGAACAAATTGCACCCGACTTTTAGACGGAGTTTTTTTTTTTGGGTGGGGAGGGGGGCTCAAGGACACAAGCACTGAATAGAAAACCTTTTTCCTTTTTTTTCTGTTGTGCACACACTAATTAACAACTAGCGCCATTTTTGGCAGCGGGCGGGTTTTTAAAAATGACTATCGTTTAGTTTAATTAATGAACGCGGCGCGCACAAAAGTAGGCAACGGAAACGGGTTTGGCAACGTGCAGAACGCGTCGCTGAAGCGCTGCGCTGGGTCAACGGGATTGAGACGATGAGAACGTCGCGCAGTTCTGCACCTAACTGAAACTGGCCGCACACAAAAACACAGCCGACTGAAGACAGCGACGCTACTCCGACGTCGACTGCGCTGCCAGCCGCAGCTGCTGCTGCTGCTGCTGCTGTTGCTGCTTGACAGACTTTCAATCCTGCCATCAGTGGCACTGGGCAAAGCTGCCATGCACAGCTGTCATGAGAAACTCTGGCAAACCTAAACACGCAAGACTTCGACTGTCCGATGTGATTTTGGTATGTGTGTGTGTGTGTGTGTGTGTGAGCATGTGCGTATGTTGTGGGTGTGTGCGTATTTTTAGTAACAACTTCATTGGTTTGCGATTACTCTTTGCACACTTAACGCAGCTCTCTTAAATCTTTGCGTAAGTCAAAAGACTCGATAACGAGTGCAGGCAACCAGAGTTGCCAGGCTGTTGAAGCATATGGGAGAATATTATATTATCAAAGAAAGCAAATTGAAATCAATTATTTTACACTATGGTTTTTTGAGATAAGCTTATTAATAAAATTAATGAAAAGCAATAAAATATAGCCAACAAATACTAAGTGTTAAGTGAGATTTTACTTTAAATTTATTATTAATGGTTATCAAAATTGTAGTTATTTGATCAATTAATTATTTATAATAAAATTACAATCATAAACTAAAAAACCCACGTACAATTAATATTAAAAATCAATTACAATTATGAAAACTAAGAACTAATCAAATAAAAATATCTGGCGTTTAGCTTTTTTAAACAAACACAATTATTAAAACAGTGAATCAAAAAATGAATTTTCAATATAATAAATTAATAAAATAATAAAAATAATATTAATTAGTTAGGTTACAAAATGCTAAAATAAATTATTTAATATACTCAAAAAATGCATTAAAAACTAACCAAAATTGATTTAATTTACTAATTTTCCTTTCCAAACTTCTCACATCTTGTCTAAACAGACTCGATGCTTATTTACAGTGTACTCGAGCACGTGTTATATAATAGGACACTCCAAACAAAAACAGACTCACGCTCTCTCTCTCTCTCACTGTCTGTCACTCTCTCTTTATGATTAACTGACCGAACAGAAGAGCGCAGAAGAGCTGGCGGTCGCGTAACCCAGAAAATGACAACAAAACAAAATGTGGAAAAGCTCATAATCAACAAATTTGGCGCCAAAGCGAACACGTGTTCTGCAAGTCGTTTCGATTCCGATTCGTTGCGTTTCGCATGCGTAAACAATAAAGCTTTTCTGTGACGTCATATGTGACCTTTTGACGTCATATGCTAGAAAGTCTACAAGGAGTAGTCACAGATACGTAGAAAACGCACGCAGCGCCATCTAACGCTCAATTATGGCCGAGCATTAAAAACAAAAATAAATCGAAGAAAGACTAAATAAAAAATTAAAAAAATAGAAATGAAATGTAAATATAAAAATTAAATAAAAATGGAGGCATTTACAATCAAGATTCTAATTTAAAATTTAAAAATAAATAAAAAGGGAGGCATATATATTTAAAAAATATACATCATGTAATTGATGTTGTTATTAAAAACTTAAATATATATAAAGAGAAAGCACATATAATTAAAACTGTAATGTAATATTTTAAAATTAAAAATAACTAATTTAAAATGTAATTTAGAAACTAAAAATAAGTGTAAAAAAGAGGCAATTATATTTCATATTTTTATTTAACATAAAAAAAAAAGTTTTCAAATTGTTTAAGCTCCTTGTAAGAATTCAAATTCTGTGCATTTCTCCTCTGCCTCTGCTTGATGCATATGCACTGAAAAATGCAAGTCATCAGCTATTTAAAAAATTTGTTTTTTAAATTTATTAAGAGAGTCGCACGAACACAAGCAAATCATGCATGTACACATGTAAATTGTGCACGTATCCTTTGGCAGGACTCGTCGTCAATTGTACCAAACACATTCTGACGAAGTCAACAAGGAGAGCACAAAAGAATCTTCAATGAGCCACAAAAGGCACAAATATGAATTGGTGCCGGAAATGAGATTGATGTCAATATATTGAATGATTGCTCAAATACAAAATCGATATCGGGCAGCGACCACAAATGTAAGCGATAACATGCTAAGTAACATCACACATCTTAAGCCAACTGACAGCCGCAAATTCAACATGCCGCACTCAACTCATTACATGCAACATGCCCCAACAAGAAAAACAACAACAGACGCCTTGCATTCAAATGCACGAAAAGTGCAATGGAAATCTTTGAAAACTTCAGCTCACAAGGGAAATTTATTTATTTCGATTGTGGCAAGTAGCCAAAAAATAAATCCACCCGCAAATCAAACAAGAATAAAGCACTCCAAATACAATTTGGCAGACAATATGCCCCGTTAATAGGCAGTGACAGCGTAGCTTCATTTCACATATGCCCTGTTAGTAAGCAGCGACAGCGTATATTTTAGTATTTCATTTATTCATCCCATTAAATTTGAACAGCTTTTAGACTTGCATTTCCCCATACAAACTTGCAAAGAGAATTATGATTTTTTCCTGAGCTTCTTAACATATTTAAGGAAACATATCCAACACCATCGAGTAATATTTATAAGTACACTTTTTCATTTTATATATATATATATATATTATATTTATTGACTGTGGCTAAATTAGCACAACCATATTGCTATTTCTAGCTAGAAACTATCTTTAGAAAGTAATTTAAAATCTATTAAAATACATTTATTATAATTTATTTATTACTTATCACACATTGTTCATCATTATAGTAAAATAATCTTTGTTAAACTCATCTGAAGTTAAGTTTTTTATTTCAGAATCTTTTCATTCAAGGCAATCAACAAGATAAAAGACTCAGAAGTAAAATCGGTTTAAAATTTCGACAAAATAGAACATTTTTTGGGTTTTAAAATTTTTAAAAAATTTCAATAAAAAACTTTAAAAAAATACGTTATAAAACTTTAAAAAATAATAATAAAAATTGCCATCTTAACTGCTTTGTCTGGATCAAAGACCGAGAATGAATACGAAAGAAATTGATTGAATAAATTATAAATAAATTTATAAATTACTTTGTACACATATGAAAAATTTGTATATAGTTATGTTTAAAACAACGTACAAAAAATGTGGAAATCAGATGTATTTTTTCTATACTTTAAAAAAAAATTCTACTGTAATTAAAAGAAGAAAATAATCATTTTTCGATGGACACACGCAATGGCCTATAACAAATAAGGTGAGCAGCAATTGGTTCAAACAATTTGGTATCAAGAGGAAGTAAAACGATGACTGGACTGGATGAGCTGGTGTCCCAGTGCTATTTACTCTTCTGTGCAACATTCGCGAATTATGCCAACTTTATTTGCAACACAACCTGCAGAGTCCTCAAATAAATGTGCCTTTCTGCTTATGATTTGTGGACATGATTGTCTCCGCACTGCGAAGTGATGCAAGAACTAAACACCTTTTTTAATGGCACCAAGTTATTTGATTTTCCTCTTTCCTGGTAATTGTATGGCTTATAGTTATTTTTGTAGAATGCTGGCTTAAAGTTGAGGGGCTCATTGATGTGCCTGGCAGATGACAATGCAAATCTGCACAAGATAAAAGTCAAATCTGAGAAACAAACAATGAAAATGCCAAGCAAATTAAATGGATCCAAGTGTTCAAACTGCTGTATGTGTGTGTGCGTGTGTGTGTGTGTGAGTGTGAGTGTTTGTGCTGATTAGTAAGGCTGTGTGTTGTGTGTGTGTGTGTGTTTCCCAAGTGAATTTGTAGTCAATTTCCTGCAATTTGTCCCGTTGACAGCATCGCCAGCCCCAGCAGCCGGGCGAGAATGATGACAAGGATGCCAGAAATGGCGATGATGATGCCAGCTTCCTGTAATGATACGCATCGCACAATCAAGACAACATAATACACTTTAACACCAACGTGCTACATACATCCACACACACACACACACACACACATACATACATACATACATACGCATAAATATAAAAACAAATTAGAATGTGAGCAAAATATGGTACAAAATGAATTTTTGGCTGTAAGCAATTTGCCAAACGCTTAGTGGAAACACGAATTGGAGGAGAAGTGCAAAATGGCTGATGGCAGAAATCCAAAACAGACAAACATTCAAACATTTTGGCCAAGTCGAGTGGCAAACCACTCTTTTGCCTGCCCCTGCCCCTGCCCCTGGCCCAGCCTCCTTCCATTCCAATTAGAAGTCACCTCGCGCTCCGACTACTTAATCTCATTGACACGCATTAACATGTCTCTGAAGGCAGAAAATTGAACAGCCTAATGGCCAATAGGCCAACTCTTCACTCTTCCCTCTGTTCACTGCTGTAATTAAAATGTCAGCACAAAGAATGCCTCTTGGAGTGCTTCACATGCCATTTACAATGGAAACAACACAACAACAAAAAAACAAAACCTCAAAGTCCTTTTAGCTTATCAATTTAGATTGCTGGCCGCAGACGAGCCTACAAAATGCAAAAAAAAAAAAAAAATGTTGCACAAGAAAATGAAAATGAAAATAACTGTCAACCGCAAAATATCATATGGAATATCTGGGCAGACAGATGATAGACCCATTTTTTGGTTGGGACAGTCAGACGCACAGAGACAACCATCAGGAGAAGACCCTTCAGGCAATATGACAAACAATTTTAAGGTTTTTATTATTTATTTTTTATTTTATGTTTATTTTATGTTTATTTTTATTCTCATATCCTGTAGACATAAACGGATGGAAATGGGTATAACTTGGTTTTGTTTCAGGGATAGGACAAATGTCAAAGTAGATAAATGCTGAATGAAAAGCATTCTATAAATACAAGATTAAAAGTAGGTACATTTAAAGTAACTGTCAGATGTCAACAGTTTTCTGTCAAGAATTTAAACATTTTTTTACTATATCATATAGCTTCCATACATCAATTTGTACAACTTGTTTAAAATTATCATTAAATTTGAGGTGGTCTGTAAAAGAAAGTAATCTTTTCCACTTTTAAATATAATAATAATAATAAGATCAAAAAATTCTTGAAAGCCCATTTGGGACTAGTACAGTAGACAAATTTAAATAAAAAAAAAAATAATAATACAGTAGATTAATTTCAATAAAAAAATTTAATTAATTTACAGAATTAAATAATGAAAAAAAAATTTAAATAAATATTTAAGTATTTTAGTATGTTATGACTAACCTAATTAAAAATGCTTCTAATGTTATAAAAAATAATTAACTTAAGGAGTATTGGCATTGATGAGTGGTAGCAAATATTAATCACAGTTGTCAGTTGTAAAAAAAAAGTAATGTTAATGCGAAAAGACTACAGAGTGTTACAGGATATAACTGAGTGAAGGGTTCCTGTCTGGAGCACTTTAGCTGATTTTCTTTTTAGATTTGTAAAACCAACAATGCGAACACAACCAAACCAAACCAAACTCAACTCACACAAATGCGAAACCACAAAACACACAAAACTAAGCTTGTGGTCTGTTTAACATCCTCATGAATCGCACGACAGCTGCCGTGTCGGAATTGGCCTGGCTAAGAACGGTGCAATAACTGTATAAGTGGGAGGGGTCAGCAAACCAAAGCAGCGAAAGCAAGCACTGCATGAAAATATAAATAACAACTTATGTGAAAGTTAATACAGTTCACAACAATTTTCAGAAACTAAACCCAAACCTTAAATACGATATTCGATTACACTTAAAATTTAGAAAATCGATCTGAACAAAATATAATTTCAAAATATATGAGGAAAATACGTAGACAGATTTTTTCCAATTTCTAAGTTACGATAAAAAAAATCTTTTAAAATTATAAATTTTTGTTTCTATTTATTAGAAAAAGTTTTCAAAACAGCGAGCTGGAAACATTGAAATATTAAACTGATTGATAATTGAATTATAATTAGATAATATATTTGCTTATACTAAATCTTAAAATATTAAAATTTAATTACTGTTATTAGTTTAAAAAAAGCAAGTGTAAGAAAATAGATATATATTTCTAATTTTTAAAATAATAAAATTGAATGAAGAAAAACACTGTTTTTTCTTTCATTTTAAAAGTATGCTTAGCTATTTCAATTATCGTAATATCAGGTCGCATTTTTTCTGAGTGTAGGCACTTTGCTTGACCGTCACGCAAAGTTTTGACAGTTATTGCATAACGTTTTATAAACACAATTTGTCAGTTATTTTTTGTATACATACTTAAATGGTTTTTTTTACCTTTATATATACACGTGTGTGGGAGTGAAATAAAGGATTGTATTTCAGATTCCCTATTCAAATAAGCGCAAGCAAATTGAAATAGAGTGCAAAACACGTCAACTGACATTTTCCGTTAATTTTTTCAGTGTTTCCTGTAACAAAATACAACCGGGGTTTCTCCTGGATTCGTCACGAATAAATATGGGAAAATGTATGCAACAAATTTGCCGCACTCAAAAAATATTGATATGAAGGTGGGAGGAGTTCGCAGATCCGGATTCCTCTAGAATTTCACATGGCTGCACCCACTTTTAGTTTGGGGCTTTTTTCCATTTATTAATAAACAATTGCTCCACTTTCGTGAGCAGCCATCGGCGAAGTGTAATCAATATTTCTGGAATAAAATGTCTATTCACTTTATTACTTGCTTTCGAATCACTTTCGTGCCGCTGCAACAAATATCGATTAATACACTAAACAACAAAAGTTTATTCAACCTGTTTATTAATTCACTTAAAGCTCTGTATTCTATTCTATTATCAAAGCAAAAGTGAGAAATTCAATTAGTTGCCCCAACAGATTTTATGTGAAACCTATTTTTAGTTCGATGTGGCAGATGGCATGTAAAACTTTACCGAATAAATAATTAATTGAATTACACTAAAAATTTAATTTGTATTCCCTGTAATAGGTAAAAATTGTTATTATTATTGTTAATGTTATTTTATTATTAAAATAGTTTATTGTTATTTGTCAATCTCAGCTTAAGCTTATTATTTAAGGCACTAGTTTCTAATGAATAATCAGTTTTATAAGAACTTAGTAGATTATATACATTAAATATAATTATAATTTACAATTAAGTATAATAATAATTTATATTCAATATTAAATAGCTAAAATTCGATATTCATTTAGTTTGCTTTAGTTGAATTTAAATCAATGATAATTGTTAATTCTATTTTTATCATTAAGCTATGCTTTTAGTTTAAATTTAATGTATTTGTCACTAAATAAATATAAATTTATTTATTATTTTTATTTATTAAAACCACAGATAAGAGGATGCTCTACTTGGATTAAGAATCTACAAATCTCTTCATTTCTTTAGAATTTGTAAGCACATTCATAAGTCGTCTTCCTGCTGACTTCCCCCAAGATTTGTCTGCTTTTTCATTAGGAACCCAGCTGGCTATGACGTGAACGTGGCCAACAGCTGCCTCTTTGGCCTGTTATTTGTAGGCAAAGCACAACCAACAAAAAATTCAAATTGTAAAAAACTAAATTACATAAATATAAGTTAGGCAGCAGCGTGTGCACATAAATTATATATAATACAAAAATTTGACTTGAGCTGAATTTATGATATTTGCTGTTTGATGAATTTTTCACGCAATATTTCGTGTTTTTATCAAGTCAATATTTATATTATTATTATTTTTTTTTTTGTCTGTTTGGTCTTTTATAACGCTTGGGGGATTGTTTGGCATTTGCTTGCCAAATGATTGGCACAGTGGGGAAATGTTGGGTATTCATCCACCCACACATGACTTAGGGAGTAAGATACTAAGTCAATTATTTGGGAGTATGCTGAAATCGTTGCTATTTCGGTTAGATAAATCTGGAAGCTTAAGAAAAAATAAATAAATTTAGTCTAGTTTAATTATGCAAAAGGGAAACGTGACAGAAACAAAGGACACCTGACAGACCAAAAGAACGAACTACGTGCAGCTGTTCGAGCCCTGTTAAACTTTAAATAAGCCTGGGAAGACAGACAGAGACGGAGTCAGAGAGAGAGAGAGAGAGACAGAAACATTGATGTGTTTTACTTATAGACGCTTGAGAGCTAATTGAATGCCATTTGTCGAGACAGTAATTGATGTACGACTCATCGGAGGCATCGCATACCTTGGGAAAAGCGCTGCGATGCCAGAGTTGTGGCCCAATTGGGAGGAGCAGTCAGCTTGGTCAAGCATCCTGGCCTGGCCCGATACGATAACAAAAGACGGACACAAAACCAAAATGTATTGTTCGGGAGCATTAGCAGAACTGGTGACTTTGTCGTTTCACAATGCATTTCATTGTGGATATTTAAAACGGTTTTCCATTAGGAAATTGCATGGGGGCGTCTGAAATACAATGCGACAAAACAGACCAAAAGGTCAACCTGACAGCCCCCAAATGGGAGGACAGTTAGCGGACATGAAACGCCTAATGCAAACCCATTCGATGTGTCTCGTTGATCCACCACAAATAATAAAACCACACCAACTTTTCCGATAAATGCCACACAGGTTACCAATACAATCCCAGACCTGCAGCACTTTAGCTCACAATTTATTTGGAATGCCCTCCAGCCGTCGAGGAACAAAGTGTAGCAGATTTAAAGAACAGAATATGATAACTGCAACTGCCACTGAAATAAGTTTTCAAACATTTAAGCTAATCTACACTAAAAACAAGTAAGAATTCTGTAGTCGAGTTAGCTGGACTACGATATACCCTTAGCCCAGTTGTTAATTATATTCTAGTTTAATTGGCAAATTTCCCTTTAATTCGATTTGCACTCAAATGTTCAGTTCTGCAAGTGCATTTCTAACATATAGCATATACATACATACATACACACAGACGTAGTAGTTATAGGGAGAATACACACAAATATATTGACGCTAGCGTCGATTATCATGTCATCTCTTTCTCACACATGCGCTTGCCTATTTATATGTATACAGAAAATGCTTGCGGCTGCTGATAGAAATGAGATCAATATGAGAATATATTTTCGACTAAAACTTTGGTGTTTCTTATCCGATCTGAATGAAATTTGGGCAATAGATCAATAATACATATATGCATATTATGTATAAATTAAATTGTGGAATTAATTACTATCGGAAATCGAAATGTATCGATAATTCAGAAACTGAAGCAATTATCAATCAAATTAAGCAAACTAGATCTGCGCCTGGTACACAAAAACTTATATTCCAAATTTGAACTCGCTAGCTATTACAGTCTCTGAGGTCCGCGTGTTCATGCAGACGACGGACGGACAGACCGACAGAGCTATATACTTTATGGGGACGGAGATGCCTCCTTCCGCCTGTTACATAGATTTGCACAAAGCCATTATACCCTTTTCACCCATTTTAAAAGGGTTAAGGGTATAAAAAAAACGTACACATTTCATTAATTTTTTATTTAACGTTTATTTAGAACAACTAACTTTTATAGAACAAAATAAAATTTTAAAAATGTTATTTTCATTTTTATAAGGAAAAAATCGAGTGCCTTTAATCGAATTTCGTGGAGTGTACCAGTGTTTGAAACTGAGCTTTCACTTCCGGTTCCTTCAAACCGGAGAACAGGGTATTTTCCTAACTCGACCACACTCAACATGGCAGAGCGTGGCTAGTTTCTATTGCTTTTCCAGTGCTCTATCAATATTGGTCCAATCCAATTTTGGTATTCTTTTGCCACCCTCGGACAAAGTGTTTGCAGTTCAAAGTGTTTGCGCTGCTTTCACGCCTTTCCAGCGGGCTGTATTTGGACTCATTATTGAGCAATCCAGTTACAGTTCAAACACACTTGCCAACATCTACAACATTTAAGCCGAGTGCTTAATTTGCTTTTAATTGCTTGGGACAGTCATTAAAGCGCTCGCAAACTCGATGTTGGCCCAAACAATATGGCCAAAACAAGCCGAGCTAATTATATTCAAAGCAATTGTGCTGACTATTAACTGGACCGCAATGAAGCGTTGCAAATGTGTCAATTTGTTAATTTAAACTGGGCAAAGACTACTTAATCTTAGATGTGCTGAGATTGTTTTAATTACATCGAGTCACAGTTGTGCCTGAAAATCTGTGTTCAGCTGTTTATTGAAGTGAACAATTTAAGTCTAAATCAAAAGAATTTTTTAGCCTCTCAGTTTCTAATTTACAGATTTCTTTATACTTAAATTCAGTTTTAATTTGTATCTTATTATAAATATTCATTTAATTATTCGCTTTTAATTTTACATAATTTGCAACTTGAAGCTTAAATTTACATATTCATTTTAAAAATGTTAGTTGACATTGAATAAATAAATAATGAATACATTTTTGTTCGAATGCCACTTGGAAAATCGTTTAATGCAATATTAAATCACTGTCATTATAAATGTGAGTAGAGCTTGGGGACAAAGACATCTACTTTTCTGTTACTGATACCTTTTTACGAATCCTTTTCCTTTTATTCATATTCCAATTGTGGAGCTGGAGGAGCTATTAATGAGCTAATATTTCAGATACCCCTTTTCACAGTGCCGCCCACTCAACAGTTCCCAAATGTCGCATTAACTTGAACTAAAGGGGAAACAACAACCAAAATGGGGAATATTTTTTATGAGTTATCGCATTTCCATGCCTCGTCCGGCTTCTGTTTGTCTGCCGTCTATTTTTAAGTTATTCTCCACGTCATGAGACTATTTATACCATATTCGAATGGCAGCTGGCAACAGGGCCAACATTTTCGATGACCTCTCACATTTTTGGCAACACAAACGACTGTTGCTGAGGCACTCGTTGGCACCCTTCAGCTACTTATCGATTCAATGATAATTAAAACAATAAATAATTAACCGATTGAAACTATCGGAAATTGTAGTCGATGCAATAATAAATGCTGATTTTTTATACGTTCCTTAACATTTTTTGTTTGTGTATTGTGTGTGTGAATGTGTGAGCATTGCAGGATGCCTGAGTCCAGTCAAAAGATGAAAAAGAAAAAATAAATAAAAAAAGCATGAAATACAATAAAAAACTGGAAAAAGTTCAAAAATCAATCAACGTGCGAAAAAGGCAATTTGTGGTTTCCAGCAAAAGAGCGCAACAAAAGCAACAAATGCTTGAAAATTCTATTATGAGCAAAGTTCCGGAGCTCACAGTGTACTATGGCTAAAATGCACAATGTTTTTTGTAAAAGCCAAAAAGTAAACAGTCGCAGAACAAAGCAAAAATTACAATCAAAAATTTATATTCTGTGGTAGATTCATTTTTGATTAACTGCAAATGTTTACGATCATATTTATGTCTAAATTTAATAATTTTAAATATTACTTTACATATTTTTTCTATATGTTTATTCACACATTTTTGTTCAAATTAAATCTTGTCGTATTGGCAATAAAGATGATGTATTTTATTTATAGTCTATATTCATTTAGAATAGATTCTACAATTTTATTTATTTTATTTTTGTACAACTACAAAAGATTTAGTCTAGACCTATTTTTGCTTAAATTAGATTAAACTGCTATAGAAATATTACATAATTTATTTTTAATTTATTAAATTAATTTTTGTTCAGCTATCCTTATTCTTAACTAGCTATATTGAATTTTTGGTCTAAATGAGTTATTTATGTTACAAATATTGGCCCATTTTTTAAAGATCATGGAGTGTTTTCTTAACTGAAATTAGTTGAAATTAAATAAATAAATAATCAAATACAATTTATTCTATATTTGTAATATAAAAATTAGACTAAGAAACTGTCAATTTTTCCCATGGTGCCGATTCACTTGAAGATTGTGTGCTCAGACAGCACCTTGGCAAGTTGACAACACTTTTGTCAAACTCCAAATGTAGCGTGAAACATGAGCAGTTTTACTCGATAAATAACAAAATTCAACAAAAAATATATATTAAAGGAAATAATAAAAATATATATATATTTTATATATATATACATATATATATTGTTCAGTGTGCCACTGCTCAATGACGCATTTAATAGCTCTGCTTTTGTCAGTTTATTTCGCATTCCTTTCAACACGCTGACAAATTTTCATGGTGCGACACACAAAAAGTGTGTAAATTGGTAATAAAAAAAAAGATGCGCTAATTAACTGAAAAACATTTGAAATTGGCAAATGAATTTACAGTTAAATGTGTAATTATTCGGGCACGCACAAACGAGACTCGAACCATATCAATTATAAATTGAAAATGGAAAATTTTAAATGGAGCGATTTTATTTACCGTTACGCTCCCCCAGTCCTTAGCGCTTTTAGTTGGGGGTTTCTTCTTCATCTTCTTCTTTTTTGGGGGCGGGTTGGCAGCCCAGTCAGGCGGATATCCTTTTGAATTCGGAATCAAAATGTATCAAACTGAATCGGGCCAAGCCAAGTGGAACTGAAGGATACTACGGCTGTCTGTCTGTCTGTCTGTCAGTCTCTCTGTCTCTCTGTCTGTCTGTCAGACCATTCAGCTTTGGGCACACAGACTCACTGCAGCAACTGTGTATGTTTTCCATAGTAAATTTGATGGCCACGATTTATTTACAATTTTATGAGAGGACTTAAAGAGCCGCGCATTTCACAAATACAAATTTCATTATTGTAAAGTGCAAATTTTATGGCAACTTGTTGTTGGTATCATTATTTGTTACTATTATTTGTGCATTTGCATTTATATCCGTCATTAACTATAAATTTTGGTAAATGCAAATCAATCTAGGTTTTATCAATCAACGTTGAATTTGAATAATCAATTTCCAGGTTGTGCCACACATTTTCCACTGTAATTTAATTCAAGCAACTCTAATATGTATACACAGATAAGTATCAAATCAGGTAATAATGGAAACTGTGCATAATTTGTATAATCCAGCTAAAGCAACAATGGCAACAATGGCAACAAGATGGGGCAGCAATTGCGAAACTGTTGTTTGTTCATTTATAAATAGCGCTTAATGGATGCATTAATAAAACACGAGGCACATTTCCGCGCCCACAAGTGGTTGTAAATGGTAATCGCAACCCTTGAACAGAAAACAAAGAAGAGAGAGAGAGAGAGAGATATTGAGATAGAGACAAAGAGAGAGAGAGAGAGAGAGAGAGAGAGAGAGAGGAAGTACACACCTCATTGCTTGCTTACTACTCTTATTAGCCCACTCCAATATAATCCACCAACGAGCACAATTTAAATCAAGTTTTGTGTGCAATATAAAGAATTTCGACCTAAACAAATTTAAAACAATTTTAAAATTTAAATTTCATTATTATTTAAATGTGTTAAATTTTAGGTATTTTTGTGACTAATATTATATTTATATCTTATATTAATATCTCACACACAAGTATTTTAAATAGCTTATGAATTTGAAAAACTTACAAGTTCACGATTTCAACTCGAGACTGTCTGTTGCTAATTTAAAATTAATTTAGTAATTTATTTATTTATTTATTTAATGGCAGTCGAAGGAGCAAATTTTATTCTTGCATTCTAAATTTTAGAAAATATTTTTTGCGATTTCATTTTAAGAATTTTTTTTTCATTTATCTAAATTTTATAAATAAAAGCTACAAAAAGTTCAGTATACAATTTTCAGTGGAATTATTATCTTAAACTGATTTTTTCTGAGTGTTTATAGTAAATAGTTGAAACAAACTTGCACTTTGTGTTTGCTTCAATATCACAAGATAATTCTAGTTGCCACCGAATTGGATGTGTTTACCCCATGAGTGAGAATCGCATCAAAGTATCTGTGTTCTGCTTGCAGCAGTGAGTGAAATAATGTGGACAAAGACAGCAGACCAACCATGAGATGTATCCCGGTTTTTTATTGATTTACGCTGTTCGGTTCATCCGTAAACCTGACAATGTCTTTTTTCACGTATTCTCGGTCGAACTCTCTCTTCCTTTAATTTAATTTTCCCAATATTAGCATTTTCCACGGAAATCTCTTAGCGTGCTTAACTGTAGTTAATTTGGCTTACTCCACAGGTTCATGAATTTTCAATCACTTCTTTATTTTCCCCTCTTACTCTTTATCACCCTCTTTCTCCCTTCTTAAAGTCTGAGTTTTCTGAGCTTTTAAGCTACTAACACTTAACCATCATTTTGTCATTTTGAAGGTTCCACCTATTCCCACATGCCGATTTTCGGACTATAATTTTGACTTATGTTCCGACCCAAAATCACGTTTTCAACTTTAAATGTAGGATTGATCTAGATGCCAAACCATGATTTTCTGACTATAATATATAATATAATTTTGACCTTTGCCATAATTTGCAAGCTAGAGGCATATTTTGGAAAAAATAATTTTGGACAATTCCCACTTCCGCCTCCAAAAACCGATAAATGCCCATATCCTTCGCAATTTAAGAGCTACAGTTACCAAACTTGGAAGGAAGATTATTAGGAACCTTCTCTTTACATTTTTTCAACCACTCCCGCCCCCAACATCTCGAAAATTTCATATCTTCCGTAATTAAAGAGCTACAGCAAAACTTCGAAGAAGGGTTACTATCTTATATCTACCTCAATCTGAAAGGCAAGCTTGGACACAAATTATCATATCATAGTATTTTGCTGTCGGTTACGTCCAACTGTAACGTTCTCGCTTGTTATTATTATTATTATATTTTTTCATTTCCAAATTTAATGTTATTATTGACATTTAATTTTATAAATTTAACTTCTAAATTTAATTTTCATTTAAGATTTTTTTATTCAAAAACCGGTTTTTTTTAATTGTGGATTGTTTTTAGTCCATTTTATATACAGTTTGGCTCATATTGGGAAAAATTCATATTTTCTAAATTCTTTTGCAAAAATATGTATGTATTTATTGAGTTTTGAATATTTTCTTATTTTTCTACTATTAAATGGATATTTCTAAACTACTTAACATTAAAATTAACAAGATTTATTTATTTATCTGCTTATGAAATTTAATATACCAAAATAATCCATTTCTCTTATTGGCTCAGAAATCTTTTGACTATGGAGATTTTGTATGGGATTTTGTACATTTTTGCCACCAGATTGGTCTAAAAAATTTGGATTAGATCCATTAGAGGATAGCTTAAGGAACATAACAGTGTCAATGAAACCACATTAAATGAGCCACCTGCTCAATATATATATGAGACAAACTGTATATTAATAAAAAATACATGGATGAAGAAATCTTAAATGTTGGCTAAGTCTATATCAACAAAATATACATTTATATGTGTGTATTCTTCAACAAATATGATTTCAAACATTAAAAACAAAAAACACAAAAATTGTATGCAATTTCCATCAACCGAAAACGTGAGTTGAAGTAATTCATTCATTAAGACCAAAAACAGTCCGAAAGCTGGAGCAGATCTGGGAATTGGGGTTGAGTGCAGCTGGGAAGTAGCTGGAGTTATGCAAATGATTGCAAAAGTACTCAAACTTTTATGATTACAAGAGTTCTCTGCGGAATGTTGAATGCAAATGGATTTATGCATATGTGCATTATGTAAGTGTCTGGTTTGATGTGCACCAGGGTGAAGATTCAAGAATACTAATAACAGCACGGTAGCTGCCACAAGTTGCAAGTATTCGGGTTCCAAAATCGAAATTTGATACATACTTTATATGGAGCTAAAGTTTTGTATGGCAAACTTAGGCCAACTGTTAAGGTTGTGTCGCATATTCAATGGCCAAACTTTAAGCCGTGTAATGCACGCTAATGGCCAAGAGCAAGTCCCACAGGCAGATAGCATCCCTACAAGCCAAACTGAGCGACAAGCGTGCTAAGTAAGAGAAAACCCACCCACCGAACCCCCCTCTTCTGTCAAGTGCAAGAAATTCACTTTTGTTGTTTTCTCCCTTTTTTGGATTGAAGAGCGAAAACAAACAAGGGTTCTTTCATTTCGTGGGAAAACGTGTAACGGATTGAAAGAGAGATCACAATATTTACTTTTTTAATGTACTTCACAAAAATAGATTTAAGAAATATATATAAATTTTAAAATATTAATTTAAAAATGGTAAACAAAATTAATAATAAAAGAATTTATATGCAACATAAATTAGGAGGAATAAATAAAAAAATTAAATAAATAAAGAAATTATGAAATTTTAATTTGAAATAAGAAATTTAAATATAAAATTGTTTAGCAATTGGAGAAAAAAAATATTTAAATTTATGTAAATCATAAAGTTTCTAATTTAGTGTGATACTTTTTGATACTTTTTACATATTACTGAATTAGAACAGATATATTATGACTTTTTTTTATTGCTATCCCGTTTATTTTTAGGATAAATAGTCAGTTTTCTTGATGTATATATGTATAATCTGAAAGGATCGAATATTTATAATACTACATGAATCAATTATTGTGTAAAGAACATGTTTTTCAATTCATTTTTAAACTACCAACAACCATAACAAAAAAAACGCAGTCCAATGTTTGTTTATTTTACGCTCTTCACACTTTTATTAATAATTGTATTATTATTTATATACTATAAATGTCTCACAATTAAAATTAATAAATTAATTTTTTATAACTTCTAACTTTTGATTTCGATTAAAAACAATATTTATTGTTAAGATATGAAGAAATCTGAAATGTGAAAGGGTATTTAAGATGCGATATTTCGTAGATAATTTTACCCTCTTGTTTTCTTCCTGATTTTTGTTATTCTTCATCGTTTTATTTTTTTATTTTATTTTTTGTTTTTCCTTTCCTGCCACGCGCTTGTTTACACAAAATTGTGTTAAACGTGCGAAAAACCAGTAATTTGCCATTACTCAGCCGCAACTTGTTCGGGTTCAGTTTGAGCCGAGAGCTCTTAAGCTATTTACCTTGGCTGAGATCCCAGCTGCCTTTGTCCCTTTGGCTGGGTATATGTTTATATAGCCCTTACTTAGTTATAATAAGGAATCTTTTTGCTAGATTAAACAGTGTATGCAGCAAATAACCCTCTGCATATATAATAAAAAACAACAAGTAAAAAAAGAAGGGTTTTTTCCACAACTTAATTGAACATTTTCACTCATTTTACGAATCATTTCGAGTGCCCACTTGGCCATGAAAAATGTGGTGTGCAACAATTTTGCTGCTAATGAAGCCCAAGTACAATTTTTGTCGAGACATCAATTTTGAAATCTCAGCTCTGACATTAATCGAAAAAGGGTTTAAGGCGATATATACTATAATCATATTGGTAGACCAGGACTTAACCAGGATTTGACAACTTACTTTTATGGCATTTTGACAGCCGCATACAAATTACGAACTTCACCCAGTTAAAAGTCATTTGGGCCGGCAATTAAATGCTGTATGGGAGCTGTATGGTTAATATTATGCCAGAGGCCATAAAATGTTGAGTTCTTGGTTAGCATAAATCCTCACGCTGTCGTCAGCATCGACGACACAAAACAACGCGTTTTGAGTATATAAGTAAAATATAATTTTTGTTTTTCTTGGTCAAAAACAAAACGTGGCAGGCAAACTCCAAAAAGGTTGCCCACAAAGGGTGCCATAAAGCCCTTAAGCCCACAAGGAAGGATGAGAAGAGAATACAAATAAAGTGTATACTCTCTCCGGGTATACTCTCTCCGAAAGGTAAATATAATACTACAATGATAGGTGCAAATTATGGATCTCTGAGGATGGACAATATTTGAAAATATATTGCTTTACAAAAATAAACACTTGATTTCCCTAGTAAATTCGAATTGAAATTTATAGAAATTTATTTTAAATTTTTTATTAATGCTATAAATTTTAAAAAGTGATTTTAATTTTTGTTAACATTTTTTTTAATAATTTAAATCAAACTGATTTAACTGGGGTTATATGGATATATGCAGAATAGGGTGTAAGTACAATACAAAGTATAAAAAGTAAAAATGAATTACAAATAAAAACAAATCACAATAAATATAATTTAACATATTTAAAATATATATAAAAAATACAAATAAAATATAAATACAAATAAAAAAAACTGTTTTATAATTTGTTATAATTTAAATTTGTCATTTAAAAAATATTAATATTTTTCAAAATAAGAAATATCTGTTGAAAGATGATTTTTATAATTATTCTTATACTTAATACTTGATCTTCTAGTTTAGTAATACTTAGTAACATCTGTTAGTAGAAGCCTATTTTAGTAGAGCTTAATTAGCAGCAAAAGGGTGTTTAATTTTAGTCACGGTAGAATACAAAAGGACGTGCTGGCATTCGTGGCAGAAGGCCAATTGGGTATGTGGGGCATGTGGGGCATGCGGCACAAGAGCTCAAATGGTTGAGGAGAAAACGTGGCATTAGAATGGCAACTGCCACGGCCACTTACGCACGTCGCAGTCAGCTGAGCAATTCGAGTCTTATAAAAAATTAAAATATTTACGCCACATTAAATGCAAAAGGACGAGCATTGGCAACAAAATATGATTTTGGGCGCCCAGGACACGCAAGCACACACACAATGCCATTTAATGGGCCGCACACACACACACACACACACACACACACACACATACATTCCATACATACGTTACCTTATGGCGCCTCTGGGACAACTCGACGTATAAGCAACTAATATTGTAATATTTAAACAGTTTAGGCCCGCTATCTGAATGTGGGGTAACATTTAATTCCCACGATAAAATCGGGCTAAGCAAAGTATATTTTTCTCAGGCGAGGAGGAAATGCGCTGACTGGAGCTTATTCAGAACGTTTAATCACGTCAATTGTTTTATTATTAATACATATTTGTTTTTAATTATTTATGTAGTTTGCCCTGATATTAAACATAATACAACCTTAAAACATGTAATTAGCTTACTATTAACAATATAATTTATCTTAACCACAAACTCAATTGGCAACTGATTATGGGACTTGATCGCACAGGTGAATGTGTGGTTACAGAATTGAGATTGACCCATTGGATTATAGTAGCTGTGATTCACAATCAACTGGTGATATTAATATTATTATTAACCATTGCGGAAATTTACAGTTTTTCAATCATTCATAATGATAAATTATAAAGAGTTAAATTGCATAACTTTAAATTGATAGAGTGCACATCTAGATATTTCTTCATTGGCTAGGCAAACTACACTCACAAAAAAAACGACCTGACTATTAGAAAAGCGGCTTTTTGAGACAAATGCAGTTCTCCTTATTTTTCAAAAAGTTTAAATTCCTTTAGCGTCTTTCTAAAAGCCAAGTTTTTTTGCTAATGCCAGTGTATATTTTCTAAAATGAAGTATTCGTATATTAGCTGTTTTGTGACTCATTTTATTATTCATTTTTTAACATTTCACAAATACTTACATTTTGTATAGTTTTTAAATGTATACAAGTTAATTAGAAAAGACTAAAAGAATAAAAGTGTTGATTTAGGCTTTTTAGAAATGTTTTCTATTATAAGAAATACTTCTACAAGTTACAAAAGATTTTCGGAATTTAAATTATTTATATTTAAAAATTTTCTTTTATTAGAATTTTTTTTTTTTAAGCGGTGCTTTTATTTATGGTCGATAACCGAGTACAGTGCCGACAGATACATAAACTTCAGCCAAGCAATTGCTCATATTGTTATAACCATTAATTTTTTCCCTTTTTTATAACATAATAAAAACCTTATTAATTGCAACTGTCATGAATTTGTCATTAAATTGTATTCATAAAAACAAACTATGCACACATGCGGAAAACTGGCATAAATTGTACTTAATTAATGACAAGATAATTGTCGACTTTTGTCCGAGCCACCAAACGGATGACGTAAACTTATTTTTCAAAACGTCACTTGGGAATTCGGTTTACAAAAAAAATTACAATACCCGAAACGAACCAAGAGAAACACAGAAGAAAGTAAACATGTATCAAGCATGTTGTAGTCGAGAGAGCTCGCCATCGAATACAAAAACATATTTACTCATGTCGATTATAATGCCAGAACATCGTATTGAATGAATACACACAAAAAATTAGGGTTACTTATTTAATAGGCATAACATTATAGTTGTAAATCAATTGAATTATAAAGGGTTTTTTGCTTTTCGGAAAATTAGTCTGTACGGTTACGCGAAACTTTCCCACAGGATGTTGAAAAGATAGCTCATTGATGGTAAATTGATTACGTATATAATAAATACCCGGCTTAAATGGGCACCTAAAGTGGGAAGTGTTCACCATAATTTCATCAGAAAAGCGCAAAAAGACTCGATTTATACTGGGATTGTTGAGGAACCGACAGGCATCCTTGTATTCCAACTTAAAGAATATCCGTTCAGAATTCTGATATTGCACCTTCACGTAAAAAACAAAGGTTTCCGCTCGTCTGGTTAAATTGAAGCTGGTTACATTCGGTCTACCAGCAACTACTTTACAATCCCTCACGTGATCCATATCACAATTGAATATTGAAGACTCTGTGATCAATTTCAAGTTGTTCTTTGGGAATATCTTCAAATATTAAAATAAAAGATTTGCACATTTAATTTTATTTCAAATACACAAATATGTACCTCCTTTCTGGCCTCAGCTTGTGGCCGAATCAAATGACAAATGATAGCCACAAAATACAGTTGCGTTGTGTTCATTGCGATGGCTGACTGACTAATGACTTTGTTCTACTCGCATGAGGAGTTAATGAATTCAAAGGAAACTCATCATTTTTCCATTAAACTGCAAAAAAAACCCCACGTTTAATTAGGGTATCTGACGCCAGCTTAATTTTCAAAAATTTTTAATTCAAGCTTTAAACATTATTATTATTATTATATTATTATTAGTTTTTAAAATTCACATTTTTCTCTGTCTAAAATACATTTTAAATTATTTCCTGGGGCACTCGTGTTTGCAAAATTTAAATCGATCAAGCGAACAATTGTTGAAACATACACAAATCCATATGCATACAACAATCAAAAGTTCTCACTTTGAAGTCTGGCATAGCCGACTGCGAAATTCTCTGGTTCACTTCTAGCTTGTAAAAGATGGCAAAGCAAAGAAAAAATCTTATTTAATAATCTACCTTAAATATTTGATAATTTAAACTCTTAGTTGCGGCAGACTTTTGCAAATTTTTTGATCGATGTTTAAATGGTGACATTCAGTAAAATATATTTCAAAATTGAGAAATATGAGATTTTATTGATTTGCAATTATCCAATTTATCGATTTTTTTACACTTTGTCCAAAGCTGGCACAGATAAGTGTATGTTACGGACGGAAAGACAGCTTGACGGACATTACACGTAACCAATATGCACTTTTATTATTATATATTTTATTAGAGTATAAATAGAATAAAAATACATTTTTCGAATTGTGACAGCGTACTTCTAATCGTCGTTTTTTTTTAAATTCTTTTTTGACATCGATTGCACTTTCGAATATAATCCAAATAAAATCTGTGAATATCGATTTGTTTTATGGACACACATTCAAATCCGTTGGCGTCAATGGTTTCGAGTGCAAACAAAAGTGCACATGACACAATTTGGGAATTGTTTGTCATTGTTGATAATCAGTATTGTTGAGCCCTTTATATATACATATACATATATATATATTCTCAGGCTGAAGAGGAATTTACATCCAAAAAAGTAAAGAATGTCCTTTGTAATATCCGTAGTCTGGCGTTTAATGTATTAATTATTTATCTTTTATATCACTAATATTTGAATATTTTTCACTTTGCCTGACTCTTTGCACAGTAAAAGCAATTAAAATCAGTTAATCGACTGTCAGACAGTTGGTCGGGCATATCACCGATGGTGTCATTCATTATCGTTGCATTTCAACTTCAATTGTTCACTCACTCGATTGTGGATGTTGTTGGTCATCGCCAGGGGCAACGAGCCTTGAGCCACATCAGCCTACGACTCCACAGGACATTTTGCCATTTGCAGCTAGTTAATAACTAAGCACAAAGGTTCGCGACTATTGAACCAAGGAGCGCCAATACAGCACAGTACAGTACACATCCACACCCACACACACACCCACACACACACCTACACCCACACCCACACCCACACACTGACACAACAAGCACATACCCTGTAATCAGCCCCTGCACTCCTGGAAGCATGTCAAGTGAAAATCGATACTTCGATTTTCCTTCGTGTGTCACAAATTATGTATGTATTATTTAGACCCTGTCCTGCACGTGTGTGTGTCTAGTTAGCGAATGCAATTAACGTTTTTTTTTTTTAGTCTGCATATACTTTCAATTACAACAAAAGTACAGCTAATCAACACAGAGTGGCTCGTTTAGCCAAATATTTGAGACTTTCTTTAAGAATCATAGGTATCTAGAGGATTTTCTTTTCTGAATTTAATTTTTCTAAAGGAAATTTTTTATATGCATAAAACAATTTTTACTAGAATTGTTATTTTTTAAGACTTATTATTAAGAATAAACCTTTTATATTTATTAGTTGTGTGACTTTCCATAAGGCAGGCATCAGCCAAACTCTAACAAAGCACTCTCCAGATTTTACTTTATTATCCAATCGGGCAGAGATAAATTCGAGATTCTAAATATTTTCACCTCCATCCGTCTGGGTCATCAAAATTTATTGCCATAAAGCACCAAAGTTATTTGCAAATATGTGTTATTTTCATGGTTCCATGCTTTCAGTCCCAAGTTATCTCTAATTAAGATGATTGATTGAAAAGTCTGTTGCATGGAGAATGTTGCAAACCTCTAAAAAACTTCCACAACAATATAATTGACTGGAAATGAAATGCTTAAAATACGAATCGTCATCTTCTATTTTATTAATCTGAATCAAATGGAACGAATAGTGAGAAAACCTTTACAAATAGCTATGTACTTTATGGCTCATTATATATTCTCATTCTGAAAGATTATATATGAATGAAGGCTTCTTCCAAATGAATAACACAATTCAAGTAAATTTAAAGTAAAAGTCTACATTGATTCTGATTCCCGATAAATATATTGTGTACTTTTAAAAATTCCAAAAAAAAATTGCGACAGAAAATAGTACAAAAAATTTTGAAAATAAAAGGAAAATATTATTTTACAACAAATTATTCCTTTTATTTTAATTAAAGGAGGTGTAAATCAACTCCAATTTACCAATATTGTTGCTCTAGAAAATGAATTGATTTAAATTATATTTGCTCATATTTTTATTTAATGCAAATCTGAAAAAAACTGAATAAAGTTTAAATTAAAATTGGACAGCACCAATTTCAGCGTAAAAATACAGATGATCTTCCAAAATTATCGCCAGCAGCTGCTGTTGCCAACTGCCAACTGGCAATTGCCAACTTGCAACTGGCAACTGGCAACTTGCAACTGGCAACTGGCAACTTGCAACTGGCAGCTAGGCGTATACGCAATATAAGTACGTAATTAAGGCGTACGTGTGTAAGTGTGTGTGTGCGTGTGTGTGTGTGTGTGTGTCTCTAAGTGGTCACAGCTGCCTGTGCGCCAAAAACTTGGCTCAATTAGTAGAGATGCATTATGTAATTCACTTCGCTTACCTTTCGCCATCATCGTTGAAAGAGAAATCGCCCAGGAGCAGATCACGAAAGCGATAACGAGGCTGTAAAATGCGTGACATGTTGTTGTTGTTGTTGTTGTTGCTGTTGTTGTTGTTAATGTTGCTGTTGTTGATGTTGCTGTTGTTGTTGATGTTGTTCTTGTTGCTGATGTTTGTGGTCGCTGTCGTTATGTTGGGCACTCGCAACACATTTGTGACCGACTGGCCTCTCACAGTTTCAGTTTCAGTTTCTGTTTCTGTCACAGCTTCCGCTTGAAAATCACTAAAGTCAGTCACATTAATTAAACACTCGTTGCCAAGCACTGGGCCAGATGTGGCCGTCTCATCACATTGCCTCCAATCGTCGGTGTTCGCCTCAAGCCGCTTCCTCCGCCCTGTCACGCCCGGGACGGTCTCATCCTCGCGCGTCGCACTTGTGCCCGTCAACAGATAGCCGCCGCCACTGGCCCGATTGGGCCGCGGCGAACGTAGACGCGTCCACAGATTGGCGATGGTCTTGCACCCAGGCACCCAGGCACCTTGCACCTTGGCGCCTCTGTGTGCGTCCCTCTGCTTCCTCTCTCGCTCTCTTAACACCTGTCTCTTGCCTGTCTCTTGCAATATGCAATTTCAATTGTAGTTTTTTTTAATTATTGCTATATCACATTGGAAGTGGAAGATGTGGAAGTGTACTGAAAACTGAAAAGAAACGAGAAATTTGTTTACTACCAGAGATTTTTGCTTAAATAATAGCGTTCTTAAAAATAGAAGACAAAAAATGCATCTTTAATTTTAGATCAAATTTAATTCACTAGAAAGTTTTTCTTGTTTTCTTGCTGCACTTTGTGGGATTACAAAGTTTATACCTCTCTGTGGCGTGGAAACCAGTTAATTTGAAATTTGAAACACGAATTATTTTTTATTATTTCTTCATAAAACTAAAAAAAAACAAATTTGTGGTATCGAATTTCGTTTAGTTCATAAATAAAAAAGTTGTTTTGCTTACCAATATAAACAAACTCTGTAGTTACAAGGCTTTAATTGTGCCCAGAAGATAAAATGCGAAATAAAATGTATTCAAATTTAATAGGCTTTTATTTTTCTTCAAAAATAAATAAGAAAATTACTGAAAAATATATGAAAGTTAAAAAGGTAAATTTCTTATTCTTACAAAAAATTATTGCTAAAATTCAGAAACATGTTTTTTTTTTCTTTTCTAAATTGTAGACAAATCAACCCTTTGATTATGGAAAGAAATATAAATATAATTTTTTAATAATAAGCAATCAATTTTAGATCGATTTATTTTATTTCTTGGACGTTGTGCAACATTTAATGTTATATATATTATATATATTAGATTAGAATTGTTGATTTCAAACGAATACACATATGCCTAAGCTGAAGTGACTATTTAGTACAAAATTGATGTACAAAATATTATGTACACAATTATATTTTAAAATATATATGTATATGTGAATACATTTGTATATAATATACATAAAAATACTTGAATTAAATTGAATTCTAATAAGTATCCTTTATTTGATGATCAAATTCGCAGCAATATAAAAAATATTCTCAATAGAATAGAATAACAAAAGAACCTTGCAAACAAATCGAAGATAAATTAAGTTTTTGTTTTTCTTTCTTTTTGTCTGTGCTTTACAGAAAGTATTAGTATTTTATTGTGAAGTTTGTAACACATTAAGTAAGGCAACTCCAAAAGGACTACAAAATTAGTCTAAGGATACGTACTTATTTTAAACCTCTTTATAAGCCCTGCGAGGAAACCAGTTAACTTAATATTTGTAACACATTTTAAATTGTTGTTAATAGGAAACCACTTAAAAATAAATCTCTCCATAAAAACTAAAATCATTTTTAGGTTATAATTATACAAAATAATAAAGTAAATAAGAAATCATTTTTTTTTTAATATACAAATGAAAACTGTTATTATTAGAAAAACAAATTTCTAAAATTTACTTCTCTTTGAACGAATAAAATCGCTCTTATGTTAAAAAAAAATATCCGTGCTTTAGAACGATTTTTTTTTAAATATACTAAAACCATTGTCTAAAATTCGAAGCGATTTTTACTTATTTTTATAGACGTGTTTTATAATATTAAGAAATATCACAAGAAAAAATAAGACCATATTTTTAGAGAAAGCTCTTTCTAAAATTACGATAGTAGGAATATCCCATAATGCCAAAACTATGACAATTTTCAAAAAATTCACTGGAAATTTTAATTAATTTAGATAAAGGCATGGACTCCGTTCGGTTAGAGTCTATCAACTCTAAAAGCAGATGAGTGTATGCTGAATGGACAGAGATACAAAGGAACAAAGGGACTGAACAGTGAGTGTCGAGAGAGCCGGACAAAGTGGAGTCCACTTTAGCAAATTCCCTTTGGGCAGAAGCGCTCTCAATTCTGGCCGGCAACGTAATCAAGTTAGCTTGTGTATCTCAACTGAGAGGCCGAGGCAAACAAATGTTGTTTGTTTCGCTTGAAAATGTGTTTTTGTTTCCATGTTGTTTTGTACGCGATTACAGATATATACTTAACAGCTGTCAGGTCGTGGGCAGGTGCGCGTTCGGATATAATTCTATATAATTTCCAAATTTTCCGGCTTACGTTTTGCCCGGCACATTAATTAGATTAGTGTCTTTGAGTCACCAAAAATTGTCCTGTTCCCGTTATTGCATTGGGCCATAAAATATTTTGGGCTTAAAGTGTTTTTAATTAGTACAACAAATTTGTGCTTGTCTCCGGCTGTCTGTTGCCTGTTTCCTGTTGCGGCTCTCCATTTATCTTGCCCCCCTCCATCACTCTTTCTCTCTCTCGTTTGCAATAAGCCAGTGGAGCAGAAGGCGCTGCCAGCCACTTCCAAATTAGTTTTTCAATTATATTTATAGTTTGAAGCGTGGAATTAATTCTAAACAAATCCTTTGCACAAACCATTCTTGAGCACAGACCCAAATTAATATTCGCTACTCTCAACTCAAATGCCGAATTTAATTCATCAATTGTTTTAGTGTTCAAGAGAAATACGTTTTAAATATCCTTACTTTGACGGACACATCCCCATAATGTATATATACTTTTGATCAGCTGAGTTGAGAGTAATTTTCTTAATTATCGCATAGATTTGACCAATATTTTATTTGCAGCCTAAGAGTAGGCAACGAATTTTAACACAATATACTCTATATTAGATTTGACTAATATTATTGTCGGCCTAAAAGTAGGCAACGAATTTTAACAAAATATGCTCTAAGCATTTTCCTCTTTTCTTTTAATCTTTGCTTCAAAAGAAGCAGTGTTTCTAACACTTTGCTTAGTTTAACAGAATCACTCAATAATTATTAACAATCAATATTCGATTTGTGAATGGAGTGCATAAGAAATCTATGCGCCAAATGATTGAATTTCAGTCTCGGATTAATTTAGAGTTGCTTGCAGAATAAAGTGGATTTCTCTGTCAAACTAATCAGCTGAACAATCAATCTGAAATTTGTGAAAACACACAGCTTAACCCCCTCTTAGGTGTATCCGCGTTGCAGCTGTCATGACCTCAGACATTTGAAAAATCTTTTTAATCTTTAATCAAAGATTTAAACCAAAACAAAAAACAAAATGGTGAAAAGCAGGTTGTGAAAACGGAATTATGACTACATTTTTACCGGTTAAAATTCAGAATAAATTAAAAATCTATTTAAACCCCAAACGTTCTGGCATATTTTTTTTAAATTTTCATTGTTCCATTTCGAATTGGAATCGTTCAGTTAGTGTGCCTTAACTATCTATACTTAACCGAATACCGTAAAAAAGTTTAGAAAATACTGGAATCTTTACCATACTTTTCTTAAATTGACAAACCAGAGACGAAATCGGCATCTAAATTTTGCTCGGCTGACGTTCTGCTGAAAAGTGATTAAACTGATTAAATGACACAAGTTACTCAGTTAAAACCTTCAGCAGAAACAGTTACGCACAATTTGGTAACCCACACCAAAGCATTAACAAAATGCTTTATTTTATGTTGCAAACTCAATTAATTTCCAATCACTATTAACGAAGCGGGAATCGTAAAAAATTTGAACACTATTGGAAGGGGGAGTAGACTTAATGAGTTTTGACCATCTTCTTGGGCCAGCTATCATTATACCTCAATTATGAGTTTTGGCGAAGGGCAAACGCATATTTTGATTTATAGACTGTTTGCTGAAAGGACACGAGCACGAGGCAGCAGGCAACAGGACCCCATTGAGTCTGGCCAGATAACAAATAATCGTCTATCATGCGGCCAGAACATTTTCTGTCCTTTAACTAGCCTATCCATTACGAGTATTGTATAGTCGACCTATTTTGTGGGCTAAACCAAATACATGGCTAAGAAAACTTTTGCGTGTTTAGCTCTCTTAAAGTGGACAGGGAATGCATAGAAAATTATTTTCTTATTTTCATATTTCGTACGAATTCATCAACAATAATTGCCTGGCCAAGTTTATGTTTTTACTTTGTTTGTCGTGTTTTTGTTGCTTCATTGACCCTTGTCTCCAGACACATCATCATCAACAACCAGTCCATGGCGGGCGTAACTCTCCTCTCGTGAAACATGGTGCTTTATACACTATAGATACTATCTATTATATAGTATCTATTACCATGCATAGGGGTAGCAAAGTTCCTTGAAGTGGTCTGCAACACTTTTTTAGAGTTTATTTCTAACAAAATGCTGGAAAATTATATTCATTAATTAACAACAAATTCAAATTAAATAAAAGCAACATGTGTTAAATTTTATAAGGCAAACGTCATTTTCAGAGCTGTGCGATAAATTATTATTAAAGAACCTCCAAACAATAAATTTATTTGTCCAATTATTTTAAATACACATTAAGATAAATAAATAAAATAAAAAAAAAATAGTATACCAAATATTTAAAATAATAAAGAGTTCTTACTTACAATGATGTGAAAAAAAAGTATTTCAAAGATTAAAAAAAGACTTCTTATTCCACTAACAACACTGTCAACAGCATTAAAAGTTGTTTATTGATAATTCGATAATTATTTTTGGGTTTGTTTGCAGAAAAGTGGTTGTATTAAAAATCGATACAAAAAAAAATCGCGAAATGTTAAGAATAAATGCAAGAAATGTTGGCCCTGGTGGAATCAGGCTATTAATTCGTGGAGCTTTGTTTTAATGTTTTTTTGCGTTAGGGAAAATGATTTTGATCCATAAAATTAGTATAATAATCCCCGATTAATTGTTAAAACGTTTAATCCTTGCCAAAGTAGACCAAGTTACTCTAAATGTACCTCTGCAAAGTGTATCTTAAAAATAGTTTCAATAAATTTTCGATTAAACTACTCCATGCAAACTATTTTTTCTAAAAAAATAAAAAATAAATATTAAAATATTACGTTATTTAAAAACATAACATTTGTAAAAAAAATTGCTTTCAAATATAATAATTTAGTTTGATTAGTTTGTATGAAAAACGTACATCTTTTAATAAATTGCTTGAGAAATTTGTAAGAAAACTTAATAATTTTCTGAGTCTAAGCCAATATCAAATGAATCCACAAACTATTAAACAATTAGGAAAGTGTGTAAATATTCAGAATTTGATATTTAATATTTTTGTTACCGTTTTATATTAATTTGTTTCAATTATTTTTTTATTTTTTTTATTAGATAAAGATAAAAAATAATTGTTTTATTAAATTTAGTACGGTTAATCTTATATGTTAAGAAACAACTGTATTAAATATTCGTCACTTTCACAAGTTTGTCCTTTTTTGTTTTACTTTCATATGGACGGTAGACGGTAGACTTTATTCGTCTTTGCCTTCCAAAATGTCCCGCATTTTGTGTGCTTCTGAGCAGCCTGTTGTTTGGTTAGATTATCCAAAGGGCTCCGAGCGCCCACATGCCACATGCCACCACCAACCACTGGCAAGCAGCAGTGGCGCCACGCACAAGCCGGTGGCAGCGACTAGCTTGCCGCAGCTATTGTTGTTGTTGTTGTTGTTGTTGTTATTTTCGCGACTTGTCAGGCACTTGGAATATTTTATAAGAAAAACTTGACCCGCTTTGTGCATCAAGAGAAACAAACAGCATGGCTTGGCAAATTCCCCAACATACCGGGTCCCACTTTTGTGTAATTCGCCCTTCTCCACAACTTGCATCAACATCCTCATCTTTATCCTCATCCACATCCACATCCTTACCCTTGCACGTGCAGTTTAACCATTGTTGACTATTTGCTGCTCCTCTCTCTATCTCTCTCGCTATCTGGTTCATCATTTCCTCTCTCTCTCTCTCTCTCTCTCTCTTAATCTCTATTTGTCTGTTAGCATTTTGTTTTTATATTTTTTTGTTTGGCTGCTCTTAATTAAAATTAACATTTCATAAAGCTTCAGTTGGGAATTCGCAGGTCACGCTTTTTAAGTGGACAGAATAAAAGTTAAGCAGAAAATTAAAAACAAATGTATAAATAATTGAGGCTAATGCTGCTTACCGTCTACTGTTTGCTGCCATGCCCATCTATCCCTCTCTCTCTCTCTCTCTCTCTCACTGTCTCTCTCGCACTCAAGCTGCATCAGTCTATCACCTTTTTGCCTCCAGGCTGACCCAACTTTTGCGCTTCCGCCAAAAAATTATCCCTGATAAGCTTTAAATTATATATTTAAATATTCATTTATTTGGCATTTGTTTGCCCAACTTTTGTGTTTGTGTTGGTTTTATTTTTGGTATTTTGTAAGTCGGTATGCAAAAAAGGCCAAATAGTTTAACCTTTTTGTGTGTCAATTTAATTGAGCCATTAAATATGAGGAAAAGGTTTCACATTTTGGCACAGATGAAGGTAAATCTCACAATTTTGTGATTACTGTTTGTTGAAAGGATTGCTTAAGGTCAAAGGACTGATTTAAAGTTATTTCAGGCTAATATTTTATAAATTAAAATAAATCAGTTGCTCAAATACGTAAAAGGAAATAATTTTAAAATTAAATTATATTTCACAATTAAAGTTTATTTTGTAAACAGTAAAAATAAATTACTAAAATCGAATTACAAAATATATAATTAAAATTAGAATTGATTTTAAACAGAGTGTCAAATGGAAAACGGAAACGGGATCGTTTGTTTGCCGATGAAAATTCAAATTCGGAATCAGAACCTATATTAAAAATATTATATTATACTATTTGTTCCGAAAATATTCTAATTTAACCAAAACATCGGAACAAAATGGTCAATCCCGTTACTTAGGTATATGTGTCTGTTTACGGATCGGTACTGGTAACGTAAAAATCAGTGCACCAATACGTAACCGGATAACGATTAACGTTTTTGAAAATACCGGAATTTCAACCCGCATTTACTTTACATACCAGAATCGTTTTCGACTTATCACCCCGATCTTAAATTTAAGTTTTTAGATTGAACAAAACTTAAAAAAAAAAGTAAAACTAAAACATATGTGAACATATTTTTTTTTGTTACAAAACCATTTAAAATTAAATACATAATATCTTTGTTCAATTGTAAACACTTTACTTTTAATTAGTTTTCGACGGACGCATTCTAAATGCAAATTACATTAAGTTTGTGGAGTGCTCTTAACAAGCTCTCAGTTTCATTTTCATTTTCAGTTTCCGTGTCAGTTTCAGTGTCAGCTCCAGTGCCAGTTGACGAATAAACTTTTCTCTTTTCCTTGTGGACAGCAAATGTGGAAACCAATCAAATATTGTCGCTATCTGCATACCAAATAAATGGGGTTTGATTCCCAAAGGACAACTATCGAAAATAAAAGTCAACAACAGAGGGAATATTTATTCAGTTGTTTGTACGGTTTTTGCTTTTCTTTTTTTGTGCAATGCGATAATTAAATGCATTATTCAGAAAGCGGAGAGGAAATCTTTTACCTTTTACGGCTCCTTAACACTTAACTGCCAAAGATGTAAATGTTGCCAGCATATTTTATGTGCATAGTCACCAAAACTTTTGACACCAAACTTTTTGGATGATTGCTGCTGTTGTTGTTAGTTGTTGTTGTTGTTGTTGTTGTTGTTAGTGCATTTCCTGCATGGTCACAAAACTTTTTTTGGGTGTCTGCCTTGCATTAATTTTAGTAGTAGTAGTTTCTTGGCATCGGAAGAGAATGAAAAAAGAACAACAAATAATGGAAACACTAGAAACACGACACGACTCGCATAAGCGATCAGATCACTTTGGCCAATCTGTGTGTGCAGGCATATTTTTGATACAGAAACACACACACGCACGCACGCACGCACTCACACACACACACGCACGTACACACTGTCTTGTAAATGGGAAAGAAGCACACGCGACGAAATATCGTCCACAGACACACAAAAGTTTCGACAACAAATGCAAATAGCGAACAAAACGCACAAGAAGAAACAAACACAGCGCACATTTGTGCTTTCCATTTACCGTTAATTGTTCTATTTAACGTTGCCTGAGTAGCCGAGAACCGAACGCGCGCCAGGCTCAATTTGAACTGACTCAGGAGCAACAAGAAAACAGCGCCAAAGCAACGACGAAAGTGAAGAATCGTCAACAGCGGCAACGCTGCTGCTGTTGTTGTTGTTCCGGTTTTGTTGTGCTTATCAGAAACAGCTGCCTGCTAACCGTTACAATGTAAAAGCTTGAAGCTTTGCTGCAAGCTTTACACCACATGTCAAAATATTGAACATGCCGACAAATGCTTGCGCTGTATTAGTAAAATTTGTGTTAATCAATTGCTAGTAATGTCAAGATTTGTTTATTTATTTTTAACTTGTAAATTTAACTGTCAATTAACATGTAAATAAAAAGCTTCATAAATGAGTAAATAATATTTGCAATACAAAAATCATTTTTAAAATGTCGCCTTAAAATACTAATGTTAATAATAAAATAAGTAACAAAAACGTTATAATATTTTTTCAAGAAATGTTTTTCTAAATTTCCACAAATCCACACTGAAATTTAGAAATTACATTTTTTAGTTTTTTTGATAAATATTGGCAGTTTTTCTGAGTGAAATCGCTTTCTTATTTATTAATACATACTAAGAAAATTAAAAAACAAAATTAAGAAGTAAAAAGTAAACGATTTTTAATATAAACAGTGTCTTATTTATTCATTATTGGATAAGTTAAAAATAGGAAAAGATGTACAATAAAAATTTGTATATTTAACAGTTTGACAATTTGGTCAAAAAATGTGAAGATGAAGAAGAAGCAAAAGAAGTAGACTTTTAATAGTTCTCAGTGGTGCGAACATAATTAACGCCCGATGGCATGGAGACCTTGTCAAAGCCCTTGGGGAACAGCTTGTGGGCATCCTCGTCGGTAACGGAGGGCAGGATCATCACCTTTGTTCCAGGCTACAGACAGTAAAAGAACAAGAAGAGGATAAATGAATATATATTTAAATCGGCTTAAGTCAAGTCTATAAGTCACATCTAAAATAAGTACTCACCGTCCAATTGGCTGGCGTGGCAACCACCTTCAAGCGATCAGTCAACTGCAGCGAATCAATGGTGCGCAGGATCTCACTAGGGTAAACAGGATGGAGTAGATTTAAGGAGCTGTTACAGCTTCAGCGATTGATCAGATTTACTCACTCAACATTGCGACCCGTGGACATGGGATAGAACATGGTCAGGCGCACCTTGTGATCAGGGCTGATGATGAAGAGGGCGCGAATTGTCTTGGCCACCTCAGGATCCTTCTTCTGATCCTCATCGAGCATGCCCAGGGAGACGGCCAGATCGCGTGTGGGATCAGCAATAATGGGATACGGAAACTCGCCGGGAATATCCAGGCAATACGACTTGATGTCATTCACCCAATGCACATGCGAATCGAGTGCATCCACAGAGTGGGCCAAGCACTTTGTGTTCCTCTTCGCAAACTCGGGCTGATGGACGGCAATGCGGCCCAATTCCGTAGTGCAAACGGGCGTAAAATCTGAGGGATGTGAGAAGAGCACAACCCAACTGGAATTGAAGTTAAGAACCACATTAGATTATTAGTCAAATATAAATAAAATAAACAAATCTAACTATTGCCATTCTAATCGTCATGTATTATTAATATTTTCTATTCTTTAACTCTTATAATACTCACGAGTTGCCCTGCCATTCGTGGAAGTTAATGGGTCCCTTGGTGGTCTCCGCCTTAAAGTTTGGCATTGTTTGTCCCAGACGCATTTTGATTGATTTTTAGCTTTCGCTTTTATAAAACTTGAAGAAAGAAAAACTTAACTGTTTACTTGCTCTGTTGCTTGATCGCACTGAATGACAACTGTGCTGAGCTGAGGCCTTTTATACGCTCAGCCCACAGCTTGGCTGTATGCCATGCAAAGAAGAGCGAACGAGAAGGAGAGTGACAGTGATAGACAAAAGTAGAGGGAGAGAGCGAGAGAGATACCGGTCTAACGAACGTTGTCAACAGCACTCTTATCTAGCATACATACATACATACACACATATATTATTATGTATGAGCACATATGCAACTGTACATTTGTGTTTATTTGATACAAGCTGGGGAATGCTTGGTTTATTGATATACATACTAATAATAACCTGAAGCTACTTATATTATTTATTCTATTAACAAAATAGTTTTAATTTTGTCATTGGTAATATTAAAAAATTGCTGATGAAATTCTATAACTGTATTAAATTACATTTATTCATGCTAAGTGTTTTTTAAAATGCGAAAATGTTTTAATTTAAATGACATTCACTGACAAATTGATATTAATGAATATAATCCATAGTAACTGTTCCATAAACTATAACTCGCAACTCCAAACTGAATCAAAACATAAACAGAGAGCCCAAATGCAGAGAGAGCACCCACTTCTTCATTAGTATTAGTGGCTTTCATACAATTTACAATACCAGCGCACATTTTACGCTCGTTTTAGATCCAACTCTCATCTGTGTGAGTTCTGAGCAGAGAGAGCAGTGCTGTGTATGATTGTGTTCGTGAATTGAATGTAATTACCAACACATGCACACACTTAAGCTCACTGATTGTCTCATGCATAGAAAACAAACTGTTGAGTTGCTCGGCACTTCGTGAATTAGAGAACCATTGAGAAAGAGAGGCACTGTTGGTATGGGAGTGTGAGTAAGTTGTGTACAAATCACCAATACTAATACAGAATTATGCTCATCGTTGCATCACACACAAATAGATGTGATAACACTCGGCTCTGTTCGGCTTGCAACATTTTGGATAGGTTTGCAGCTTAAGAACTAACTTTTAAGGAAGTTTAAAGCATAACTGAAGAACAGAACAAAATATGTGGCACCCTGTATTCCATTTCAGAGTGCTCGTCACACGCCTTCCTCCACACCCTCCCATTACCCACTTGTTGCTATAAACTAGGTTGCTTATCTACGAGGCTATACAAACGATTATTAATACACATGTGGCATATTGTTTTGCTTGTTGACAACCAAAGTCAAATGGAAAAACACCAGAGAAACCGGATTATTGCGTTTTGGATTTTGGACTGGCTTTGGTCAAACAAACACATGAGAAAAGATTTGACTTGATCATGGGGCAAAGATTAATTCCACATAAGCACATGTTTAACATTCAAATGACTTTGCTACGATTTGTTCTAGGGGAGTTAAAGAAGTTTCAATTCTTCCCACTGATGTGATTCCAACTTCTTCCTGATGTGATCCTAACTGGTTGACTGCCCGAGGGCGTCTGCTAGCTATGACATTGTGTCAAATAGTGTTTTCCGAGTATTCCTACACATATTTCTAACAGCACACAAAATGAGCGTAGTTCTTTATAAGTATGGGTGTTTTGCATGCAGCTCACTAATACACTCACACAACACGACGCTCTCTTCGAAAGTCTCTCAATTTCACGAAGCATTCAACAACTCAACAGGTTGCTTCTATACATGAGCTCACATCGACAGCCTCTGCTTTGACAATTGAGCGTAACTATTTGTATGTATTAGTAATCGCATGGCACTCACTAACACAGTCAAACGAGGCACTGCTCTCTGTGATTCTGCTCTCACAGATTGCATTGGCTCCCAATTGAGCGTAAAATGTGCGTTGGTATTGAAAATTGTATGACAGTCACTAATACTATTGAGGAAGTCGATGCTCTCCCGGCATTTGGCTTCTCTGTTTATGTTTTGCTTCAGTCGACTGTCGCAAAACAAAGCAAATTGATCAGGTTTGGAATACACAAAAAGTTGCCGGCAAATTTAATTATATATCCGCAACTTTTGACAACATTTGCGAAATTGTCAGAATTTTTTACAAATTAAAAGACACAGTTCAAAAATGAATTTAAATGTGTATAATTAAAAATAAGTTTGTTAGAATATGTTTTAATAAAAATAAAAATAGTGACAATAAACAAAAGTTTTTGTTTTATATTTGATGATACGATAAGTTTCCCAACTTAAATGTATTCATTACTCAAAGAAAAATATCCACTCAAAGAAATCCTTTGATTAGTTGGGTTAAATAAATATATTAATTAAAATTAATTCAAATTTATTCTCTTGGAGTTTTATTATTGTTTCCAGAACTTGGAATTCTTATATTGCATGGAATGTAAAATCTAAGTTTCCTAGAACATTTCTATATTATAGTATTTGAATAATTGAATGAATTAAATATTGAATTGTAAAGTAAGTTATTTATTTATTCGGGTTCAACTTAAAAATATTTAAAATACGTTTTACATAATTACTAAAATAATTTAATACAGTGTGATTAAGAAAGTTAGTTGAAATTATTATGCCAATAAGTGGATTCATGGACGACCATCGCTGGCTGAATATCTGCCAAAGTGGGGCAACCCGTTAGTGTCATGGTGACTTCGAAATCACGTTTCAAAATGGTCAGCAATTGCTCCACGCCACTCTGCCCGTTGGCAGCCAAGCCCCACAGCGTTGGGCGACCGATGAACACAGTTTGGGCGCCCAGAGCCAAGGCCTTGAATATATCGGTGCCCTGCATGATGCCGCCGTCCATCATGACGACCATATCCTTGCCCACGGCGGCAACAATCTCTGGCAGCACCTCAATTGTGGCTGGAGCCGTATCCAGTTGTCGTCCGCCATGATTGGAGACAATCAGACCGGCACAGCCAAAATCGCGAGCCAGTTGCGCATCCTCAGCGGTGAGGATGCCCTTGAGCACGATGGGCAAATGGGTGAGTTGCTGCAGCCATTTGATGTCCTGCCACGTAATGCTCGGATCATAGTTACAGGCCACATATTCATTCAGACCCGAACCGCCGCACTTGGACACAAATCCTTGGGTGCACTCCGCCTTGAAATTGGCCAAAGTGAGATGAGATGGCAGACTTAAATGATTGCGTGCATCCGCTCGACGATCGCCATTGATGGGCGTGTCCACTGTCAAGACCAGGGCTTTGAAATTAGCCCGCTCCGCCCGACGCACCAGTTGCTCAGTTAAGCAGCTGTCCAGGAAAGAAAGTTAGATATGGAAATGAGCAGAGCTGTGCCAATGGAGCACTTACCGATCCCTGTAAATGTAGAGCTGAAACCATTTGCATGTGTCTGGCGCCGCAGCAGCCACATCCTCGAGAGATGTGGTCGACAGTGTGCTCAATATGAATATGGAGCCAGCTTTGCCCGCAGCACGTGCGCTGCCAATCTCTCCGTCCGGATGGGCCAGTTTCTGCATGGCAGTTGGCGCAATGCCGAGTGGCCAATCCAGATGCTCTCCAAGGATCTCACAGCTGGGGTCCAGCTTCGAAACGTCGCGCAAGCAACGCGGTCGCAAACGCAATCTATAAAATAGTTGTCAAATATAAAAATATATATTTATTTATTTGAGATTCGCTACTTGTAATTCCCAAAAATAATAAAAAAATATTATTTCCGTTTCGCAGAGTCTTAAAAATGTAAAAAAAATGGGATAAAACAGTTTTTACGACTTTTTTGTATGCTTTCAAGTAAAGCGATTAAGCGCGGAAATAAATTAACTTCGTTCAAATTATTTTTTTCTCAGACTTTCACCAATTTTCCACTTCTTATGTTAAGATTTAAAAATGAAGTAATAAATAAAAAATAAATTTCTTGGGTACACACCTTCTGTAGGCCTCGCGATTAAGATTCAGGGTCACTTGCTCCCCAGCGCCGCTCCTGTAGTAGTCCAAGGCATTCCGCTCCAGCTGCCCATTTGCCTTTTGCTCAAAGTCGGCCACGGAAACCAGCGACATTGTTCAGTTTTTAATATATTTTGTTATTATTATATATTTTAAATAATATATGTATTGTTGCCTTTAGTTTATAATTTGCTTCTCTTAGGCTAGCTTTCAGTTGGCTCTTGCTTTGCTCTCTGAGCTGCAGACAATTTGACTGCTTGCTTTTATACTCACAGATGAGTGTTGATTGTTTTCGGCTACAATCACTAAGAAAGAGATAGCCGATTTATATATACTTATGTATATATATATATATATATAAATATATATATATATATACTTTTATTATGAGCAGCGATATTAAACATTTCACAAGTTTTTATACATAATTATATGACAATTTATCGATTATTTATTTACTATCTGTTCATTTCCACTATTTTTATTTGTATTAAAATATATTATATTATTAATATATTTTTACTTTTACACATTTAAATACTATTTTGAACTGTGTCTTTTAATTTGTAAGAAATTCTGGCAATTTCGTAAATGTTGTCAAAAGTTGCGGATATATAATTAAATTTGCCGGCAACTTTTTGTTTATTCCAAACCTGATCAATTTGCTTTGTTTGGCGACAGTCGACTGAAGCAAAACATAAACAGAGAAGCCAAATGCCCGGAGAGCATCGACTTCCTCAATAGTATTAGTGACTGTCATACAATTTTCAATACCAACGCACATTTTACGCTCAATTGGGAGCCAATGCAATCTGTGAGAGCAGAATCACAGAGAGCAGTGCCTCGTTTGACTGTGTTAGTGAGTGCCATGCGATTACTAATACATACAAATAGTTACGCTCAATTGTCAAAGCAGAGGCTGTCGATGTGAGCTCATGTATAGAAGCAACCTGTTGAGTTGTTGAATGCTTCGTGAAATTGAGAGACTTTCGAAGAGAGCGTCGTGTTGTGTGAGTGTATTAGTGAGCTGCATGCAAAACACCCATACTTATAAAGAACTACGCTCATTTTGTGTGCTGTTAGAAATATGTGTAGGAATACTCGGAAAACACTATTTGACACAATGTCATAGCTAGCAGACGCCCTCGGGCAGTCAACCAGTTAGGATCACATCAGGAAGAAGTTGGAATCACATCAGTGGGAAGAATTGAAACTTCTTTAACTCCCCTAGAACAAATCGTAGCAAAGTCATTTGAAGGTGAAACATGTGCTTATGTGGAATTAATCTTTGCCCCATGATCAAGTCAAATCTTTTCTCATGTGTTTGTTTGACCAAAGCCAGTCCAAAATCCAAAACGCAATAATCCGGTTTCTCTGGTGTTTTTCCATTTGACTTTGGTTGTCAACAAGCAAAACAATATGCCACATGTGTATTAATAATCGTTTGTATAGCCTCGTAGATAAGCAACCTAGTTTATAGCAACAAGTGGGTAATGGGAGGGTGTGGAGGAAGGCGTGTGACGAGCACTCTGAAATGGAATACAGGGTGCCACATATTTTGTTCTGTTCTTCAGTTATGCTTTAAACTTCCTTAAAAGTTAGTTCTTAAGCTGCAAACCTATCCAAAATGTTGCAAGCCGAACAGAGCCGAGTGTTATCACATCTATTTGTGTGTGATGCAACGATGAGCATAATTCTGTATTAGTATTGGTGATTTGTACAAAACTTACTCACACTCCCATACCAACAGTGCCTCTCTTTCTCAATGGTTCTCTAATTCACGAAGTGCCGAGCAACTCAACAGTTTGTTTTCTATGCATGAGACAATCAGTGAGCTTAAGTGTGTGCATGTGTTGGTAATTACATTCAATTCACGAACACAATCATACACAGCACTGCTCTCTCTGCTCAGAACTCACACGGATGAGAGTTGGATCTAAAATGAGCGTAAAATGTGCGCTGGTATTGCAAATTGTATGAACGCCACTAATACTAATGAAGAAGTGGGTGCTCTCTCTGCATTTGGGCTCTCTGTTTATGTTTTGATTCAGTTTGGAGTTGCGAGTTATAGTTTATGGAACAGTTACTATGGATTATATTCATTAATATCAATTTGTCAGTGAATGTCATTTAAATTAAAACATTTTCGCATTTTAAAAAACACTTAGCATGAATAAATGTAATTTAATACAGTTATAGAATTTCATCAGCAATTTTTTAATATTACCAATGACAAAATTAAAACTATTTTGTTAATAGAATAAATAATATAAGTAGCTTCAGGTTATTATTAGTATGTATATCAATAAACCAAGCATTCCCCAGCTTGTATCAAATAAACACAAATGTACAGTTGCATATGTGCTCATACATAATAATATATGTGTGTATGTATGTATGTATGCTAGATAAGAGTGCTGTTGACAACGTTCGTTAGACCGGTATCTCTCTCGCTCTCTCCCTCTACTTTTGTCTATCACTGTCACTCTCCTTCTCGTTCGCTCTTCTTTGCATGGCATACAGCCAAGCTGTGGGCTGAGCGTATAAAAGGCCTCAGCTCAGCACAGTTGTCATTCAGTGCGATCAAGCAACAGAGCAAGTAAACAGTTAAGTTTTTCTTTCTTCAAGTTTTATAAAAGCGAAAGCTAAAAATCAATCAAAATGCGTCTGGGACAAACAATGCCAAACTTTAAGGCGGAGACCACCAAGGGACCCATTAACTTCCACGAATGGCAGGGCAACTCGTGAGTATTATAAGAGTTAAAGAATAGAAAATATTAATAATACATGACGATTAGAATGGCAATAGTTAGATTTGTTTATTTTATATATATTTAACTAATAATCTAATGTCGTTCTTAACTTCAATTCCAGTTGGGTTGTGCTCTTCTCACATCCCTCAGATTTTACGCCCGTTTGCACTACGGAATTGGGCCGCATTGCCGTCCATCAGCCCGAGTTTGCGAAGAGGAACACAAAGTGCTTGGCCCACTCTGTGGATGCACTCGATTCGCATGTGGATTGGGTGAATGACATTAAGTCGTATTGCCTGGATATTCCCGGCGAGTTTCCGTATCCCATTATTGCTGATCCCACACGCGATCTGGCCGTCTCCCTGGGCATGCTCGATGAGGATCAGAAGAAGGATCCCGAGGTGGCCAAGACAATTCGCGCCCTCTTCATCATCAGCCCTGATCACAAGGTGCGCCTGACCATGTTCTATCCCATGTCCACGGGTCGCAATGTTGAGTGAGTAAATCTGATTAATCTCTGAATCTGCAACAGCTCTTTAAATCTACTCCATCCTGTTTACCCTAGTGAGATCCTGCGCGCCATTGATTCGCTGCAGTTGACCGATCGCTTGAAGGTGGTTGCCACGCCAGCCAATTGGACGGTGAGTACTACTTTTAGATATGACTTAAGCCGATTTAAATATATATTAATTTATCCTCTTCTTGTTCTTTTACTGACTGTAGCCTGGCACAAAGGTGATGATCCTGCCCTCCGTTACCGACGAGGATGCCCACAAGCTGTTCCCCAAGGGCTTTGACAAGGTCTCCATGCCATCGGGTGTTAATTATGTTCGCACCACTGAGAACTATTAAAAGTCTACTTCTTTTGCATCTTCTTCATCTTCCCATTTTTTGACCAAATTGCCAAACTGTTAAATATACAAATTTTTATTGTACATCATTTCCTATTTTTAACTTATCCAATAATGAATAAATAAGACACTGTTTATATTAAAAATCGTTTACTTTTTACTTATAAATTGTTATTATACTATTATACCAAAATGGTATAATAGTTATACTATTATACCAAAATGTTATAATAGTATATTGGTTTTGTGCAATGTCCGTCATGCTGTCTGTCCGTCTGTCCGTCTGTATGAACGCGCGTTCCTCCGACACTCTTAAAAATAGAGACTTGAAACTTGGAACGTATACTGGAAAGTACCCTCAAAAGTTAAAGTGTCTTGGGTTTGGACCTACGTCCACCAGGGAGCTAGAAAATCGCGAAAATCGATTTTAGCAAATCGATAAGTCCACATATGTATCTCTTACAATTTAATGGATACAGTCACCAATTTTGGTTGGTACGTTGTTGGCGAGGTCCTTGAAAGATTGGCATGTGCCACGCCCACCTCCGACGCCCACATCACCCCCGCCCCTAAAATTTTCAAATGGCTATATCTTCCGTACTTTTTGAGTAGGGAACGTCAAATTTGGTAGGTATATTACTGGTAGTCGCCTTTAAGAACCGATAACAAATTTGTGGTGCCACGCCCACACCTGCGCCTATAATCGACAATTCCGATTATTAATCGATAATTCCGTATATCTCCGAACATTTTAAAGATAGAGTAACCAAACTTGGAAGATAGTTTGCTGGTAACCTCCTCCAAAGATTGACATACCCATTTTTGGACCACGCCCACATCCGCCGCCCCCAGGAACTTCGTCCCTAAAAATTTAAAATGCGCATATCTGCCGTAATTTGCAAGCTAGAGTTTCAAAATTTTGCAGGTATGTTACTGGTAACACCCCCTAGGATCGATAAAAAAATTGGATGGCCACGCCCACTCCACCTACCTAAACCGATAGACCTGTTGTTGTAAATCGATAGCCCCATATATCTCACGCAGTTTGAAAACTTAAGTCACCAAATTTTAAAGGTATATTGCTAGTAACACCTTTCATAAATGTGTAAAAAAAATTTTGGACCACGCCTACTTCCGCTCACAAAAAACGATAAATGCCTGTATCTCCCGCAATTTAAGAGTTACAGTTACCAAACTTAGAAGGTATATTACTAAGATCGAACTCCAAAACTTGTTGGGCCACGCCCACTCCCGCCACAGATAAACGCCTATATCCCCCGCAATTCAAGTATTTCTTAACTGTTAACAAATTAAGGTATAATAGTATTTCGCTGTCGGTTACGTACGACTGCAACGTTCTATCTTGTTTTTTTATACCCTTAAAAATGGGTAAAAAGGGTATAATGGTTTTGTGCAAATGTATGTAACAGGCAGAAGGAAGCATCTCCGACCACATAAAGTATATATATTCTTGATCAGGATCAACAGCCGAGTCGATATAGCTCTTTCCGTCTGTCCGTCTGCATGAACACTCGGATCTCAGAGACTATAAGAGCTAGCGACTTCAAATTTGGAATATAAGTTCTCGTGTACCAGGTGCAGATCAAGTTTACTTTATTTTATCGATAACTGCCTCAGTTTCTGAATTATCGATACGTTTCGATTTCCGATAGCAATAAATTCCACAATTCAAGAGGCAGAGGCTTCTACATTATACATAATATGCATATACATATTATTGATCAATTGCCGAAATTTCATTAAGATCGGACAAGAAACACCAAAGTTATAGTCGAAAATATATTCTCATATTGATCTTATTTCTATCAGCAGCCGCAAGCATTTTCTGCATACATATAAATAGGCAAGCGCATGTGTGAGAAAGAGATGGCATGATAATCGACGCTAGCGTCAATATATTCGTGTGTATTCTGCAGAGCCCCGATAACCACTCTTTCGTGTACGTGTGTATGCATGTACATACATACGTACACATATGTATGTATATGCACGTGTTTGTAGCCATTCAGTTCGGGCATTTGAGTGCGAATCATCTTAAAGGGAAATTTACCAAGAAAACTAGAATAAATTTAACAACTGGGTTAAGGGTATATCGTAGTCGAGTTAACTCGACTACAGCATCTTACTTTTTTTAATTTTTAAGACTGCAAAAAGAGAATAATATTTTCCTATTATTATTGGAATTTACAAGTAGCAAATCTCAAATAAATAAATATATATTTTTAAATCTGATAAATTTTTTACAGATTGCGTTTGCGACCGCGTTGCTTGCGCGACGTTTCGATGCTGGACCCCAGCTGTGAGATCCTTGGAGAGCATCTGGATTGGCCACTCGGCATTGCGCCAACTGCCATGCAGAAACTGGCCCATCCGGACGGAGAGATTGGCAGCGCACGTGCTGCGGGCAAAGCTGGCTCCATATTCATATTGAGCACACTGTCGACCACATCTCTCGAGGATGTGGCTGCTGCGGCGCCAGACACATGCAAATGGTTTCAGCTCTACATATACAGGGATCGGTAAGTGCTCCATTGGCACAGCTCTGCTCATTTCCATATCTAACTTTCTTTCCTGGACAGCTGCTTAACTGAGCAACTGGTGCGTCGGGCGGAGCGGGCTAATTTCAAAGCCCTGGTCTTGACAGTGGACACGCCCATCAATGGCGATCGTCGAGCGGATGCACGCAATCATTTAAGTCTGCCATCTCATCTCACTTTGGCCAATTTCAAGGCGGAGTGCACCCAAGGATTTGTGTCCAAGTGCGGCGGTTCGGGTCTGAATGAATATGTGGCCTGTAACTATGATCCGAGCATTACGTGGCAGGACATCAAATGGCTGCAGCAACTCACCCATTTGCCCATCGTGCTCAAGGGCATCCTCACCGCTGAGGATGCGCAACTGGCTCGCGATTTTGGCTGTGCCGGTCTGATTGTCTCCAATCATGGCGGACGATAACTGGATACGGCTCCAGCCACAATTGAGGTGCTGCCAGAGATTGTTGCCGCCGTGGGCAAGGATATGGTCGTCATGATGGACGGCGGCATCATGCAGGGCACCGATATATTCAAGGCCTTGGCTCTGGGCGCCCAAACTGTGTTCATCGGTCGCCCAACGCTGTGGGGCTTGGCTGCCAACGGGCAGAGTGGCGTGGAGCAATTGCTGACCATTTTGAAACGTGATTTCGAGGTCACCATGACACTAACGGGTTGCCCCACTTTGGCAGATATTCAGCCAGCGATGGTCGTCCATGAATCCACTTATTGGCATAATAATTTCAACTAACTTTCTTAATCACACTGTATTAAATTATTTTAGTAATTATGTAAAACGTATTTTAAATATTTTTAAGTTGAACCCGAATAAATAAATAACTTACTTTACAATTCAATATTTAATTCATTCAATTATTCAAATACTATAATATAGAAATGTTCTAGGAAACTTAGATTTTACATTCCATGCAATATAAGAATTCCAAGTTCTGGAAACAATAATAAAACTCCAAGAGAATAAATTTGAATTAATTTTAATTAATATATTTATTTAACCCAACTAATCAAAGGATTTCTTTGAGTGGATATTTTTCTTTGAGTAATGAATACATTTAAGTTGGGAAACTTATCGTATCATCAAATATAAAACAAAAACTTTTGTTTATTGTCACTATTTTTATTTTTATTAAAACATATTCTAACAAACTTATTTTTAATTATACACATTTAAATTCATTTTTGAACTGTGTCTTTTAATTTGTAAAAAATTCTGACAATTTCGCAAATGTTGTCAAAAGTTGCGGATATATAATTAAATTTGCCGGCAACTTTTTGTGTATTCCAAACCTGATCAATTTGCTTTGTTTTGCGACAGTCGACTGAAGCAAAACATAAACAGAGAAGCCAAATGCCCGGAGAGCATCGACTTCCTCAATAGTATTAGTGACTGTCATACAATTTTCAATACCAACGCACATTTTACGCTCAATTGGGAGCCAATGCAATCTGTGAGAGCAGAATCACAGAGAGCAGTGCCTCGTTTGACTGTGTTAGTGAGTGCCATGCGATTACTAATACATACAAATAGTTACGCTCAATTGTCAAAGCAGAGGCTGTCGATGTGAGCTCATGTATAGAAGCAACCTGTTGAGTTGTTGAATGCTTCGTGAAATTGAGAGACTTTCGAAGAGAGCGTCGTGTTGTGTGAGTGTATTAGTGAGCTGCATGCAAAACATCCATACTTATAAAGAACTACGCTCATTTTGTGTGCTGTTAGAAATATGTGTAGGAATACTCGGAAAACACTATTTGACACAATGTCATAGCTAGCAGACGCCCTCGGGCAGTCAACCAGTTAGGATCACATCAGGAAGAAGTTGGAATCACATCAGTGGGAAGAATTGAAACTTCTTTAACTCCCCTAGAACAAATCGTAGCAAAGTCATTTGAATGTGAAACATGTGCTTATGTGGAATTAATCTTTGCCCCATGATCAAGTCAAATCTTTTCTCATGTGTTTGTTTGACCAAAGCCAGTCCAAAATCCAAAACGCAATAATCCGGTTTCTCTGGTGTTTTTCCATTTGACTTTGGTTGTCAACAAGCAAAACAATATGCCACATGTGTATTAATAATCGTTTGTATAGCCTCGTAGATAAGCAACCTAGTTTATAGCAACAAGTGGGTAATGGGAGGGTGTGGAGGAAGGCGTGTGACGAGCACTCTGAAATGGAATACAGGGTGCCACATATTTTGTTCTGTTCTTCAGTTATGCTTTAAACTTCCTTAAAAGTTAGTTCTTAAGCTGCAAACCTATCCAAAATGTTGCAAGCCGAACAGAGCCGAGTGTTATCACATCTATTTGTGTGTGATGCAACGATGAGCATAATTCTGTATTAGTATTGGTGATTCGTACAAAACTTACTCACACTCCCATACCAACAGTGCCTCTCTTTCTCAATGGTTCTCTAATTCACGAAGTGCCGAGCAACTCAACAGTTTGTTTTCTATGCATGAGACAATCAGTGAGCTTAAGTGTGTGCATGTGTTGGTAATTACATTCAATTCACGAACACAATCATACACAGCACTGCTCTCTCTGCTCAGAACTCACACAGATGAGAGTTGGATCTAAAACGAGCGTAAAATGTGCGCTGGTATTGTAAATTGTATGAAAGCCACTAATACTAATGAAGAAGTGGGTGCTCTCTCTGCATTTGGGCTCTCTGTTTATGTTTTGATTCAGTTTGGAGTTGCGAGTTATAGTTTATGGAACAGTTACTATGGATTATATTCATTAATATCAATTTGTCAGTGAATGTCATTTAAATTAAAACATTTTCGCATTTTAAAAAACACTTAGCATGAATAAATGTAATTTAATACAGTTATAGAATTTCATCAGCAATTTTAAATATTACCAATGACAAAATTAAAACTATTTTGTTAATAGAATAAATAATATAATATAAGTAGCTTCAGGTTATTATTAGTATGTATATCAATAAACCAAGCATTCCTCAGCTTGTATCAAATAAACACATATGTACAGTTGCATATGTGCTCATACATAATAATTTATGTGTGTATGTTTGTATGTATGTATACTAGATAAGAGTGCTGTTGACAACGTTCGTTAGACCGGTATCTCTCTCGCTCTCTCCCTCTACTTTTGTCTATCACTGTCACTCTCCTTCTCGTTCGCTCTTCTTTGCATGGCAAAGAGCCAAGCTGTGGGCTGAGCGTATAAAAGGCCTCAGCTCAGCACAGTTGTCATTCAGTGCGATCAAGCAACAGAGCAAGTAAACAGTTAAGTTTTTCTTTCTTCAAGTTTTATAAAAGCGAAAGCTAAAAATCAATCAAAATGCGTCTGGGACAAACAATGCCAAACTTTAAGGCGGAGACCACCAAGGGACCCATTAACTTCCACGAATGGCAGGGCAACTCGTGAGTATTATAAGAGTTAAAGAATAGAAAATATTAATAATACATGACGATTAGAATGGCAATAGTTAGATTTGTTTATTTTATATATATTTAACTAATAATCTAATGTCGTTCTTAACTTCAATTCCAGTTGGGTTGTGCTCTTCTCACATCCCTCAGATTTTACGCCCGTTTGCACTACGGAATTGGGCCGCATTGCCGTCCATCAGCCCGAGTTTGCGAAGAGGAACACAAAGTGCTTGGCCCACTCTGTGGATGCACTCGATTCGCATGTGGATTGGGTGAATGACATTAAGTCGTATTGCCTGGATATTCCCGGCGAGTTTCCGTATCCCATTATTGCTGATCCCACACGCGATCTGGCCGTCTCCCTGGGCATGCTCGATGAGGATCAGAAGAAGGATCCCGAGGTGGCCAAGACAATTCGCGCCCTCTTCATCATCAGCCCTGATCACAAGGTGCGCCTGACCATGTTCTATCCCATGTCCACGGGTCGCAATGTTGAGTGAGTAAATCTGATTAATCTCTGAAGCTGTAACAGCTCCTTAAATCTACTCCATCCTGTTTACCCTAGTGAGATCCTGCGCGCCATTGATTCGCTGCAGTTGACCGATCGCTTGAAGGTGGTTGCCACGCCAGCCAATTGGACGGTGAGTACTACTTTTAGATGTGACTTATAGACTTGACTAAAGCCGATTTAAATATATATTAATTTATCCTCTTCTTGTTCTTTTACTGTCTGTAGCCTGGCACAAAGGTGATGATCCTGCCCTCCGTTACCGACGAGGATGCCCACAAGCTGTTCCCCAAGGGCTTTGACAAGGTCTCCATGCCATCGGGCGTTAACTATGTCCGCACAACTGAGAACTACTGAAAGTCTTCTTCTTCTTCATATTTATGTTTTTGGGCCAACTTTACAGTCCTATTTTCCTATTTTTAATTTTTCTTACTTTCCATAAATAACACAGTGATTTTATTTAAACTCTTTTATTTTTAAAATGTAATTTTTTTTAATTTTCTTAGTATGTATTAATAAATAAATAAAAAAATTTTAAAAACTTAAATTTTAATTTTAATTTGAAGCCCAGTAAGCGGGTAGTTTTACAGAAATGTGTTTCTTAAATGGATTGCCATAATAGAGTTTCTATAAGCAATATTTCAAAGTCAATATTTAAAATGCGATTTATGCAACATAATCGGCTAAATTTTGGTCATTAACTAAATGGGTATGAATCCAATGAAATTTCGAGTATTTACAAATTTTGCAGCCAGGTAATGCAATAAAAAAGTCTTTGAATGAAACCTTAAGTCCTTTGCATAGATATTTCCAATCAAAAGAAGTTCCCATAAAACCTCAAGACTGTCCAGCAAATCTTCACTTACAAGAGTCTAGCGGGCAACCGGAAATTCAGTTCAATGGAGTAAGTATGTGTATATAGATATATATATATATTTATAACGGGCACAATATTTTACGATTTAGCTCAAAAATATGCAATGGCAACGACAAGATGCCCAACCCAAAGATAGTTTGTTGGAAAAGTTGATTGCCTTTAATGCAAAAATTGAGTGTTTGGATCCATCGGAAAAGTGCGATTGTTTAGGAGCCTTACAGGATTATGACATTGATTTATATTACTGTTACTTGTGCAATAATATTGTTAAGGTTCTGTCCACAATTAATGCAATCGATGACATCGTTGATTACTGTTTAAAGCACCAGCTCAGTTATTGGACACATAATCAACTTGTTAATTCTGTGAATCCGGCAATTTATAATTGTTCTTGTACTAATTGTTTTAACCGTATAAATTCTGAGTGCATGCTAAATTTAAGAAATATTCATACAACGGCAGACAGAAATGTGAGTAATTAATAAGACTAACAGTTGATGTAAGATAAACTCGTTGCTACCAGCAGCTAAGAAAGAGCTGGGATGATGATGATGAGAATGAACTTGAAGAATTACGTAAATGTTTGCGCACATTTCAAGATATCGTCGATTACGTGAAACCAATCTATCCATACGTAAGCAATTCGGCTAACATTCAAAAAGCTAACGAGTACACAACGCACCACAACTACAAAAAGCTCCTAAGCATGTGCGAGTGAGAGCTTTCAACCACTAGTCGCGCGAACAGCTGTTGCACAGCTGTCATTTTGACACTCTCTCGAGTGCGAGGTAAACAAAAAAAAGAAAAAAAGAGTCCAATTGTAATCGACTTTTTTCTCACCCACATTTGGATTAACGTTTTGAATGTAAAACACGGCCGCATCGCAACTGTAAACCGTCGTATTAATGAAACATATTTTAAAAAGTCGCGCAGAGTGCATTTCAGCATAAATCGAAAAACACCACTCAACCAGTTTGTTGCATCAGTGTGTCAGTTTCGGCTGTGTAGTTGCGCTTTACACACAGAAAAAGCGTTTGCTGCGTTTAAAGGTCACCTTGAAACGTCAAAGCCGAACAGCCTTTGGTGCTCGTCGACTACCGCCGCTGCTCGCTCGCTCTCACAGCCAGTTACTGAAAATCGTCTCGCAGGCGACGACGCAAACGGCATCCGCATCCGCAGCATACTCATTACAAATTTTTATCAACCCACAAAGTGTTCTTCACTTGCACGGCTTACGATCTAGTGAATCATTCAAAACTAAGTCGCGTCTGTGCGTGTGTGTGTGTGTTTGTTTCTCTTTTGTTTTTCGAATCGATTAACTTTGCTAAAATAAAAAGTTAGTGAAAATGATAAGTGATAACCATCAACGTTTCCTTGCGCGCGGCTCGCAGCGTGATAAGGGCTTGGCCGTCTTCACCAGCGGCGGCGATTCCCAGGGCATGAATGCGGCTGTGCGAGCCTGTGTCCGTATGGCCATCTATTTGGGATGCAAGGTGAGTTTTTGACCTCTGCCAAGTGCTTCGGCTTAGGTAAACGCCGTATATGCTATATGAATTACACACACACACACACACAAGCTTTTCCTTATCGGTTAATGCGACCAAGTTCAGGCATTGAACTGTATACTATATGTATACATATATATTCAATTTATAGCATAATTTAACAAATTGGTCAAATTAGCAAACTATGCAGGTGTCAAGTGCCGTTAGATAACCCATGTCCGACCGAAAAGAAAGAAGAAATAAGAGAAAAAACAACATATATTTAAATCAAATAAGAGCGACCCACACACACAAATTTGTATCTGTGTGTGCCTGTGTGTGTGTGTGTGTGTATGTGTGTGTGCACATTTGACATTGAGTTTATTTCGGGCGACTTACAAAAACGAACACGCAGAATTAGCTGAGAAAATGCGGTTATTGTTTAAAAAGTGAATTACATACATATTTACACTTATTGCTTATTAGTTTTATTGATTGACAAACATAAAAAATAACTTGTGTTTATTTCTCGACAATTTTATTTGATTGCCAAATTAAGAGTTTCGGTTTTATTAGCCTTTATTGTTTCTGTTGAAAAGTAGCGAAATTTAAATAATTGAAACTGAAATTAATTACTCTAAATTTTAAGAACATGATGATTTTCACAATTAATAATTTGTCATGAGGCTGATTTTTCAAAGTCACTTTCATTTTTATTCAATTTAACTTTCAATTTTAAATATTCGCGCCTTTTGTTTTTAGATTTTGAAATCAATTTTAAATTCAGTTACTTTTTTTATGACATACAATTTGTTATGCGGAATTCATCTCGTTGCCGGTTTGAATAATTTGAATGTTATTTGAATATAATTCGTTTTGCTATAAATTTTAAACAATTAAAATTCGATTTGTTATTTATTTTTAATAATTTGTTGAAATTAAGTCGAGAACAAAGTTGAGTGCATGAGGTCCTAATAAGATGACATGACGTCAGAATCTCCTATAAGGTGTGTGTATTTCGATAAAATAGACGATAATTGCAGTATTGGATAAATATTAAACTCATTCGCTTATTTAGAAATGTCGCTAATTAAACCCGATAAGTGCTGAAATCGCTTAATAATTTAAATAATTATTGCAATAATGTTTAACTGAAATGTGCTCAAACAAATTTCGATTCGCAGGCGTATTTCATCCGGGAAGGTTACCAGGGCATGGTCGATGGCGGTGATTGCATTCAGGAAGCAAATTGGGCATCTGTATCCTCGATTATACATCGTGGCGGCACCATCATTGGCTCCGCACGTTGCCAGGACTTCCGTGAGCGCGCTGGTCGCTTGAAGGCCGCCAACAATTTGGTGCAGCGTGGCATTACCAATCTGGTGGTAATTGGCGGCGATGGTTCCCTGACTGGCGCCAATCTGTTTCGTCAGGAGTGGTCCAGCCTTCTGGATGAGCTGCTGAAGAATTCAACCATTACGCAAGAGCAGAGGAGCAAGTACGACGTGCTCCACATTGTTGGATTGGTAAGAAACAAATGGAATTGAATAAAAATTGAATATTGAATATTGAATTCTTATTGTGTTTTCAGGTGGGTTCGATTGATAACGATTTCTGTGGCACGGACATGACAATTGGTACGGATACGGCGTTGCATCGGATTATTGAGGCTATCGATGCCATTGCCAGCACGGCCTACTCACATCAGCGCACCTTCATCATGGAGGTCATGGGTCGCCATTGTGGGTAAGTGATCCAGTTGTCCGGGATATTTTGTCCATTTTGGCTGCTGTCGAGCGTGTCTGAGATCTTGTGGTGTAACTACTTTGAAAATTGTTCTGCTCTCTGCCCGATTTGTATTGGTAATGCTAAATACGTTCATTACCCCCTGCAGTTATTTACCTGTTGTAGCTGGCATTATATCCGAGGCAGATTATGTCTTCCTGCCAGAGTTCCCGCCTCCACAAGATTGGCCCGATAGACTCATACTCAAACTGGAACAGGCAAGCAAGCGAATCAGATCCACGAGTGTCTCATATGATTTGTACACACATTTCTCTCCTATTCAAACATTCGATGTTATTTTTCCATATCTCTGACGCAAATACAATAGTCGAACAATTCCAGACGATCAGTACTGCAGCTATAATTTATCTAATGAGCGTTTATTTTAAACTTAAAAACCATAATTTGAAGAGGTTAATAAATTTACTTTACAATCTTGCATTCGAAACTTCAATAGTAGATTGTTGAAGTCAGACAAAAATAAGCCAGAATTTAAATATTTATATAAAAAAAACAAACTGATAATTGTTGTGGGTACTTCAAACTTGTTTTGTGTTCCATTTTTAATGGCTTACAAATGTCAATTCGCAAAATGTTTCCGTTTTTCTATTCTATTTGTTTAACACTTGTCAACAAAATTACACTTTTCTTTTTTATTTGCGTGTTGAGCCAATTTGACTATTATTATTACCCTGTTTTTAATACTTTTGATTGCTTGACTTTTATTACGAGGCAAATAAAAGTAGTTTAAACTAATAAAAATGCATAGATAAATATAGCTTTTTTAGTTAATGTCAAAATTGTAATAAATTATGTAATCAACAAAAAATTATTTGAAAACCTATCTAAATGGTTTTTGGCTAGCATTTTAACGCATTTATGTTGGCCCTTGAATATTTTGCAGGCCTCAGCCTAAGCACTTTCTGCCCTCATTTTTCCTAGAAGCACGCAAGCTAAAAAATTCAATTTTATTGTCACAAAATTATCTTTCCAATTAAAAAAGCTGTTGTAGAAATGTGTATCGCATAAAAAACTACAGAATTAAAATTCACTTCGCCAACAAAAAATGTTTCGTCATCAAAAACGATAACGAAAGTTTTTTATTAAATGCGAAATCGTAAAATATTTGCGAAATTTTTATGTTTCTTTTATTTATTCTTTTGTTGACAAGTGCCTGAAAGGTTTTTCCTTATTTGTTTATAATCAATTTATGTATTTCAATCGTATAAAATGTGAAATTGTTTGATCTTTTTCCTGCCCTCTGACCTATTCGACTTTGCTTTGGATCTAACATTCTAATATATATGTATGTGTATTATCTGTAACCTATAATACTCCATATTTTTACAGTTATCTAGCGCTTGTTGGTGGCCTAGCCAGCGAGGCTGATTTCATATTTATACCAGAAATGCCACCCAAAACCGATTGGCCAGATAGACTTTGCACTCAATTAGCTCAGGCAAGAAGTTGAACTACATGGATATACATATATATATTCTTGATCCGTTGATACACTCCACTCATAAAGTGCACGTCACACACACACCAGCACACACACGCACACACATGCCAGCAGACACACATCAGACAGCATATGGCAAATATATATCATGTAGAATTTGAATATTTGACTTTGCTTATTGCTTGGCAAATCTCGCAAAACTTAGTTGATTTTTCTAAGGCAGACTTTTCTATTTTATTTTTAACATTCATCAAGTGATCCTTGCTCCCAACCGAATTGAATGATTCCATTGAAATCTCGTTTCCCCTATCCTTATCCCGATCATGTTGTAAATAATCATCACATTTGCATCGTTTCTGTGTGTTTAATATTTTTTGTGTTTTTAGCTATTTAGCCATTTCAGCGGCTATTGCCACAGAGGCTGATTTTATGCTAATTCCCGAAGAGCCCGTTGAACTTCAATGGCAGGATACCCTATGCAAAAAACTAGAGCAGGTCAGCAGTCTAATCTCTATTTTGTATACTCGACGGTTTTATGGTTTCTTATTACCTTATGAAAATTCTAACATATCAAAATCTAACAGATGGTCAATATGAGCTGCTGTTTATTGTCCAACGTTGTTCAAGCAAAAATTACTCACTAATTAATTGGCTATTAAATTGGCATTTATTGGGTTCAAGTGTGGCTATCAATTTTTTTCGTGGGGCAATTTAATTGGCTTTAATTTGCATTTTTTTTTTTCATACACACCTGTTAACCTGACAAGTAAATATAGTACAAACAGCTACATATCAATATTTTATATTTTCTCTTGCTATCAATACATATTCGCCCATATTCCAAATTACACTCAGAAAAAATGTAGAAAATCGCTTGATGAATTTCGTCTTGAAAACAAGAACGCTTTTCGTAAAATATATAATACAATATAAAATATATAATACAATATATACATATATACATACATATATGTATATATAAATTAAAAATACTTTTATTTCTGGCTTCAAGATCTACAATATTTGTAAATATACGAAAAAAAAATAATGAATATGTCTAGAAATTTTAAGATTTTTCTTTTGTATATTCAGCAATCATTTCTAAAAAAATATATCCAAATATAAAAAATTTTCTGAGTGTAAAAATGCGCTTTTCTATGTACAAACTTATTGTATTTTGTTGTAGTTTTTAATATCTGTCCGAATACTGTTCATTGCTTTCTGTTATCGCACTAATAACATCATTTCTAGTTATATATATCTATATAAATATATATATATATATATTCTAATGTTTACCTTGTTTGTCAATAGGAGCGTTCGGCTGGTCAGCGTCTGAACATTGTTATTGTTGCGGAGGGTGCCATGGATCGGGAGGGTCATCCGATTACTGCCGAGCACGTGAGGAAGGTGATCGATGAGCGTCTGAAGCACGACGCTCGCATCACTGTCCTGGGTCATGTGCAGCGCGGTGGCAATCCCAGCGCCTTTGATCGTGTCCTGGTAAGCTTTTGCTCAAACTGATTTGCAGAATATATTTACTAACCATATTTTAAATAGGCTTGCCGCATGGGCGCCGAGGCGACCCTGGCCCTAATGGAGGCAACATCGGAATCGGTGCCGGTTGTCATTTCACTGGATGGCAACCAGACGGTGCGTGTGCCACTGATGGAGTGCGTTGAACGCACCCAGGCCGTGGCCAAGGCCATGAAGGAGCGTCGCTGGGCGGATGCCGTTAAGCTGCGTGGCCGTTCCTTCGAGCGCAACCTGGAAACGTACAAGATGTTGACGCGCTTGAAGCCGCCCAAGGAATGCTTCGATGCCAATGGCAAACCGATCGAAGGCTACAGGCTGGCAGTGATGCACATTGGTGCACCCGCTTGCGGAATGAATGCGGCGGTGCGCAGCTTTGTCCGTAATGCCATCTATCGCGGCGATGTTGTCTATGGCGTCAACGATGGTGTCGAGGGTCTCATTGCTGGCAATGTTCGCGAGCTGGGCTGGTCTGTATAGATATATATATACAAATATTTATATGCTAAATTTAATTATATTTCCCATGCCTCTGCAGGTCGGATGTGTCTGGCTGGGTTGGACAGGGTGGTGCATTTTTGGGCACCAAGCGCACTCTGCCCGAGGGCAAGTTCAAGGAGATCGCCGCTCGCCTCAAGGAGTTCAAGATCCAGGGTCTGCTGATCATCGGTGGATTCGAGAGCTATCATGCCGCTGGCCAAATCTCCGATCAGCGTGACAATTATCCAGAATTTTGCATACCGATCGTTGTCGTTCCATCGACCATTTCGAATAATGTGCCCGGCACTGAGTTCTCGCTGGGCTGTGACACTGGCCTCAACGAGATCACCGAAATCTGCGATCGCATTCGCCAATCGGCACAGGGCACCAAGCGTCGCGTCTTCGTCATTGAGACAATGGGTGGCTATTGCGGTTATTTGGCAACGCTGGCCGGCTTGGCTGGTGGTGCGGATGCTGCGTACATTTTCGAGGAGAAGTTCTCCATTAAGGACCTGCAACAGGATGTCTACCACATGGCCTCGAAGATGGCCGAGGGCGTCTCACGCGGTCTCATTTTGCGCAATGAGAAGGCCAGTGAGAACTACACCACTGACTTCATTTATCGCCTCTACTCGGAGGAGGGCAAGGGCCTCTTCACTTGCCGCATGAATATTCTGGGACACATGCAACAGGGTGGCTCACCCACACCCTTCGATCGCAACATGGGCACCAAAATGGCCGCCAAGTGCGTCGACTGGCTGGCAACCCAGATCAAGAATAACATCGATGCCAACGGTGTCGTCAACTGCAAATCAAACGATACGGCAACCCTGCTGGGCATCGTTTCGCGTCAGTATCGCTTTACGCCCCTGGTGGATCTCATCGGCGAGACCAACTTTGAGTAAGGAATTTGGAATTCTTGTATGCAATTTATTTAACTAATATCTAATTGCAATTTTCAATTCAGTCAACGCATACCGAAGAAACAGTGGTGGCTGCGTTTGCGTCCCCTGTTGAGAATCCTGGCCAAGCACGATTCCGCCTACGAGGAGGAGGGCATGTACATCACCGTCGAGGAGGAGTGCGACACAGATGCCGTCGCTTAGATCGACGCTTGTTAAATGCGCTACAACAAAATTACCAATTATCACGCCCAGTGCACGAAAGCATTGCAGAATCAATGTTCAATATCAATGTTTTTTTTTTCATATATTTACACTAAAGTCGATACAGCAATTTATTTATCTATTAATAGTTAAACAATAAAAAGAAATGTCTCAGCTCAGGTCAAAGTTAAGCACTAAGACTCAAAAAGAATCCATGTAAAAAAAACAAAAGTGTATTTCTCGTGCATACATCATATCTATATACATATAAAAAACATACATAGCAACAATTATTATTTATATTTTTAATTACCTATTCTGTAAAAACCAAAATTATTTATTTTAGTTTATGTTTATTTTGTTTTGTAGTATTTCGATTTATTTAAAACACACACAAAGCACACTCAAACTATTGTTTTATTTTGCATGTGTATCACATAAATACATAAAAAACAAACACAAATGAAATGTTTTACCTGGCGGAACAAGTGCTGCAATATATCCAAGCCCACTGTTAGCATGTTATCATAATTGTTGCAAAAGATACAACAAAAAAACATAAATATATATCTACTGTTATACATATAAATCCACATAGTCTTGTCAAGAGAATATATAAAATGTTAAAGTTTAAACTAAAATATCGCAAATGCGTCAATATCCAAACTCAGTGGAAGGTTTTACAAAGTCAAATAAATCAAACCACAGTACAAAAAACACTTCGATTTAATTACGATGAATTCATTAATTGTTAATTACAGTTACAAATTTGAATTTGAAATGATTGTTAGCGTTATTCAACACTCTTCTCGATCGAAAACGATATGGCAGCACCACACATCAATTTCTATCGATCCGGCAAGCCATTAATATGTTTAAAAGTACGCAAACTGAAATTACATTGACAATTTAAACATTACAATCCACCTCCAGATCTTTCTACGGGTATCTGAAATCTGCTACGCTTGCGATGGCTAATCGCGGATTGTTTCTGATCGAGACACATCTTGGCATAGCGCAAATAGGCCGTGTCGCCGTGGACAATGGCCGATATGAGCAGCAGGAACTCGTAGAGATTCACTTTGCCCTGTGCATGGCAATCGATGTCGCGCAGCACGTTGTGCATCAGATCGACGGGTATTTCTTTCACACCCAACGATTTCATGGCCGCACACGCTTTACTAATGGACACAAAACCCGTATTATTCTCGTCGAGATTCCTAAAAATGTCGGTATATTTGTGCACCTGATTCGCCGTCAATTTGATGGGTATGCTCAGATGGGCTGGCTCATAAGCTGGACTGTGTCCCATTTGGGTGCTGAGAAACTTGCGCGCCTCCCTGATCTCGATGGCTTTGCGTTTCTTCGACCAGTTCAGCTGCTGGGACATCTCGATGGCCAAACGCGGCAATATATCCTCGGCCGCCTGGACATTGAGGAATGCGAGACGTAGGCGTCGCGCCACCATATCTACCAGTGTGCAGGCATAATCCTTGACGCCTTGCCGCACCTCGACCTCAATGTAGGGGAACACGGTGTGCAGCCGCTTGCCAACAATTGGCCAGGAGTCGCCACTCGAGTTGGCACAAACGGCCACCTTGAACGCATTGGAGCCGTACGTGTCGCACAAGTGTTTGGCCACATCTCGCTCCAAGCCAAAGTCCTGCACGAGACGTATAAACATGTTGGGTGACCAGCCAATAGCACCATCCAATTTGCAGCATTTCGCCGTTATCGAGTTGAGGCGCAACGGTTCCAGGCCCCCATTGCGAATGGCTGCATCGATTGCCTTCTCGGCAATCAGACGAAACGATGTCCATGTGGCGCCCACAATCGAGATCATATTACCAGGCCCCAGCGAGATAACATGATTCTTCAAGCTCGAATGCGCCAGCTCTGTGGATTCAATCGGCAGCGGCTTGTAGCCACCCCAAACGGCGAGAACATCGCAGCGACGCACATCAAAGTTAGGATTAATATAGTGCCTGATGCCATCCAAGAGATATTGCACGTCCATTTCCGTTGGATGTGGCCCCTCCATTGGATCGCGTCGCTCCTCCGCCGTGCCCATCAGTGTGTGCCCCAGCCAGGGTAAAAAGAATATGGCCGAGCCATGCTGTGGATGGGGATCGAAGAGACCCACCTGCTCGGGACAGTAGTAGTGGGGCAGCACGAGATGCGATGCCCAGCTGGGGGTGCATTGTGGTGTCGCTGCGGCATCCTCCAGCCGGGAAATGGCATCGCTCAACGGACCCGTCGCATTAATAACAACTTTGGCACGTATCTTGTACGATTTGCCGGTCAATTGGTCAACTGCCTTGGCACCCACAACCATGTTCTGCTTGTCGCGCAGCAGATCAATCACCTTCATGTGATTGCACACATCGGCCCCATACCGGGCAGCTGTTAGCACCACGGCCAGGCACATTCGGGCATCGTCGTGCTGCCCCTCGTAGAAGATGAAGGCGCCAAAGAGTTCGCGGCGCATCATCGGAAAGAGTTCGAGTGCCTCGCGGGAGTTGATGTAATGGAAACCTTTCGTTGGACCGGGCGCCATCAGATGATACAGATGCAGTTTGGCCCAGTAAATGGGGGTTTGCCACCAATGATGCAATGGCAGCATTATGGGCACCGGCTGATTTAAATGCGGCGCCAGATTGGCGATATTACTGCGCTCCTTCAGCGAGGAGTGGACACGTCGAAAGGCGGCGCCATCCAAATGGGTAATGGCCCGATCCAGATCTCTGAGGCCGCCGTGCAGCAATTTACTCGATTTCGATGAGGTGCCGCTACCAAAATCATCTGCCTCAACCAGAGCGGTTTTCAGGCCACGCGTTGCCGCATCCAATGCGCAACCGGCGCCAACAGCACCGCCGCCAATGATGAGGACATCGTACTCGGTCCGACACAATGCATCCAGATTCATGCTGCGACTGGGCAGCTCACGTTTCATTTGCGGCATCCTGCTCTGCCCATCCTGGCTGGCGGCTGTCGAAGAGAACCCAAGCATTGAGCTGCCTGCCAGGAAAGCTACATGGAAAAATTTCGACATTCTGAATTACAATCGAATAGATTCAATTCTGACACAAATCCAAAATCAATGAAAAGTGAATTTTTAAATATAATATTTTAATATATACATATGTATATATATATTTATTTAAATATATGCATTTTGGTTTGAATGTTGGAAAGTTAAACAATTATCTATGACGTATAAGAAAACTCCAGCCCACTAAATAAAGCAATTAGTACAAAAAACAAGATGCCAAAACACATTTTACATTCCTCGATTATCATTTAGCTTTAAAAAAAACTTAGCACAAATTCTCCTCAACAAAGCTGCTGCAACGAGAACAGCAACTTGCAACCGCTACATGCAACAACTGCAAGCGTATCACACACACACACACACACACACACAAAGGCATGCAGCACATGGGGGGAATGCGATTGTGTATGTAAATGTATATGATGTATTTGTGTATGTGTGTGTGTGTGTGTGTGTTAAAATAGTTGCCACATTCACAAATCTGTTGCAAGTGGTTATTGGGGGGCAACAGCAGCAAGCGTGATTGGAAGCATCTTTGGCTTTGCTTTGACTACTGTTTGGCGCCGCCGAAGAATAGCTTGTAGAATAGCGTTGCAACGAGGCAGAGAATCAAAGGCAATAGCATTGATTTCATCGAACTCTGCTCGCTCTGATTGTCTGTGGTCCAGTTGGGCTCCGATTTCTGGGCCACTTTTGTGCATTCGCTGGCGACCAGTTCACCGATTTTGAATTTTTTCATCATTTCACGGGCATCGTTGCTGTGGCCCACATCCTCAAAATTCTCGGTGGCATCTTTGCCGGCCTGTTCGATCAGCACCTCTTCGCCGCCGGGATGCTGACAGAAAAAAAAAGGAAAACAATTCGAATATATTAATGCTATATGTTGGATATGTAGATTATGTTAATAAAATGTCCGTTGACCGTGAAATAATCACGAAATCCAAGCAGCAACAGCGCACAATCTAATGTTTTAAACATAGTATATTTTTCTAGAACCCCTCCCCTCCCCTTCACCAACTTGATAAGAGGGATCTCTCTTATTACAGTGTTGACAAGCGCCCAAACTTTGGATTGCAAGGTGAACTTGACATTTTCATCATTCCAACTTTAACATCGATTTTGTTGCTTTACAAAAAGTGCAAGTTCATCGTTAGTGTATAACTTTATCATTGAATCGTCTTATCACACAAACTATATTTAAAACCTCATTCTGACAAAGCTCTTTAATCTACAACTGTATTAGATAATAACATTAATGATAATGCACGTCTTGCACAAACCTTAAATATTTCGAATTTTCTATTTATGTATTTTGATGAATAGAAACAAGAACTATCTAAACAAACGAATATATCAAGACCAAGCCGATTAACAAACCTATTTACCATTAATTTATCATTTTTATGCAATATTTTATGCATAGCAAATTAATTCGGAATCCAATTTCAAAAGAGAGAAAATTTGCAATTCAATGATTTAAAAAAATCACGTTTCTATTTCCGAAAAAGGTCTCATTTCGGTTTTAGCAATTTTATTTTCGCTGGCGCTTTGCAAATAAAAAGTATTCGAATCGGTTTTCAAATTGTTCTGAACTATTTACATATGTGTAATATTTAAATAGCTGTCGACATTTGATTGAATTTTGATGTTCATTCTGAAGTCTCTACTTTTACATAAGAATAGCTAACTGCGTTTGAAGTGAACAAATAGCATGTTAATTTGGTTTAACTTTTGCCCCATTTGTATTAGTGTTGATAATGGCAACAAATGAAAAACAAAAAATACGAGCGTTTGTTTACTTGCGCGGGCAGTGCGAAACTGAATAAAATTCATTAATCTACAAAAAATATTCACATTTCGAAAGAGACATGCATAAATTTTGTATGCCAACCGATCCACTGGTAACAAAAGAGCAATTATTAGGTCACCTCACTGGTCAGAGGTCAAAGTACAGGGTGTACGCTTGACTTTGATCGAGCTGTGTTGGTTAACATAATTATTCAGCATGCTAAGACGAACTATTAAAGTTAAGTTACAGCCAGCAAGGGCCAAGAAGAAGGGGAAAATGGTAATGTAAATAATGTCAACGCGCCCGCCTCCTCCCCGATTTCAACGTGTGCCCAACACTAATTAACTGATGTTGTGGCTGTTTTGCGGACATTAACATTAGATTGGGGCTCACCTCGTTGAGGAATGATGTGACATCGTAAACACCGTTGTGGATGATCAGCCATGTGTCCTTGTTGGTGTTGTGCTTGGCCACATCGGCACGCGTAAAAGTTTTTTCACCCTCGCCAGACATATTGATGACTTGTTGAATTGCGTTTCTATTAATAATAGAGTTGGGAATAGGTTCGATCGAACGACTCGCTGAATCTGAATGAACTAACTAAATTCCGGACGGTAGTTCATCTGATTCATTACTCACAACACTCTGTTATCTTAGTGAATCGACTGTAATCAAAACTGTTGTGGAGCTGTTGTTAACATAGAGAACTGCTTTTCAGTGTTGCACAAATCAAAAACGTTATTATTGTGGAGCAACTTAAAATTGTTGATTTACAATTTACAAAACAGACTTAAATATCAACATAACCAGTTCGATTTAAATTATAATATATCGATAATCTAAGATATCGATTACGTTTAAGAGCATCTGTATATAACAATCAATACAGTGCGGGCTTTTAAATTCGTCGCCGGTGAAATTAAATGTAACAATTAATAGTTCGAATGTATGAAATCTAATTTAATTGAAATTGTGATAAATTGTTATTTTTCATAAGCTAACCTTAATAAAAAATAATACGTTTTACAAAGATGTTAACGATAGTAAAAACTATTAAAGTTAGTTGAAACTAACTTATCGCTACCAGACAACAAATTAAAAATGCGGCCAGACTGAATGCGCAGCGTTAATTTAATAACCCAATCAAACTTTGATACGTTTGCACTAGGCTGGTACAATAAATTACAAAAAAAAAAAAAAAAACAGTCTGGGTTACATTACAGCGCAGTAAAGAATGTATGGGTACTTAAACAATTATAAATGTATTTGCCAGTCTGCATACGTAGTTTTACATAAGGACCATCAAAATGCGGTACTCATATTGTGTTGAAGTACGTTTATCAATTACACAAATTATTCTTATAATTACCATGCTATTTCTTAAAGTACATCGTACATAACATTATCTATTGCCGTTTGGGAATTTTAGCTTTTTAGCTTGATAAGAAATCATAACTTATTGTGATTGATTAGGATATTGATAGGAAGAGAGAGCGAAAAGCTTTTCGGTATTAACAAATTAATGATGACATCTACAATTAACTTAGCAAATTCAGGAAATTGGCAAGAGCTCTAATCACACTTCCAGTCATGCAATTCAGCCAACAATCTCGTGACGATTTATAGAAGGTCATTAATACACTATTAATAAACAAATATATAACATTATAATAGGAATCTAAAGAATTAAAGCACTCTCCCATTTCGAGTATGAGTGAGTTCAAATACTTGTCTTGAGAAATTTTGTACTCTTCATTGATTTTAAGTTTGGACTCGCTCTTTTAACATACTCTTAGCTTATAAATAGCACAATAAACTGATAAACACTATCAGCATAGTCCGATATCAATGAATATAACTTGGTGCATAGCTAGTCAAATATAAGCCCATATGTTTTGACTAATTTCACAAGTCTCTTTCATACTGTGGCGATATTCAGTTCAGGTTAATTAAAAAGCTAGACCGAAAAATAAGTGCACAACAATTCAAATAATGACCGCGTCAAACGGAAATGTTGTCAAGGACGACGACAATCCCGGTTTATATCCCAAGTTATCCAATTATAAATCGAATATTGTTTTGGGCGATTCATTCGCTGGCAAAGACAAAGATCGCAACAGCTTGTGAGTAAAATTATGTAAATGTGATGCTTGTGCCAATTTAAATTAAATTTAATAAATTTAAATTTAAATTTAAATGAAATCATAAATTGAACAAATTCGATAAACGAATCGAAGCATTCAGAAACTGTGTGTTACTATGTATTGAATTATTATTTTAAGAAGTGCTTATGTAAAATATATTTAAATATATTCAGGAAATGAAAAAAGGATACGTTCAAGAATAAATTTTAGAACCTCGTAGAAAGCTTGTGAAAAGTTTATTATATTTTTTTTAAAAAATACATATGTATACCTTACAATTCAAGAAAAATAAATGAATCGAATAATATTATTCAATATAGAAACTAACATAAATTGTTTTAGGAATTTTGTGACAGCTTGTAAGAAATTAATTACGTATTAATTACTTTACGTAATTGTGTTTGAAATGTTTGCAATTCAAATAGTTTGATAATAAATCAAGAAAAGAAAAGAAAATTTAAATAATCTAATATCTTAAAATATCTTAAAATTTGTATCCTATTCACGAAAAATCCAGTAACGATGATCGTGCACTTTTGGACACGTGATTCATTTGATCCTATCAGCTCGTCGAGTGTCATAAATTTTATTGTTCCGATTGATATGAAAACAACAAAGAGCAGATAAAGATACATGCGTACATAATTTTTAATAATTCTCGCGTGTTTTTAATAAATATGTATTGGTTTTTCGGCAACTTGTGACTCGGACAAGAATTGAATGACAAATGAATTGATTAATAGTATAATTGTTCGATTATAACATCTAGGAGTTGATAGTAAGCACAACGTGACTCGTAGAGATTAAGCTAGTGGTGCATTGAACAGCCTTGATTGGTGCTAGGGTTTAGCGATAAAAACTAACAAATGACTATCAGTGAATTGTCGGAGTTGAGGGTTTTCCGTGCCAATTTATAGAATTTACTGCCTTTGATGAGTGCTTACTAATAAAATGACTTGTGCTTTGTTCCCTTCGACAGTCAACCAAATAAGACGAAAAAAAAGAGTGACAAAGACAACGAATCGACTGACAGCGATAAGGATGACAAACCGAAAGAGGACATTGAACCGGTTGGCTTTTTCCACATGTTCCGCTATGCATCCACAAAGGATCGTGTCCTCTACACTATTGGGTTACTCGCTGCTGTGGCGACGGGTCTAACAACGCCAGCCAACAGTTTGATCTTTGGCGATCTCGCTAATGTAAGTATATTATCTAAAACATAATGCAATTTTTATAATCAACATAGTTGACATAATATATATCCATATATATAAAATTGCAGTTAACGTGTGTTACTTAGATATTTTAACAAGTGTTGTTGTTGATCGAAACGAAAAAATAATTGTTTTCCGAAAGGGAAAATGGATAGATCTGTCGGGAAAAACTTTCCCAATCCTTAATTTCTAATAAAATGTTATATCTTTGACATTTTAGTGATAACAAATTCTAATTGTATATGCACAGTAAATAACAGATAAGCTCGTTGTTAGATAAGAAGTGGAATGACGATATAAATGTACTATAAGTACATTTATATATAAGTCGAGATATTTATACAAATATGTACTAATTCAACAACAAAAACAAAAACAAACCAAAGTTTCTTATGCAGGAATTTCTTTCTTTAAAATAAAGCGTGGAATTGTTAAATTAGTAGCGTGGAATTGTCTGTTTCATACTCTACAGCATTTATAGTTAAATCATTCATTAAAATGATTGATGATTTTTCAGAATATGATTGACTTCAGCGGCATGGAGGAACATGCCAAATATGTGAGAGCTGTCTTTAATTCGGAAGCTTTGCTGAGTGCTATCCAAGATTTTGCACTTAAAAATACCTATATCGGAATTGTGATGTTGGTCTGCAGTTACATATCGATCACATGCTTCAATTATGCTGCCCAATCCCAGATAAAGAGAATACGCTCAAGATTCTTTAAATCTGTCCTGCATCAGGATATGAGTTGGTATGATTTCAATCAGAGCGGTGAAGTCGCCAGTCGCATGAATGAGTGAGTATTAAAAAAAAATATCATTACAGAGTTTTACTCAATTTCTAATTCTGTATGTAAATCTCTCTCGACCCTAAAAACAGAGATCTGTCCAAGATGGAGGATGGCTTGGGTGAAAAAGTTGTGATTTTTACCAATTTCGTTGTTGCCTTTATTGGATCCATTGTGCTCGCCTTTGTCAAGGGCTGGCAGCTAGCCTTGGTTTGTTTGACCAGTTTACCAGTGACTTTTATAGCCATGGGTTTTGTTGCTGTCGCCACATCCAGATTGGCCAAACAGGAGGTCAACATGTATGCCGGAGCCGCCATCGTTGCCGAGGAGGCTTTGTCCGGCATCCGAACTGTGAAGGCCTTTGAGGGTGAACACAAAGAGATCGCTGCATATAAGGAGAAAGTGATTGGCGCCAAGTTGCTGAACATTAAGCGTAATATGTTCTCTGGCATTGGCTTTGGTCTGCTCTGGTTCTTCATCTATGCCTCGTATGCGCTGGCCTTCTGGTATGGAGTTGGATTGGTCATCAAAGGACGCTCCGATCCATATTATGAAAACTACACGCCGGGCAACATGATCACAGTGTTCTTTTCGATAATGATGGGTTCGATGAACCTTGGAATGGCATCGCCGTATATTGAGGCATTTGGCATTGCGAAGGGTGCGTGTGCCAAGGTATTCCATGTCATCGAGCAGATCCCCATTATAAATCCCATTGTGCAGAGGGGCAAGAATCTCAACGAGCCGCTGACAACCATTGAGTTCCGAGATGTGGAATTTCAGTATCCCACACGCAAGGAGATACCAATTCTGCAGAAGCTCAACCTGAAGATTCAACGTGGCCAGACGGTGGCACTGGTGGGTCCGTCGGGATGTGGCAAGTCCACCTGCATCCAGCTGCTGCAGCGCTTCTACGATCCGCAGGAAGGTAATCTCTACTTTAATGGCACCAACATCAAGGATATCAACATAACCTGGTTGCGCGAGAGGATCGGTGTGGTTGGCCAGGAGCCCGTGCTGTTTGGCCAGTCCATCTATGAGAATATACGTTATGGCCGTGAGGATGCTACCAGGGAGGACATTGAAGCGGCAGCTGCTGCTGCCAATGCTGCCATCTTCATCAAGAAACTGCCCAAGGGCTACGACACGCTGGTGGGTGAACGTGGTGCTCAATTGTCTGGCGGACAGAAGCAACGCATTGCCATTGCCCGGGCATTGATCCGCGATCCGGAGATCCTTTTGCTGGACGAGGCAACGTCAGCGCTCGATACGGCCAGTGAAGCCAAGGTGCAGGCTGCCCTCGAGAAGGTCAGCCAGGGACGCACCACTATAATTGTGGCACATCGATTGTCGACGGTGCGTCGTGCCGATCGCATTGTGGTAATAAACGCTGGTCAGGTGGTGGAGAGTGGCACCCATCAGGAGCTGATGGCGATCAAGAGTCACTACTACAATTTGGTGACCACACAGATAGGCGAAGATGATGGCAGTGTGCTCAGTCCCACGAATATATACAAGAACTTCGACATCAAGGACGAGGATGAGGACGATATCAAGGTATTGCAGGACGATATCGATGAGGTTCTAGGTGATGGTAAGAAGAAGAAGAAGAGCAAGGACAAGAACCAGCCATCTGCGATGTTGGGTGTTATGAAATTGAACAAGCCAGAGTGGGTGCAAATCTTAGTTGGATGCATTTGCTCGGTTATCATGGGCTGTGCCATGCCCATATTTGCTGTACTCTTTGGCAGCATTCTGCAGGTGATGAGTTCCCCGGATGACGACTATGTGCGGACGAATACGAATGAATACAGCTTGTACTTCTTGATAGCGGGTATTGTCGTTGGCATCGCCACCTTTTTGCAAATCTTTTGTTTTGGCATTGCCGGCGAACGTCTCACGGAGCGACTGCGTGGACTCCTGTTCAGCGGCATGCTAAAGCAGGAAGTGTCCTGGTTCGATGATCGTGCCAATGGCACTGGAAATCTCTGCGCCCGCCTCTCTGGTGATGCAGCTGCCGTCCAGGGTGTAAGTATACAAAATATTTTATAACTAAGATTTGAAGAATTACAATTTTTAAGCCCAGGTTAAAATATGTGATTAAAAATAGGTCTTATTTTATTATTATTTTTATTAGCTTACTAAGAATCCCTTGACTCAGTATTCAAATATGTTTTTAATTTAAATTCGAAGAAGGAAAATTTAAGCTTAATTGATCAGAAAATCTCAAATTGAATTAAATTCTAGCTTAATTATATTTTAAACCAAGAGATTGTGTTGAGCCTCCAAACTAGTTTGAATCGTTTACTTGGCCGGAATACGAGTTCTCGAATGTGTCCTTAATTAAAATAGCTTTTCCTTGAGTTCCCTAAACCCATTACAAGTTGGTAAAAAGGGTACACTGAAGTTGTGCAAATGTAGAAAGCATAATACTCCGACCTTATAAAATATATACATACATATATTCTTGACCAGGTTCTCAATCGATCTAGCATTTTCCGTCTGTCTGTCTGTCTGTGTCTTTAAGATTCAAGTTTTTAATATAATCTTTCCTATACTACGCGCAAGTTAACTTTATTGCATAGCAGTTTAGAAATATAGTATTCCAAATTACACACAATAATCATTATATATAATAAACATATATGCGTTTGCAGGTGTGTGCTAAAATCATAGTAAAATAATATGACATGATTATCTAAGGGACCGATAAGATAAGATACATATGCATTCTGCTGCGCCCTAATATCTGCAATTGCGTGTTTACAAATAAACATTTGTATTTTTATACCCATTAAAAATGGGTAAGAAGGGTATTATGGTTTCGTTTACTGTTACCTGCTAATAGTTGAGAGTGCAAATAATTTATTAGTAAACTGAATTTAAGTTGCAGAAATGAAATTAATAAATAATATTATATTTAACAAATGACTACAGGGTATATCATAGTTGAGCTTACTCATTCTTACTTTTTACTATACAGGCAACTGGGCAGCGCATTGGCAGCATTATCCAATCGATTGCTACTCTGCTATTGGGCGTTGGACTGGCGATGTATTACGAATGGAGTTTGGGATTGGTGGCAATTGCATTTATGCCCATCATTTTGATATCATTCTACTTGCAACGCATTGTGATGGCCCAGGAGAACATGGGCAATGCCAAGATCATGGAGAATACAACCAAACTGGCCGTTGAGGTCGTCTCAAATATTCGCACCGTTGTTTCTTTGGGCAGAGAGGATATGTTCCATCGCACCTATATTCAAATGCTGGAACCAGCTGTCCAGGTAAGCAAAACATGACTTTATTTATAACTATATTTGAAAATAACACATATACACAATTTTACATAATATATAGAAATCGAAGAAGAATACGCATTATCGTGGCCTGCTTTATGGTCTGGCCAGATCAATTATGTTCTTTGCCTATGCGGCTTGTATGTCCTATGGAGGCTATTGCATCGTCCATCGGGGTCTTGAATTTGGCGATGTTTTCAAGTGAGTTGCATTTGAAATTGAACTTGATCATAAATATATATATTGTATATATTCAATTATAGAGTATCACAGGCACTGATTATGGGCACTGCATCGATTGCTAGTGCTTTGGCCTTTGCTCCCAATATGCAAAAGGGTATAAGTGCTGCTGAGACGATATTGAAATTCCTGGAGAGGAAACCCCTGATTGCCGACAGTCCTGGCGTCGACTTGAAACCCTGGCACTCGAATGGCAATGTCCAGTTTCATAAAGTAGAATTCAGTTACCCGACTCGTCTGGAGGTGCAGGTGCTGCGTCAGCTCGACCTGGGTGTGCAAACGGGCCAGAAAGTGGCACTGGTGGGTCCATCGGGCTGTGGCAAGTCCACTTGCATTCAGCTGCTGCAGCGCTTCTATGATGTCGATGGTGGCTCTGTTCAGATTGATGATCAGGATATTCGCAATGTGGCCATTTCAAATCTCCGCATGCAGCTGGGCATTGTCTCACAGGAGCCGATTCTATTCGATCGCAGCATCCGTGAAAATATCGCTTATGGTGACAACTCGGGAATCGTCACTGATCAGCAGATCATTGCGGCGGCCATGAAATCGAATATACATCAGTTTATTTCCAATTTGCCATTGGTAAGCATATTTTTGTTATTTATTAATATTATATTATATTATTAATTTTATTATTCATTCAGGGCTATGAGACACGTATGGGTGAGAAGGGAGCACAGTTATCCGGTGGCCAGAAACAGAGAATTGCCATTGCACGAGCTCTGATTCGTAATCCCAAGATCCTTTTGCTGGACGAAGCCACATCCGCTTTGGACGCGGAAAGTGAAAAGGTAAGTTTGAGAAAACAATTAATTATTTAATGCGAACTAAAATCAGCTCACAAAAGGTCTTAAAAAAATTAGTATTTAAAATTAAACTTACAATTAAAATTAAACTGAATTATAAAAAAACCATTTAAATGAAAAGAATTTAAATACAATTAAAATATAAATTAAAACAAAAATAGTCCACCGTAAAAAAAAAGTATTTAAAAATACAATTTCAAAATATATTATATACAATTAAAAGTTAAACAAATAAATTAAAATTTAAAATGAAAAACCAAAATAAATAAAATTAATCAAAATAAAATGCTAGTCAATTAGTTTGAGAAAAGAAACTTTATATTTATTTAATATTGAGAGTTAATAAAATAAAAAACTAATAATATAAAATATAAAATGAGAAAACGCAATCAGAGCAAACTTATCATAATCCTCCTCTCATTTTCCAGATCGTGCAAGAGGCTTTGGATGCAGCTGCTGAGGGGCGGACCACAATTACCATTGCCCACAGATTGTCCACCATTGTGGACTCGGACATCATTTATGTGTTCGAGAATGGAGTCGTCTGTGAGAGTGGCTCACACCACGAGCTCCTCGAGAATCGTGGACTCTACTACACATTGTACAAACTGCAAACGGGAGCCATGTAGAAGATGTCCAACATTATTTAGGCTAATGAATTTCGATCAATGACAATTTAGAATTTAAACGCGATTTTAGTATTACACTGTAAATAATTAGTTTCATTCATCATCCGAACAAATATGTACATATTAAATATTTAAGAACTCTTAACAATAATAAATTGTGAACTTAGAATCAAGCTTAATTTCAAGTGTTTTTATACCCTTAACCCATTAAAAATGGGTAAAAAGGGTATAATGGTTTTGTGCAAATATATGTAACAGGCAGAAGGAAGCATCTCCGACCCCATAAAGTATATATATTCTAGATCAGGATCAACAGCCGAGTCGATATAGCCTTGTCCGTCCGTCCGTCCGTCTGTCCGTCTGTCCGTCCGTCTGTATGAACACGCGGATCTCAGAGACTATAAGAGCTAGCGACTTCAAATTTGGAATATAAGTTCTCGTGTACCAGGTGCAGATCAAGTTTGCTTTATTTTATCGATAACTGCCTCAGTTTCTGAATTATCGATACGTTTCGATTTCCGATAGCAATAAATTCCACAATTCAAGAGGCAGAGGCTTCTACATAATACATAATATGCATATACATATTATTGATCAATTGCCGAAATTTCATTAAGATCGGACAAGAATCTCCAAAGTTATAGTCGAAATATATTCTCATATTGATCTTATTTCTATCAGCAGCCGCAAGCATTTTCTGCATACATATAAATAGGCAAGCGCATGTGTGAGAAAGAGATGGCATGATAATCGACGCTAGCGTCAATATATTCGTGTGTATTCTGCAGGGCCCCGATAACCACTCTTTCGTGTACGTGTGTATGCATGTACATACGTACACATATGTACATATGTATGTATATGCACGTGTGTGTAGCCATTCAGTTCGGGCATTTGAGTGCGAATCATCTTAAAGGAAATTTTAAGAAAACTAGAATATAATTAACAACTGGGTTAAGAGTATATCGTAGTCGAGTTAACTCGACTACAGCATCTTACTTGTTTTTATTCGAAAAGTCCGAATTTTGTTAACTTTAGAAAGTTGCCAAATCGCTCCTTAAATTTTGAAAGCTCGCTCTTGCTCCACTCCTCCAGCAGAGCATTTTTGAGATCTTGTTTGCAGGATATGTTGTGATTCCGGTTGTTATTTTCCAACTGAACCCACAAATTTGCAATAACATTAAAATCCTGAGACTGGGCCGGTGGAATTATCACGTGGGGGCAGTTCCAGATATGCCAGGACTGTACTATACCGGCCTTATGCTTGGGGTCGTTGTCCTGGTAGATCCAGAAAGTACATGGGATTCCCAGTATCTCGGCACTTTGGAGTAAATTTTCTTTTAGTATATTGAAGTACACATTCCTGTCCATTATTGTTTCAATAATCACAAAATTTCAGTCGCGGGCTGCCGAGATAGATGCCCATACCAGGACACTTCCTCCGCAGTGCTTGACTGTTGCCTTTATGCTTTTGGGACTCAGCTCAGTATTGGAGTGTCGCCACACATTATTCCGTCCGTCCGAGCCCAAAATGTTTAATTTGTACTCAAATTCAAATATAACTGTGTTCCAGAACTCCAAATCCTTGCCCAAGTGGATTTTGACGAACGTCATCCTAGACCCTATATTTTTGCTTTTACAAATTTCTTTTTCCGTTGTTGTCGGGCATTTAAGTCATGGTTGCGCAGAACTTGGAGCTCAGTGCCCATACTGAACTTTTCCCTTATTTCATCCTGCACCTATTGTTCTGGACTTAGATTAGATTTATTGAATAAGATGGATGCATTCACCAATGCTTAAGAATTTGGCTTAATACTTAAATGAAATGGGTTTATGATCTTAAAATTCATGCAATTCCTAGTTTGTTGTGCTTGTCGTGTAGTGCAGTGCCCTATCCAACTACAGTGGAAACTCGATAAATGCACACGCACACATATAATATTGGCACTTGTAAATAATTGTAGTTGGACCGGGGAACGGGAAAGTTCTTAAGTGGAGCCCATGGAAGAATGCAGAATACTTACAAAACTATTGAGTACTTTACTTGATGGTGCAGTGTATAAAATATAAAAAGGATTTGGAATTAGGAATAAGGATGTTAAGAAGCACCATTGAGTGAACACAGCCGTTTTGTGTCGCTTCGATTGAGGAGGATAGTTTCAGCCGGATAGATCTCATCAGGGATCATCGTCGTTATCATCATTTAGGCTGGGCAGCGAGATGGTCACCTCACCGACCAAATGTGCCTCATTAGCATCATTGGAGACGATGATGCGTCCGTATTCGCTGCCAGTGAGTGGATTAACTATCTCATAGCAGCTGCCCGTCAGCGTTTTTGGATCAGTATACGCATCATGCTTGATTTGCGGCGCAAGTATCTGTTGGGTCACCTCCAAACTCTCGATGCGCGTCATCTCCAAGCGATAAAATCCATTCTCATCTACACGATACGTGAAACGCTTATGACCGGATGGCAAACGGAAACCGTGTTTCTTGATCAAATGCACGGACAGGGAATTGCCGCTCTTGAAGAAGCGTTCGCAGCAGTGGCACGCATAAAAGATCGGATTGTTGCCGTGCACCTCCAGAAAGTGCCTACGCATTTGGGTGTAGGTGCGCACCGAGTACTGGCAGCCGGGATGCTCGCACTGAAGCACCATTTTTGAGTGGACAATTTGAACATGCTTGGCCAGATCAGATTCGCGGACGCAGCGTGTATCGCATTCGCTGCACTTGAACGGCTTATCCTTGAGATGGCGATAACGGATGTGCGTCGTCAAGGAGCTAGCCGAGCTGCAGGTCATGTCGCACATGGTGCACTTGTAGCAATTCACATGCCGCACCACATGGCCCCGCAACAATTTCTCCGTTGCAAAGAACTTAAAGCACTGTTGGCATTGGAATTTTTGGGTATTATTGTCCGGCTGTCGGCGCAGGTGATCGAAGAGCGTCGTCTTGGTGCGAAACAGTTCGCCGCAATGGAAGCAGGCGACATGCTTTTTGTTCGAATGCGTGCTGATGTGTTCGATAAGGCGATATTTGTTCTCTAGCTGCTTATGGCACAAATTCCAGTTGCAGTGCGTCTTTGGTCGTTCGTCGTCGGGTGACTTTTGTATCTCGTACTCAAACGAGGCGTGCTGCACAATGTGATCCTGGAACTCGACGATGGAGACAAATGAGCGAAAGCAATCACTCCAGCCGCATTGGAAATTTTGCTTTAGTTCGGGCAGCTTGTCACCCTTGCGGGCGGGCGCATAGCAGGTAGGTATCTCCGGATGTTGTTCGCATTCGTGCTTGCCCCTGAGCAGTAGATTCATATAATAGCCATGATAATAGCAATGCCTCTCGAACTCGATGCGGCAATTGGTATTAAAATTGCAATCATTCCACATGCATTCACATTTACTTTCCTGGTCCTCCTGCTGCTGCTGGTGCTCCTCCAAGTGGATGGCAATGTGGCTATTTAGCTGCCATTCGCCATCACAAATCGTTTGGCAATCTTGCCAAGCGCAGCGCAATTGCAAACCAGCATTTTTTTTCCGTTTGCTCGTCGTATGTTGTCGCATCATGGTGCGTCTTGTATCCGTAATTAGTGTGGTTTTTTTCCACAGTTCTTGGTTCTTTGAATTTGTTTGCGGATATTGGTTAATAAATTGCAATTCCAGCAAAAAAGAAAAAAAAACACAATCGCTATCGCTATCGCTTTGCTTTTATCGTGTGCATTTGAAAGTGTACGCAAATCGATATTTTTTTAGTCTGTTTAAAAACGCGTACCGATATCTCAGCTAGTCTTGAAATTTGTCTGTATTGAGTCAGTTTTTGAGCCGATAGCTTAAGCTTTCCCCGTGTTTTCCTGATGATCCTCGGCTCGTCCTGCTCGGTGAAAATCGGGTTTGGTGCCATTCCGCCCTCGTCCTCCATCCAATTTTTGTCGACTAAACTCCAAATGATGTTGAATACAGTTGAGGTGTTTAGATTGATCATTTTAGCTATTTGGCGATATGAATATCCGATTTTTAAGTCTTCCAGGATGATTTTCCGTTGATCAATGGTAGTCCTTTTGCCCTTAGTCCTTGGTGGCTTATTGCACCCGAGATGCAGATTATAACTAAACTGACTTAGAAGGATTGGTATATTTATACCGAAAATATTCAACTTTAGGTAAAAAATCCGGGTTTTATGGCACCCAGTTGTCCATAACGTAACTGTCCCAAATAAGCTCCTGCCATAAAAACAGCTACTTTTTTACATAACCCTACCTATCAGGTGGAAAAACCACAGTTTATAAGGGTCATATATTCATTTTGGTGGTTAATGAATGTACCTGCCATAGGTCTTTGGAATTTGTAAAAAATATTGAATAATGAGTTTATGGCAGGCAATTAAAATTTTTGCTAGACACTGTCCCAAATAAGCTCCCAGACACTGTATATAAATTAATACATATATAATCCAACCGATGACTTGTATGCCAATCTTCAAGACCATTTTAGTTCGGTTTCCAAAGCACGTTTTTCGGATATTCTGTTATTTTGTTAATTATATTAAAAAATAAATAAATTGCTGCTTGGACAAATAAAACATTTGGTTTTTTCAGTTTGTAAATAATATTTTCTTTTGTTCACGTATAATTTAAGTTTACATATTTATGTCGACTATGCAATCGCATGTTACCCAGTCAAACTTTTGGTTATCCAATGGAAACCAAAAGTTAGAATTCTTCTTAAATTATGACTTTCGATCATCTGCCAAAGCATATTTCAATGTTTTTCAATTTTTTATTGCGGCTTGGGCTGCTGTGCTCGTTTTATTGTACAACTAACAACTAGTTTAAAATCAACGTAAAGTAAATATAAGGAAAATCTTACAGTAGGCACAGCACACAACTCCACCACAGTTATTCACATAAGATTTCGATCCAGACGTTCGAGTGCATTATAAACAATAAAAACTTAATGCAACTGTCGTGACTGAGAATTACTGATCGCAAATCGTTAGGGGTCAGGGGTCAGCATGTCGAAAGTGTCGTAATCGTCATCGCATATTACTATACAATTTGGGTAAATGCTTCTTTTTTTTGTTTTTTGTGCTCATGAGTTTTGGGGATCGTGAGACATTAAAGATGATTTTGAAGAATCAGGAATATGAAGTGGGGGGCCATTGTTGTGTTTAACATAGAACTTAATCGAAATCCAAATGTGATTATTATGAAATAAGTGGGGAACAACATTAACGTCTATGGTTGCCTAATTTAGTTCTTCTCCTCCTTCTTGGCATCGCCAGAAGTTTCACCCGAACTGCTGCTGCTGCTGCCGCTGCTGTCACCGGCTGCGTTGCTCTCACGTTCAGCGGACATCTGCGAAACATAGTCAAACATTAAATACCGCAGATACAGATCTGCTTCAAGTCAAGTATTTACCTTCTTGTATGCCATCTCGAAGAGCTTCAGGGAGGACTGCTGCAGCTGTGTGGTGGCTTTCCTGACCTCCTCTGGATCGGCGGTCTCTTTGTTGGCTAGCAGGGTGCGCAGATCGGCAATTTCCTTTTTCAGCTTCTCGCACTACAAAGACAATATTCAGATTAAACATACATCCATATTTTGGATATAAATATATATGCTCTTACCTCTTCAGCGGGCAGCTGGCTCTTGAACTCCTCCATTTTGGTCTCTGTGTCGTGGACGATGCTCTCGCCTTGGTTAACAATTTCAATCAGTTCGCGCTTGATCTTGTCAGCACTGGCGTATTCCTCGGCCTTCTTGATCATGTTCTCGATCTCATCCTTGCTGAGGCCACCGCTCGACTGAATGACAATCTGTTGCTCCTTGCCAGTGCCCTTGTCCTTTGCCGAAACGTGGACAATGCCGTTGGCATCAATATCGAAGATCACCTCAATTTGTGGTACACCGCGTGGTGCTGGTGGAATGCCAACCAGAGTGAAGGAGCCAAGCATTTTGTTGTCATTGGCCATTTCACGCTCACCCTGATGCACTTTGATCTCCACCTGAGTCTGGCCATCGCTGGCCGTCGAGAAGACCTGCGACTTCTTGGTGGGAATGGTCGTGTTGCGCGAAATCAAACGTGTGAAAACGCCACCCAATGTCTCAATGCCCAGCGACAGTGGCGTCACATCGAGCAGGAGCACATCAGTGACATCGCCAGCGAGAACACCGCCCTGAACAGCAGCGCCAACGGCAACGGCCTCATCGGGATTAACGGAGCGCGATGGCTGACGTCCAAACAACTCCTGGACTGTGGACTGCACCTTGGGCATACGGGTCATGCCGCCGACGAGTAGAACTTCACCGATCTCCGACTTTGCTACCTCAGCATCAGACAAGGCCTTCTGGCATGGCTGAATCGTGCGTTTGATGAGATCCCCGACAAGGCTCTCCAGCTTTGCGCGTGTCATTTTCAAATTCATGTGCTGCGGTCCAGCGGAATCCATGGTCAGATATGGTAGATTAATGTCGGTCTGCTGAGAGGAGGACAGTTCGCATTTGGCCTTCTCTGCGGCCTCCTTGAGACGCTGCATGGCAATATTATCCTTACGAATGTCGAGACCGCTGTCCTTTTTGAACTCGGCCACCAAGAAGTTAACAATGGCATTGTCGAAATCCTCGCCGCCCAGCAGAGTGTCGCCATTGGTGGATTTTACCTCAAAGACGCCCTTTTGGATCTCCAAAATAGAAATATCAAAAGTGCCGCCACCCAAATCGTAAACAGCAATGCTAAATATATGAAAATGCATTAATATAGCTAAAGTTTCACAAGGCGTTAAAGATTGGTTTACTCACATTTTATCCTCGGTTTTGTCCATGCCGTAGGCCAGGGCAGCAGCCGTTGGCTCATTGATGACGCGCAGCACATTCAGTCCAGAGATTTGTCCAGCATCCTTGGTAGCCTGACGCTGGGAGTCATTGAAGTAGGCGGGCACAGTGACCACGGCATTCTTGACCGGCGTATTCAGATACGCCTCGGCTGTCTCCTTCATCTTGATGAGGATGAAGGCGCCAATTTGCGATGGTGAGTAGACTTTGCCATCTGTGGAGGAGACCCAGGCATCGCCATTCGATGCCTTCACAACTTTGTAGGACAGATTTGTGATATCCTTCTTCACCTCGGGATCATCGAAGCGGCGGCCAATCAAACGCTTTGTGGCATAGAATGTGTTGGCCGAATTTGTGACAGCCTGACGCTTGGCCGGCATGCCAACCAAACGTTCGCCATCCTTGGTGAATGCCACATGGGAGGGTGTTGTCCTTGCACCCTCCGCATTCTCAATGACCTTTGCCTGCTTGCCCTCCATCACGGCCAGGCAGGAATTGGTGGTGCCCAAATCGATACCGATAACGGCGCCCTTAACCTCGCCAGATCTGTGACAGTAGCACAATAATAATATAAACGAAAAAGCACATGTTAACATAGATATAGGAAATTGATAAGATTGCAGTGCTAGGCGACAACAACAAAGACACAAAGAGTCACAGGGATGCAAGAGATAAGAGCTGGGGTTGTGAACTGATTTAATTATTTAATATAGTCTATATATTCCCAGCTACATTAAAAAAAAATTAAGAAACCCACTAAAACCCAACTTTGCCTTCCAATTCGAAAAAGTTTTGTGAATAATATTAATTAAAATTTGAATTTCATTTCTTATTGGATATTACTTTATCTAAATAAAATAGATAAAATTCACAAAACTTTACATTATAAATTAATATAATTACATAATACAACTTTTTTTTATATTTATTATGAAGAAATGTTCAGTTGAACTGGAATACTGAGCACTAACAGCATGCTAATGAGCATATGATATGTACATACATACATAGGCATGCATGTATGTACATATGTTTGTGTGTAATAACGGTGAATGATGTTTTGTTTTTTTTTCTGGAAAACTCTTGCAATATTGTGCGTTGAGCACGAAATTGAAGCAACAATATGGCCTCTTACATAAGTAGCTGACAATGGTTTGATCTTAAGCTAGTCGCTAGTTGTGATCCGGTGGCAAATTAACACACTGTGCAGCAAGTAGTTTTAATAAAAGTCAAAGTTCACTTACTTGTAGCGCAATTGATGTGAGAGACCATTGCAGACACCAGGCAGATTCTGCAAATGGTAGAAAGTTTGCGATTATTTTCAGAAATATATGAGAAAACTTTAATAACATGAAAATGACTTGGCGACGGCGACGAGCTAATTGGGAGAACATGCCGCACCGAGCGTATTATGTAAAGCATATATTGTACGTACGCGGAAAATGCTAGAAGCAGCCGACATATTCGTTGGTGCTGCAAGACTGGCCTGGCGAGCAAGGCGTGGCAGAAGCTTGGGAACGCGCAGCATATTTAATTCTTGATTTTTCTTTTTGTAATTTTACACTGGCACTGATACTGATTATCAAATAAAGTGCACCGCTATTGAAGGCAAAAATTTCGTCAGAGCGAAACTACGAGCACGTTTCCCCAACGAGGGCTGGATAAAGACGGAATGCGGAGATGTGAGTAGCAAGCAGCAGCGTATGGAAATAAATCGAGTTTGCTTGAATTGAAACGAAAAACGCAGCGTTGCATTTGATTGCGAACCGACGACCCACAGAGCTGCCAACGTTCTCAAATTGGCAAGTTTATATGTAATTCCTTCCAAAATTTTGTACAGATCTTCGAAGAATTGATTTAGAATTGATATGTTTCAAAATTCGGAAGTAAAAACTGTAACAGCTGTGCTTGATAAATGAAGTTACGAGCTCGCCCTCTAAACTAGGACCGCTCGAGGCACCCTGTGTGTATGCTATTTCGTGTTTCATCACACGTGTTGTTATTATTGCGTAAAGTACAAAAAAAATATATATATTTCAAAATTTTCAACAAAATTTAATCATAGAAGATCGTCACAACCGATGCTGGAGCTGCTGCTACTGCTTTTGGACACCCGGCACATTAGACACTCGGAGCATAAGCTGTCGCTTGTCGAACTGTGAAATTCGGCGATATGGCATCGGACAACGAATCCGACGCCGAACTTGATGAGAATTATTACACATTTCTCAATTTGCCGCGAGATGTGAGTGCAACGTTATGACGTCACTGGTTCATCTGTTAATCCTTTGTTGTTGCAGGCAACCAGCGAACAGATTAACACCGCTTACCGAAAGCAGAGCCTCATTTATCATCCGGACAAACATATGGAATCGGATACCAAGAAGGCCGAGATGATGTTCAGTCGAACGAAACGCGCCTACGAAGTACTCTCTGATCCACACCAGCGTGCCATTTACGATTCAGTTGGCGAGAAGGGTCTCAAAACGGAGGGCTGGGAAATAGTGCATCGGACGAAGACGCCGGCAGAGATCCGGGATGAGTACGAACGATTGGCACAGGTGGCTGCCGAGCGACGCTTGCAGCAGCGCACGAATCCTCGTGGCAATATCACCATCAATGTGAATGCGACAGAAATATTTACACCCTACGATGACTCGGAGATGCCGCGCGTGGAGATCGGTTCGATGAGCATTGCCCAGTCGATAGAGGCACCCATAACGCGCAAGGATATGATCATCATGAGCGGCAATCTTTATTCGTCCAATGGCACCGGCAATGGTGGATTTATGATTGCCGGTCGTCGCCTGCTTAACAAGGGCTGGATGGAAGTGTGCCTCGGCGCCGGCAATGGTTTCCTCTTGGGTCTCAAGGGTAATCATTGACTGCTTACTTGCTTTGCGCCTCCCAAATTAACCTATCTATCTGCCACTTAACAGGTGGACGGACGCTGACTTCGAAGCTTACGCTAAATGGCGGCACAAACATGAATTTCCGAGAGAACGGAGTAGTACCCGCAGTCTTTTCAACGCTAGCCGTGCAGCTGGACAAACACACCGTTGGCAGCTTAACACTTAACGCCGGTCCTCAGTCATCCATGACTACGCAGATCGATTACTCCAACGATCGGCATGCAATAAGCACAAGCTTTGTGATCGGAACACCTCACATTTACTTTGGCATCTCCTACACGCGAAAGATGATGGAGAACGAACTGAAGTTGAAGCTGGCGACGAAGTAAGCTCATTTTTATCAGATCAGATCACAATATCATATTGAAGTCATATCTTCTAGATGAGTCATTTAACGTTCATTTCTGCATTATTTTTATTATATTATTTCTAGAGATTTTTATCGAACAACAACATTCTTTGTATATTATTAGATCATCATTATATATAGGGACTAGAAGATAAGATTATCATTTTATAGTTGTTGGCCTGCAGATAATCATTTCTTTATATGCACTTTTTATTCAGCTAAATTTCTTCAATTTCAGAGTGGGCACATTTGGCTTTTTGGGCGAATATGGAGTGGAAAAGAAAGTTTCTAAATACAGTTCGGTAATCGCTAGCGTTTCCATTGGCGTGCCTTCCGGAGTCATACTCAAATTAAAGTGAGTTTGAAATCAATTGGCAAATATATTCCAAATGTACTTATTGCAATCGTTGCTTGCAGAATAATCCGATCAAATCAGTCGTATGTGTTTCCCATACATCTAAGCGATGAAATAGTGCCTGCAGCTGTGTTTTATGCCTCAGTGACGCCGATAATTGCGTGGTATTTTGTGAAAAAAACAATCATGGATCCCATGGAAGCGGATCGCAAGAGCTTCGAAGTTGAGCGGACAAAACGTCAGAATGAGCAGCGCTTAAATGCAAAGAAACTGGAGGCAATGGCAGCCATAGACCTGATGCAGAGCACCTACAACCGCATCCTGAACGAGGAACAGGATCGAAAGGGTCTAATTATAAAGAGAGCAATCTATGGTTGCCTAAGTGAGGGCAGCACGCAATTTAAGCCCGAAGCATCGCACGATGTCACAATACCCATTCAGTGTCTAGTCAGGGACAGTACGTTGCAGTTGTACGAGTCATCAAAGGTAAAAACATTATCATCCGCATCATCTTTAATGAGAGAATGTGATAAATGATTATTAAAATATTTGCAGAGCGATTTACCTGGTTTCTTTGATCCGAGTTTGGGTGACGACAAGATCTTACGCATAGAATATACACATAATGATGTATTAAAAACGGTCAATACAAAGGATAATGAGCCATTGCGACTGCCAGGATAGAACGGGAAATGCAATTTGTATAAATCTTCAGTTGTATGTTTGAGAATTCTTTTTACATTTCCTAGTAGCCGTACAAAAACATAAATACAAAAAATGCCTATAATAGTAAAACTCCTCAGTGCATCTATTTAATATTATTCATATTAATGAATGAACAAACAAGTACAATATTTATTCATAATCATAATGTAAATTTAGTCAATAAAGCAAAAGACGAAACGAAAATCATTTCATTGATTCTTAATTTGAAAATGTGCCGCCAAAGCGAGCCAGCTAGCCCGAGTCACCCTGTCATTTTGTCTCCACTCAAAATCAGCTGTTTTCCATGTCACTTGCGGATGTGAAATCGAACAACAATATTTGTAATTTTAAGTTGAAAAACGATGCAGCAATATTAATAAGAATGCTATTACAAATCGTAATAAGCAAACAGCTCAAATAAGGTACGATGCAATCCATGGACCATGACCATATTTACAAAAGCGAATCTTATACGCTTCGCGGTCGGCACGATTTGTTTTCTGCTGCTGCTCAACTTCCTCTGGACGACGGATACAGACGGATCCAGCAGCAGCTCGCTGAGCAAACTGAGGTAAGTGTAATCCGAAATAAAGCACATAAACTATGCGTTAATCGAACAAATGTGTGTCTGCAGCATACGGCGAGTGCACAAATATGCACACATCCGCATTCATAGAAACGACAGCGACCGAAGTGCCATTGGGAGCGATATCCCCGCTGGGGGTCATAAATTGCCAGCAGCTCCATTGGCGCTGTCGAAAGAACGAGAAAGAGAGCTGCACTTTGTTGGGCGCAACTCGAACTCAAACTCAACCTCGACTGTGATTGCGATTGCAAACTTTACTTCCATTCCACAAGACTTATTGCACGCGCACCCGCAAGATTGTGCAAACGGCACACAAACGCCACAAGTGACAGAAATCACACAAAACTGCACTGATCCCGATCCCCGAGATGGTATGAATGAACTGACATTAATTGCAATTTGCTTGCATATCAAATAATGTAATATTGTATTGGAATAGGTGGACCCATCACGCCAAACACAACGCTCGAATCTCTTGATGTTATTGAGGCTGAGCTGGGGCCGCTGTTGCGTCCTGGTGGCGCTTATCAGCCAATTGATTGTATTGCTCAATATCATGTTGCCATTGTTGTGCCGTTTCGCGACCGTTATGCCCATCTTTCGGTTTTCCTCCGCAACATCCATCCGTTCCTAATGAAGCAGCGCATCGCCTATCGCATATTTATTATAGAGCAAACCAATGGCAAGCCGTTCAATCGGGCTGCCATGATGAATATTGGTTACTTGGAGGCCTTAAAGCTATGCAAGTGGGACTGTTTTATATTCCACGATGTCGATCTTTTACCCTTGGATGAACGCAATCTGTACAACTGTCCACGTCAGCCGCGGCACATGTCCGTTGCAATTGACACGCTGAACTTCAAGTGAGTATTTTCTTGACCCGTGATTGACCTAATTTTGTTTAATTGTGCTTTGCTTTGGTTGCGCTCAGGTTGCCTTATCGCTCAATATTTGGCGGAGTTTCTGCCATGACACGACAACAATTTCAAGCTGTGAACGGATTTTCAAACTCATTCTTTGGCTGGGGTGGCGAGGACGACGATATGTCCAACAGGTATGCAACAAGGATTACCGCGTAATCAATAATCAATATACTTATTTCATTTTCAGATTGAAGCATGCCAACTTATTCATATCACGTTATCCGATAAATATCTCTCGCTATAAAATGTTGAAGCATCAAAAAGAGAAAGCAAATCCAAAACGGTGCATATTATTCCAGTCAATCAATTAATTTATATCTTTCAAATATTGACTTGATTGTTTTTATTCGTAGCTACGAGAACCTGCAGAACGGTATCGGTAAAATTGAAATGGACGGCATCAACTCGATTAAATATGAAATCTACAGTATTAAAGATTTTCCAACATTCACTTGGTATTTGGCTGAGCTAAAGAATTCCGAGCGAAAGAGTTAACCAACCACAGGAACAACATGAGCAACAGCATTCGCATCATTAGTTTATTATCGAACCTCTTAAAGACATAGTTGCGAATGCGATTCTCAATTTCGTGCAATAATTACTTATGTGTATGTACAAATGACAACATTACTTTCTTCAAAGTAGCCTAATTATTATCACGAATAATAGACACACAATTATTGTGTATGTAGCATGTCCAGTCAATATAGAAATACATATGTACTTTAGTCTTACTCCTAGCTCCATTTAAAAAATATTCTATGTATTCCAACGAGTGCATAGATTTTGTTGATTTTAGTATGTCTTCCTCATCATTTTATTAAAAATCTCTCAACAAGTAAAAAAAGACAAAAAAAAAAAAAATTCTACACCAATTCCTACAAGGTGAAATGTAGATATTACTTTTGTGATATACAAATTGTTATTCGATCAAAACGATAATTAAATGAAAATGAAAAATATGTACTTAAAATCTTCGGCACGCCGAATCTACAACATGCTCCTGCAGAACATCCATTGAGTGATAGTCCGATATTAATATATAAATTCTATATATGTATCTTTAAGCACCAATTCTCGAAAATATCATAAAAGGCAACTTTTTTGACTGATAACTCCAAATGGCAGCTCTATTTAGAAATCCGATCCAACTTCGAAGGCTACAACTAGTGTGCCAATATGAGGCTTTAAGATTCTAACAGATTCTGCAGGGGTGTTCATCTATCTACCATACTTTAATATACAATACCAAATGTAAAACTTATAAAAAACAAAATACATTTTACTATACCAGAATAAAACTTTTACTATATATACCAAAAGCCGTAAGTGTTTTGCTTTGCATAATTCAGTCTCAATCTTAAAGAGAAACATAAATTATTCCATAAATCCAACTAAATAATGTAACATATCAATTCGCTGGTTAGATTTCGGTTTTTTATTAAGGTTACTTTTTGATTTTTATGCGTACGTATATTAAAAAATATTTATGGCTTTGTAACGACTATGTTACCATTTTAAGTCTGGGTTACATTTACTTTTTGGGCAGCCTAATGGCCGCTGATTAGTAGACAATATTCGAGGAGTGGGCGGCGTAGCGGGGCGGGAGTGGGGAAAACACACAAGTATATAATTATGGCGAGTGGGGAATTAGATTCCGTGGCTCATTTATTAGTTTGGTATGCAAAATACAGTTAAAACAATTGGCTTTGAAAATTAAACTTAAACATATGCAGAGCTTTTGAGAACTGCGCGGATTTTTCACTGGTCACGTTGTAATATAAATGCTTTGTTGTTGTTTGGTTTTTCTTTATCTTTTTTTGTTTTGAGCGTGAGCAAATAATTTGGAGCAAAACGAGTTTGGGGTAAGCAAATACCACATCCAACAAAATCCAGGCAATGCCTTGGTGTGAAATATATATACATATATACGTGAGATAATTAAATAGTTAAATCAATTTGGTCAACAAATTACAACAATTAGAGCATCCATATAAGAAGCAAACCGAAAAATTGGTTAGGTTAACAGAACTGATGATGTGAACATCAATCAACGACAAGCTGTACGATAGGGGCAGGAATTAGCGTTAGACCTAACGGCAATATTAGAATCCTATATACAAGTGTAGTCGATGCAATCCGATGCGATGCAAACTCCATTCAATTACATTATAGAGCACGGCATGGCACAGCATAGGGGCAAACAAAGGGGCACCACAGCCCCACCAGACTTGGTTTTCGTCTTTGATTTCGAACCGGACTCGTACTCGTACATGCCCGATCCCTTAGCCCAGCGACCCTATATATTGCAAAGAGGAGATATTTTCATTATCTATGTCGTTGGCAAATGATATTTATGAACTTACGCCTCCCGCGGAACCAGCGTGCATCTCCTCGCGTCTATTGATAATCGTGTCGTGGCCAGGTGGATAGTACACCTCCTTGCCAGCCTTATTAATGGAGGGCACATGCTGCTGCTGTGGCGATGCGACTGCTGTCTCAATTTCACGCTTGCGCACTGGCGTCTCAACATCCACACGGTCCACGTGATCCGTCTAAACGCAGAAACAGAAGCAAAAGCAGCAGCTGCTTAGTGAATATTCGAATGCTTGAGTGGTTTATACTTACAGTGCCGAAGGACTGCATTAGATCGTCCACACGCTGTGGCGGATTACCATTGCCCACGGGATACTCGACACCGTCGACGGGGAAGGGTGACGGTGATCCATAATCGGGGCCAGGTCCACGACGATTGTTCGTATTCGTTGTGGATGAGTATTTATACGAATAGGTGGTGTTGTTTGGCGGATTGCCATTCTGGGGCTTTGGATAATTTGTGATCGGCAGCTGCTTGACTGGCATATCCACAGGAGGATAGGGTACATCGCCGAAGTGTGGACCATGTACGGTGTTGACCGTGTTCGAAGTTTCGGTCTCCTTGAAATAATAGCGGTTAGTGCCACCGCCCGGTGGCAAATGCGGCTGCGACGGTGCGGGAATATATGGCGATACATAGTTGGGACTATGGGCCGGGCTGTGCGGATAACGCTGCTCGTTGGTCGTATGGTCTGTCTTATGGATATTGTATATGATCGTACGGTTGCTGTTGGGCGGCCCAGCATTGGGACTAATAGCGGGTCCCAGAGGCAACTGACGTGGCTGTGGACTCAATCCGCGTGTGGTTGTCTCCTTGTGCTCACGAATCTCGTACGACTTATTGCTAACCAGCGGGCGATCGTTGGGATTGTTCATCGTGGTGTAGCTCTCCGTGTTGTAGACCACCGTTTGAGGCACATGCGATGGGGACAATTGTGTCGTGTAGTTCTGATTCGAGTTGATTGTCTCATGGTGTTTGTAGCTGCTGTTAAGCGTGTTGTTGTTGGTGCTGCTGCGATTGATGGTGCTGGTGGCGCTGCCGGGACCAGTCGATGGTATCTCATAGGTATAGGTGCGGACAGTTGTGGTCACCTTGGTGCCCGGGGCGGGCAATATGCCATCGCCCAAAGCAATATCCTGCAACTCCTTGTCAATGTTGACCGTCTCGGTGGTGTTGACGCTGGGCACCACTTCCACATTGTTGTTCATCGTACGATTGCTCTCGTAGATTTTAGTCTTACTCGAGTACTGACCACCGCTGCCCGGCGAGTGGGCTGTCAAAGGAGAAACCCAGTTGTTGTATTTTTTGGCAAAGACTAATCAATTTCAAAAGACTTACCAAGCGTGTAGGGTTTATCCTTGACCTGGTACTCGTCATGCTTTAAGCTATCCTGAAAGTTGGAGTACTTGGCCGTCGATTGCAGTGTGCTAAAATCCCTGGGACTAAAGGTCTCCACGTCGTCGCTAAGGGGCTGCTGTCCACCTGAATGCTTCGACGTCTTGATTACGCGCGTTGTCTTCGTAACAGTTCCGGACGGATCAGTACGTTCACTATGTATGAGAATAACATATATTAATTCTTATTGATAACAATTAAATATGTGAAAAATGTTAGAGAATTATTTCGGATTTATAATTATTAATCTAGGCTCCAAATTATGACTAAAATTGTATTGATTTTGAAAATCTGTTTCAATTTGATACTTCATTTAAAAATGGTGCATCCTTTAGAAACTTACAGTGTTCTATAGCTAGAACCGGTTGGCAAGATTTCGCGTTCTCTGTTGGTAATCTGACGTTCTTGCTTTAAATCCTCGAGCAATGCGTCCAACTGATCGATGTCCTGATCGCCTCCCGGAGCCTTGCCTTGATAGGATACATTATTATCGCCCGAGCTTGAATATTGATACGATGATTTCTTGTACGCATAATTCTTGTCGTTCTGTTTGTGTAAATTGTAAGCTTGGTAAGATCAAAACTGCAAATGTTTGCAAATATAATTTTACTTACACGTCCGTTCCATTTCGAGGGTGTATCTCTCAAAGAGGATGAGTAATTTTCCGAACTGCTCGAGTACTGCATTTTGTTCAATTATTGTTTTTTGCTGCAAAAAAAGCGAGAACATTCAGAAAAATCTTTAAATACTTATGAATGAGTAAGTTCTCCTTAGTCATATATATATGTAAATGAATTCTGTCCAATGTGGGTGTAACAGTCAACGTAAACGGCTTCGTACTGACAGGTTGATTCGCAGTTCATAAGAATTCCAAAAATTTGATTGTATAAACACACATACAACTCAACACCCACGAAATGTATTCAATGTGTTCAAAAATGGTGCCTCGTTTCGAGAACAGCTTTTAAGGTGATATTTTTGCCACGATAATCGGGGTTAAGTCATTAAGAATGGTCATCACTTGAAAAGATTAAGTGTCAATATAGCCGAGAGCAAACAGCAACATTAAATGGGAAATTATAAATTGGAAAAGACTGACTAAGAGGACTATGAGATACCCAGCAGAATCATAATAATGATTATTAAACTTAATTTGTACAAATTAAGTAAAATTTATCAATTGAAAAAACAAATACTATCTTGAAAAAAAAAACCAATAACATATTTGTGAATATTCTTTTAAAAACTTAAAGTTGAGATCGCAGTAGAATTGTAGGAATAATAGTAATTACAATATGAAACATTAATAACTAAACTGATTACATACAAATTGTTTAAAAATTGGGTACTTTCTTTATATATATGTATATTGGTGAAACATACACTTTTCTTGCGAAAAAAAACTAATGACATATTAGAGAAAATAAAAAATAAAATCTTTCCAATCTTACTTTCAGTAAAAAGGTGCCAAAAATACTAAAAAAAAAAGTTTGTATGTACCCTCCAATTTTGGATACGAAACAGCAAAAAAAAAAAGATAATGACATTGTTTTTCAGAACTGACACAGATACACGCACACATACATAAGATATGCATATAAGCTCCTGCAAATTCAATGTCGAACTGGTTTTCACTTTTTAGGGTGTCCTTAGTTCGCTTTTCGTCGGATGCAACACAATCAGAGACAAACCTGTATAGTATAAGTAACGAAAATATGTCTGGCTGTCGAGCTAATGATGAGTTATTTTTTTTATTTTTGTGATTTAGCGATAACCTTGAGGGAGATTTCAATGAACGAGAGAGAGAAACTAACAAATGCATAAAATTCGTATGGCAAACACAAGGATGATTGGTATGATGTCATCAGAGTCATAAGAAAACGTTCAAGTGGAATATAATGTCGACAAATAACAGTCAACACAGAAAAAAATAAATAACAAAATAAAAAAAGGTATAAATAAAATTTAATATGCATGCTTTTCAAAATAATAAAATAAAATTATATACAAAATTATATACAATTTCTGGGCGCATTTAATTGCAAAATTGGTTTAACATTTAACCGAACAAAAAAAAACCAAAAAGACCAAAAATATGTATGTTTGTATGTATGTATTTATGTTTGTTTGTTAATATGTCAACCACAAAAATGCATGCGCACATTATAGTAATAAATCTCAATGCCTAAGGCGACAAATCAAATCAAACGAAATCAAATTAGAAGCAGTTTCCTTGGGCTGAACAAATGCCACATGATCCCACACCATATGGTCAAGAGTTTAACTAATTAAGATGCTCACGTAAGCAACAAAAAAATGAAAAACAACTATGTAGTAGTAAATACATCATAACATAAATAAAAGACTAAATCTAATTGACGCCTGATCGCAGACGGCACGTTTTTTTCAGTGGCGCTTTGAGATACAAATTTTTTTTAAAATCTGTTTTTTTTTTTTTTTGTTTGTTACTCAAAAGCAATAACAAACAGGTCGCACAGAGGGAGAGCGCGAGCGGGTGAGAGAGAGACAGAGAGATGCGTGTGTTTGTTTTTGCATGCGGTTGTTGTACAATTCAAAATGATCTCATATAATCGGAACGAGAGACAAAAACTAAAAGTGGGAACATGTTGCTGCTGCTAGTGGAGTGGGCGTGAAAAGGGGGGCGGGGGAATTGTTCGCAAAATGCCAGCAGCCAAGATCTACATACATATGAACGTGTATACGTACGTAAGCGAACACATAAAATAAACAAAATAGCAAACGAACAACAAGTTTGAAACAGACGAAAAGACCCAAAGCGAAGGTGTTTTTGTTGTTCTTGTTGTTGTTTTGTTGTTCAAATTTCCGAAAATCAAATTGAAAACGTAGGCGAAAAAAGGCGTAGAACATACATACATACACACACATACGCAAATTCTAGCGACTGTATGTTTGTCTGTTGGGTTGCCAATTTGAGTGTTGCGACGCTGCTGGTGATGTTATTATTGCCTCCTCTGCCACCTACGCAGCAGCGGCGTCAACAGTTCAATCGAGTCAAGCACAAAATAACGTATTTGTGCATATTTAGTATAAACAAGCCAAATCAGCCGATTGAGCTTGGCTATTTCAAATTAAGAAAAATCTGTCAAAATTGTGCTCGTTATTTCTTATTTTTTTTTTTTAAATTTCTTTTCTTGGTCAAATTTACGATTGAGAATAGGAATGCGTTGTTGTCGGTGCCTTCATTTCCCACTCTTTCGCCTTTAACTGTACAATTTTATTGTGTTGCTCGTTCATGTACATACATATATACATATGTATGTGTGTATGTATGAAAACAAATAATTCTAAAAATAGTTCACTGCCACTGTTCTTTTTGGCTTTCAATTCGAATACTGTTTTTGTTGCTCTTGATTTGAAAAAAAAAAAAATAATCGAGTGCGCTCCGCTAATGAATCATCCGCAATAGCAATATATAAATAGGGAGGATACGGATGCAATTCCAATTTCAATTCCAATTGGTATTCTTCATCAGTATTGAACACCTATTTGAATTTCTCTTTGCTGCACACACACACAATTACAATAGATACAGCTACGAAGCTCAAAGCGAATGAGTATGGAAAAAGTAAAACTCGTTTCTAATGTGCGTTTTGTGTCGCCGTCACCAGTTTGTTTTTTTTTTCTTCCTTTTTAAGCTTGTTCGCCAGTTCAAAGAGATAGCTGTAGATTCCATAGATACACACACATATACACACACTCACCCACACACAACATACAAACATACGCAACAAACTCATGCACTCATAGTATCATTCATCAAAAGCACTCACTGTGCACTTTTCCAAAACCAAAAAAATATTGGTGCAGACTTTTGTCTCGTTGTTGTTGTCGCTGTTATTCAGTGGCGGCGGATATTCGGTGTTCGGCCAAAATGAAAATTATCTCGATGCGCGGGCGCGTTTGCCTTAGAAAATTCGTTTGTATAAGTGTGTATTATTTCTTCTTTTTAAATTGTGTTAGTGTGTATTCGTGAATGTCTACTACAGAAACGTAACGGTTAACGGAACAGCTTTGCGTCCAATACGCGTACTCGCGTCGCTGGTTTGTGCAGTACTGAGGCTTCAAATTTGCACTTGCTACGAACAGAGCGCGTTCGAAACAGATCGGACCCCCAATTGACTATATACACATTGTGACAGGTTGCGAATCTCTCTCTGACTCCCGTTCTCTCACTCTCCAAGCATCACGTCAGAGCTTCGAACTTTTACGTACCATTTGAAAATTAATAGTTGCTTACAATTTTGCGTTTTATTTTTTTGTATTATATATTTTAATTGCTTATGCGTATTCGTAATTTTATTATAAAAATAAATTTATTTACGAGACAGTTAACAATGCTAGGTAAAATGGCTTAGCTTTAAACTTTAAAGTTTAAGCTTAAGGGAGAACTAAACTTATATGTGAACCGAACTGTTTACAAATGAAAGAGCTCTACTTCTATTTATATTATCTAGTCACGCTCATTAAATAAGAGCAATTAATACTGACCGAGGTTCGCAAGCAAACAATTTAAAATTGTGACGTCATGCTCTCGCCGTGTCAGTGTCAAATAGTTAACCTCAACTCAACTCATTCGTTCACTGAGCATCCATTTACGACGACGATCTGTGCTCAGCTCTCCAAACACGCAAAGCTCTTTTATTTTTATTTTTTTGCGTTGTACGAAAAGCTTTCTGTTTTTGGGGGGCTAAATTGTTTATAGAACGCGTCTGTTGTTTTGTATTTAATCGAGACAAAAGTCAAGTGTTCTTTTATTTATTCGTGTTATTCTTAGCGGTGTCCAGTGGGGTTTTGTTGTTGTTGTTTTTATATAAAAGAGAATTGTAGTGAATTGAAATCAAGCATCAAGTGAGAAAGTTCACTCAATGAAACGCTTTACAAACTGAGAGCATGAAATGCAGTTCAAAAATTATTGTTGTATTTAAGGGAAATAGAAAAGAAAGTTAATAAGTAGCTAATCCTTGGCAGGGACCTCGATGACGCGCGGTTTGTCAATGATGCGGGCAGTCTTATTGCCCTTCTCCACAATGCCAATTATCCAGGCCTGGTAGCCCTCTTGCTTCTCAATGTCTTTGCAGTAGGCAGCCGCCTGTTCCCTTGGCAAACAGATGAGCAATCCGCCGGAAGTCTCCGCCGAATGGCCCTGCAGCAGCTGGAACATATTGCCACAGGCCTTGGCCACCGCGGCCATTTTCGCAATCACCGGCAAATTGTGAATGACAAAGGAGACATCCTTCTTCTGATGAGCAGCCAGCGTTTGTGCATGTCCCAGAAGACCAAAGCCAGTTATATCGGTAGCCCCATGAGCATTGTACTTATGCATGAGTCGGGCGGCGACTCGATTAAGACGCGACATGGAGTTCATGGCCCGATGATAGGCCTTGCGCACATCTTCCTCGGAGACGACCAGCTTGATGCGATTCCAGCGTTCCGGCTGATCGATCCACTGATGTGCGTTTACCGCCACCTGTGTGCCTAGTGGCTTTGTCAACACCAAAACATCGCCAACAACCGCATTATCGGGCACAATGTACTCATTGGGCTGACAAATGGTGGAGGCAACGCCACCAATGGTGCACCAGGGATTGACAACACTCTGTCCGCCGGTCACCGTGGTGCCCGCCTCCAACGCAGAGTCCTTGAAGCCGCGCATTATCAGCGGAATTACAACGTCGCGCTCCTTTTCCGTCATCTTGGTGCTGACGGCGAGCAGCATCAGCATATTATCGCAATCGGTTACGCCCATGGCGTACAGATCACTCAGCACATTGGCACAAGCAATTTTGCCCATCATGTAAGGATCGTCGACAATCGGATAGAAGAAGTCTGTCGTCTGCACGAGACACAGTCCACCGTGGCGAAGCGGAATTACGGCACAATCGAGTCCAATTCCAATGCGTGGAATGGCAACGTTGAGGAACTGCGGCTCCTGATCCTGAGCAGAGTAGTCCTGCTGCAGAGCCGACACAAGCTTTGAGAGCACCTCCTGCGGCACCTTGCACCCGCGGCCCTTCAGATCGGCGAATCGTGTCAGGCGGAAAGATGCATCCAAATCGTGTGCTGTTGGGTCAAAGGGGCGACGCAGTTCAGCATCGCCGCCACCATGTAGCTCCAGATGGGCAGCATTTAGTACGTCTGCGGGGTAGCTCATTTTATGCAGCTAGAGACCTGGTTGATTTAAAAGGAAATGTTGGCAATTAGTCGAATTAGAATTACGCACTCTTTTTTTTGCCGCCAATAAAACGGGTGGCAAGCAAATAACTCGCGTTCTCCCTGGGCACAGATACACATGTAAACAGACGTGTATGTACACGAATTTTCAGTTCGATTGTGTGTATGTGTAAGTAGCGAGTGATGCGATTGGCTATTTGCTCGATGGCGGCTGAATCGGGCGAAGTCAGTATTTCTCCCTGTCGTCGAAGAACAAAACGTGAACAATGTCCACTTTCTTCGAATTACAAAAGCCTAATTTTTACTCACTTTTTAAATAATATAATTATAATTATGGTGTATTCAAAATGGGAACTTACGTTTTCGTTTTTAAAAATGCACAAAATGCTTAACAACCGGCCAGCAATATTTTATTTAGCGCTTTGATTTTGCTTTTGCACCGCTGTCGCCGACTGAATAGAGTTGCATATTTGGTATATCGATAGACTCTCGCTATCATGAAATGTACAGCGCTGCCAACCTGCTCAAAATATGGTGGCGCCTTGCATAGTGGTTTATTTATTGTGATAATAATTAATTAAATGCTTTACATAGTGTTTTACATTAGATTTAGACTTTAGAAATTATTTTTTAAAATGTTCAGTTGCGCGAATTGGCAACAGGTCTCTTGGCGCGGCGAAATGAAATCAAAATCGCAGCTGAAGCTAATGACCAGTTGCGAAGCAGAAACAAAGACAAGCGGAACCTGTTGCGCGTGCGCACCTTTAAAAGTAAAAGTGAGAAAAGACAAAATAATGACCTTTATTATTAGTTCATACATATAATAATAATATTTTGTTTTTTTTTTCTCTTATGGAGAACATCATCCGCTATTGTGGCGAGTGACCAGTTGTAGAAATTGGAATTATTTCCTTGGCAAAACAATAGACTGAAGACACAAACTTGGATTTAACCATGGCCAACTGGAATCGATGACGACACAACTACAAAGACACACAAACCAAATAATTATAAACAAGTTAACAACTTTTAAAGCGGAATAATGATTCAGCTCAGATTGCAAGCAGTTTTGCTTTTATTGCTGCCGTTGTGCGCTTTGGTCAGCGCCGAATACGTTTATGGCGAACCAGAATTTAAATGTCCCAAGAAGTGAGTATATTAAATATTTTTGAAATTAATTAAATTTAATTTATTGATTTCTTCCATTTAGAGCTCAAATCTTATATCCCTGCTTGTGTGTTAATGGCAGCGATAATGGACTTTTCGTGCGCTGCGAAAACACAAATTTAGCCACACTTTCGGTGGCCCTGCAGAATTTGGCCTCCCTAGAAATACCCGTGGAGGAGTTGACCATCTACAAGGGACACTTTGGTGCGTTTGTTTTGTATACCATTTTTATTTATAGATTAGTTGATTTATAATTATTTTTGTGCATTTTAGTACGGCTCTTTGGACCGCTTTTCGCCCATATCAAGGCGCGTGTGCTGACAATTGAGGAGACTCCGATTGCCACTATCGAAGATTACGTGTTTTATGGCGTCAACAATACATTGGAGCAGCTTAATTTGCTGCGCACGAATCTGAGTCAAGTTGGTCAACTTGGTTTCGGTGTAAGTGTGACTCTGGTCCCAATAATAATTGATTGTGGAAATTATTATATAAATTCCATTTTCCATAGATTTTGGGCAAAACCCGACAATTGGTGATTGATGGACATTCGTTTGAACAACTGCCCAAAGACCTGTTTGTTGGCCAAGAGATTAGCAACAGGCTGGAAACTATGCGTCTCTCAAATGGACTTTTGAGTGACCTGCCGGTGGAGACATTTCAGCCGCTGCGAAAGTTGAAAACGCTGGATTTGCATGGCAATCAACTGGAGAATCTCAAGCGAAATCAATTTAAGAATCTGCGCGAACTGGAGTCTCTGGATATAAGTCACAACGCTATCAAAAAATTGGAGGCGCAACACATTTCAGATCTGACCAAGTTGGGCTGGTGCAATGTATCGCACAATGCCCTAAACGAGCTGAGTCGCGGCACCTTTGCCAGGAACTCGGTGCTCAAGGTGCTCAATCTGTCCCACAACAACATTGCCAAACTGGATGCAAATAGTTTTCGTGGCATGCGTTTTCTGCGTCGCCTCTTTCTGAGCGACAATGTAATCAGCGATATTGGACGTGGCACCTTTGGCTCGGTGGCGCGCATTGGAACCATTGACTTGGCCAGGAACAAACTAAATAAGATCGAATATCAAATGTTTACCCAAATGAATTATGTTGAGGTACGTGAAAGTATTTATTATTTATTATTATTTGTGTTGTAATTCTTGCTCTTTGGCAGCTGTTGGATTTGGCGGAGAACAACATAACGAAAATTGAGAAGAACTCGTTCAAGGATATTTACCAAGCGGTAATTAATGTCTCACACAATGCCCTGGAGTTGATTGAGACGGCTGCCTTTGAGAACTGTGTGAATATAACGACGCTCGATTTGTCACACAATCGACTGGCGAACTTTTCACGTCGCAGCTTCGACGAGACAACATTTGCCTCCACTTTCCAGCTAAGCTACAATTTGCTTACAAATCTGGCGCATGTAATTTAGATAAAAGTCTTGAAATTGTTGACCCGAACTAACAGCTTGTGCTTTTCAGATACCCATACAGAATATGTCTGGGCTGCGCGTGTTGAATGCCTCGCACAACAACATCTCTGAAATACCCAAGAATAGTTTTCCAAAACTTTATGAACTGCACACGATCGATGTGTCGTTCAACAACATTTCCTTCATATTCAATGGGGTGTTTCAAACACTCTTTTCGCTGCGCAGCATTGATTTGAGTCACAACAGCATGCAGGAGATCAAATCCTCAACATTTGGCACATTGCCAACGCTGCTGGAGATGGATCTTTCCTATAATCAGCTTGTCAACATTGTGCGTGGATCGCTGGCCAAACTGACGAGCTTGCGGCAACTGTATCTAAACAACAATCGCATCGAGAAACTGTTTCAACTGCCCATTTCGTTGAATGAGCTCTATTTAAGCCACAACAATATAACATCCATACCGGCCGGCACTTGGCCCGTTATGAATTCACTAATATATTTGGACTTGGCCTATAATCAACTCGGCGACAGCTTGAATTCGCAGAGTTTCACGGGTCTGTTGGTCGTGCAGCGCCTAATGCTGCAAGGCAACTCCATCAACCAGCCACCTTTCGAGGCGATCGCTGTGATGTCAACGCTGCAATATTTGCACCTGGAGGTAAGTAAAGTATCTAAAACCAAAGCATACAAAGATGATTAATTAGGACGGAGTGACGGTTAATATTTTGAATATTTAAATCATTTCCATTTGCAGCACAACAACATTAGCGTATTGGAGCGCAGTGCATTTGGCAAGCTGCCCGTTCTCTTTGAGCTCAATCTGTATGACAACCAAGTCTCGGAGATTAGGTAAGTGAGCTCCCGTTTCATGGTATGCTAATTATAATCGGATATTTTGGTTTGCAGTAAGCGGGCATTTGAGGGATTATTGCAGCTGCTGACACTGAATCTGTCGAGGAATGCCATACAGCAGTTGCAGAACGATATATTCATTGGATTGCCTTCGTTGCGCAGCTTGGATTTGTCGCACAATACGCTCTCCAAGCTGGACAATAAAACAAATGGAGTTTTGGATGATTTGCTCAGCCTGGAGACACTCAATTTGAGTCATAATCGAATTAGTTTTGTCACCAAGAAAACCTTTCCATCCCATCAGTATATACCATATAATCTGAAGTATCTGGATTTGAGCTACAATCAAATGCCGGTGTTGACCTACGATATAACGTTTGGCACCAAGAAGCTCCTGAAATTGAATGTCTCCCACAATCAAATCAACGAATTGCGTCGTGGAGTCTTGTCGAATTTTACATCGCTCCAATCGCTGGACATTTCACACAATGAGCTGACGAATCTGTTGTCGGAGGAGCATATTTTCGATCTGCCCAAGAATCTGAGCAGCTTGGATATATCCCATAATCAAATCTTTCATTTGCCCTTCGCCAATCTGGTGAAGACGCATTCGTTGAAATACGTTGATCTGCGCAACAATAGTCTGGAGGATATAGCCGCCTCACTGGTGGCCACCATGCGCAATCGGAGTCAAGTGCTGCTCTCCAACAATCCAATGTACTGTGGCTGCAATGTGCGCCCCCTGAAACACTATATGCTGGAGCAGACAAATCCTGGCGAGGATTTGCGCAACGTCATCTGCCAGACACCGGCACAGACAGCGGGGCAGTATCTGTTACAGGTGGATGATGAGTATCTCAATTGCAGAGAGGACGAAATGGAGGTGTATGCCGGCAGCGACTTTGAGCAACTGACCGATGTTCGCTTTCGCGAGGTTCAAACGTACGTCGAATTAATTAATTATCTTGTTAAGTATAATTATTAATTTTTGTTTTCTGTTCGTTGGTAGGAATAAGGCTGGCAATCTGACAATGCGTTGGTTTGTCTCCGCGCTGGCGGATGTGGCTGACTTCAACGTTTACATACGCAGCAGCGGCAACGAGGTGTTGCATCAGGCTGACTATGCCTACAATCAGCGCAGAGCTCAAATACCAGCTGCCCAGTTGCTGCAGCTTGGCGAACAGAAGCTGCAAGGTGCCGAGATCTGCATCGTTGCACGCGATAGCGATGGGAATACACGTCGTTGGTTTGCCGGCCAGTGCCAGACGTTGCCCTCCCTCAAGGCGCCGAGGACCTACTTCTTTGGCAACTTTAATGTTAGAAGCGCAGCAGGCAGCGCAACTACATCGCAATTAGCACACATAGCTTTAATACTGTTTGTTGCCATTATGCATTAAATGTGTGCGGTGCGGTACGCTTACTGCCCGTACTCAGTGTAAGGACACGCTCTGCTCTGACCTTACAGCCACAGCGCTTAACATGCGCACATGTATTTGTTTACTTGCCGTTGTTGCCGCCATAACCATCACATTTCATTTAGGCGCCGGAGGGGGTTTGGTGGTGGCTCGTTGAGCACAATTGAGAAAATGTTACTGCCCACAACCAGCTGATTCTTTCGAACTTTCATTCACAGCGCAAAACACAAAGGCAGAGCGGGCAGCCAAGTCAAGCGCCGCAAAATCTCATTCGTGCTCTACTCGTGCTGTGCTCGGGTTTGGCACGAGCAAACGTCACACAATGACGACGATGACAGTTGCTAGGAGCGCGCAAGGACTTTTGAGTAAAAGCAAAGCTTGCCAAACAAATGCGCACTCGCACTCTCACTCTCACTCTCGCGTCTGTTCTCTGGCCCAGCTTAAATGACGCTTGGAAGTGTGCCCACACTCGTGGACAAGCATAGAGTTATGCCTCAACATTTGACCAGTTATGCAACATACCTAAAGAAATCCGTAAAACGCTTGCAATATTTAATTATTATTTATGAATATTTCTGTTTCTGTGTATATTTATTCAAGTTTTTATATACATTTTTAATAAACAAATTTAATAAATATAAGAAAAAATAGTTTAACATAAATTAAAAATACACTAAAAAAAAAGTATCTATCCGACTGAAGTAAATTAATATAAACTCATGAATGAATTTTCTCCATTTCTTGTGGAAATCTTAATGTATTTGAACAAAAATCCATCGCATTGAGGTGTACATTCTTTTGTGGGACGCCACTGTTTGAGTGCTGTGAGGACATGTGCACTTTCACTGCTCAACTGCGCTCTCGTGTTTCGTTGTGTGTGTGGCGTGGTGTGTTGTGCTTTTTTGGTGTTGTGTGACTTTGCCCGTTTGCTTTTGCATTTGCGCTGGCACTTTGCTAGTGTGTCCTTATCGATTTTCAGCGAAATTTTAGCAGGCTCACGGCGCACGTCAGTGGCCAGCGAGGATTCACTTGTCGCGCTGAGTTCGTTCGTGTCGTGTTCGCACAGCACAGCTGCGAGTAACAGTTCAGCCAACAGAGCACCGTTATGTAAAGTGATTCCAATCTAAACTACATACATACATACATACATACAAAATAAGTGAAACGCTGATGTGAGCTAATTAAATAAACAAAAAAAATAATTATTGTTACAAATAAGCAATTAATGAAAGCAGCATTGTGATAACATCGCGACAAAAAATACTGATGAAAATATATCGTAATATTCAAAATACTTGCATACATAAGTCGAGGAAAAACGAGGAAACACGCTACCAACTTGTGCCGTAACACGGCCCATTGAAAAGAGAGAAAGAAAAAAAAAAAAGAAAAGTTTCAGGTAACAGAAGACGACAAAAGCGAAAGCGCAAGCAAAGACGAAGGCGAAGACGAAAATGTAATAGAGGTCAAAAGAAGCATTGATTTAACGTGCACTTTTTTCCTCTGTGCCATTTTCCTCAATTTTATTCGGTTGCGGTTTCTGTGAATGTGTGCCGTCTTTGTGCCTAATGTGTGTGTGCAGTGTGTGTGTGTGTGTGTGTTTCCTTATCCCTACAAATTGTGTTGCGTAAAGAATTTGTTTAAAATTGGTTCAACGCTTGTTTGTTGTTTTGCACACACACACACACATGTGCCAGAGTCCCAGAGTGTGTGAGTGTGGCTCCCATTTAATGTGTATGTATGTACATGCATATATAATGTGTGTGTGTGTGTGTGTTTGTGTGTGTGTGTGGTCTGCGAATTGTTGATGACGAACCACCTACTTACTTATGTATGTATGTATGCACATACAAATGTCCTTTTGGGAAACCGTCACAGCAACTGAAAGAACAGAACGAACAAGAAATATACATATATACATAAATATATATTTATATATATATGTATATAAATTTTTATATGTATCGCAGTTCAATGTGCAATAAGAGACCAAGCATAATTACATAATCAAATAGAGCGACTTGCAAATAAATAAAAAAAAAAAACAGAAAAAGGAAAAAAATTAAAAAATAAAAACAAAATAAAGCCGTTAGCCAAGTTAATGATATAAAATCAGCGTCAAGTGCAGCATTACTTAATAAACGCCCCCGGAAACGCCTAAGAAAGCAAAGTTTAACCAAAAAAAAACCTATGTACCTGCAACAAAGAAATTGATCAAATTATTAAACAGAAAAAAACACACACTAAACACAGAAAAACATAGACACACGCACACAAAAAGCTATATACATATATATATATAGAGGAAAACACAAAAAATCGCTGCAATTAAAAAATTTAACAAGAACAAATTACTTTTAAAAATATACAACAAAGAAAAAAAGGAATAAATAAAACACTCTCGCTATAAACTTTAAAATACATATGTACAACAAGAAAAGTGCTATAAAAAGTATATATAAACATATATAAATATATACAAATACATAACAATTATATATAGAGACGTTATATACTGACATACATACTTAGATATACACTCACTATATATACCCACTATACTATATATATATATAACAATTATATAAAACCGTTGAAACTGTGTAGTTGCCGTTATGCGAATTGTTCAAGCCGTCAATGGATATAACCAACAAACTGAATAACTAGAGCTATAGCTAAAGGAAACCTCGTAGTTTGTAGGACAAACGTCTTCTTCATGTAGCAAAATCAAAAAATATATAATCGTTAACATTTAAACGCACTTAACGGCTAACAAATACTACCAAGTAGTTGCCTCTCTATATATACATATATATATATTATAAATATATATGTATATATCTATATGTATACAATATATACAAATTGCATAGAATACAATTAAATATATATATATATATGGATTTATTTTTATAAAGCCGCAACAAACTTCAACTGCAACTCCAACTAGCCCTAAACTAGAATAAAAACTAAAAACTAAAAACTAAAAACTAAACGAAAGTCAAATAAACAACAACAAAAAAAGCCTGCAAAAATTAAACCCACTAATTAAAGCTACGACAAGGACGAGGATAAGAAGGACAACGCTATTGGAGGTAGATCAGCTCTGCTGCCGGCTTTCCATTTACGGTCG